>CAWUFW010010850.1:0-661323 GCA_963921515.1 Calotriton arnoldi
CCAATTTAAAGGAGGTTAATATGGAGATGGTCACAGAAAGTAAGTCTTCTGGCCTGTGATGTAGTGCAAAATCTATTTTTCATTGTAGGGGTGCATTATAATGACATGCACAGACTGCATCCGCATATAATCTTTTGTCGTGTTAAACTAGGTGTTAGGATCTTGTAATGTAATAACATGAATGTGATGTGTTTAGGCCAAATTGTAGAATATGAGAATAAGAATTCTGTGGAAAATCAAATGTAACCAGCAGAAAACACTAATAGGAAACACTTGTGTTGTGCAACTGATAATCATATTATTATTGAATGTGCATATTAATCATGTTGTTTTATATGTAAATGAAAATATTAACTGTATATGTCTCAATTTCTATGTAACTTCATAAAGCTCATGTTCCATTTCTCTTATGTTCGCTGAATTTTGTAGGCCTGAAATGCATTTTCCCTGGAAGCTCTTGCATTAGAATTAATAGTTGAATTTCATGTGCATGTTAGATTCTGTTCTTTCTAACGTATGTGTTGCAGGTGGAAGATGCGCCCTTGTTAGTTAGAATAATGTCTTTGTGTTTGGAGTTAGTCAAGAAGAGAAGAGGATACATTTGGAGCTAATGCCGATAAGGAGAACTGTTGTATTTTCTCACCTGGGAGGGCCTGGGAATCAAGGTCATCATGCAACTGTTTGGGAATAATTGTTATCCCATGGAAAACTACCTATGAGAATGTGGCCTGATCGGATGGCGTGATCTGAAAGGAATCATGGGAAGGCACCTGTAGTATTTGGAGTATTGTAAGTAGGGAAAGTGCCAACTTCTTCTTCTCTGCCTTTTGGAGAGAGAGCATCTTAGAACGAGCTCTGTCTCAGTAGCTTTATGCTACTTGACCCAACTGAAGTGAAGAGACTTCTGAGGAAGACTCCACATGCTGACACCTTAATCTTTCCTGCCCTGAAGAATGCTTAATTAGGGATTTCACGTTAGTGCTAGTGTAGGGTTAGCTTTATCTTCACCAACCCTCGATGCAGGGAAATTTGGATTCTTGATCTCTGATTTTTTGTATCCTGATGCTTGAATGAATTATCTTGTGTATGTTGCACTGCGTTAACCTTATTTGTAGATTTGGCTTTATAATTATTCCAATGTATTTCTACACCCTCATCTTGAGGTGTTTGTGTGTTCAGTTGTTTTTGGCTTTTTAACTAACCTTTTAGTAGTCTGTGATTATTATGGGCCTAGAGAACTGCAACTGAACTGATTGACATTGTTAATGATTTCTCTCCCCTCTGATGCTGAGAAAAAGTACCATCGACTTGAGGCTCTAGAGCAGATCTAGAACATGCTTGTCTGACTCCTTCAGTTGGTAGCAGTGTAGGATGGTTCTCACATGAAATAAGGGGGGAATACAGAAAAATTAAGAAAAGAGACTTAGAACCCCAGAGCCCCAAAATAGAGCCAACGGTTGATAACTGAGAGCGACAGACTTTGGCGGAGATTGATGGAGCTTGATGGTGCGGCGAGAACAGCGGCGAACGGAGGAGTGAGTATCAATAGGGATGCGTTGTGTGATAGATTGTGGGAATGAAGTGATTATATGATGTCTGGCGGAGTTTGTGTGAGAGTCGAGTGAATATGGTTTTGGGCCAAACGTGGTCCAAGGATTGAGGTTTGAGTTTCAGGTCAAGAAGTGGCCTATGATCCCAGGATATATTAAATGGTGTAGAAGACACCGAGTTATTGTGATTGTCTGACCGGAGATTTGAGTAGTTGTCGTGAGATGTCATCGACAGTTCCATCTAAGACAGGGACCTTTGTGTGAATGGGACGTATGGGAATCGTTTGGTAAACCTTGTGTACAGAGGTGGACTATACGGATTCGGGTGACCAGCGCAGGTCGAGGGTTGCAGTGTGTGAATTCTCTTGGATGATTGAATTTTATTGATCTTATAGATGGTAGACAATTACGGAGTTTAAGATGATTGTGTGAATGAAATGGATGGAGAAATTGTGAAGGAGGGTGAGCCGCTGCAAGGAGTAAAGGTGACGTCTGAGTGTGCTGCACTGCGATAGGTCGGTTGGTGTAACTCTGCACTGGGATTGGTTGGGAGTCATCAGGAAGTTGTGATTAAGAAAACCTTGTCTCTCAAGAGAAAAGTTTGGATTAAACCATGCGATGTTTTAGGGTATTGTGAGATCTGTTCAGGGGTGATCAAGGAGTCGTTACTCGAGTGGGCGAAGAAGCGCCACCCGAGGATACTCCAGCACATTATATGGAGACAAAAGTAGGACTTCATACTATAATTTGGCTTCAAAATTGGCACATCACTTGGAAAGAGGGGGATTTGGCATTTCCACACTATGGTTCATTTCGGTTTGAGGTGTTGCACCAGTTGAGAGGAGTGATGTTTGCACTGTGGCCTTTGCCTAGACCAACACAATTTGAGGCATTAGACACATGGATGCGAGCAGCACATGCACAAACAGGAAGCGATTCCAAGGAAAGATGAAGATAGCGTTGAGGGCATGTCAGGAAGCACGATGGGACACACAACTTAAGAGATGGAGGATAGACACCATTGAGGGAGAAAGGTTGTATCCAATGCTGTTGAGAGAGGAAGATTCTCAGAATAGGAACGGAGGAGAAAATGGAAATGATGTGAGTGATATGGATGAGAGCTTGTTGGATAGGTTGTTATCGGAGCGTTCTCCACCTTACAAACCACACTCAGAGTAGGGAAGGCGAGAACTGGCGAATACAGGGAACATGGAAAGTGTGTCGGCATCTGAGACAGGTCCTAATGCAGGAGTAGTGGGAAGGATCTCAACAGGTGTAGGAAGAACAGGAGTGTCCATTTTGGGAGGTGCAGAACAAGAGTAGAGTCAACACTGCTTCATGGTTACCGGAAGCTCTTACAGTACCGGTCACCATTGGTCCTGTTGTCTCTATGTACGACCCACGCTCATTGGGAAACTCTAGTCAGCGACAGCCAGTGTTGGCGAATATAACTGGATCAGGAGGGACAGGGAACACAAACGGAAGCGGTCCGTCCTTAGTGCCTGTAGAGCCTAGGACCCCTTTATCAACGACTGCCGATCCTTTCGAGAATACACATTGGTTCTAGTACTATACGATCTATACCTATGGTGAACCCAAGCTCAGACTTAAGGATGTGGGAAACTCCAGTGAGAGGACCAGTAGGCGTGACATCAGAAGCAAATGCAAGTCAGGGAGTCACTGTAAACCAAGATGCCACAGATTTGGAGACTTGGTTGAGAGATCATAATAACAGTAAGGGAGAACAAAACAGTACATCGAGTCAGGGAACTATCAAGGCTGCGGTAAAGGCAAGATTGTTGGATGTGATGAGGTTGAAGGCTGAGGTAGATGAAATAATCAGTGGGACCTGCCTTTGGAAAGAATAGAGACCTATGAGCTAGACAAACTGTTATTTGTAGCAAAGGATGTCACCCACAAAGTGAGACGAGCACATGAAAAGTTATCAGAATTCGCTCAGAGATATGATGTAGACCTGTCTCGAATGAAAATGCTGCAGGGAAACTATAGGCTTAACTACAGTGATCAGGAGCTAGAGGAGAAGAGAGTAACAGGACTGAAAACACACATCCAGGAACTGATTATAGGGATACGAGGTTGGAGTATTCTTGATAAGTGGGAGGAAAGGTGGTCGAAAAAGTAAAACGTCAGGAGAGTTAAGGGGAAATGCCACCTCCAGGAGGGGAACACCGAGCGTTGAGGCTTATCCATTGTGAGAAGTGCCTAGTGGAGGGTATGTGCATGCTCCTTGGAGTAGGGGTGATCTAGCTGCATTCACGAATGATTTCTCTAGGTTGAGAGAGAAGCCTGCCGAATGGTGTAAGCAAGTTGCCTTTGCATGTGATGGGTGTTACCAGGATTCACACACAATTCGTCAGGACCCAATTTGGGCTGTGGCACATACCAAAACGGTGGTTTCACCCAGAGGCCACCTGTTCGAAGGTAAGTATTCACGTGTGTGATTGGTTTGTGCTCTCTTAATCATATAAATTAGCAGTGCAAATGAATCCCATAGTTTCGTATTAGGTGTCGTAGATATAGGAAGTCGAGAACTCGTTTATAGTAGTCTTTTCTTCTTTATTTGAAGACATGTGCAAAAGCAAAGGCCAGCCGACACGTGTTTCACCCAGGGGCCAGCAGGCCAGGGCTTTCTCAAGGTAGAAAGATGAAGAACCATTGTCCAAGCGGATTGCGGCTTCTGTGCGTATGCAAGTCTCTGCGGTCAGTGCAAGTCTCTGCAATCCATACAGATCCATGGTCCTTCGCCCTTGGACATGAAAAAGTACAAACAGGTGATCACATGGTTGCAGTGCAAAATAGCCCCACAAGACATCGATTGGGTTAAGATAGATCAAACGACACAGGAGCCTAAAGAGTCAGTATATGCCTATTAAGAAAGGCTTTTGCAAGCCTTCAAGCAATACAGGGGTTAGATACACTTGACCCCAAAGACATGGGCCAATTTGTCTCAAAATTTGTGATGGGATTGAGACCGGAGATTAGTCTCATGATCCAGCAACATTTGATCCGCTGGCAAGATAAGTCAGTGGATGAAATTCTACGGTATGCCAGTTATTGAAGTGATGAAGTGGATTCCAAGCATAGAAGGATAAAGGACAAGTTGAAGCTGGTTCAAATGCGGAATGCGCAAAGGGCAGATCAGGCGCAGGCAAATAGAGGAACGGTAGGTCGTAATCAGGGGAATGCCCAAGGAGGTGTTCAGGACACCCCGGGTACAGTTGGACAGGGAAGAGGGAAAGGTGTCCCTATAGATCCCAAAACAGGAATAGGCACTGTCACGCTGAAAAGGACAACTGCTTGCCATTTTGCCACAAGATCGGGCATTGGAAGCGTGATTGTTGGTTGAATCTAGCGAATCGGATACAGGAGGGAGATTTAGTGCAAGTGCCAATTGTGGTAAATACTGTGACAAGGCCAAGATCCTACAACAGGGGGAACCAAAATCAATTGGTGCAAGTGCCACAACCTCTGAGAATCTTTCAGAATAATCAGACATGCCATCAGATGCCCATATGGAAGCGTTAGACGGATTCGATCAGGACCCGTCCCAATGACGATGCCTGAGGGGGAGGAAGAATGTACTCTTGGAGCAGTCTTAGAGGTAGGCCAGAGTGGACCGTATGTGGAAGCAGACTTAGGTGGTCATCCCATTACATTCTTGATTGATACTGGTGCTACTCGTTCTACTGTGAGATCTGCAGTAGTCTCAAACCTACCCCTCTCGGGAAAGTCAATCCAAGTCGTGGGAGTTGCCAACAAAAGAATGACAAACCCATTGACAGAAGAAGTGCCGGTAAAAATCAAAAACTTCTAGGATCATCACCAGTTTGTGGTGTGTGATTCGAGTCCAGTCTGTTTACTAGAACGTGATCTCTTGTGTAAACTGAACTGTACCATCTATTGCACGCCAAAGGGAATTGAACTGCAAACTAATGACAATGACATTGCTTTCAAGTTTGCGAATCAGAACCATTGCATAGACATGTTTCCCTTACTGACAGTGGAAGACATGCCGCTGGACTTGAGAGTCACTGTCTCTCCAGTGGTGTGGAACTTCACAGGGGAAGAGATAGGACTGATTCGAGGAGTCGAGCCAGTCCGCATACAGGTTAAGCCAAATGCAGAATTTCCGAGAACACCCCAGTACAACCTGACCCCAGAAACAGTGGCAGGAATTAAACCTGTGATTGATTCCATGATTGTGTAGGGCATACTGAGGGAGATCATAGGAAGTCCATGCAATTCCCCCATCATGGGATTGTAGAAGCCAAGCGGGAAGTACAGAATAGTTCAGGATCTCAGGAAAATCAATGCCATTGTGATTCCATATTTTCCCGTGGTACCAAATCCATCTGTGATCCTGTTTCAGATCCCTTGAGAAGCTGTTTGGTTTACTGTGATTGATTTGTGTCAAGCATACTTTTCCATTCCATTGCTTGAGGGAAGCCAATTTTGTTTTACTTTCTGTCTGAAGAACCGTGTCTTAACATGGTGCCGTATCCCTCAAGGGAATACTGAAAGTCCATCTATCTTTAATCAAGTTTTGAAATAGTACCTTGAGAGCTTGATTTTGCCCCAGAATTCTGTGCTAGTTCCGTATATCGATGACCTCTTAATTGCATCTTAGACACAAGAGGCCTCTTAATTGCACCTTAGACACAAGAAGCTTGCAGGGACAATACCATTGCCTCACTGAATCATTTGGCTGTAAATAGGCACAAGGTGTCGCCGAACAAGCTTCAGTACTGTTTGATGGAAGTTCAGTACTTGGGTCATCGCATTGAGAAAGACAAGAGGAAGGTATCACCAGAGCGAGTAGAGACGATCGTGAAAATGAATCCACCCACTACGCAAAAGGAATTCAGGTTGTTTTTGGGAATGGTTGGCGCCTGCTGACAATGGATCCTGAGCTTCTTCTTGATGGTGAAGCTTTTGCAGATGCTCACCCACAAAGATGTGAGTGATCCGGTACCCTGGGATATTGACTGCTTGATTGCCTTCTTGGAACTGAAAGAGTGTCTTTGTTGCGCTCCAGCTTTAGGAATGCCTGATCACAACAATGCGTTTTCACTGTTCTGTTGTGAGAGGGAGGGTTGTGCTCTTTCTGTACTCACCCAGACGCATGGAGGTATCCGTAGGCCAGTGGCCTATTTTTCAGCTACATTAGATCCTGTAGTTTCTGCGTTGCCCAGATGTCTGAAATCCGTTGCTGCAATGGGTGTCAGCATTGAAAGATGTGAAAGCATCGTGATGGGTCATCCACTTACTCTATACATTCTACACCCGGTTGAGCTTCTGATGACAAGAACCAAAACACAGCATTTGGCGAATAACAGGTTGACAAGGTATGAGCAGATTTTGTTGGCAGCTAAAAATGTCACTTTGAAGCGATGTTCTGTGTTAAATCTTGCTACCTTGTTACCTGTCACGAATGTTGATGGGGAAGATTGTGAAGACCATGACTGTCTGGATGTTACTGAACTTTGCCCCAAACCGAGACCTGACATTGTCGATGAACCATTGTCTGATCCTGACCAAGTCCTTTTTGTTGATGGTTCATGTCTAAGAGACAATGAAGGTAGTTTGAGAGCAGCATTTGCTGTCTGCACCATTTCTGGAGTTGTGGAAGCTGCTTGTTTACAGGAGAATACTCCCCACAAGTAGCTGAGATCATTGCCTTGACCCATGCATGCCTTGTTTCTGAGCAAATCCGAGTCACATCTCCTTTTTTGGCTGGTACAGGACAATGGATATTTGGTGTTATCATGCACTACCAGAATACAATCATTTAATTACTGCAACTCAAGGTATTATGTATGTGTGTTGTTTACACCATATGTGATGAGACGAGGTGGTTTGAGATATGGGGTATGTTTCTTACTCATGAGGATCTTCTGACATTATGGGCACAAATTTGTTTGCATGACAACGGATAACGTTTCTTTAAATTACTATGTTTGATTTACATGGTTGTGGCCTAGTTTCTGTAATATGTGCAACAGAAGGGCTCTGCATGCGCACCTTGAAGATTACCTGTTCTTCACTTCTCATCATAATAGGCCTATTAAGCTTGCTTGTTTTTTCACCCTTGAGGTTGAGGACTATATGGCACAATTTAATCCGTTTGGGCGCTCATATCCCGTATTTTTACTATTATTATTCCTTGAAGGACGACTGAATTTGAAAATATAAAGAGGAACTGTGGATTTGTGGCATGAATTTGGCGTGTTTAAACCTGATGAACTTTCGTTCGTATCTTATATGGTGTTACTATCTGGGCTACACGGTGAATGAGTGCACATTTCAGTATTCTTATTTTGATCCCGTTTTGATTTGTCATCAGTTGACACAATAGGAGTTAGGAATTTTTTCTATCTAACTTCTTTCTTACATACTATTTTTCTGCTTGTCTTTCTTTTTGTGTTTGTGTACTATTTACACGCTTGCTACCTTGGTAATTGGACTTTATGTAATATAAGCACAGAATTAATGGCCTTGTAATGTATTTTTAAGAAATGGAATTAGATATCTGAAAATGTATATGCATTATGTCACCCACTTGTCTTGCTATAAGTATTGTTCTTCACTGTTGGGTATGTTGCTTATTGTTAACTATTTGTCTCATAAATGTTTTTGCCTTTTTTGCTTTATGTTTGATTGTTCACTCAACATATAAATGTGTGTTTTTAATGGAAGTGTGTCTAAATTGGTGTATATGTATCTATTTTTTATGTGTTTGCAGCCCTGAAGAATGCCGTGTTTATGGGCGAAACGCATTGGCTGTGCCTGTTGCCTGAATAATAAGAATTTTGAATGTGAAAGAAAATAAAGAATTGTCCTGTAGAAGAAGTTATTGCAGAAGAGGTACAAGGAAGGCGTAGTCAGGGTACTGTATACAAATGGAATTGTAGTAGTGTTTCTAGGATTAGAGAGCAATACATTGATATATTAAGAAAATTCCTACATATCTTTCCAAGGCAAAGTTTAAAACAAAAAATAAGTTTTACCACTCAACAATGTGAACTTTAGGAAGGAGGCTGTATTATGTGAAAACTCCTGCTTTATGTTTACTAGAAATAAATAGAGCACTTTTGCATGGTAGTGTGGCAGACGTAGAAAAGGTTTGTGGTGATGTGCAGTTTTGTTTCTTTGGTCCTGAGCAGGATTCTAGGGAAAATTAAGAGTTGTTAAGAGAAAGAGTTGCAGAACAACACACATATATTACAGTTGATAGCTTTAAAAAGAGATTACAAAATGTAACATAGTGTTCTGTAAAAAAACAGAGTATGTTTGCATATGTTGTTGATGCTTTTACAAGAAGATTTAAACACAGACTGCTGATTTATATTTAAAAAGTGAAAAAGTAAATTATAATAACTGGTAAAAGTTACCTGTGTATTTATTTGTAGAGGGACAGTTTGACTTGTCTATATGGCAAGTTATATGTAAATATTGTTACAATAAATTGGAAGTTAATAAAATGAACAACACATAGATATTAGATGCCCATTTTGTAAGATAATAAAATGCTTGCTAATGTAGAAAAACTATGAAGAGCCAAAAATAAAATAAAAATCAATGATTATTATTCTTTCCAGCATTGAGAAGGGCCATTATGGACTGCTCTCCAGCACTCTCTACAACTCCACAATCCATGCAGTATGAAGCCATCAGGAAAAACTGTGGAGCCAAATTTTGAAGTTGGGATTGGACTTTTGAATGGACTTTCTGCTTCGGTATTCTTGTGCTGCTATTGAAGACGAGGGTCCTTCAGCTTTACGCCTTGCTGCTCACTATGCACTCCACATGTGAAAAAAATATAAAAGGGGGAAAAAAATACCATGTATGATTTTTGGCAGCATTATGAATAGCTGTAACACACTGCTCACCATCAGTTATAACAACAGTACAGTCCATGCAATACGCGGCCATACTTGAAAACTCTGGAGCCATATCTGTTGCAGTAGTCTGCACCTCTGCAGGGACTTTCTTACCGGGAATAATTGTTGCTGGTGCCACTGATGTAGATGGTCCTCCAGCTTCCCTCTTCTTGATTGCCAGTTAGAGATGTTTTCTATGTTAGGTTTTAAGATTATATACCATGGACATCATCCCACATGAATATTTTTTTATTCGTCTCTGTAGAGTGGATCTTTTCACATAGTGTGCATTGTATTAGTTTTGGAACAGTTTTTGATTCTGTTGAGTTTGGGTAAGAATGGGTAGTTTTATGGGTGTTTTGTAGTTATGTTCTATTCGTGAGTTCAGATGTTGAAAGTTATTTTTCGAAATTGTTGTTTTTGCTAAATGTGTTGTTAAAATAAAGTTAAACAATTATGTTACTAAACAGTTGGACTCAAAATTTGTGTAAATTATGTTTAAATATCTGTTTTACATTTTGTCATTTGTATTTGTGACTACTGATGCCATTGCGACCTTCGGTGGTGCTGTGAAGAAGGAAAATGCATTTTTGATGTAGTTATCATTTCGACAAATGTATACAAAGGGGAAAGTTAGATCAGTATCTTACTAAATAGCTACAGCAAAACTTTATGTAAGATATGTCTATAAATGTGTTTTATACTTTGCCAAAAACTCCCAGTATTCGCAGTGGGTCCTTGGCAATGGCAGTGTGTCCTTGGCAATTGCACTCATACAGGCACGACCTGTGCAATCATCAAGGATGTCCTTTCTCCACCACTCTGCAAACGCGCCTCCTGGCACATCACTAGTTAGGGGATGAAGTCCCCTTGGCTATTGAGGGTCGTTGGCGGCAAACTACCCCTCCTGTTACCTCCAGCAAGTCCCACACAGTCAGTTTGCTATGAGGTCTTCGGAGTCCACACCCCCGTTCTGCACTACTCTGCAAATGCGTCTCCTGACACACTACTGGTTAGGGAATGAAGTTCTCTTGGATGCTAAGGGACCTTGGGGACCAAGAAGCCCCCTGGTACTTACTTTAAGTCCTACACAGAGGGATTCCTGAGAGCGGGTCAGAGGCCTCGCCACCTTTCCACACCATTCTGCAAACACCATTTCTACTTAAAACAAATAGAAATTCACTGAAAAAAACCAGAGGTTACAAAGCTGTTGTAGTTAAGAAATAGAATTTAAAAAACTTAGATATTCACTGAAAAAACCAAAGGTTACAGGGATGTTATAGTTAGGCTCAGATTTCACACGCACAAAACCAGAGAAATTTAGCAGTTATAGTTAGTTGAGCTAACTATAACTCGCACCCCTGCAATGCACTGCTTATGACCTCATATATTACATCACTCATGACATGGTCAGTGACATCACTGATGACATCTCAAATGACATCACTGATGACATCATCCATAAAATCTCTGACATACCCACTCACACCCCAATATAACCTTTCATACACCCACTCCAACTTCCACACTAGCATTCTCAAAACTAGTGACACACCCATACCTGTACTTACATACCCACTCACTGATTCATAGGACTACACACACATTCACTCAGTCACCCATACAGCCACACATACACCAACTCACTCACTAATACAGCCACTGATATATCCACTCATACACCCATACAGCCACTCACACACAGTCAGTCACTCATAGAGCTACTCACACATCTACTCACTCATATATAGTCAATCACACAGCCATTTACTCACCTATACACTTATACACACACCCAATCATTTATCCATACAGACACTAACACATACTCACCTATAAAGTCACTGACACAAGCACACACTCACCCATATGGCCACTCTCACAATCACTCAATCACACATACAGTCACCCATATATTCCAACACTCAG
Organism: Calotriton arnoldi; assembly: GCA_963921515.1. Taxonomy (NCBI): domain Eukaryota; kingdom Metazoa; phylum Chordata; class Amphibia; order Caudata; family Salamandridae; genus Calotriton; species Calotriton arnoldi. Next base: position 11,381 of record CAWUFW010010850.1, read on the forward strand.
CTATACTGCCTTTCACATATGCAGTTACTCACCCATCTACCACTGACACATCCATTCAATCACCGACACTGCCATACATACACTCACTCACCCATACAGCTCCTTACACATACACTCACTAACCCATAGAGCCACTGACTCACCCATGCACTCCTCCACACACACCCTCACCCACCCACACAGACATTCAGACGCCCATACACATACTCAGACAACCAATCACTCACCCAAACAGAATCTCACATACCCACTAACCTCTACAACCACTTAGACACCAAGTGACAGACAGATACAGACATTCACACAAGTCACTCACCTATAGATTCACTGAGGCACCTAATCACTCACTTATATAGTCAGTTGCACACCCACTGAATCAGCCATACACCCACTGATTCATCAATACACCTTGGTATATATATTTAACATTCATAAACGTTTTAAAAACACTCAGTCACTAGATGATGTTATCAGTGATGTCATCAGTGGTATCATTTGAGATGCCATCAGTGATGTCATCAGTGATGTCACTGACCATGTCATGAGTGATATAATATGTGAGGTCCTAAGAAGTGCATTGCGGAGGTGCGAGATATAGCTAGCTCAGCTAGCTATAACTGCTAAACTTCTCTGGTTTTGTGTGTGAAATATATGCCTAACTATAACGTCCCTGTAACCTTTGGTTTTTTCAGTGAATATATATATATTGGAAAAACCAAAGGTTACAGGGACGTTCTAGTTAGGTTCTGAATTTACTCGCACAAAAAACTAGAAATTCAGCAATTATAGTTATGATTAGCTGAATTAACTATAACTCATGCTCCTGCAATGCACAGTTTTCTCCTCAATAATTTTACTGGAAAATTTACAGTGATATTATCAATGATATTATCAAAGATGAGTTTTGTAATATGTGTGGTAATTAGCATTGCATAGTGAGGGCGCAAGTTATAGTTACCCTAGGGCACAAGTTATAGTTACTTCAGCTAATCATAACTGTAACTGCTGAATTTCTAGAGTTTTGTGTGAGCAAAATAAGAACCCAACTATAACGTCCCTGTAACCTTTGTTTTTTTCAGTGAATTTCAAAGGTTTTTTTAAATTCTATTTCCTAACTATAACGTCCCTCTACCCTTTGTTTTTTTCAGTGAATTTCTAAGGTCTTTGAAATGCTAATTCCGAACTATAACATCCCTGTAACCTTTGTTTTTTCCAGTGAATATATATGTTCACTCGAAAAACTCCATCACTGGTTCTTGGCCTCCAACGGACCTTACCACCCTAGGGGACTCAAATCCCCACTTTACGGCATGCCAGGAAGCACTCCTGCAGAGCAGTGTTTGAAGGGGGCAGGGCCACACAAAGTGCTATAAGTGCCTACTGCAGTGCTGCTGTGCTGGACCCCAGCACGGGACACAGAGGTGTTCTTGGCCTCCAGTGAACCATACCACCATAGGGGACTCAAATCCCCACTTTTCAACGTGACTGGAGGCGCTCCTGCAGAGCAGAGTTTGAAGGCGGCAGAGTTACATGATGCCTATAAGCACCCACTGCAGTCCCGTGTGGCCCCCGCACTATTGTTTATTTTAGACCTGTGGAGGTAATGGTCCCCGGGGCTTGAAACCACCCCAGGAGGGGAAGTCCGTGCGGCCCCCACCTCATAATTTTTAATAATGCCCCGGGGAGGTGGTGATCCTTTGGGCTCAAAGAGCCACTGGAGGGGAGCCCCGCCCACCAGCCTCCTTTTTATATAATGCCCCTGGGACTGGGTGCACCCGGGTGCCCTTTTCAAATCAAGTGTAATTTTATTGTGATTTCGCAGCAATTTTGTTTTTTATTCTTTTTTGGCCTGGCGGGTCTTTCTGGGACCCCAAGACCAAGGCTTGGGGTCAGGGTATTCCTACCATTCAACTTTTTAAATTTCTTTTTAAAGATTTTCATTTGGGACTTGGCTGAAGCCAAGAAGCAAAATGGCTGCCAACACTTTCTGGTTGAAGTGATGGCAGCCAATCAGATCTCAGCATGAGATCGGGAGGGTTCATGGAGCCTATGTAAACAAATTTGAATTTCCTTTAATATCTCCAAAACTACTGAGCGGATTTACACCAATACACAAAAAGGTCGCTTTCTGGACCAACAAGCACCTTTCTGCCAAATTTGGCGTAATTATGTTCAGCGCTGCAGTTCGGGCTGTAGTCATGTCTAAAATTCTTATTGTAAATAACATGGGAAATGCAAGTTTTTTTGACCCCCCCCTTTTTTTCTGCCCCCGCTTGACGGATTGCCCCGAAACTTTCCATGCACAAAAAGAATCACCTGGACACCTTTTTGGATTTTTTTTTGAAGATTAGACAACCGGGGCCAAAGATATGGGCAAGTCAAAAACACTTTCCCCCTGGAAATATGGTCCAAGCTATAAACTTACTGGCAACCACCTGTAGTGTATATGTGTATATATGATGATATATGATGGTCCAGTAGAAGGCTGGGAGCCGAAACGCGTAGACAGTCCTCTACCGTTCATGTTTGCACCTTGGTTTGAATAAAGCAACATTGAAACTACTTGCCGGTTGTGGTGCAGTGATCCTTCGTCGAATATCCTGAAAATCTTCGGGAGGTAACTTTGGAGGAATCTTTTTCATATATATATATATATATATATATATATATATATATTCACTGAAAAAACCATAGGTTTTAGGGACAGTTATAGTTAGTTGGACATTGCACTCGTACAAAACCCATGAAATTCCCCTGTTATAGTTAGTTCAGCTAACTATAACTCGCGCCCTCATAATGCACTGCTGATGACGTCACATATTACATCACTCATGACATGGTCAGTGACATCACTGATGACATCACTGATGACATCTCAAATGACATCACTGATGACATCACTGATGACATCATCCAGTGACTGTGTGTTTCTGTAAAGTTTAAATATGTTTAATATATATAGGGAAAGGCGTATTGAAGAATGAGTGGGTGTATAAGTGTCTGAATGGATGATTTAGTACAAGAGTGACTGACTACAAGTGAGTGATTAAACGTATCTTACTGAATGCATGGGTTAGTGACTAAACTGTGTGAATGTCTGTATCCGTCTGTTTGTTGGTGTGTAAGTGGATGCATGGATTTGCGAATAGCTACATGAGTGTCTATATGGGTTATTGATTGGTTCTCTGAGTATCTGTATGGCTGCCTGAGTGTTTGTGTGGGTGGGGTGTGTGTGACTCTATACATAGATGTGTGAGTGGGTGATTCACTGGGTGCATGATTTCAAGAGTGCATCTGTGATGGACTGCTTGGGTGGGTGAGTGTGTGTATGGGTGTGTTAGTGAGTGAATGTATATCTCAGTGGTACATGTGCAAGTAACTACATATGTAAAAGGCAGTATATATGTGTGTTAGAGTATTTAAATGGCTATAAGTGAGAGTGTGTTATTGTGAGAGTGGCTGTATGGATGCGTGTGTGCTTGTATCAGTTATTGTATAAGAGCGTAAGAATGTGCTAGTATTTGTATGAGTAAGTGAGCTGGTGTGTGTATAACTGTATAGGTGAGTAAATGGGTGTGTGATTAATTTTTTGCATGACTGACTAGGTGTGTGAGTACCTCTATGGATGAGTGGCGGTGTGTGAGTGTTTATATAGGTGTATGAGTGCATATGATAGTCCTGTACTGAGTGACTGTAAGTATGAGTGACTGTACAGGTGAGTGAGTGGATGTGTGTGTAGACCTAAGAATCAGTGAGTGGGTATGTAGTTTTTGGTGTTGGAGTGTCTATGGTTTTGAGAATGGCAGTCTGTAATTTAGAGTGGGTGTATCAAAAGTTATATTAGGGTGTGAGAAGATGCATGAAATTATCACATGGATGATGTCATCAGTGATGTCATTTGAGATGTCATCAGTGATGTCATCAGTGATGTCACTGACCATGTCATGAGTGATGTAATATGTGACGTCATCAGTAGTGCATTGTGGGCGCGAGTTATAGTTAGCTGAACTAACTATAACAGGGGAATTTCATGGGTTTTGTACGAGTGCAATGTCCAACTAACTATAACTGTCCCTAAAACCTATGGTTTTTTCAGTGAATTTCAAAGGTTTTTTAAATGCTAATTTCTAACTATAACGTGTCTGAAACCTATGGTTTTTTCAGTGAATTTCAAAGGTTTTTTAAATGCTAATTTCTAACTATAACGTGCCTGAAACCTATGGTTTTTTCAGTGAATTTCAAAGGTTTTTTAAATGCTAATTTCTAACTATAACGTGCCTGAAACCTATGGTTTTTTCAGTGAATTTCAAAGGTTTTTTAAATGCTAATTTCTAACTATAACGTGCCTGAAACCTATGATTTTTTAAGTGAATTTCAAAGGTTTTTAAATGCTAGTTTCTAACTATGCCAACAGAGGTAGGACATGTGAAGAAAGAAGAAAAAACGCACAGAAAGAAGCAAAAGATGTGCAGAAAGAACCAACAGAGGAGCAGAAAGAGGCCTTGTTGCAAAATCATCCTGTGCCCACAACTTTTTCAGACGGGTACTGGTGGTAACTGACTCTGACTAACCAGAGCCAGTGCGCGTTTGCACAGTGGTGAAGGGAGGGGGCCTGAGGTGACATGTGTGCAAACGCGCCCCATGGCGCGTTTTAAGTTGCGGGATTAAGTCCCCTTGAATCCTGAGGGTCCCTGGGGCCCAACTAGCCCCCCAGGTACCTACAGTTAGGACCACAGAGCTGAGTTGCAGAGAGGCGTTCCGAGGCCACGCACCTTTTTCACCTCTCTGCAACGCAACTCTGTTGTGCTTACTGAAGCGTAACTGTTGGGCTAGTTGGCCCCCAGGATTCAAAGGGAATTAACTCCCCAACTTAAAACGCACCACAGGGCGTGTTTGCGCACATGTCACCTGAGGCCCCGCCCCTCCCTTCACCACTGTGCAAACGCGCCCGTGGCGCGTTTTAAGTTGGGGGATTAGGTCACCTTGAATCCTGAGAGTCCCTGGGGCCCAACCAGCCCACCAGGTACTTCCAGTAAGCACCACAGGCCTGCGTTGCAACGCCTGTAACAAATTGTGCAGTTGTGTTTAGGTAGTGAAGAGGGTCGTGCTGGGGGTAGTGTTTTAGGGTTTAGGGTAGTGCAGTGGTGTTTGTGTAGTGTAGGGGGTCATGCTGGGGTTAGATTTAGGGTTTAGGGTAGTGCAGTGGTGTTTGTGTAGTGTAGGGGGTCATGCTGGGGGTAGATTTAGGGTTTATGGTAGTGCAGTGGTGTTTGTGTAGTGTAGGGGGTCATGCTGGGGGTAGATTTAGGGTTTAGGGTAGTGCAGTGGTGTTTGGGTAGTGTAGGGAGTCGTCCTGGGGGAGTGTTTTAGGGTTTAGGGTAGTACAGTGGTGTTTGGGTAGTGTAGGGGGTCGTGCTGGGGTTAGTGTTTTAGGGTTTAGGGTAGTGCAGTGGTGTTTGGGTAGTGTAGGGGTCGTGCTGGGGGAGTGTTTTAGGGTTTAGGGCAGTGCAGTGGTGTTCGGGTAGTGTAGGGGGTCGTGCTGGGGGAGTGTTTTAGGGTTTAGGGCAGTGCAGTCGTGTTCGGGTAGTGTAGGGGGTCGTGCTGCGGGGAGTATTTTAGGGTTTAGGGTAGTGCAGTGGTGTTCGGGTAGTGTAGGGGGTCATGCTGGGGGTAGTGTTCTAGGGTTTAGGGCAGTGCAGTGGTGTTCGGGCAGTGTAGGGGTCATGCTGGGGGTGGTGTTTTAGGGTTTACGGTAGTGCAGTGGTGTTCGGGCAGTGTAGGGGGTCGTGCTGGGGGTGGTGTTTCAGGGTTTAGGGCAGTGCAGTGGTGTTCAGGCAGTGTAGGGGGTCGTGCAGGGGTGGTGTTTCAGGGTTTAGGGTAGTGCAGTGGTGTTCGGGCAGTGTAGGGGGTCGTGCAGGGGTGGTGTTTTAGGGTTTAGGGCAGTGGTGTTCGGGCAGTGTAGGGGGTCATGCTGGGGGTGGTGTTTCAGGGTTTGGGGCAGTGCAGTGGTGTTCGAGCAGTAAAGGGGTCATGCTGGGGGTGGTGTTTCAGGGTTTAGGGCAGTGCAGTGGTGTTCGGGCAGTGTAGGGGGTGGTGCAGGGGGTGGTGTTTCAGGGTTTAGGGCAGTGCAGTGGTGTTCGGGCAGTGTAGGGGGTCATGCAGGGGTGGTGTTTCAGGGTTTAGGGCAGTGCAGTGGTGTTCGGGCAGTGTAGGGGCGGTGCAGGGGGTGGTGTTTCAGGGTTTAGGGCAGTACAGTGGTGTTCGGGCATTGTAGGGGTGGTGCTGGGGCTGGTGTTTCAGGGTTTAGGGCAGTGCAGTGGTGTTCGGGCAGTGTAGGGGGTGGTGCTGGGGCTGGTGTTTCAGGGTTTAGGGCAGTGCAGTGGTGTTCGGGCAGTGTAGGGGGTCGTGCTGGGGCTGGTGTTTCAGGGTTTAGGGCAGTGCAGTGGTGTTCGGGCAGTGTAGGGGGTCTTGCTGGGGCTGGTGTTTCAGAGTCTAGGGCAATGCAGTGGTGTTCGGGCAGTGTAGGGGGTCTTGCTGGGGCTGGTGTTTCAGGGTTTAGGGCAGTGCAGTGGTGTTCGGGCAGTGTAGGGGGTCGTGCTGGGGCTGGTGTTTCAAGGTTTAGGGCAGTGCAGTGGTGTTCGGGCAGTGTAGGGGTCGTGCTGGGGCTGGTGTTTCAGGGTTTAGGGCAGAGCAATGGTGCTCAGGCAGTGTAGGGGGTTGTGCTGGGGGTGATGTTTCAGGGTTTAGGGCAGTGCAGTGGTGTTCGGGCAGTGTAGGGGGTCGTGAAGGGGTGGTGTTTCAGGGTTTAGGGCAGTGCAGTGGTGTTCGGGCAGTATAGGGGGTCGTGCTGGGGGTAGTGTTTTAGGGTTTAGGGTAGTGCAGTGGTGCTTGTGTAGTGTAGGGGGTCGTGCTGGGGGTAGTGTTTTAGGGTTTAGGGTAGTGCAGTGGTGTTTGTGTAGTGTAGGGGGTCATGTTTTAGGGTAGTGCAGTGGTGTTTGGGTAGTGTAGAGGGTCATGCTGGGGGTAGTGTTTTAGGATTTAGGTTAGTGCAGTGATGTTTGGGTAGTGTAGAGGGTCGTGCTGGGGGTAGTGTTTTAGGGTTTAGGGTAGTGCAGTGGTGTTTGTGTAGTGTAGGGGTCGTGCTGGGGGTAGTGTTTTAGGGTTTAGGGTAGTGCAGTGGTGCTTGTGTAGTGTAGGGGTCGTGCTGGGGGTAGTGTTTTAGGGTTTAGGGTAGTGCAGTGGTGTTTGTGTAGTGTAGGGGTCATGTTTTAGGGTAGTGCAGTGGTGTTTGGGTAGTGTAGGGGTCATGCTGGGGTAGTGTTTTAGGATTTAGGTTAGTGCAGTGGTGTTTGGGTAGTGTAGGGGGTCGTGCTGGGGGTAGTGTTTTAGGGTTTAGGGTAGTGCAGTGGTGCTTGTGTAGTGTAGGGGGTCGTGCTGGGGGTAGTGTTTTAGGGTTTAGGGTAGTGCAGTGGTGTTTGTGTAGTGTAGGGGTCATGTTTTAGGGTAGTGCAGTGGTGTTTGGGTAGTGTAGGGGGTCATGCTGGTGGTAGTGTTTTAGGATTTAGGTTAGTGCAGTGGTGTTTGGGTAGTGTAGGGGGTCGTGCTGGGGGTAGTGTTTTAGGGTTTAGGATAGTGCAGTGGTGCTTGTGTAGTGTAGGGGGTCGTGCTGGGGGTAGTGTTTTAGGGTTTAAGGTAGTGCAGTGGTGTTTTTGTAGTGTAGGGGGTCATGTTTTAAGATGCAATGCTCCAATACCTGACCAGCCTGCACTACATAAAACTGCAAAAAAACTAAAAATAAAAAGTGTTTTGCACACTTTTGTCATTGGGCTATATGTGGGCTACATCTGGGTAATATTTGTGCTACATTTGGGCTCTTTTTTCACTGGTGGCCATCTTGGAAGACTTCTTTGTTATGAAGTTTCCTAATTTCTTCATTTACTGCAGTCTCCTCAGTAGGAAATGCTTTCAGTTTTTTACTTTGATTCCATCAAGAAGGCATTCAGATGTGTCTCACATCTGCCATAAATTCAGAATGTTAGCACTCTAGTTGCTCATTAGATCACTGGAGTAAAGCTACTGCTCACCAGGGAGTTAACTGGTAGTCTGCTGCTGGTATTGAAAGTGATTGTTTCAGTCTGCATGTCAGAATTTTCTAATGAAATAGAAGAGGATTTGAGATCTCACTTAAAACATGCCCTAATTTTTCTTTCTGCAGCACTAACCATAATTTCTATTTAAAAAAGAACCCCTCATTTTGTTCCTTTTTAAATTAAATGTTTTAAGTGTTACCGGTTTATTCCAATCAAGATGGCTTCAGGTGTGCCATACTTTTGTCATAAGTAAGGCTGTTAGCGCTCTAGTTGTTCTTTAGAACACTCTGGGAAGCTGCAGTAGAACACAAAGGCATCAACTGGCAGGCTGCTCCTGTTGAAATATAACAGGAAGATATTTGAGATCACACTTGAAATATGTCCTAATTTTTCTTTCTACAGCACTAACCATAATTTCTATGACAAAATGAACCCCATCATTTTGTTCCTTTTTAAATTAAATGTTTTAAGTGTTACCAGTTTATTCCAATCAAGATGGCTTCAGGTGTGCCATACTTTTGTCATAAGTAAGGCTGTTAGCACTCTAGTTGTTCTTTAGAACACTCTGGGAAGCTGCAGTAGAACACAAAGGCATCAACTGGCAGGCTGCTCCTGTTGAAATATAACAGGAAGATATTTGAGATCACACTTGAAACATGTCCTAATTTTTCTTTCTACAGCACTAACCATAATTTCTATGACAAAATGAACCCCATCATTTTGTTCCTTTTTAAATTAAATGTTTTAAGTGTTACCAGTTTATTCCAATCAAGATGGCTTCAGGTGTGCCATACTTTTGTCATAAGTAAGGCTGTTAGCACTCTAGTTGTTCTTTAGAACACTCTGGGAAGCTGCAGTAGAACACAAAGGAATCAACTGACAGTCTCTGCCCTTGTTGGATGTACATGTTTTACTGAGAATGTCAGACTTCATTCTCACATGAGTGAGAAAGATAATGTGAATTTACAGAAAATATGCTCTCATTTTAGCTTCTGGAGCACCTTCCAAACCTCCATGGGACAAGCATGAGAAAATAGTGTTCTCTCAAACATGATTCATGATATCCCAGCAGAAGGTTTTTCACATGGTAAAATCACCTTGGAATACACCACAATTCCTAAAATTAGTATGGTACCGTCAACAAATAAATTCTAATGTAACTAAAGCCTGTTATCACCCTTTATAGTTCTCCTTTTGGTGACCCTCAAAATCTTCTATTCACTACATTGCATTTCAATGAGGTACTATCATTTATATTGGTCCCAAGATGGCTGCCAGAAATTCCAGGATGAAGTGCTGACAGCCAATCAGATCTCACGATGACATGTGTGGTTAGGCTCCGCCCAGATATATATGTGACTTTACTTTTGATTTTCTCAGGAACTACTGAACGGATTTACACCATTTAAGCAAAAGGCACGACACTGAACCAAGGGCTACCTCTTTGCCAAATTTGGTGTAATTCCGTTCAGCAGTTCGGGCTGTAGCTGCGACTAAAGGTTCCTATGGAAAAATGAATGGGGAAAACACGTTTTGGGACCCCCTTTTTCTCGGCCCCCGCTTGACGTATCACCCCGAGACTTTCAGGATAGGAGCGGACCGGAGCGCCCCAACAAGTTGGAAACTTTCGCGAAGATTCGTTAACCGGCGCCAACGTTATTTCAAATAGAATGTCGCGGATTTCCTATGGATAATAGGTTTTAACTATAACTATCTACTGGCGACCGCCAGTAGATAATATGTATATATATATATATATATATATATATATATATATATATATATATATATATATATTCCAACCATTACTGCCTTTAAGCTTAAAAAGCAGACACCGACACGGGGGATGGAATTTCAATACAGTCTCTGCTTTATTCCAAATTACGCTGTAACGCGTTTCGCCATTGCCTGGCTTGTTCACACAATATATATATATTTCAAAACAATTGTGTTCACTGTCTTTGCTCAATTGCTACCTACAAAGGCCTCCTTGTACATGTGTAATTACTTACACATCAATCAGAAGGAAATCTGGAAGATTGGTTCTATAATATATAGAAACCTGCAATCTTTTCATATAAGCCTGTGTCTAATATAACAGTGTCTTGTGGCATCTCTTGTCTCCTGTAATAAAGAAATTACATAGCTGCTCAACTGTGAGTTCTGGCATCATAATGCCTGCTGCCAGAGCCAGCAGTGAAGGGGAAAATCAAGACATGGAGCATCCATAAGTCTATAGTTTAAGCAGCGAAAACGAAACATGACTATCTTCTTTTGCTCTGTTTTTCTAGATGAACAGTGCTCAGCGGAAATTAAAATATTTTGGTGACATGCTTATTTTTGCATGTTTTAGGAAATTAGAGGAAAGAATCTCTATGCGTGTTTCTACACATTCTGAGATAGAGTTTTTGAAAAATCAGACTTGTATTAAACTAATTCTAACATCTTTTTTGCAACAAATATCTAGCTAGTCTTTGGTCTGTTTAATTTTGGAGTACAGATTCTAATTTTATTCATCATGTCTACAAACATCCTATTTCTTTCATATGAAAGAGAAACACACCCAGGGGCAGATTTATCATCATTTGACGCAGCGCAACGCAGCAAGCTGGCTAAGTCAAATGGAGAGGGCCAGAATGCACCACATCTATCAAGATATGGTGGATTCCTGCTCTCTCACTGTGCTGCCACTCACAGTGCAGCCTAAGCGCCAACTCAGGCCCCCTTGCCTCATGGTGCAAGGGTGCCTGTGTCGCAGGCAGGGTTATTTTTATGCAGGAAGAAACACCTTGCTGCACAAAAACAATACTGAGAGGAATTTCCCTCTTTTAAGTGTGCTGCAGAATTCAGCCCTCTTAGAAAGAGGAAACAACGAGGAGAAATGGAGAATTTTCTCCTGGTTGCACCTCTGTTGGTAAGGCATACAATTTTGATGCATTCCCAGGTTTACCAGTCTTGGTAAACCTGGAAGTGCGCTAAAATCCATTGGTGGATGTGTTGGAACTCCCACGCTCCACCCAAGGAACGCCCTCCTAGGGCAGAGTAATGCAAGGCAGTGACTTGCACTGCCTTGCATTAATCCAGATTTACCAATCAATGCAGGGCCTTGAAGGTGGCCTTGCGTTGCATGGTAAATCTGAGTTAAGGATTGCGTTGCCCTTGCAACACCATGCCTGATGCAAGGGCAACACAATCAAATTATAAATCTAGCCCCGAAGAATTTAGGCAGTTTGTGGGAAGGGTGATGGTGTGATCCTGTATTATGAGGATTAAAGTGCCCCCAGCATACATTATAAGGGTATTGCAAGTCATCTTGGAGCTCCATTACCATACAAAGGAGCTCAGCCTTCGGCCCAGTTACTTAATATGGTCACACAACTCCTTAGTAACTTGCAATATCCTTTTAATGTACGGCAAGGGGTACTTTATTCTATATGTATTGCCCTAAACATAGAGAGAATAACATTATTGCTTGCTACAAACTGCGCTGTACCTTTTGTTCTAATATTGACTGCTACTGTAAATAGGTTTTCCGGAAAGGTTGTACTTTCAGCTCTTTCACTAAGCAATTACTTCAAATGAGTCTGAACTGTCCTTAAATTTTCATTACTTAATGTGATTAAGGTTGTCAACAATTTGCATTGCTTCATGCGAATGTCTCAAAGTAAATAAGTCTTTCTTAACCAAAACCAATCAAATTCCAGTAAATATCTATCGAACCAGCCACAGAGAAGCATTTTCTTCATGCATTAATTCCCCAAATGTAATCAGGCAATCACTTACCTCCCTCTTGCACCAAAGTGTGACTAGCATCATCATCTTCAAAACTTTATGGCTTAGTTAATTAAGAACACTGCAGATGGGTAAAAAGATTTAGTGAAAGATGAGCAAATAAAACGAGCTAAATAAAATACATTTTAATGCAAACTCCACACATAACAGTAGATCAATAAATATATCCCTGTTAAAACTTGCACTTCACTTCTTAGCATGGTACTTTAATTGTTTCTATATAATATACAAACATTTTAGGAAACAGCTAGTTAACTGAGGATTATGTCCTTTCAGGCGGATGACAATGGTTTTTCAATCGTTCTCAAGGTCAAGGCAATTACAAATCGCTTATTTCTGCATGATAGCCAGACCCCAATGTTTCTTCCTTAAACACAAAGTCGACAGCTCCAGTTAATATTTATATGCAGAATTCACACAAAGAAATCAGATGATGTGTTAAGCGGACCAGTTTTATGATATATTACCAAACAGATCAGGGTTTTCATATATCTCTGGGCGTACCCTGAGTGTAAGATGTACTGATCATCCAAGAGTGCCTCTTTTGTTGCACCGTGGCCAGATGTTCTTTAAATCATAAATACATTGACTGAGCTGTAATCTGCCTTTTGAGCTGTAAATGAGGCACCTTTGCTGTCCACAACGTGCTAGGATGCAGATTCTGCAGTGGTATCCCAGAAAAATCATAACAGGAGTTGGCAAAAGATTTACTAAACTCAAGCAAGATTGAGGGCAGATATATTGAGCTATTTTGCAGTTGCAAGCCCTGAGATTCTAAAAATGAGAGGTTTTGCAGCTGCAAAATTGCATTTTGGTATTTATGAAAACTATTTTCGAGCACGGTGTGGATGGCACTTTGCTAATCCTATTTTTAAAATCTTTGATAGAAAAGCAGACATTTGAGGTGAGCAAATCCAGAATGTCACTGGTGTTGTAGGGTGCTCTATACAGCAGCTGCTCTCCACCTAAACTTGGGAACTACCCAGAGTTCTTTTCTTCTCTTTTGCATAATTTATGTAATTTGTAAGCTTTTTTATTCTATTTCCTAACTATAACGTCCCTGTTACCTTTGTTTTTTAGTGCATTTGGAAGGTTCTTTTTAATTTTATTTCCTAACTGTAACCTGTAACCTTTTAGAGTGGGTGTGTGAGTGGATGTAAAGGTCTGTGAGTGGATGTGTGAGGGGCTGTATGTGTCAGTGACTGGGTGTGTGAGTGGTTATGTGGGCGTGTGAGTGGGTGTGTGAGTAGTTTTGAGGGTGTGTGCATAGGTGTGTGAGTGGGTTTGTGAGTGGCTGTATGGGTTTGCGAGTGGGTGTGTGAGTGGCTGTATTAGTCTGTGAATGGGTGTGTGAGTAGCTGTGTGGGTGTGTGAGTGGTCTTGTGAGTGGCTGTATGGGTCTATGAGTGGCTGTATGGGTCTGTACAGTGGGTGAAGAAAGGAGGTGGGGTCTCTGACAAGCTCTCAGCAATACTTACTACTGTGATACTTACTGGTGATAACAGGAGGGGTTCTTGGCCTCCAATGACCCTCAGCATCTAAGGGGACTTCACCGCCCAACCAGTAGTGCACCAGGAGGCGCGTTTGCAGAGTGGTGGAGAAAGGTGGTGGGGCCTCTGACAAGGTCTCAGCAATCCCACTGTGTGGAACTAACTGGTGGTAACAGGAGGGCTTCTGGGCCCCCAATGGCCCTCAGCAGCCAAGGGGACTTCATCCCCCAACCAATAGTGCACCAGGAGGCACATTTGCAGAGGGGTGGAGAAAAGAGGCAGGGCCTCTGATGAGCTCTCAGCAATCCCCCTATTTGGGACTTACTGGTTGTAACAGGAGGGGTTTTTGGCCCCCAACAACCCTTAGCACCAAGGGGACTTCATCCCCCAACCAGTAGTGCACCAGGAGGCATGTTTGCAGAGTGGTTGAGAAAGGGGACAGGGCCTCTGATGAGCTCTCAACAATCCCCCTGTGTTGGACTTACTGGTGGTAACAGGAGGGGTTCTTGGCCCCCAATGACCCTAAGCAGCCAAGGGGACATCATCCCCCAACTAGTAGTGTGCCTGGAGGTGTATTTGCAGAGTGGTGGAGAAAGGGGCGGGCCTCCAATTAGCTCTCAGACGTCCAGCTGTGTGGGACCTACTGGTGGTAACGGGGGTTCTTGGACCTCAACAACCCTCAGCATTCAAGGAGATGTCATCCCCCAACCAGTAGTGAGCCTATCCACGGCCACAAGGAAACCTTCTCTGGGCCATCAATACCTCTCTTGCGTGAACTTCACTATTCATCATTCTGAAGATGGCACTCCCTCAAGTTGGATCTTCACATGGGAGACCATAGCATCTGTCTCTGATCCAGAGTGCTATCCCTAACATTCAAATGCAACGGTCAATCACAAACTTCCACTGACGGCCCTCCGATGATTTTTCACCAGCTCCTTCTGATCCAAAGGGTGGATTTTCACTTCCACAGCATTCTAGGATTTCGCCACAGGGCCACAATTTCAGATACAACATACATCCACTCCAAACCTTCACAGGTTCATCCTTCTTATTGGGCTTCAGTCAAGGCTGTAGTCAGAGTGGTAGTTTCAGTTCTTGCATAAGAAATTCATATATTCTTGTGAGGCGTCACCCTCTCCATTCTGGGAAAATAGGAGTTCCTTTAATTTTAAGCTTGATCGGGTTAAGTGTTGGATTATGGGTTTGCAGTGTGGGAGCTTTTCTCAGCTCTTGGCCATTTTCCAGGTGTTAATGATGCTTAAGTGTTACAGCTAAGCAATTCAAACCTCATTTACAGAACAAAAGAGAAATATCATACTTCTATCTTCAGTTAGTTCCCCACTATACTGAAAAGAGTTATTTACCATTTGTATCAAATTATGGTACTCATTCAATATTTCCATATAAGAAGTGTTATTTCAGCAACTAGTCTAAAGTCTGCCCCATGTTACATTGAATCCATGAAAGGTTGATGTTAGAAATTGGGTTGTAGGTTGACTGGGGTATAAGCCCTAGTTACGCAGCAACCACAATCCTAGTCAGGATAAAAGCAGGCAAACCCTAAATTTAGCTGCACTCACCCTCTGGTAGATTGGCACAGAGCAGTCAGGCTTAACTTAGAAGCAGTGTGTAAAGTATTTGTGCAACAATTCAAACAGTAAAACAGTGAAAACACCACACAAAAAGATTTCACACCAGGTTAAAAAATAGAACTTAATTTAATAAATAAAACAAGCCACAACCGACAGAAATCCAATAATTAGAACTTGAGATACATTTTTTTAAAGAATAAACTATAAAAATGTGCTCAGAAGCAATAATCTGGTCGCACCGGACCAGGACAAAGTCAAAATTTCAGGCTAACTGCGATGAAGTGCAGGCCGGATACATAGACCCAGTGAATCCCGTTGTACAAAAGTACCTTGATCCTGGCTGCATTGACGTTGAAGATGTGGGCCACAGTTCAAGCAATGCATCGGTCCCGATTCATGCAGAGGGGGTGATTTGTCAGTCCTGATCCGCATAGCAGCGACGATGCATCGGTTCCAATGAGCGAAGAGCTGTGATGTGGAGATTCGTCGTCGTAGTGGATGATGTCGACGGACATACGGAGACTTTGTGCAGTGGTGGTACTGAAGGGGATGAATCCGGCCGATCCATGCAGTAGAGGTGATGTGCCAGTTCTGGTCACCCAACAGGAGCAATGTGCCGGTTCTGATCCACGCAACATCACTGATGCACCGGGTCGACAGAGGATGCTTAGGCTTTGCTGAAGCAAGCACCTTAGGCCTCACTTCCAAGGGTCCAAGACTGGGATGGCACCACTTGGCAGGGCAGACTCACAGATGGCAGAGTCCAGGAGTAGAAGCAGGTAAGTTGGAAATCTTTTATGTCCCTGAGACTTCAGATCAGGAGGCCAGTCAGCTAGCCCTTGGAGTCACTCTGGGTTCAAGTGATGCAAGTCCTGTCCTTCTCACCCAGACAGGGGAACAGCAGGCAGCAGGGCAGCACAGCAAAACAGCAGTCCAACAGAATGGAGGTCTTTCATCAGCACAGCAGCTCTTTTCCTGTCAGAGTCTTCTTAGGTCCAGAGGTGTGCTGACGTCATGGTGTCAGAAGTCCAGTTATGTAGGAAGGTGGAATCTGTCTACATGGTTGCCCCCACTTTTTTCCTGGTGTTTTGTTGGTTTTTGACTTAGTTTGGCTGGGAACCTGCTATTCAGGTCCCCAGCCTATCTGCTTTCTCTTTAAATGACTTGGAGTGCACTCTAGGTGCACTAGTGATTGGATACTGTGGTACCTTATGAGTCCCTAGTATATGGTACCTTAGGTACCAAGGGCATAGGTACTCAGCAGGCCTACCAGGGGCTGAAGCATGTATTATGCCACCCCTGGGAAGCAGACTAAATCTGACACCACAGGCCTGCTATTGCAGCCTGGGTGAGGTGGTGCTAGCACTCCTCACTGAGATATAGGTCTCCTATATCTCTCCTACACACACATATAACCCTATCAGTCACCCCTAAGGCAGGCCCTATCAATCTTGAGGGCAGGGTGCTTGGCTTCTATGTGAGGGGGTGCCTCTGCCTGAGCAGGGCCCCTCTGCAGCTCTCAGAGTCCATTCTCTGGTGCTGTTTGTGGATGCGGTTAAACCATATACTTTTAAGTGCATTATATCCTCGCGGTAAAATGCTAACTTTGGAATGGCTGCATCGAAACATGTTGTGTTTGGTGTCAAACACCTTGGAATACTACCCCCCCCCGCCAGTCCTGGCGGCGGGGGTAGCATTCCACCCTTCTAGTGGGATAGACATGTACCTACTGTGGAAACGCGGTAGAATCCGACAGAGCCCTGGCATCACAAAATGGATGCCACCAGTCACAGACACTGGGCTGCCCTCCTGCTGATGACCAACACTCGCAGTGGAGGGAGCCCAACAATAGATATCCTGTCCCAAGGGGTGTGACCACCTTCCAGACAGGGTTTAGTGTATTGGGGCTGGGTGGGTGCACTCTGAGTGCTTTGAAGTCCTGCACTGGGAGAGCAGAAGGCTCCTCTGTGCATATGCCAGTTCAAACCGGCTCAGGGGCTACCTGTCCCTGCTCTGGCGCGAAACTGGACAAAGGGAAGTGGGTGTAGCCACCCACTCCCCTGACCCTCCCATAGGTAGGGTCATAGAGCTAGTCCCTCCCTCCTTTTAGTATAAGAGGGGGAACCTGTGCATTGCACCCTAGATTTCCCTGGACGACGCTCTACAAGAAGAATCCCGGACCTTCGACGTTCCACTACCTTTGGAAGACTGAAGAATCTCCTTGGAGTCAAGGAGTGACTCCCTGCTTGGCAGGCACCAAAAACTACAAACGACGGTCACAAACTACGCCGCTCCCGCCGGAGTCCGAAGTCCCTGCAGCCCAAGAAGTGGATTTCCTGACTTCTCAAAGGCCATCGTGAGTCCCCAGTGAAGCTGAGGCAAGTGGACCCCAAGAGTAACGAGGAACCGCGACCCCTGGGTACCGTGCACTATTGTCGAGTGTAACCCCTCACAACATTCCACGAACTTGTGCTTTGGACCACGTGTGGTCCCAGCCTCCAGCAGGAATCCCTCCTAAGATCAGAGGCCTACCACGTCCCGAGTGACCGTGGGCCCCTGTGAGAGAATCCTCCTGAGGTGTCTTTGCAATCCCTTGCCAGCCGGCTTGTGGGTCCCCAGAAGACTTTCCAAAGAAACCAAAGGGCTCCCCTAGTTGCTCCAGGCCTGCCCTGACTTACCCTCGCTGGGTGAGTTCCACAGACCTTGCTGGTCTGCGCCATTGCCTCTTCACACTTTCCCCAAGACTTGCTGTTACCAAGGCTTGTTGGCTCCGATCGAGTTTCCGACACCGCAGTAAGCCGCAGACATCGTGGGACACGCCAAATCCAGCTCCTGGTCATCGTCGACGCCTCCTGGACCTCGTGGCTGAAGAGTCAAGGCAACCATGAACGACCTGAATCCTGCGACGACGGTGGGCATTCATCTTCCTTGCCCCGAGTCACTGCCAAGTGACTTTGAACACTCTCCCCTCTGCTTTCAGGTCATCCTTCCACCGAATCCAGGCTTGGATTCCACCGGACACTTCTTCAAACCATCACAAGCAGCAAGTCTTCTTTGTTCGCCATTGAAAACGACGCCGCGACCCGACACCAAAGGACACCTGTGCACCCGGCTTCCCTGGGTGAGGTAACTCCAGCACTACAGTGCTCCTGTAGGTGTGGGCCCTCAAACTACTTACCCTGTAAGTGACTTGCTTGTAGGTTCACCAGAAGTATCCTAAAACTCTTACTTTCCCCGTGCGATTCTCGCACTGACTCGTACATGGTTCGCGTCTGTGTTAGACACACCGCGTCCAACTCCCTTGCAAATCCTATCTGTAAACCGTATCCTTCGACTCGTACTGAGTACGATCGGTGTGTTCGCCTCGAACACGCAAGGGACCTTGAACATTGATATCTCAATCGCGTCTGAGTGCATAGACTCGTACAGGATTCGCATCGGTGCCAGGTCACCGCGTCCGTCCCCTGTGGGTCTCCTACAACTACCTGGGGTGGTTCTTGGGGGTCCCTCGATTCTAGATGCCCTAGACCTAGGTCTAGCAAACTAAGATTGTAATATTCAATTGTGCCAAACTTATCCTGATAATATTTGACTTGTACATATGTTCCTGACTTCTAATCTCATAAAGAGATTAGTAGAGAGTGTTTATTAATAAATACATATATATTTGATATATATCCCTGTGTGGTGTCTTTTCATTTGGTGATTCAAGAGATTGTGTGGTAAAACAAGCTGCTTTACATTCCTTCAAGACTTAGCCTGAAGGCTGCTCTCCACAGCTACCACTAGGATAGCTTTCTATAAAGGTTGTCTTAAACCTATCTACCATAAGAGTCGAATTGTTCTGGTGCAAGGTGTCCACTTTAATTGGTGAACAGCATATACCAGGCCAACTTCTCACATTGAATATACCCAGCTGGGCCTTTGAAGTGGGGGAGACTTCAAAGACAGGTGTTTGAAGTGCACAGAGTTCCTCCTGTCTTGCACTCGCACCGGACTCACTACAGGGGGGTATGCACCCCTTTGTGTGAGGACAGGACACAGCCTATTCAGGTGTAAGTGAGGCTGGGTCAAGCTCCTCCCTCCCATCCTCCCTGGATGGCCCATCAAGTCACACCTCAGCTCCCATTGTGTGTGGCTGTCTAAGGGAAATACACAAAGCCCAGCTGTCACCCACCTCAGACTGATCAGAGACAGGCAGCAGGCACCAAATGGCCAAAGTAAGAAAATGACAGCTTTCGAAAAGTGGCATTTCCTGAACTGTAATTTAAAATCCGACTTCACCATAAATTTGGATTTTAAACAAATATTCCAGAGACACCAGACATGAAGGTCTTATCTCTTCCCAATTTGAAATTACACTAATAAAATGTCATAACGTAATCCCAATTCATCTAATGGGAGAGATAGGCCTTGTGGTAGTGAAAAATGACTTTAGGAGTTTTTCACTACCAGGACATGTAAAACGTAAAGGTACATTTCCGGCCTTTTAAATACATTGCACCCTGCCCTCTGGGTTGTCCAGGGGGACTAATATGGATAAAAAGGGAAGGTTTGGGCTTGGCAAAAAGGTTTATTTTGCCAGTTCTACATGGCAGTGTAAAACTGCACATACAGGCTCTGCAGTGGCAGGCCTGAGACATGGTTAAAGGGCTACTTCATTGGGTGGTACAATCAGTGCTACAGGTCCACTAGTAGCATTTATCCATAAATAAATAAATTTAATTTACAGGGCCTGGGTACAGGGGATACCACTTTACTAGGGACTTCAAAGGAAATTAAATAACGCAGTTGGAGATGAACCAATCAATCAATCAATCAATCATGTCACTTATAAAGCGCACTACATACCCGCGAGGGTCTCAAGGCGCTGGGGGAAGAAGGTGGGTGGTGCTGCTACTGATCGAAGAGCCAGGTCTTGAGGAGTCTTCTGAAGGCCAGTAGGTCTTGGGTCTGTCGGAGGTTGGTGGGGAGGGTGTTCCAGGTCTTGGCGGCGAGGTGGGAGAAGGATCTGCCGCCGGCGGTCGTTTCCCGGATGCGGGGGACTGTGGCGAGGGCGAGGCTGGTCGAGCGGAGCTGGCGGGTGGGGGTGTAGAAGCTGAGTCGTCTGTTGAGGTAGGCTGGTCCGGAGTTGTGGAGTGCTTTGTGTGCGTGGGTGAGGAGCTTGAAGGTTATCCTCTTGTTGACAGGGAGCCAGTGCAGGTCTCTCAGGTGGGGTGTGATGTGGCTGCGTCGGGGGATGTCGAGGATAAGACGTGCAGAGGCGTTCTGGATGCGTTGCAGCCGTCTCAGGAGCTTAGCCGTCGTTCCTGCGTAGAGGGCGTTTCCGTAGTCCAGCCTGCTGGTGACGAGGGCCTGGGTGACTGTTTTTCTTGTTTCGGTGGGGATCCACTTGAAGATCCTGCGGAGCATTCGGAGGATGTTGAAGCAGGATGAGGAAACGGCGTTGACCTGCTTAGTCATGGAGAGGGTGGGGTCGAGGATGACCCCTAGGTTGCGTACGTGGTCGGTGGGTGGCGGGGCTGTTCCCAGTGATGTTGGCCACCAGGAGTCGTCCCAGGCTGAAGGGTTGGAACCAAGGATGAGGACCTCCATCTTGTCCGAGTTCAGCTTCAGGCGGCTGGTCCTCATCCATTCGGCGACGGCCTTCATTCCTTCGTGGAGGTGGGCTTTGGCGGTGTGAGGGTCTTTGGTGAGGGAGAGGATCAGCTGGGTGTCGTCGGCGTAGGAGATGATGTTGAGGTTGTGCTGTCGGGCGACGTGGGCGAGGGGTGCCATGTAGATGTTGAACAGCGTTGGGCTGAGGGAGGAGCCTTGGGGTACGCCGCAGATGATCTTGGTGGCCTTGGATCGGAAGGGGGCGAGGCGGACGCTTTGTGTTCTGCCGGAAAGGAAGGATGTGGTCCAGTCCAGGGCCTTCTCTTGGATCCCGGCGTCGTGAAGGCGTGTTCGTAGTGTGTGGTGGCAGACCGTGTCGAAGGCGGCTGATAGGTCCAGGAGGATGAGGGCTGCTGTTTCTCCGTTGTCTAGCAGGGTCCTGATGTCATCGGTGGCGGCGATGAGGGCGGTTTCGGTGCTGTGGTTGCTGCGGAAGCCGGACTGGGAAGGGTCCAGGATGTTGTTCTCCTCGAGGTAGCGGGTCAGTTGTTTGTTGACGATTTTCTCGGTGACCTTCGCGGGGAACGGGAGCAGAGAGATGGGTCGGAAGTTCTTGAGGTCCTTGGGGTCTGCCTTGGGTTTCTTGAGTAAGGCGGTGATCTCGGCGTGCATCCAGCTTTCCGGGAAGGTTGCTGTCTCGAAGGAGATGTTGATTATTTTCCGGAGATGGGGCGCGATGGCTGTACTGGCTTTGTTGAAGATGTGGTGAGGGCACGGGTCTAGCGGTGAACCGGAGTGGATGGTGTTCATGATCTCGCTGGTGTCCTCGTCGTTGATGTTGGTCCAGGAGAGCAGGCGGTTGGTGGTTGTGGGGGCAGTGGTCTCGGTGGTTGCCGGGGCGGTCGTGGTGTTGAAGCTGTCGTGGATGTCGGCGATTTTGCGGTGGAAGAAGGTGGCCAGTGAGTCGCATAGGTCTCGCGACGGCTGGATGTCGTTGGTGTTGGAGCTGGGGTTGGAGAGTTCCTTCACGATGTTGAAGAGCTCTTTGCTGTTGTGTGCGTTGTTGTCTAGGCGGTCTTTGGAGTGAGGCCCTTTGGCGGATCTGATGAGGTGATGGTGACTGCGGGTGGCGCTCTTGTGGGCGGCGTAGCTGTCCGCTGTCCGTTCGTGGAGCCAGATCTTCTCCAGTTTTCGGCATGTTCGTTTGGAGGCCTGGAGGTCTTCGGTGAACCAGGTGGCTTTCTTGCTGGTGTGGCTGTTGGGCGGATTCTTGAGCGGGGCGAGGGTGTTGGCGCAGTCGTCGATCCACTGTCTGAGGTTGCGGGCGGCGGTGTCGGGGTCGGAGGGTTCGGCGGGTGGGCTCAGGGCGAGGGTTGTGGTTAGCTGGTCTTCCGTGACTCTGCTCCAGCAGCGGCGAGGCATTTGTTCGGTGCGGTGGTGCGTGGTGGGCTTCCTGTAGGTGAAGTGGATGCTGTGGTGGTCAGTCCAGTGGGGTTCGGAGGTGTGGTTGAAGGAGACGTGTGGGCTTGCGGAAAAGATAGAGTCTAGCGTGTGGCCGGCGGCGTGGGTGGGTGTAGTCACGAGCTGTCTGAGTCCGAGGGTGGCGAGGTTGTCGATCAGGGTGGTGGAGTTGGTGTCCTTGTTGTTCTCGAGGTGGAAGTTCAGGTCCCCGAGGAGGATGTAGTCCGTGGAGGCGATGGCGTGTGTGCTGACGAAGTCAGCGATGGAATCGCTGAACTGTGGTCGGGGTCCGGGGGGTCTAGATGAGGGTTCCTCTGAGGGTGGTGTTGGGATCGGTGTGGATCTGGAAGTGCATGTGTTCGGCGGTGCTGAGGGTGTCGTCGGTGTTGGTTGAGACTCTGAGGGTGTTCCTGTGGACGATGGCGATGCCTCCTCCGACTCCGTTGGTGCGGTCCCTGCGGGTGATCTTGTATCCGTCCGGGATTGCAATGGCGATGTCGGGGGCTGAAGCGGGATTCAGCCAGGTCTCCATCAGGAATGCGACGTCTGGGGAGGTTGAGTCGAGAAGGTCCCAGAGTTCGATGGCGTGTTTGCGGGCGGAGCGGGTGTTGAGGAGGATGCATCTGAGGTAGTTGGGTTCTTTCCTGGGCGGTGGTTTGGCGGGGCGGGTGCTGGCGAAGCTGCAGTTCCGGCAGGTGAAGGGCCCTTGGGTGCGCTTCGGGGTGGCCTGGTAGCAGGCGTGATCTTTTCCGGGGTTGAGTGCGTGGAGGGTGCTGGCGTCGTATCGGCGTCTGTTTATGTGGCGGGCGCGGGGGATGCCCGGACCAGGGGGTCTGGCGCTGGGCGTGGTCACGGCACGGACGGGCGCAGACGGGCTTGCCTTAGGCGCGGCCGCACAGCGGCCGCCATAAATGGGGAGGTGGGAGGGAGGAGCAGGGAATGGGGCAGCGAATGGGCAGTGAGAGGGCGGGGCCGCAGGGGCGCAGCGGCGGGAAACAGGCACAGAAGGGAAAACGAGCACAATCAGGGCATCAAGGGGGCACAGAAAGGAAAAACGAGCACAATCAGGGGCAGCAAGGGGGGCACAGAAAGGAAAAAACGAGCACAATCAGGGGCAGCAAGGGGGGGCACAGAAAGGAAAAAACGAGCACAATCAGGGGCAGCAAGGGGGCACAGAAAGGAAAAACGAGCACAATCAGGGGCAGCAGCAGGGCACACAGACGGAGCTGTGTGGTGGGGGAGCGACCTACCAGTCAAGGTCAGGGGTCGCTCTCTTCACCACGCAGCGGCTGCCATAAATGGGGAGGTGGGAGGGAGGAGCAGGGAATGGGGCAGCGAATGGGCAGTGAGGGGGCGGGGCCGCAGGGCGCAGCGGCGGGAAACGGGCACAGAAGGGAAAACGAGCACAATCAGGGCATCAAGGGGGCACAGAAAGGAAAAAAAACGAGCACAATCAGGGGCAGCAAGGGGGCACAGAAAGGAAAAACTAGCACAATCAGGGGCAGCAAGGGGGCACAGAAAGGAAAAACGAGCACAATCAGGGGCAGCAAGGGGGGCACAGAAAGGAAAAAACGAGCACAATCAGGGGCAGCAAGGGGGCACAGAAAGGAAAAACGAGCACAATCAGGGGCAGCAAGGGGGCACAGAAAGGAAAAATGAGCACAATCAGGGGCAGCAAGGGGGGCACAGAAAGGAAACAAGCATTGGCATAGCCAATAGGTCTCGCTTTTGGGACCTTATAAGTGTTTACCCATGCAACAGTTGATGTTGTTGCACCAAGGATATTGTGCTGCATAACTAAATACTTATAAGGTCCCAAAAGCGAGACCTATTGGCTATGCCAATGCTTGTTTACTAAGTTGACATGCCTCTGATGCCAGAATTAACGATGGGCCAGCTGTCGGAGTAATGCTAAATCTCTACTCTAGGTTTTACAATTATATGCCTACAGAGTCCCCGTGGAGCGTTAATTAACCTCTGCTAGTTGGTGCTTCATGTTGCGTCCACATGGTACTTGTTTACCAATTGCCAACATATGTAGCAAAGAGTGAATCTCCTTTTATACGATGCCCACAATAGGCTCCCCCCCCCACACACAAATTGCGTACTCAGCCCTACACCGCACCTATTCTGATTGCCATTACCGGGCTTTGTTCCCAAACTCTTTTAAGTACTTTATTTTTAGTAGGGTTAAATGTTCTGTTTTCTTTATAAAAATGCCGTAATGGTTCATTGCCGTTTGCAAACCCCAAGATAAGTTCGTTGCAGTGCAGCGTTGTAAAGAGTAGTTAAGCAGCCTTTCCCGAAATTTAACCACATGTACATAAATTGCTACAAGCTGTGGTGCTTTATCATGGCTTTGAGCTATAGGTAATGCGGACCTTTCAACCCCTTTTCTTCGGCTAGGTCTGTTTGGACAACTCGCTGCCAGGCAGTGCGTGCACAACCTAAGCACGTAAAATAGTAATACATGTACTTTGTTTGTAGGCTTCCGGTGTTTCCGTAGATGATAACGTCGTCGCTGCGTTCAATGAGATGAAGGTGAGGAAACACTCTTCTCCAGAAGAAATTAAAAGAGGAAGAAGGCGATCATATTCTGCTTAAGCCTGGACAAAAAAAGCATAATCATTGAAGAAGGAAAGGAGATCCTCGTAGGCGATTGTTCTTCGTGTGATGATGTGTACAAGCGCTTCATCGACATGCTTCCAAAAGACATTGCCGCCACGATACTTGCATCAGTTTCACTTTCAACTATGACATTAGTTAAAACCAGCACAAGCGCGCGCCTCGCGCGGCGGGAGGGGGCCTGCGCGATTCCCTTGCGGGAGCGTGCAGCAAGGCGCGATGATTGCCACCATATGGCGCCGCAAGGGAATCGCCAGATGTGCACGCGTTGCCATTGCAAGCAATGCAACGCGTGCACATTTTTGCCCCCAAAGCTGTGCCGATCGCTAAAGGTCTCTCCTATGCAGCGCATGCGCGCTGCGTAGGCGAGACCTAAAAACGAGCACAATCAGGGGCAGCAAGGGGGGCACAGAAAGGAAAAAACGAGCACAATCAGGGGCAGCAAGGGGGGGCACAGAAAGGAAAAAACGAGCACAATCAGGGGCAGCAAGGGGGCACAGAAAGGAAAAACGAGCACAATCAGGGGCAGCAGCAGGGCACACAGACGGAGCTGTGTGGTGGGGGAGCGACCTACCAGTCAAGGTCAGGGGTCGCTAACCAATGTTACCATGTTTAGGGGAGAGAGCACAAGCACTTTAGCACTGGTTAGAAGAACACCCTAAGACTATCAGGTCTAACAGTTGATAATATAAAATACATCCTACATGTGTTTTTCAAAGTGCAGAAATAAAAGGGGATACTGGCAGGATGAAGTTCTCATTTTTGTACATAGGAAGGCACACGTCATATGATGCTGTATGGCCATAACATAACGTGTATTTGTAAAGCGCACGTTCACCCCAAACAGGATATCTTGGTGCTGAATAACAGATGTTTATTGTTATCCAACTCAATGGTACTCATTTTATCGATCTCAGATGGATGAAAGGTTGAGTGGACCTGCCGGGATTTGAACCTGTGACCAAAAGGTTGAACACCGGCCCCTGCAGTGGATGCATTAGTCCACTGAGCCACCAGACCCGGCTGTTGTAATGATATGTAATGGTGCTCTTGTTTATCTCGTCTGGGACTCCATGTTCCAGTTCTAGTCTCTGCCTGGTGTTCGGGTGAACTGTTCTTCTTAGGTAGTGATCCTGGATATTCAGATGGTACAGGCTGCACTGGTTGTTGGCTCCTTGATCCTCCATTAAACTGACCTGTATTAATACTATAACTCGTGGAAACTCTTCTTTTTACACTTATGTAGTAGTAGCGGCTGGTGTGCGGGCGGAGTGGTGAAGCGTGGGGGTGAGACAACAGCCGACAGGGCAGGAGGGGACAACGGGGAGTTTGGAGGGGAGGGAGGGGAAACGGACAACAAGAAAACATTAAAGACAATAGGGAAAAATAACTTTCCTGCCGCCTGCTGTTCTTCTCCGTGTCCTCGCTGCAGCAGAGGCTTCCAGACTCCCCTGCGGCCAATCCTGACACTGCTCTCATGCTTGAAAGAGCAGCGTCAGGATTGGCCTGAGCACCATGAATTTGCGCTCCCAGAGAGACTGGGCACCTGTGCTTTGCTGTCTCCAACCCAGCAACCAGCTGGGTTGGAGGCAGCTCAGTGCGTATGTCGGTTTGCCTGGCCTGAGACAGCTGGCCAAACTGACATGTGCACTGATCACAATGCAACCACTCCCTCTGTCACTGCCCTCGCAATGGCCCCATCCCCAAGACTGCCCAGCTCTCAGAACCTGAAAAATAAAACAATAATAAACCTGTTTTATTTATTTTTTTATTTCAAATTTTTATTTCATCCCATCAAACAGAACATACATTTCAAAATATCTCAAAGTAAAAAAAATTATTTCATCCCACCCTTCTCGGCCCACCTCCCACCCTAGAGTTGGATCCAATAAAGAAAAAAAAAAGGAATTACATTTATAGGGACAGGGAAAAAAAAATAGTGTATCAAAATAAAGAAAAGAGAAGAAATAAAGGGGAAATACACAAATCCATTTGTTAAAGCAAACGGTAGATCTACAGTTATTATACCCTTATTCCTCCAATACCCCTTCCATCCACTGCTTAATTGGGGCCCAGATTTCTCGGCCCCTTTTCCTGGCTTTACCTCCCCTGCGTTCATACACAACTATTTCAGATCGATATATAGCGAGGAGTCTCCCCAGCCATTGCTGCCCAGTGGGTGGTTCGGGATCCAGCCAGGCTGTGGCCAAACACAGTCTAAGGATAGTCATGGCTATAAATAAAAATATCTGATGTCTCCATGGAATTCCCATATCACTTACTCCTCAGACTATTAAACCCAGTGAGATAGAGATTGGATAGCCAAGCTGTGCTTCAAGTATTTTGCCAACATCCTTTGTTAGATTTTCAAGCTTGGGGCAGTTTGCAAATAAATGAATGAGATCGGCAGCAAAGCAGCCACACCGTGGACAATGAGCGCCCTTAGATCCCCCCCATTTAACAATCTTTGCCGGGGTAATATATAGGTTAAACCATGTTTTATAGCATTGGATCTGTAAATTAGCAGCGATAAATGAAGTCTGCGCTAAATATAAGGAATCTTCACAATCTCCTGTCCCCATATGTAAAAGCTCTGTCCAGTGAGCAGAGTGTTTCGCTAAGTCATCTGCCATTTCTTTATTTAATAGTTTATATATATTGGTGAGGGAGAGAGAAGATTTTAACATTAAATCAACAAGTTCTACCCGATTGAAACCAACACTTCCCCCTCTGTTTTTAACAAAAAAACCCTGATTTGTAAATACTTAAAAAAATGGGTATTACTAATGCCAAATTTATCCTTTATTATATCAAAGGAGAGAATCCCTCCCTCGTCTACCAGATCAGCAATGACCCTCACCCCCCTCTGAGCCCACTGTGCCATATAGCCATCCTTAAAAATATCTGGGAGTAGAGGATTGTCCACTAAAGGGGTATATCTATTTATCCTACCGATCCCATATTTCTTCCTGATAGCTGTCCATACCTTAAATGCTCCTAAAAAACCCGTAAATCTAACCCTTTTAAAATATCCATATTCAATCTGCCGTAGAAGACATCCTCGAGCTTCAATGCCCATTATCAGTTCATAAATTGATACCAAATCTCCTTCTTCTGAACTATTTCTCTCAGAAGTTAGAAGCATTGTCATCTGTTGGAATACTGCCGCCCAATAATATAATTGAAAATTAGGAACCACCCAGCCCCTCGTTCTCTCAGCAGAGTCAAAAAATTTAAAGCTCTTCGGGGGCGTTGCCCAGCCCATAAGAACCAAGACGTCAACTGGTTTAAAGATTTAAACCAGAGGCTTTCTACTTCCAGCGGTATGGCCCTAAAGAAATACAGTATTCTGGGGAGAAACAGCATTTTGATCACATTACTTCTCCCTATTAATGTGAGCATACGATTATTAATTCGGGAAAAATCAGTTTTGGTCTTCCGTAATAATGGGCCTAAATTTAGATCAACAATGTTCTCCACAGCTGCTGTTATCTCCACCCCTAGATATTTCGCATTGGGGTCCACCCGAGGATCGTCTAACTGGACAGAGTCATTTATTACCACCAGAGTTTTACTTTGATTAAGCAAGTATCCGGAGAGCTGTCCAAAACTAGTAGCTTCCCTTTCGATTTCCACCAGGGCATAAAAGGGATTAGGAGTGGTAATGGCCAGGTCATCAGCGTAAGCCAGAATCTTAGCATCGCCCCCCTTATTGTGCATAGCAATAATACTAGTATTATGCTCGATCTTTCTAATAAGGGAGTCAATATACAGCGCAAATAAGAGAGGCGAACATGGACACCCTTGACGGGTTCCACAGCATATCGAAACCGGCTCCGACATATCTCCCATTACAGCCACTCGAGCAACTGGGTTACGATACATTGTCTGGACAGCTTTAATAAATCCACTACCTAATCCATTCCTGTCTAGTATAGCCCATAGGAAAGGCCAGGAGACCCTATCGAAGACTTTCTCTGCATCTAGCAGGATTAAAGCCATAGGGTCTTCGGCTATTTTTGAGGCGTCAAACAGGGCTATTGTCCGCCGAATATGATCGGTGGTGTTGCGGCCGGGTACAAAGCCATGCTGGACAGGGGAAACCAACCTCTTGATCACTTTAGATAAACGATTAGTCAGTATTTTGGAATAGATTTTTGTATCACTATTGATCAACGTAATAGGTCGATAAGACCCTAGCTCGTAGGTGGGTTTATCTTTTTTTGGAAAAACCGCTATATTAGCATATCTCCAGGAATCCGGAGCCTCCCCACCCAATTGGGCATTCATAACTATCTCTCTCAGCAGCTCATTTACGCATGTGTAAAAAATTTTATCAAATTCCCCTGGGATTGAGTCCGTTCTGGCCGTTTTTCCACTTGGCAAGGAGCTGACCGCCCCCCTTATTTCCTCCTCTGAAATTGGGGCCTGGAGAGACTCAACCTCTTCCGAGGTTAGTTCTCCAAAAGATAAATCCGAAATATAATCCATAAATTCTAAATCATCAAAATGAGAATCTTCATTGTATAGATACTGATAAAATCTCTGAAATGCCAGGCGAATAGCTAAAGGATCGGTAATTGTGCCCAGAATAGGATCCCTTATTTCTGAGATATCCCCTTGTACTATCCTCTCTCTTGTGCGTCTAGCTAGTAATTGTCCCACCCTTTCATTATTCTCATAAAGCTTACTTCGCCAAGCGATATATTTGCCGGCTGCCTTTTTAGCCAAAATCTCTATTATTGCAGATTTCCCAACAGCTACTCTGGCTTGTGCTTTCTCGATGTCCCCACCAACCGAAATTGCCACAACTAACTGACCTTCGGCTTCCATTAACTCCGTGTATAGGGCCTGTTCTAATGTCTTATTCTTTCTCTGCTCCGCCCAACCGTAACTGGAAGTCTCCCCCCTTATCCCGGCCTTGAGAGAATCCCACACAATGTCTGATCGAGCACTCCCCTTGTTTTCCATAATAAATCGGGGAATCCAGGCCTTCATATGCTGTACATATCCACTATCTGACAGTAGAGCCCTGTCAAAGGTCCAGCGAAAAACTGGAGGTGGGTTATTTTGTGTAGTTATTTCAAGGACAAGGGGGTTGTGGTCGGACATAACCCTAGGGTACTTGTAAATCTGACCTTTCTGTGCAACTACGGGAGAAACAAAAAAATAATCAAGTCTAACCTGAACTTGATGGGGAGCAGAGAAAAAGGTATAGCCGGGATCTCCAGGTTTAAACATGGCCCAGATATCCAGAAGACCATGCAACGCGCATAGATGTGCAACAGACTTAGAGACCTTGGGCTTACGACCCTGATATATTCTTTCACCAAATTGGCCGCCTTGTGATTTTGTATTTATATTAAAATCACCACAGATGACAAGAGGCAAAGGCCAGCCAACTAATTCGGTACTCAGCCAATCAAACAAAGCAGGATCATCTAAAACAGATCCATATAAAGAGCATAGAGTAAATGAGCAAGCCTTCATAACACATTGAACAATAGCCCATCGCCCCATCTTATCCGCGCTTATACGTGGAAACTTAGCTAGCCCTTTCCGGGCCATGATAGCAACACCCCGTGTTCGTGTCCCTTGGGAAGTACTAGTAATTAATTGATATCCAGCCAATTCTGCAACTTTCTGACGGCCAGCTTCTATGTGAGTCTCCTGAAGACACACAATATCTGCTTTTAGATATTGGATGTCCTCATTGATTCTGCGTTTTTTCAATGGATTATTTAATCCGCATATATTCACAGATGCAATCCTTACCGTGCCCTTACCCATTTATCCCCTTGAAAAAAAAACTATTCTCTGTGTCCGGAAATCCCGTCCCTTTACATACAAGCCCATGATTAAGGATCAAACCCCACCCCGTCCCACCCCCAAAACTCTGGCAAAATAGGTCCAAAGACCCTTGTAATGCCTCCTGCATCTGCTGTCACCCGATGTCGCCTCCACCCCCCACAGAAAGACCAAAAAATCCAAAAGTAGAAAAAAAGAAAAGAGATACAAATCATCTTAATCATAAGGAGTTGAAAAGAGAGCTCATTATTTCCCTGCACCCGACATTTCCTGTAGGTATTCTTGTGCCTGAATTTCTGAATTGAACACTCTGATCACCCCTTTATATATACTTTTCAGGTGAGCAGGACTCAATAAGTATACTTCACAGCCTACTTTCTGAAAGGGAGTAATCAACTGTCTGAGCCGCCACCTTCTCTCCACCGTTATGTGGCAAAAGTCTGGCCTGACAAAAAACGTATGTCCCTCCGCTGTACGTCTGGCTTCTGGTCGGGCTTTATCAAAAACTGCCTGTCGCAACAAAAAGTTACCAAAGAAAATCAGGATAGCTCTTGGTTTATCATCTTGAGCCCCTTGTCCCTTTTTTTTTCTCAGCAGGAGAGGAAATCGGTGCACTCTCTGCACCTCTGAGTCCCAGTCCCAATGCTTCAGCTCCGGAAAAGCTCCCTTAAGTAGCTGCAGGACAAAACCACGAATATCCTCTCCTTCCGCGTCTTCAGGAATACCGAGCAGCCTCAAGTTGTTTCGTCGCTGTCGGTTCTCGAAATCCTCGAGCTTCCACATGATGTCTGTCATTCTGGCCTCATTTACAGTTGCTTGTTGCCCACCGGCCTCAGCCCCAGCCTCGAGCGCCACTACCCGTTCTTCCAGTGCCGAGGTCCGCTCCGTGATCTCAGAGCTAGCTTTATTGATTTTTCTTATGGCCCCCTGCAATTTCTTTGTTGCCATGTGGGCCCTTTTATGTTCTTGTCGGGCTTCAATTTGCATTTGTTTCAGGGTAGAATAGATCAAACCCATTGAAGGAGAGGATTCAGAGCTGGCATTCGGGCCAGAAAATACCTTTGTTGTCTCCTTCTGAGTACCGTCTTCTCCTATCCCTTTGGCCTCTGGATCCAAAAGAATCCCTGAATAATCCCAGTTCAACTGGCCGGACTGGCCAAAGTCTGACTCATACCCCTTAACATGAGAGATTTTCTCATTGATGTCCCTCCGTTTTTTTATTGCAGAGTGCCGTTTCTGAGTAACGGGTTCGGTTTTGGAGCTATCTGACTCCTCTCTAGAATTGTCAAGATCCAAGTCCCCCAGCTCACTGCCCAAAGAGATTTCGGAGTCATCGGTGAGAGAATAAAACTTGTCAGCCTCCGGTGATCCCACGTTTTTAAAATTGCCCATGATGATGTTAGGCTCCGTAGGCATACTGGGCCCCCCCAAGTCTAACTCCCCTTCTCGCCTCTCAAGAGGACCTATGGTGTCGCCATCCCCCGCAGAAATATCAGGCAATGCACTAGAGGCGCTAGTCAAATTATCATTAAGTTTTATAGGGGTCTGAGCCAAAGTCTCGTTTTTTGCTTTACTCGCATTACTCACAATTTGAAGAGTATCTCTCAGCACAGCTTGTTCAGTCTGTACCTTGCTGTCAAGCCCCTCTTTTTCACTTATCTTCTTACTGCCGGGAGGCTCTCGTCCCAAGAACATCCCTGGGACTATCAGCTGTTTGATTTTTCCTGCAGTCTCCAGAGGACGCTGCTCCCGCATCTGACGTCTGGACCTGCTCTCCTCCTCCTTCTCTCCGAGCACTGGAGTAGCGCCCTCCCCCTTGCGGCCAGCCGCCGTCTTCCGGGAAGAGGGTAGACCTCGCGGTCCCCCAGTTGCGGTCCCTGCTCCACTTTCCGCCTGTTCCCTGGGGGGCTTCGTTACTTTCGGCAGCATTTTGCTCCAGAACAGACAAAAGCCAGTGTGGTCGACGAGTCCAGCAAAAGCGCCCAATACCAGATGCACGAATCTACCTGAAAACAGCCCGATTCCAACTCCAAAGGTAAGTTTCATTCCGTAATCATATTATATCTCCAATCTGCGGGGTGGAAGCGGCAAACACAGCAGTCACGCAGCCGCCATCTTGCCGGTTCCGGTCATGTGTCAATAAACCTGTTTTATTATTGTTTTTTCCAACTTTTGAGGCTGGCATGGAGGGTTTGGAGGGGGCGCTCCTCTGCCATAGCAGAGGAGCCGCAACTGTCATGTGGTACCTATGATTAGTGACATTAATAGTCATGCAAAGTATACGCTTAGACCACAGGGATAAACATCCATTAGATTTGGCTAGAATTAATTTGAATTATTTTACAAATTTATTTCAAATAATTTCCTTTTAGTCATTTTAAACATAGATCATTGTCGTTTATACTTTTCTTTAAAGTGTAGAGTAGGCTGCAGATCACCTGCTATTTTGCTCATATTTATACTTGGACATCTGTTAACATATTCAGAAAATTGACATGTGTATAGTTTACTAAAAACGTCCAGGGCACGTAATGCTGCAGGTATACCATGTAATGGCTGATGGGAAGCTCAAGCAACGGATTATTCACTAATGATCTCCCTTGACAAATACTGCTGCGGATATCCTCAAACTCTGCCACATCCGATGATGAAGATAGGATCGGGGGGTGAATAAACTTCATTATTCCTCATGGTCTTTTGAGGAGGCCGTAAACGCAGCTGTTATGATGCCGCAGGTCATGTGTGATGTCCTTCTCTGGACTAGGGTACGATTTGATCTATCGCTAAGTCTATCACTTCTTCATGTAGCCGTAAAATAAGTGACTAGGATCACTTTACCTTGGGTTCTACCACAGTGGTCTAATCCACAATGCACGTAAAATGCATCAAAAGCTCAAGGAGCAATCAAAAATTGGAACCGTATCACCGTTTCTTCCTGAAATACCACATTAAAAAGCTGTTATAATTATTGCTTAGTATATTGCCTTGCCTTATTTCTCAAAATCACTGCCTGGTGTCATTTGGGAGGAACTGGTGACAAAAATCTCTGCGTGTCCCTTGCTCTATACTCCATAATGACACCGAAGCACTTCTTATTATAGCAACGTGACCTCATCCTTGGCTAGCAGATGGTACGAATTTCATGCAGTTGGGGTGTAGTGCCTGCTTCTAGCAAACATGATTCAGAAGGCAAAGTGGTAATAGAAGGGGGGGCGAGTTGTGGTTTAGGGAACTCCAGGACCAAATCTCTATTTCTGCATATTTGATGTGGTCGGATAATCTCTATAACGTCACATAAATGTATAGGCCTCCTTTTCAGTCAGCAAAATAGCTTACATACTGAAGAGAAATAGCAGTTATTTGTGGTTGTAACACAAAGAAACTGCCAACCCAGCACGTTTTTCCTGCGAAGTATATCCATTAAAATCAGATTTGTTTAATGTTTGCTTCAGTTTTTCTCTTCCTACTCCGCAGGAAAGTAGCGATCGGTTTTCAGTTTTATGAGAAACTTTAAGAAGTGCATTTCTGTCAGTGCCAGCATTTCAGTGAGTTTAAAGTAGTAAAAAGAATGTAATTGTCAAGGGATAGAGGTGTGCATTATGTCTGCCCTCAAAAATCCATCAGTGAGACTTTTTGTGAAATACTTTTACCATTTTTGATGACAGGGCTTTTGCAAAATTTTCAATTTTTTAACCTATAGAGTGTCTCAGCTATGGTTGCAGTCCACTTTAGTGAAATCCGAGGTTGTTGAATACCGAGCCTGCTTAATATTAACTCCAGCTCACTTCGCTCTCTTCCACTGTCCTACACTTCATGTCTGTTTTCTCACTTGTGCAGGTTTTTTTCCCTCTGTATTTTATGCTTTTGTCACTATTATCCTTTCTTTCACTCTTTCATTCGTTTGGGCCTAAGTTTGAAGATGAAACATGAGTCCTAGTTCCCAGAAACGAGTAAAAGTGACCAACATCTGCAACCACCTGTGCAAATTAAGCTCTGGTGCAATGTAAGTCCAGCTGAATGTTCTAGAGGCAACAAAAAGCAAGTCTAAAACAAGAGGAGCCACAGGGTTGTGAGTAAAACACATTTGCGTTTAAAAAAAACCCATGGCTGTGCTAAATGCAGTGCAGAATATTATCATAGAATCTTGTCACTCAAGACTGAGTTTTAGACTAGCTATGAACTTCAGTTAGACCAGTATGGTATTACCAACAGTTA
This sequence comes from Calotriton arnoldi, assembly GCA_963921515.1. Lineage (NCBI taxonomy): Eukaryota > Metazoa > Chordata > Amphibia > Caudata > Salamandridae > Calotriton > Calotriton arnoldi. Next base: position 46,055 of record CAWUFW010010850.1, read on the forward strand.
AAACACCAGGCTCAAATAACATCGGTGTTGGACCTGGCCTTCTCTTGATGGTCACCCCTAAACCTTTTGCCTTTACCCTCCACTTTTTGCTGAATTAATTATTTTGGGCTTTAGGACTTTGTGCACTTTACCACTGCTAACCAGTGCTAAAGTGCTTGTGCTCTCTCTTCTAAACATGGAAAAATTGGCTTATACCTGATTGGCATAATTAATTTACTTAGAAGTCCTTAGTAAAGTGGTATTCCATATACATAGCTCCATAAAACATGTCCCATGCCTGCCATTGCTGCCTGAATTCATTTTTAAACTGCCAATTCAACTTGGCAATATAACTTCCTTGCCAAGCCTCCAACTCCCCTTTTATTGCATATGCCATCCCTAAGGTAGGACATAAGGTAACCCATTGGGCAGGGTGCATTGGAATTAAGAGTTTGGACATGTACTTTTAAGTTTTACATGTCCTGGTGGTGGAAAATTCCTAGATGTGTGTTTCACTGCTGTGAGGCCTACCTCTCCCATAGGATAACATTAGGTTGCCTCAGTACATTTTATAACTATCAGTGTTTGATTAGGAACAGGTAAGAATTTATTGTCTGGTGTTCTCTTTAATGGTTAAGTCGAATTTCAAATTACCATTTTGAAAATGCCACTTTTAGAAAGTTGGCATTTTCCTGCTCTTGCTATTTAGTGACTGCAGCCTGCCATAGGTCATATGACTGGGTGTAGTTGGCAGTTGGACTTTGTTCATTTCTCGCAGACAGTCAAACAGTAGAGGGATTAGGTGTGTCTGAATGGGCCATCAACTGGCAGGATGGGGTGGGTGAATCTGAGCACCACCCCACTTGCAACTGAATAGGCTGTGCCCTGCCTTCACACAAAGGACTTGTCACAACTTCATTGTTCATGCAGCCAGGTTGGAGCCAGCACCTTCTGCACCACCAATATGTCATTTGAGGACATTTTACATCTTACTGATAACAAAGCGGAAACGAAAGTTTATAGTGCTGCTGAAGCACAGGATATATATGGCCTCATCCGGGAGGTTAGGTCATTTGATATGACCCAAGGACCTGTCACACAACAATTGCGGCAATTGGAATATCTCATGCGGCGTGAAATCAATCAAAGGTTGCACGCTACGACTTTAATTCAATATCATAAGGCAAGCAGGATACCGAGAGGGCTTAGATCATCATTGAAACCCATGATGTTTAAAGCTAACAAAAAGTTCATGGATAAATGGTATGCCATTCTTAATAAATGTTCGCTAGATCTCATACTTTTGATTGTAGAAGAATTGTCCACGGTCTTGACAGGCATAGAGCAAGAAATTCATGAGTTACAGGACACAATTAAACGAAGGATGGAGGCAGAAAATTTGGTGACGACACTAGAGGAGATTAATGTCAAACTGGACACATATGCAAAACAAATACATGAGCGAAAGGTTCGCAAGTTTAGACGTGACACCATTGACTACAAGTTAGATGAGGTGTATTCTTGGGCGGAGGTGTATGCGCAAAGACGCACTTTTCAGAAGAGTGGTACGACTTCGTCAGATGAGAGTTTAGTGTCGGTCAGTGATACACGCATGACAAGAGCACCGGTGCCATCTGCCGATGAACTTGTGGATGCAGAAGCATCAACTTCAACAGTTACCAAGGTTACTTTTTTAGGCGTCAGTCCAGCTGCCAACAATCCTCCTAAAGATCAGACAGCGGCACAGTCAGAGTCACAAAAACACGTAGAGGCCGCGGAGGCGGTAAAAAGTGTGAGCTCAGGTCGAAGAACGAAGAAACACTAGTGGTCAATATTTCATCTGTTCAGTTAACGGATGCACAGTTGAGTCTTTTGAATAAAGGAACGACTTTTGTGCCTACGTTCCATACTAATCATTTTAACATGGAAATTGACTTGTACAAATTCATGAGAAAACTTAGGCTACGGTATTTCTTCAGTAACAGAGAGTCTGCCGTTGAAGTTTCGGGTACAACAACACTGAGGGAGTTTAAACCCAAAAGTACGTTTATAGCTCCAATCACACACAAAGTGTTAGACACGTTTGAAACACTAGTCCAAAAAGATTTGGCACAGTTACAATCTCCACCGAGGAAGAGACACAATTTGACCCAGACCGACAGGAAGGCTTTGAAGAACTTACGTGATAACAGCTCAATTGTTTTTTCTCAAGCAGATAAGGGAGGGGCACTAGTTGTCATGGACCGAGATTTTTATGAATCTAAGGTGGAGAGTATGCTTTCGGATGACACCACATACATACTGATGGATAAAGATCCGACTGCAGAATTTCAGGGAGTGTTGGCCCAGATTTTGGCACATGCTAAAGAGATGGGGTGGATATCAGAAAAAACCTCTGAATTTCTTTACTCTAGGTTTCCTCGTAGACCTGTAATATACATGTTACCCAAAATACATAAGAATCTCAGAGATCCTCCATTTCGCCCCATAGTATCTGGCTGTGGGTCGATCCATGAACCTCTTGGGCACTATTTAGACACTTTTCTTCAGTTAATTGTGCAAACAAGTAGCACATATTTGCAGGACACGACTCATTATTTGACGTTATTGGGTGATCTTGTATTACCAATGGGAGTGGAAATTTGGCTATGCACTATAGATGTGGTAGCTCTTTATACTTCCATACCACATGGAGAGGGAATAGAGGCAGTTGAGTGGGCACTTCTTCAAAGAGAAGACATACAAGCTGAGAAAGTCTTTCTATTAGAGATTTTGCAATTTTGCCTATTTCACAGTTATTTCAGATGGCAAGAAAGGTTCTTTTTGCAGACGACAGGTACATCCATGGGTTTTCCCGGGGCACCAAGTTATGCTAACATTTTCATGATGAAGTTTGAAAGCGAGCATATAATGAGTGATCCAGATTGGACATCACATTTGGTTTTTTATCGTCGATATATTGATGATATATTCATCATTTGGCAGGGTACACAGGTTCAATTGCTAAACAAGTTACGCCAGTTGAATGAGAAGAACTCTAGAATTCAGTTCACACACATTATGGATCAAAGATCCATTTCTTATCTAGATGTACAGGTGGAATTGGATAATTCGCAGATTGTGACTAAGGTTTTCACCAAACCGACTGATCGTAACAACACATTATTGTACACCAGTTTTCATCCGGAGGCTCTTAAGAAACATCTTCCCCTCTCGCAGTTTTTACGCATTAAGCGCATCACCACAGATCAAACACAATATCAAACTTCTCAAAATAAAGTCAAGAAAAGTTTTGTCGAGAGGGGTTATCCCCCTGAAGTAGTTGATTCAGCTGCTAGAAAAGCTGATGCCATTTCCAGAGAGGATTTACTCACCAAGAGAGAGAGAATCCAGGATAGACGTGAAGTATTTGTATCAATCTTTTCGTCGCAAGCTATGGCTATTAAGAAAGTTATTCTTCGACGATGGGATCTATTACAAATGGAACCTGATTTTGGTAATCTGTTTCAAGATCTTCCCATTTTTGCTTACCGAAGATCTAATAACATTAGAGAGATACTGAAGAAGATCAAGGTTAAAAGTGAGGGTGAATTCAGAGGCATGCAAAAGTGTTTTAATTGTTCGCATTGCAATAATGTTTTGCTAGGAACATCTATTTCTCACCCCTGGTCAGGTAAACCTGTTAAATTGTTATTCACTGCCAACTGTAATTCCCAAAATGTGATTTATGCCATACGTTGTCCGTGTGGTCTACTTTACGTAGGCAAGACAGAGAGGTCACTGCGTACGCGCATCACTGAACATAAAAGTAGGATCAGAACAATGGTGATGTCCTCGCCCTTAGCAAGGCATTGGTTTGAGTCGCGACATACGATTGCTCAACTCAGATTTACAGTCTTGGAGATTGTGAAGAGCTATGTAGATAGAGACATGTCTAAATTCATTACACAACGTGAGACGTTCTGGATCAGGTATTTGGGCACTATGATTCCTAAAGGTCTCAACGACAAATTGGAACTCTCGTGTTTCCTGTGACATACACAACAGTACAATGCATGCCAACCACATGTCATGTTGGGCCAAGGCTAGATGCTCAATTTAGGTAGTTAAATCCATGATCACCTCCTATTGTTTGTAGTCGCATTTGTTTTAGGTTTGGGGAATTGTAGTAGTAATAATTTTTAGTCCACTTTTTGTTGCGGAATATTTTATTGGTGCGATATTACCACATTAGTTCTTGCGAAATGTATGATTTATGTTTTCTGATTTGCACACCTTTTACTGTACATGCTTTAATGGTTTTTGTGTATTTGTGGATGATTGTCCTGTTGGGGTTTCAGGTTAACAGTATGAGCAATCAAACACGCATATTTAATTGAGTCATGATTTGGATATTGTTTTTACCAACTTAAGCATTGCTTATAACTTGAAGATGTTATTATCAGCACTCAAGAAATTGCAGTTGATGTTTCATATACCAATGTGGAGTAACATCATCATTTCATCAAGTAACACATTTATATTGCTTAGGATTGTATAATTTGTTCTGGAGTAGTTTTACTTCGTATCGCTATGTTTTAATTCCAATACACAGCATTACAATGACTGTAATTCACACTATTGTTATAGAATGCATGTAGCGCAATTATTCATCACCATGGCAAGATGTCTGCTGTTATTCTATACCCGTCAGTTAGCTTTGTGTTCACAGTCCTATGTCTATCTCTATTACTTCACGTTGAGACGCCGGCTTGCTGGAAAGACTTAATCACATTCACTTGCATGCTTCGCACGCTCGATTTACTTGGAATTTGAGTGCGTGAAAATAGGGTGCACGGTGTCTACGTCAGTTGGTGAGTCTTCGAGTCCTTGGGGTATCGGGAATATCGTTGTACTCAGTAAAGGGTGACGAAAAAAACGGTTTAAACATTTTCAACAGGTTTTGACGTGTTCCGGTATAGGACAACACTGGTCGGTGCTTTGGGCAAGATTCCGTGACAACTCCCATTACTGTGCACTTGGTAAGCTGCCTTACACATACCAATGACTACTGTCCTGTGGTATTTGTGGATTGTGAATTAACTCTTTATCGGACGCATTTGTTATCATTTTATCCTCTTTTATATTACAGCACTTTTATTCTTTAGACACCTTACATTGAGGCATGTTGACCAATAAAGCTTTGTGGGTAAGCTCGTGTTGTGTTAAAGTTTTCTCTGGTTATCGACAAGAGTTACAATGACCTAGGGTGTTTTGGTATCACTCTTACAATATATGGACGCTTTAATGGCACGTTATAGCAGCACGTGTTGGTTTTTTGTTTCTCACGGTCTTAATCTTGGGCATTGGTTTTCATGTTCACTTTTCACGGGTGATTTCTTTCCAGCAATAGTTGGCTTATCACATGTGGAACGCTTCGAATGTCGAATATTCACATCTGTACTGCTTTGTATATGTTTTCACATATTGCTTTATCTTTGATATTTGAGACACGGCGTGATTTTTGAAAGATTTAGAGGTCACGTTTTTGTCATTTTTGCTGATATGTTTACATGACTTGTATTTTTAATAACCTTCCCGGATGTTGGATATATAAGTATCGTTTCTTATCTTTAAGTAATCAGATTCACTGATCATTTTTCTGTAGATTTCCCCTGACGAAGGGTGTATGCACACCCGAAATGCATTGGGATGAATATCCATGATTGAATGCATCATTTGATTTACGAAATTACGCAAGTAACCGATGAAGACGGTACTCGTTGAATAAATTGGATTGAAGATATCATTTTGGATCACCTCATCTTTAGTGCTTTTATTTTGTTTGAATTTCTGAGCATTTGACTAATTGTTTTCTAATTATTTGCACATGATGTTAAAGGTTTTGAATATTTCAACTTAATACACTCATTCTTGAGTTTTGAGGTAGTGCGCGATCTGTCTATGACGTCGCGTCCTGGTTTATTATTGCTTTGTATATAGGTGGGAGGGTGAAACCACCTCAGAAAGCGCACACCAACTGATGTTTATTGTGATTCACATTTTATTGTGCTAAATATTGAAAAAAGAGTGCACTATCGCTGTGTATATACGACTTTTAGAAAGTTGGCATTTTCCTGCTCTTGCTATTTAGTGACTGCAGCCTGCCATAGGTCATATGACTGGGTGTAGTTGGCAGTTGGACTTTGTTCATTTCTCGCAGACAGTCAAACAGTAGAGGGATTAGGTGTGTCTGAATGGGCCATCAACTGGCAGGATGGGGTGGGTGAATCTGAGCACCACCCCACTTGCAACTGAATAGGCTGTGCCCTGCCTTCACACAAAGGACTTGTCACAACTTCATTGTTCATGCAGCCAGGTTGGAGCCAGGGCAGGGGAGTCAGGAAACTTCAAGACCTTCAAAGAGAATCCTCTAGAAACGTCTCCTACTTAAAGGCCCTCAGACCCACTCTTCAGTTCCCTTTCTTGGCCTGCGGAAGGACTGCCTGTTTCTGTGTGCGCTTTATAAATGCATTATACTTACATACATACATGTGTACTCCACAAGGCAGCTTTCCTGCACCTGGAAGTTCTGCTTTGCTGCCTAGAGCCTACCTTGAACCCTGAAAGGCCTGCCCTGCTGCTTGAGCCCTGCTTCACTGTTATCTTTTTTAACATCACTGTAACCTGGTAACTAGGCAGCCGTGTATTCCACTTCTGGAATCCGGGATGTGGATTCTGAGAAGCTGGGGCAGACAGTTGCTGGGAACCTCCTCTTCACCAGGGGCATTTACTGTTCTCTAAAATAAAGAAGACTGCTTGTACCACGGTGTCCTGTACTTAGTAAAATTCACCACTTGAACCCAGGACTACCAGAATGACTACAAGGACTATTATGCTGATCTCCTGTTCAGAACCACAGGGACACAACAGGCTCCCACCATTTGACCCCATACCTGAACCCATCCTGAGTGAGTCCTGAACCCCCAAGTGGTGCCCCTCAGTCCTGGACCCTTGGTGGTGGTGCTAACAGTGCCCAGGTAGCCAAAATCTAAAACTTGGAACTTAGAATATTTTTGGCTAAAAGCTGCTCTGAGAATCGAGAGAAGACCGGGACAAACCTTCTCACCTATCTGCCCTAGGTGCATCGGTGGTCGGCCTGACTTTGCGGCAGCTCCCGCTACATTCTTCTCCACAGCAGCAAATCCTGTTCAGCAGCCCCACAGCTTCCTGGAACTCTCGTCGGCTACAGCCTCCTGCCTCATCCCGCTGGAGATTTTCGAATTTCCCAAAAATGAGTACGTCCGAACTAAGAAATCTTCCTCGTGACTTCATCCAGCGGCTTCCCAATGATGATGGTCCCTCCTTGGACAGCGCCTTTAACCATACTTCGCTGACCTTTACCTTCTCAGAACATTCTCTTCAAAATTTCTTATAAGTCGGAAGGTAAGCGCCTACCAGGCTCAATCCACTTTCTGTATCCGACCTGCGCTCAATCGCGGTCGGCCATATTTCTCGACTTTGACCCGGTCTTGTACGACAAGATGTCCGCGGTTGGTACTTTGATCTTTTAGTTGCAAATTTTTACAAAGGATTAAAAAAAAAAAAAGAATATCTATGCTTCTACTGATTGGATTTTTGTCATTTTGATGTTGAATATTTTATTAAATTTACTCTATCAGGGGCGTGGCCAAGATGGTGGACGAGTAGGATGTCTGGATCCCATCTCTCCTTCCCCTTTGCCACCCGAGCCACCTCTGAGCCCCTAAAAAAGCTATACGAGGATGGATTTCTGCCTCGGAAGCTTCGGTGCCTCTGACCATGGTACTGGGTCCCAGATGCACGTCTCCGCTGAGACGAAACCGACGCCCGATGCGAGCTGGGCCACAGCACTGAGGCCATGATCGAGCAGCCCCCGGCCTGGGCCCGAGAACCACGCCCAGAGGACGCAAGGGACGCTGACGCTAGAGAGACGTGGAGACGGACCCAGGTGATCGCAAAGGTCTCCATGAAAGCGAGACTTGCTGCAGCACGGAGACCCATCGGAGCAATAACAGTCTGGATTGAAAACGCCTTAAGACCGGGTGTCTAGGAGGCGATCGCCTTTCAAGCAGCGAAGCTGGGCGCGAAACGGCCCAGGCGTAGAGGCCAAGAGATTTTAGGCCTGGAAGCAGCATCTCGCCACTATGGCCCAACGGAGCCCCGAAGGAGTAGGCCAGAAGACACAACAAAGCCTGGCAGAGTGGATATCGAGCCCAGATGCAGCCTGAGGTGGGCTACAAGAGTAGCGGCCTATCGGCCCATGCCAGAAAACCGAGAGACACACCGATGACTACTACGCACGCGGGCCCAAACCCAACAGGTCCAAACCTCCAGGAACTGGGCTGGTGGTTCCGAGATAAGCTGAAAACAAAGCACACGTGAGCCGCACTCAATATTAAAGTGAACTAAGGTGAATTGCAAGAGCTTTGGCCGAACGGCCCCTGAGCAGAATTCGTGAGTCACGCTCAGAAGCCACAACATACGCTGCCCCAAACCCTACGGCCCCAATCCATCAGGGGCTAGCACAGGCGACCTGAGGCACGCTGTAAATAAAGCAACGGTGACCTGAAAGAGGTCTGAGTCTTTAAAGGGAGTGATTGCAACCCGGAGCGGGGGCTGCCCTAAGTCCCCACAGAGAGAAGCGAGACTGGCGGAAATTGAGTGACCTGAGGCCTCGGTGACAACTCTGCATCCAGGGTCTGATAACCCCCCTACCTGATCCTGGCCGACCAAGCCTTGGATCAGAGGTTAGAGGAACAGAAGAGAGATCCACAGCCTTGAAAAGAAAGCCACTTCCCGGAGTCCGGGCTGACGATCGGTGAGCTAAATAGTATCCAGGGAAGAGAGGACATATACCCCGTTGGGGAATACTTACCTTGGCGAAACCTGCGCAGGAACGGGGGTCCGTGAGGCAGGTCGGGATTAGCACATGTGGAGCGGGCACAAGCAAAGTAACCCTGGAAGGTGGAAACCGCTGGCTCGCGTAATACCCGGGGCTAGGAGAGCAGATCCATACCCCTGCCCACGAAGCTGACACAAGCAAAGCAGTGGTGAATGGAGGCACCCACTGAAACGCAGGGTTTCTAGAGCCCATGGCAACCGCGATATAGCCCGACACCCAGGCCTACAAACAATGACCCATACTTACCCAGGCTATTCTACGGCAGCAAATAGACTGTAATATCACAAGCAGGCGAAGAGTGCAAAGAGGAGACATTACAGATAACGGGGACTCTGAGACCTAGGAATCACTGTGTAATGCTGAAACAAGACATACACAAGAGTGTACTTATTTTAAAGCCCCCCTGGAGTCCACAAACAATAAAATCTGCACTGAAAGATGGCCTCTGCTCGTAATAAGAAAGATCGCACGATCAAAGACATGCTCATTGGGCTCACAAACACAGCATCGGGGGACCGAACTACACCCCCAGAAACATCTCGGAACCTGGATGAGTCAGCACCAGATGAACCAGATACCAGAGTCTTCCTAGAATACCTGTTCTCCTCCCTGAGGGAAGATCCTCTGGAACTCAAAAAGGACCTTTCGCAGGATATCAGAGAAGTCCGAAAAGATATAGACTCCCGGGGAGACCGCGTCATAGCCCTGGAGGAACTGGAAGATAGCCATGTAGAGGAATTGCACTCCCTACAACAGGCGGTCCTTCGACTCCAAGAACAGCAGCTAGATCTACAGGCTCACGCTGAAGACCTGGAGAACAGGTCTAGACGCAGTAACATACGAGTCCGAGGGATAACATCCAAGGCCGAGGGAGATGATATCCATGCATATGTGGGTGACCTCTTCCGATTTATCTTGGGAACAACCCCTGAGCACACAATCAAGATAGAGCGGGCACATCGAGTAGGGAGGGCTCGACCACCGGGAGCTCCCCCAGCAGATATCCTGGTCTGCCTTCATGACTTTCCTATGAAAGAAGACATCCTCCGCAAGGCACATGAGAAACATTCATTGAACTTCCGTGGCGAGACTCCAGTCCTTTTCCAAGACCTAGCAGCAATCACACTACAAAAGAGCCGTGAATTCAGACCGGTCACCCAGCACCTGCGAGGAAAAGGAGTAGCCTACTCCTGGGGCCACCCTTTCTGTATTATATTTCGTCTGGGAGGCAAGCTTTATCAACTTCCTCTCACTCACCAAAACCTGCCAAATACTTGGCATAGACCTGGAACAAGAAGATCAAACATCGCCCATATCTTCTGCCCGCACAAGACTGTGACAAAACCAGAGCAACAACAGCAGAAAGAAAATGGGTCTGACGTGCCCGGATCCAGCTAAGATCGCAGAGGGGCAGCAGGCAGCTCTCCGCTCCATTCCGGAAGCCCTGGCCAAAACAGATGAATCGTGGAACTCCTGCAGAGATGAGTACCTAATGCACACACGGCTTGGGGGGTGGGGGTGGACGGGATCACAGGCCACATTTTGGACCCCATTTTCCTTCTCGCTCTACAGACCTGGAAGACTGAAGTCTGTCTCAGGAATTATGTTACAAACCTTACCTATCCTAGTATTATATATTGTTTGGGGTTTTCCTTTTATTGAGGACTATACTAAGGATCACCATGTTCACACACTATACCTCAATCGACATATCCACCCACTCAGCCGACCTTCCTACCCACATCACATGGGCCCATGCAAGTGCTATACACCCCCCCTATAAGTTGATGTTAGACAACACCCTGAAAATACTGACTTTAAATGTGAAGGGGTTAAACAATACAATCAAATGTAAAGCAATACTATCCTACCTTGAGAACTCCGGAGCAGACATATGCTTACTCCAAGAGACACACCTCCTATCCCGAGACTGTCACCGGCTCCGATCACGAGCCTTCCCACAACAACTCTTCTCCTCTGCCTCTTCCAAAATAGCAGGAGTAGCTATATTAGTAGCACGATCCTTTAAGGGGACAATGGGACCCAAGGTAGCAGAACTAAGAGGCAGATTACTCTCCTATCAGGTTACACTGGGGAAAATGACTTTTACAAGTATCACTATATGCTCCCAATGAAGGCCAAGAACCCTTCTTATGCAAGGCACTCACAGAAGCACTAGCGGCAACAGACACAGAGGTCCTTTTGGGGGGTGATCATAACCTAGTATTGATAGATCAGCACAATGACATGGTCAGACCGGGGCACTTACGAAAAACGGGCTTAAGTAGATTAAAGACCTGGGACTTTGTGATATATGGAGGTCTTTCAACACAGATGAACGGGAATACACTTTCTATTCTCATACACATAAAACATATGCGAGGTTAGAATTTTTTCTAGCCACGAAGACCATTTATAGCTTAACCAAAGAACAGACATACTCCCGACCGTACTCTCTGACCATTCAGTGGTAACGCGCTCCTTGAGGATAGACTCAGCCAAGACGCCACGTCGATCATGGCACATGCGTGAAACACTACTACACCTTCCAGAAGTGGTCTCACAAATTCAAGCAGCTATCTCTAATTACCTAGAAATCAATGACACCCCTGACGTCTCTATAGCAACTCTATGGGAGATACTAAAGGCAGTTATAAGGGGTGAAATCATCTCTATTTCTGCTGCTGATAATAAGCTACGCAAGGAAAAAAGAGACAGCCTTTCTACCCAGGTTAAGGAACTGGAACGTATTCACCGCCGTACGGCGGCCCCAAGAGTGTGGCGCCAATTAACAGCACTGCATGCTCAGCTGGCTGGACTAGATCTTGATAGAGCAGAATATGCCGCACTTCGTCGTTGACACTCTTACTACGTCGGGGGGGACAAATGTGGCCGTCTCCTAGCCAATAAACTAAAACGCCAGGCAATGAGAGTTTCCTCCTTACAAACCAGAGAAAACAAACTCATTACAGATGACAGAGATATTGCAAACTCCTTCAAGGAGTTCTATACACAACTATACACTAGACAAGACCTAGATCCATTAGATAGCACCAATTACCTCGAAAAAGAGCAAACCTCACGCATCACCCAGGAACAGGCTGAGGAACTAGAGGACGATATACGTCCTGAAGAAGTAATTTCGGCCATTTCCCTTTTAAAACTCTCCAAATCATCAGGACCAGATGAATACCGCTCCATCTTTTACAAAGCATTCTGTCACGCTCTCGCCCCGTTATTAACAAGACTTTTTAACTCTTTCACACACCCCGGCGCAATGCCTAATTCGATGCTGGCTGCATCGATTGCAGTGGTACCCAAACCATGGAAGAATAAACAGCAATGTAGCTTGTACAGGCCTATTTCTTTGCTCAATATTGATTTCAAATTATTCACAGGGTATCCTAGCACAAAGACTGGGTCCACTTCTTCCCGCAATCATAGATCCAGACCAAGCTGCATTCATTCTGCACAGACAGACAGGAGATAACACTAAACGTATTCTGCACATCATTGAAAAAGCTACAAGGGTCCCGAAGGCAACTATGCTCTTAGTCATGGACGCCGAGAAGGCCTTTGATAGGGCACATTGACCGTTCCTAGAACAAGATATAACACATTTTGGCCTTGGTGACGAATTTAAAGCACGAATCATGAATTGCTATCATTGCCCCATGGCGACAGTGCGAGTAAACGGCTATGCCTCAGACTCCTTCCAGATAGACAGAGGCACGAGACAAGGATACCCACTGTCCCCTCTCTTATTCACTTTATGTATGGAACCTCTGGCTCAGAGAATAAGAGATAACCCAGGACCACTGGTGAATTCTTCAGGGGGGAACACCACAAATCAAGCCTTTATGCAGACGATATTCTATTAACCGTAGTGAACCCCGAACACACCTTACCTGCCCTCATAGAGGAAATGGAGGCCTATAGTTGGGTCTGTGCTTTCAGTGTAAACATGGAAAAATCATAGGCACTGGGCCTCTCAATACCACAGGAATTAATCACAAAACTACAAACACAATTCTGCATTCAATGGGTACCCACTGCGCTCCCCTACCTGGGGATTAAATTAGCATCGACACTCCACCAAACCTCAACAATAAATTACCAAAACCTTCTAAAACAGGTCAGACACAAGATGTCTAATTGGAAATACCTTTTATTTAAATATGAAGAGGAGAGAGAGGATTAGAGAACTAGTCCTTATCCCCAAAGTTAGTATATATCATCAAAACGGACTAGGCTGAAGGTATGTGATAATGCAACACTGTATGATCTTTGTAAAAAGAAAAATATTTTTCTTTTTATGAAGCCCTCACCCACCAACCTAGTTGGTGGCATGCGTCATCATCGGGCCCACCTGGTGACACCGAGTGTGTCCCTGGTGTGCTTCAATGCCTGATTTACAGTGGAGCAGGTATCTTAACTGAGTGTGCAGTGAAGTGATGTGAAAGTGAACTTAAAAACTGTACAGTGGTCCCATTACCCACAGGGTTTGTTTTAATGTTTGGGCCTCTGGCAGCAATAAAAACAAGGCAATGGATGTGCGTGGAGTGATAGTTAAGAACTCCTACATCCGAAAACGGTCTACATGTTTCAGCCAGGCCTAGGATGTATACTGGCTTTCCTCAGGACCTAAAAATATATGTGAGATGTGAGATCTAAACTGGGTTTGTATATTAGATCAAAAATGTGTGGCACGCTCTAAGGTGCACTATGTGTAAGGGGGGAATTCCCTCTTAAGGCATTCCTGTAAAGCAAAAACATAAAACGAAACATACAAACAAACATACAGTTGAATTGCGAAATTAGGCAGGGTTGGTTTTAGTCACGTGCACAATTATACTTTTGTGGTGACCGTCAAGAACGCGGCAAAAAGCGGCGGTGTAATGCCGATGTGGCGGCAATGTGTGGCGAATACCGATATATGCGCTACAGTGAAAAGGTTGTGCATATGGGTAAATGAAAATACTTATGTTGAGGCCTTTCTTACACTTGCGATTAGCGGAAATGCCTCATGAGATTCCGGCAGGGGTTCTAGCTGATAGTTAAAACCTGGGGAGAAAAAACTAAGGACGGCATAGTGGCCGTGGTAAAGCGCTGGAAAGGAAAAGCTTACCATTGGTAGTAGTAGAAGAGCGGTTCCCCGTAGCCCCACTTACTACATTGCAGCTCTGGACCCGCCTGAAGACCTAGTTGGCTGCCTCGGATTTCCGACGATGAGTGGCCCGGGTCTGGAAAGCGCTTATATATCCCCCGCAATTAGCGGAAGAAGCAGGTGTGCTCGATTCGAGTTTAGTCTGTGAATGAGAGAAAGGGGGGGGAGGGGCGACATAGAAAACAGACTATTGGAAGCCCTCGGATGTGACTATGGCCATGTCGGATGACGTAGGGCGTGTAACTGACAAAGCGTCCGGGGGGTGGGCGTGGGCAAATTTGAGGTGACGCGGGACGCATTTCGCCCGATTACTGTTTTGAGGGAATTACGGTTAGTAAACAAAATATAGGTATGCGTGATTAAGCCCCTGTGCAATTGGGAGAGCAGCACTGACAGAGGGTAAAGCGCTTGCGAGGATGTTTGAGCATGGACCACCACGTGTATCAGGTCCATGGGGAATACACTATGTTTCTGTTCTATGTCTGTGGGGAGTACATCTTAGATATGCTCATGTTGCGTAAACGTGGCAAATGAGTAGTGTCTAGTGTTGGGCATTATGAGTAGAAGACAGCCCTTCATGTAGCAGATTAATAGGTGAGGCTGTGCCAGGGGATAGAATCATTTAACCCCTGGAGCTGGGTGGATAAACGATAAATCCACCGTTGTTCCTTAGTGAGTAGGAATTTGTCATTGTTAGTGTTGCTGTGATCAAAGTGTTCGATCACTGTCCAGGACATGTCATTCGTGGTGTGCCCTAGTTGTAGGTAATGATCTGTCAGGCGACTGATGTTTTTCTTACACCGTATTGTGCTGCGGTGTTCAACTATTCTGGTCCTGACTTTGCGTGTCGTCATGCCTACGTAGCGTAGGCCGCAGGGGCACTCAATCAAGTATATCAAGTTTGATGAGTTACAGTTGGTGTGTTGTAACTGTTTCCAGGTTGTTCCAGGTTCCAGGTCGAGTGACGGGCGTGTGAGATGGCACACGCTGCAATTATTGCATGGGTAATGTCCCGTGATCTTGGGGAGACCCCATGTGTTCAGTACTGTGTTTACGGTTGGTCTTTGGAATATTCTTGGCCGTGTGGATACCAGTCAGTCCTTAAGATTACTAGCACGTTTGTAGGCAAAAAGCGGTGCTTCCCAGTTTCTACTGCCTGAATTCAGAATGCGCCAGTTCTTGTGAATGATACTGGACACTTTGTTGGAGGCATCATTGTAAGTGGTGACACAAGTCATAGGTTGACTGGGCATTTCCCGTGTCGTATTTTCCAGCAGGGCTTCAAGATTTTGGTTGCGAGCTCGTTTTCTTGTTTTCTGCAAGATCTTGCGTGGGTAACCTCGGTCATATAGTTTGGAAACTAGTGCCGCTGATTGCTTGTGGTAATCAGTTGTTTGGCTACAGTTCCTGCGTATTCGCAGGAACTGTCCGAAGGGAAGGTTTTTCCTAAGGGGTCGAGGGTGGAAGCTATCAAAACGAAGGAGGGAGTTCCTGGCCGTCGGTTTGTAATGGGTGGTGGTTTTTAAGGTGCCATCCTCCGCTGTTATATTGAGGTCCAGAAATGCCAGGGTGGTGGAGCTAGATGTACTTGTGAATCTTAGGTATGGATCCCTTTCATTTAACCACAAAAGGAAGGATGTCAGGGATGCTGGGGTGCCTGTCCAGATCAGGAAGATGTCGTCAATGTAGCGACGCCACACTTTAATATTGGAAGTGTATGGATTGTTGGTGGGGGATATGTGTGTCCGTTCAAAGTGGTGGACATAAAGTCCTGCCACGCTAGGGGCAAAGACACTCCCCATTGAAGTACCGTTGGTCTGGAGGTAAAATTGCCCTTCGTATTCAAAGTAGTTGTCCTTCAAAGCCAAAGTGGCACAATTGAGGATGAATTCTCTAGGGGTATGGTATTCCCACGGTGCGTCCATTAGTATATCATGGAGGACTTGTAAGGTGGCGTCCTGTGGGAGACTCGTGTAAAGGCATACGATATCCAATCCCACTAGAAGTTGAGTTGTTGGATCAAACATCAGATCCTTGATGATGTTCAGGAGATGCTTAGTGTCTTTGATATAGGTTGTTGTCTTCTGTACTAGGGGGTTCAGGAAAAAGTCACAGTACCTAGATAGAGGTTCCAAAAGGGAGCCAATTCCTGAGACGATAGGGCGTCCCGGTGGGGGTCTTGCTTCTTTATGGATCTTAGGTACTGTGTAGAAATATGGCACTTTCACATTCCTAGTACACAGGTAATCTGCTTCCTGTTTGGAAATGTGTTGGGCCTCTTCCGCTTGCTCCACTAAGGCTTTGATGGTAGCTTGCAGAGTCTTGGTTGGATCCGTTTTCAGGCGTTTGTAGTTCCGTGAGTCGCTCAGTAGCCTGCGGCATTCATTGTCATAGTCTGCTTTGTCTTGTAAGACAATGCCTCCGCCTTTGTCCGCCGGTTTTATGATTAGTGTGGGATTGTCCTGAAGTTTTCGAATGATATCTCTGTCTTCTTTTGAGAGGTTGTTGAAGGTCTCTGTTTTATCCATTCTTTCTATGTCATGATAAACAGCTTGCTCAAATGTGGTGATTTCCACAGGAATGCTAGCTGGTGGAGGCATAAAGGTAGAT
Source organism: Calotriton arnoldi (assembly GCA_963921515.1). Taxonomy (NCBI): domain Eukaryota; kingdom Metazoa; phylum Chordata; class Amphibia; order Caudata; family Salamandridae; genus Calotriton; species Calotriton arnoldi. The sequence goes on from CAWUFW010010850.1 coordinate 62,734, forward strand.
TTAACTCTCAGGCCCGTTTCATTGATTTTGGTGTTGGTGAAGTCATCATTGGTTTGTTGTTTCTCGAAAAAGGCCTTAAGCTTGAGTTTCCTAAAAAACTCAGCTAGTTCCAATTAGAGTTTGAATTTATCCAATTTGGTGGTGGGGACAAACGATAGGCCTTTGTTCAGTACTATTTCCTCTTTGGGGGATAGTGGAGTACTTGACAAGTTGAATACCAGTGTGGATGGTTCTTCATTATCCTTTCTCATAGGTGCTCGCTAGGTCCGGGTTGTTGCTCCCGTGTTTTGTTCCGTGTGTTGGCACTCACTGGCTCCTCTTCTTCTGCCCAGCGAACCTGTTGGCTGCTCCTCCTCCGGCCGCGGGGTCTGCGGCCTTGTCCTAAAAAAGGTAGTCTTTGATTGCCTTGGAAGTAGGCAGGTTGCCCGAATTGATACATCGGGGGCCAGCCAAAGTATGGATTTTGTGGGGGATGGGTGAAGGGTGGGGGCCCAAAGTTATTGCCTTGTGGCTGTCCATTCCATGGTTGTTGCCAGCGTTGTTGGCGCCCTCTGCCTCGTGATTTCGATGAGCCTGTACTGGAGTCACTAGAGACTGAGCTGTTATCCCCAGACGCCTCACTAGATCTGTCTTGTTTGTTGGGGACTACATAGTTGTCCTCTGTGTAGGGGTATGTTTTGACATAAGAAAATTTCTTTAGGTCCTTTTGGAATTTAGTTATTTTGGCCTGGGTTAGGTATTCTTTATATTCAGCCATTTCTTTATTTTGTTCATCCAGTTTTTTCTTGAATGAGGTTATGGTTGTTTTAAAATGGGTTTCTGTCGCTTGGATCTCAATGATCATTGCCTCAGACAGACGTTTGGCGGTCTTAATGATCAGCACCAGCCAGTCCCTGGTGCAGTGCCAGGCGATCTGGGCCCAGTCCTTCCTGAAGGTGGCATCTCAAATTTGGCCACGCCCACCCCCCGGACGCTTTGTCAGTTACACGCCCTACGTCATCCGACATGGCCATAGTCACATCCGAGGGCTTCCAATAGTCTGTTTTCTATGTCGCCCCCCCCTTTCTCTCGTTCACAGACTAAACTCGAATCGAGCACACCTGCTTCTTCCACTAATTGCGGGGGATATATAAGCGCTTTCCAGACCCGGGCCACTCATCGTCGGAGATCCGAGGCAGCCAACTAGGTCTTCAGGCGGGTCCAGAGCTGCAATGTAGTAAGTGGGGCTACGGGGAACCGCTCTTCTACTACTACCAATGGTAAGCTTTTGCTTTCCAGCGCTTTACCACGGCCACTATGCCGTCCTTCGTTTTTTCTCCCCAGGTTTTAACTATCAGCTAGAACCCCTGCCGGAATCTCATGAGGCATTTCCGCTAATCGCAAGCGTAAGAAAGGCCTCAACATAAGTATTTTCATTTACCCATATGCACAACCTTTTCACTGTAGCGCATATATCGGTATTCGCCACACATTGCCGCCACATCGGCATGACACCGCCGCTTTTTGCCACGTTCTTGACGGTCACCACACCAGTATAATTGTGCACGTGACTAAAACCAACCCTGCCTAATTTCGCAATTCAACTGTATGTTTGTTTGTATGTTTCGTTTTATGTTTTTGCTTTACAGGAATGCCTTAAGAGGAATTCCCCCTTACACATAGTGCACCTTAGAGCGTGCCACACATTTTTGATCTAATATACAAACCCAGTTTAGATCTCACATCTCACATATATTTTTAGGTCCTGAGGAAAGCCAGTATACATCCAAGGCCTGGCTGAAACATGTAGACCGTTTTCGGATGTAGGAGTTCTTAACTATCACTCCACGCACATCCATTGCCTTGTTTTTATTGCTGCCAGAGGCCCAAACATTAAAACAAACCCTGTGGGTAATGGGACCACTGTACAGTTTTTAAGTTCACTTTCACATCACTTCACTGCACACTCAGTTAAGATACCTGCTCCGCTGTAAATCAGGCGTTGAAGCACACCAGGGACACACTCGGTGTCACCATGTGGGCCCGATGATGAAGCATGCCACCAACTAGGTTGGTGGGTGAGGGCTTCATAAAAAGAAAAAATCTTTTTCTTTTTACAAAGATCATACAGTGTTGCGTTATCACATACCTTCAGCCTAGTCCCTTTTGATGATATATAATTGGAAACACCACCAGATCTCTTGGTTGGGCCGAATAGCTTCGGTCAAAATGACTATACTCCCCAAAATTCTCTACATATTCCTTGGGACTACTGGCCAAGCTACAAGCTGAAATCCTACAGTTGATATGGTCCGGGAAACGACCCTGCATGCGTATAGAATTGTGCTATGCCCCCCCCAAATTTAGAGGCCTAGGTATCCCTGACCTCCAAAAGTACTACCAAGCAACGCAGATACGATATTTGGTGGAGTGGTACTAACCAAAGTCAGAGAAACACTGGCTCTTCCAAGACAGCAGTTGCAGGTACATCTCTGTGGAAGTTCCTCTTCCTCAAGAAACCCAATAGACCCAGAAACCTCTATCTTTCCCCAATCATGCGAGTAAGCATGGAAGCATGGGACCAAACAAGCACCAAACATGGACTCACCTCTTTCCCCTCACCGTTGACCCCTCTGTTTGATAACCCAGATTTTACGCCTGGTCTAGACTCCAAGGCATTCACTGAATGGAGATGGATCGAATGTCGGGCCATGGGACATATGATAGATGAAGCCAGAGTGATGCCATTCCAACAACTACGCAACGATTTTAACCTCCCAGAATCAGAACGATTGCACTACCTTCAACTCCTCCACTGGCTCCTACACCCTAGCAATAAACCATTCATACAGAGACCTCTCACAGCATATGAACACTGGCTCATTTCCCGCACTACAGACAAACGTCTCATTTCAGAGATCTACATGTTCCTAACACAAACTCACAAACATGTCTACAACGCTGGTCAACATTAATGGGAGCAGGAATTAGGGAGGCAGCTAACTGAGAAAGAATGGAGCGACATATACCATAGAGCCCGACACACCGCCAGTAATACCTCCCTAACGGAAACAGTAGTCAAAATCACCACATACTGGTACCTCACACCCGCCAGGCTACATCAAATGTACGAGCACCGTAGCGATCATTGCTGGCGAAACTGCGGCAAACAAGGGACTCTAATAGGCATACTATGGGAATGCCCCCGACTCCAGCCATACTGGACACAAATACTAGATGAGATAGACGTCCATCTCGATACAGAGAAACCTAGATTCCCGGCTTATGTTTTACTAGGCCTACCTAACCCCTTCACCTATCCCTTGAAATCTAACCGTGCCAGAAAAATCAGCCTTGCGCTGGGAGCGGCAACACAGAACATTCTAACACACTGGGGTTCACCACAACTCCCCACGCATACAAGTTGGCTTCACAATGGTTCATTATGGGCATGGAAAGAATATCCATGACACTCGCAAATCAAGGTGACAACTTTGGGAAACTCTGGAGTCCTTATTTGTCCCTTTTAACACATGATTTCAGAGAACTCACTTGCCCGAAATATTTACGACTTTTATGTTTACCAGAAACTGCCCTCGCCACATGAGTGGATATGTATGCACATGAGGTAAATCAACTATGTTTAAATCATTTAGCAAAGGTGATCCGGACTTTGGGGTTGGGAGGAGGGAGGGCTTGGGGTGGGAATGTGTTTCTCTTGTTTCCGTTGTCTCTCCTCTTTCCCCTTTTCCTTACGTTGGTTGAGATGTTTCTCGTTTTCTCTTCCCCCTAACAGTTGAATGCTGCCAATTATTTTGCTAGCTGTGTCAATGTTGATGCGTATAACTATGTAAACATTACCCTGGCATACTCTTCAATAAAAAGAATTAAACCATAAAATGTACTCTATTTTTCTAATTTGGTGTGGGATTTTTCACTTTGTTACTGTTTGTGTACTGAATAAATACTTTACACATTGCCTCTAAGTTAAGCCTGACTGCTTTTTCGCCAAGCTACCAGAGGGTTATGCACAGGATAATTTAGTGGGTTTTGTAGTTCACTCTGAAACGGATTGTGACTGTTGCTTGAACAGTAGTCACCCCTTTTCAAACAACAACCCTATTTCTCACAATCAGCAAAGGGTATCAAGTGTATTTTTGCACCCAATTAACACCTTTGAGCTAAATAATATGGAATAACATGCACGTAGGGTGTTCGCATCGATGTGTATGTGATATTACCTCCTGCACACTGCTTGGCATGAACATTGACCACAAGGTAGGTCATGGTGGTAAATTATCACATCAAACGCAAAAGAGTGCATTATTTGTGCTCATTTCCTAATGGGGCAAGTGCTGACATGGGTGCAAATTACTGCCTGTGCTCATTTACAGCAATTGAGCCCGTCTAAATGACCAATACCTTCAAAAATGGAACACAGCTAGCAGACACTTACTCTAAGGACAGTAAGTTCCACATACCGAAGTTATACATGAATTTGAGAAAGCAACTGTGGTTTTACAAAGAAAGAGAACAATGAAAGAATTATATAAAAGAGCACATTTATGCAGTAATATCTTTGTTAAATTGCTGCTGCTGTTTGCATAATTGCACATCACAAAGTGATCGTAATTAATCCTACGCATTAGTTCTTTTTCATTAGATATAGAGAAGACCTCATATTCTTGGCTCTCTTGGCTTTCATTTCCGATGCATATATGCTTCAGGATATGTGTTGTGTGCTGTCTGATGTTTATTGATTCTTTGCATTTGAATGAATGAATGTGTTTATAGAGTGCAACAGCTATTCGAAGAAGTGTCCCTGTGCTACACAGAGACTAGAGTACCCAATCCTATCCCTTCATAGCACATTGCGAATAATCGAGCTTAAGGGCCTTTTGAATAGTCTCTCATTGATGATGCAATGAAAATTCAGAGGGAGCCAATTTCACTACTTAATTTGCAAGTACTGAAAAGGAGCAGCCTCTCATCCTAGATTGACTGAACCTGAGAGTCTGAGCTGACATGGTGTTATGTTTTGTAATGTACCCCAATATAGGCCTGGGTAGTCACCTAACCTTTCACCTACATTTCCCTGCGATTGTACTACATAATGGTTCTTGGTATTGACCTTTTACCTAGTTAAGGTGCTGCTTAAATATCATGTGGTTTTCCCAAAAAACTAGCCTTATTTATTATGTGTTGGACTTGGCCCTTTTTGCAGGGTCATCCCAGGACTTTTTGCCTTCCTCCTGTATTTTTTCTGACCGGTTGTTGTTGGTTTTATGACTCTGGGCACTTTACCACTGCTGATCAGTGTTAAAGTGCATATGCTCTCTCTGTAAATTGTTGTCATGGATTGATGTTTCCATAATAGGCTGATTTGATTTACTAGTCAGTCCCTAGTACAGTGCACCGTGTATGCCCGGGCCTGTAAATCAAATGCTGCTAGTGGGATTGCAGCACTGATTGTGCCACCCACAGAAGCAGCCTGTAAAATGTAACTCTGGTCTTCCATTTCAGGGCCTGTGTTCAGTCTAGTACTGCCATGTCGACTTGGCAAGTGCACCCACCTGCCAGGCCCTAACCTTTACTTTCTTACATGTCAGTCACCCCTAAGGTAGGCCTAAGGTACCCCTGTGGGCAGGGTGCAGTGTATGTGAAAAGTAGGACATGCCCTGGTGTGTGTGGCATGTCCTGATAGTGAATTACTGCCAATTTCGTTTTTCACTATTACAAGGCTACCTGTTCCCATAGGACAGAATGGGGAGTTTGTTTATAACATCTTATAAACATAACTACCCCTGGGAACAAGGTAGGAAAATAAAGTTTAGTATGCCTGAACTCAGATTGTTAAAATGCTTCTTTTAGTGAGGGTGATTTTTACATTCTGTGTTTGAAAATACCACTTTTAGAAAGTAGGGATTTTCTTGCTTAACCATTGCTTAACCATTCAGTGTGCCTCTGCTAGGTTTGTGTATTGCCTGTCTGGCTTTTGGATGACAGGGGCTGGAGAGGGGCAGTAGCTCCAGAGAGAATGATGAGTCAGGGCTGGGCTGAATAGACCTGGGCTGAATTTAGAGTAGGGGGAGAAGATTTCCTTTCACCTGAATGGGTCTGATCTGCCTTCAACAATGCTGTCTACACCTCCTGCCAGGAAGCTGCACCAGTGAGGACAGAACTGGTTTTGGCTGGGTACAGACACTCTCTGCCTTCAGAGAACAAAGGCTTTTTGTGTATAAAAAGAGGGGCCCAGACAACAGATTTTTGGATCACTTCTGGGAATCAAGAGGAACCTTTGCCAAGGAGAAGAGCTGGAGAAGCTGAGGAGGAATACTGCCCCTGTGCTGTTTGCTGTCTGGGGTTGACCTGCAGTGGCTACTTGCTGCCAAGGAAAAGAGAAACGTACTTTTCTGTTTGCTTTGTCACCTGCTTGTGGAAAAGATTTCCAAGGGCTTGAAATTCACCTTGCCTCCAGTTCTGAAGTCTTGGGGACACAAAGACTAGGGGTGGGCGGAATTTGCGTAGTCGCGCTACGCAAAGCTCCGCGAAATGGTAAAAAATCTCCGCGAGCACGCAAAAGTTCCGCGAACACGCGGAATTGCTTGTTCCGCCCGATCGCGATACTTTTTTCCTGTTCGCGAACACTGTCTGCGTGCTCGGGGAGAAATATCTCGCGAACACGCATTTTGAAAGCGCGAACAAACAAAAAACTCCGCGAAGCCGCGGATCGCGGAATTTTTGGCAATTTCGCGTTTTCTGCGGAACGCAAAATTACCCAAATTCCGCAAATTCCGCGAGCGGAACGGAATTTACCGCCCAGGCCTAACAAAGACTTCATTTCTTCTGTCTCTCTGCATCTGGAACTGCTGTTTCAGCTGCCACAGAAGGAAATTGCAACACCGACGCTGGCGAGCGACGCCGTAACCTGCACCGAAGCCGTAGGCACCGCTCGTGAAGATCACAACACACTGCCCTGACTTGTACCGTAGGCCCGACGCCTGCTGATGCCGTGCCACATCGACTCCAAAGCCGTCATCGAGGCCGCTGCCTGCACCGGAGCCGAGGACACCGCTCGTGGCGTCCACAACGCACCGTCCCGCAACCCCGACTTCACTGATGCCGGTGCTTCATCAACGCGGAGCCGATCCTTGACGTGGGTGACTCCTGAATCCATCGACATTGCACCGTCATAAGGAACCGAAGCCTCACCGCCATCGTGACGTCACCACCCCGACACAGTAAGGAAGCAACGTCTCCCCTCCCCTGCACCGCAGTGAGGAACCGAGGCTTCACCTCCTCTGGGGTTATAAGGAACCGATGCTGCCCGGCACCAACGAAGCATCACCTCCCCGATGCCATGCACTGTATTTGCTTTCATCAATTCCAAGGTACTGTTCTTTGTGGGTCTGCTTGACTCCGTGCCCGACGCCGTGCACCTCGATGTCGGCGCCGTACTTTGGGATTTTTATCTGTCACGACGTCGTAATAATTCCAGGTGGAGATATTCGTTGCTACAAACTTTAATTGAGCAAATAACCTATTTTTGAGGATATCTTGATAACTGTATGGTGGATTATTGTCGTTTGGTCATGTTTTGGTTTACATAAAGATTACTTATTTTTCTAAACTGGTGTGGGGTCCATTTGTAGTGTTTTCACTGTATTACTGTATGTGTTCACAAATGTTTTACACACTGCCTCTGAGATAAACATGTCTGCTTGTGCCAAGCTACCAAGGGGGTGAGCAGGGGTTATTTTAGAAGTGTATCCCCTTACCCTGACTAGAAGCAAGGGTCCCTATTTGGAAAGGTACCTACCTCTGCCAACTAGAGACCCCCATTTCTAACATTATGCATAAGGATTCTCAGAATCACAGCAGGATTACCAACTTCTGCATAATAACTATGTATAAGCGTCATCCCTTCCTTCATCCTCAGCCGACATGACACAGCAAGATAGAACCCCTGAGGGTACCTTTTGGGTATATATACACCATATCTTTGCTGGGGCAGGCAGAGGAGAAAGACTTGCATGCTGACACACTGGTGCGAGACGCTGAGGTTCCTGCACGCAGACATCCTAGCACGCGGTGGTCTGAAATCCCTCACGGGGTGTCCATCTCGAGACCAAGACATGTTCCTTCGTTCTCTCACACCAGGTAATGGGGTTGGCTTCATCCTAGGGGGATTCTTGGCTCTATACCTACATACATGCTAGGTTCACTTAGGTACATCTAGTTAGGGTTGCATCGTAGGAGTACGCATTATTATTGTCATGTATTTATATACCTGCATATATTAATTGTTTTAGCACTATGGTAGAAATCTACCATACTTTTACTCTGTTGATGCCTATCATCATTTATATCTGTTTCTGTCTTATGGTTGTTTCAGCACACCTATTTTACACTAGAATGACGCTGGTTCAATAAATGCTTATTGAAAAACGTCCCCACCGTTTATTCTGTGTATCTCTCTGAGACAAAGTGAGCACGAGTGACTGAGCGAAAAGTACTGTACTGTTTCCACAATCCCTGATGGGACAGGCTTGTCATGTTCGATAGTTGCCAAGAACTATTCTCTCGTTGGTAAGAGGAGTTTACAGTGGCACTGTGAGCTGGCTGGTATATAGGCGAACATATCCGGTGGGGGTGTCTGGAATCAGTCTGGACACCAATCCCACAGTCTATGTTGTCTAAACGCGCAGATCCTATATAGATTTACAGGAACTACGCGACAAAGATTGATCTAAGAGTTCTAGATGGCTTAAAACGAACAGCACTGTCAAAGAGATATTTAAGTCCAGACTTTAAAAAGCTCGATAGACCAGGAGAAGGGCCTAAAATAGAATCAGTTTTTTGATTAGCAGCCAGTGAAGTGACTTAAGATAATGCTATACAGAAGCTTGTTTTGGAATATTTAGACTCAAGACCTGCAGCCACGTTTTGGACTAGCTAATCAGTTGGTCTGGTAGGTCAAGATTGAGAATATTAGCATAGTCCAGCCTGGAGGTAATCATGGCATGGACCACTGTTTTTCATGCTGGTAATGGAAGAAGAGTTAAGAATTTTTTGAGCAAGGTGACTACTGTTCCCACCATAGACAGAACTTGCGGACAGAAGGAGAACTTGTCATCAAATTTCACACCCAGATTTGTTGTCACAGAAGCAGGCAGTTGTGAGGGTGGCAGGTCATCAGGGTAGCAGTTTTTGAATCAATTCTCCTTGGCATGCCCAAAGAGTAAGATTTCAGTTTTCTCCGAGTTGAATTGAAGATGGCTGTCTTGCATCCAATCCAGAACTTTAGACAGGCATGTTTTGAAAACTTCCAGCGTAATGGCCACTACAGAGCCGATGGTAAGAGTCAGCTGTGTGTCATCTGTATAGGACACAACCTTAAAGCTGTTCACTGTTATAACGTTACTGTGTGTGTATGCCATTGTATTAGATAGTTGATGTGATAACTCAGGGGCTTATTGCATATCTTAGAGATCTGGTTTAATCTATGAGCCACCGATTTGTATCATGACTGCCCTCCCAGCCTCTCATGCTTTATAAGCTGGTAGCATAGCTTAATGGACAAATTCTCCCACAGGAGAGGACAATGTGTAAACATGTGATCAAAGGTCTGAAGACAATTCGTCCTTTCATCCTTCATAGGTTGATACAATGAGTACTATTAGGTGGCTAGCAATAGTCTACTTTTTTTTATCAATGAAAAAGATTTCATGTAGAGTCCCTGAGGTATATTCACTGTTACAGCTACATATCAATATTTATATAAATGGCCTCTAGCCCAGATGTTACACAGCACCATCTTTTCTTCTAGATGTATAAGGACAATATCCAACTCCATATCCAGACGGGTAACCACTTTGATCGCAACAATGACATCACCCCCTGGCTAAACACACATAAGACTTGATTAACAAAAGATATTTGTGTCTGAAAGTCATTAAAACTGAAATCATGAGACTGGGACACCCAACAGGTAACAACCTACCATTTATGTAGCCAAAAAGGCAAGGAGCCACCCCACCTCCTACTCACGCAATAAAGAGTCTAGGAGTATTGTTCAATGCAAATGTCTAATCTATTCTACATGGTGGTTATAAAACACTATGGGGCAGATTTACAAGCCCCTTGCGCCACTTTTGCGTCACTTTTAACATGGGAAAAGTGACGCAAAAGTGGCACAAGGGGCTTGTAAATCTGCCCCTTCTTCTTTATCATGTTACTCAGTAATATAGTCCCTCTGCTCCCGGTTCCACATTGAATTAACCCGGGCTTTTCTGTTATCGCGAATCAGCTAATATGATATGTTCATGCCAGAACCCACAAGAAAGAGACTACAAAGCTACCAAATCTATAAAATCAAGTGAAAATACTGCCTCATCTCCCTTAAAGATATCCATTGGTTTTCAATTGTGCAGAGAATACATTTCAAGCTTCTCTGTAACATCTTCAAGTCTCCATTGCAGAAATTGATAAATTGACTGTTGAGCTTTAAAAAGTGTACCACATCCTTGCTCTTTGAAGGATTAATAAATCAGAAAGACCAAGGTCCAACTCTTATTCAAAATATGCTTTACAAATATGACCATCTGTGACGAAAACTGACTCTGAAGAAAAAGTTATGTAACAGTTTAATTAATACTAGATTTTCAAAATCATGGATAAACTCCTTATTGAGAAACATGTATTAACAAAAATCATTTAGAGCCTGTGAGAAATTGGGTTGTTGGTTGACTGGGGTGTGAGATCTGGTCAAGCAACAGCCACAATTCCTTGCAGGGTGAACAACAAGAAGTCACAAAATTAACCTGTGCTTACCCCTGAGTAGCTTGGCGCAAAAAGCGGTCAGGCTTATCTTAGAGGCATTGTGTAAAGTATTTATGCAGCACACAAACAGTAATAAAGTGAAAATACAACACAAGAAAAATCCTAAACCAATTTATAACAATAGAGTACATTTTAATAAATTATTTGACACCAGAACGACAAAAATCCAATTAGTAGAACCGGAGTTATGAGTTTTTAAAGTTTTGGGTAAAAAATAGCTTCAAACATCTCGTCGCGCAAGACCAGGCCAAAGTCGAAAAATATGGATGACCACGATGGAGCACAGCTTGGATACAAAAAGTGGATTGGGCCTGGTCAGAGTTTACCTTCAGACTTAGATGAATTTCTGAAAAAAATGTTCAGTGATGGTAAATTCAGCGGGACAAGGCTGCAGGAGTTGTCCGAGGTGGGTGCGTTGTCGTTGGATAGGCTTTGGCTGAAGCCGCTGCAAAGATTTTTACATTCGGACTTAGTCTCTGAAATGGAAGTCAGTTCCATGAGGCCTGATGCCCGTTTGGCGAAGGACTGCTGAAAAAGATTTTCTGCTACAGAGAAGAACGTAATTGGAGCAGCAGCAAAGTCAATCCGACCGGTGATGCACCTCTGGCGGATAGGCGAGCAGGTTAATCCCAGTGTCATACTTGTTGTCAGAGCAGTTTCTGGCCCAACATTTTATAAGTTCTCAGTTTTGGGATTCAGTCATCTGGGCAACTTTCGCACCACAATCAAGGGTCCAGGACTGGTGGGACACCTCTTGGGGGTTCAGGACTCACTCACAGGTTCTGAACAGGAGGCTAGCAAACTAGCCCTTGAAGTTACTCAGGTAGTCCTGGGTTCAGGTGCAGAGGCAGGGCTCAACAGCAGGACTGGACTCTCAGGGTTCAAGGTAGACTCCAGACAGCAAAGCAGTGCTTAAAGGTGCAGCAGAACTCTTGCAGAGTGCACAGCAGGTCACAGCATCAGGCAGGCCTCTGAGAGTCCTTCCGCAGGTTGAGTAGCAAACAGAAGAATGGGTCTGAAGGTCCTGCTTTTATACCCTGGTGCCCTTCTTCTGGAAGGTGGGAGAAGCTTCTAGAAAGGATGCATTGAAGTGCATGGAATTTCATGCCTCCCCTGCTCTGGCTTCAAGCAGGCTGCAATGAAAATGTGGGGTCGGTAGGCTCTTTGAGTGAAGGCAGAGATTTGATTTTAATTTTTGGAAAGGACAAACCATTAGGAGTCTTGGCGCTGTGTAACTCAGTAAGGGAGTAACCATAAGTGTTAGTTCCTGAAATCTGGGTTTTTAAAGATTTGCGGAACGTCAGGAGAGAGGGAGCGGTCTTAATGTCAAGAGGGAGCATGTTCCCATTCCGTGTGGCATTCACTACAAAGCTCCTACCTCCCCATTAGGAAAGTTTGTAGGAAGGTACTACCAGATTTATGGCTGAGCTGGAGCGGAGATTTTTAATTGGAATATACCTTCTACGTTTCTCTCTAAAAATGCTCAGTTTGAGCCCTGGAGCACTTTATAAGTGATGCAAAAAGCTTTAGAAGCTATCCACTTTTGAATAGGAAGCCAATGCAGGCTTGATAATGCCTAAGAGGCAGTCTGAATCTAGGGATATTCAGCAACATTCTTGCTGCAGAATTCTGAAGAATCTGAAGTTTCTTCAGAGCTAGTTTGGGTAGATTCAGATAAAGCCCATTGCAGTAATCCGCTCTGGCCATTACCAGAGTCAGCACAACCGTCTTTAACAAGTTAGTTGGAAGAAACTGAGCAATTTTCCTAATAACGCAAAGCATGTAGAAGGATGTGGAGATCACCTTGTTTACTTACTCTTTATAAGTCAGTCTGTCATCAATTAGTATTCCCAAGTTTTTTACTTTGATACCGGTACTAGGAGCGAGCCAAGCTCATCTGTCCACTGTGATGGATTCCAAAAAGAGGTGTTACACCCTATTCAGTTGCACGTGAGGCTCTGCTCAGCTCCACCCCTCCCTAGTCTGCCAGCAGATGGCTCATTGAGGCACACCTAATTCCTCTATCTATTCTGTGACTGGCTGGGAGGAATTCACAAAGCCTAACTATCTGGTACACCCAGTCATGTGACCCAAGACAGGCTTCAGGCCCAAACGTCTATGGGCAGGAAAATGCCAACTTTTTTAAAGTGTCATTTTAAAAATTGTAATGAAAAATCCGACTTTACCACTAAGGAGGATTTATAATTACAATTCCATAGATACCACACATGCGATAGCTACCTGCTCCTAATTAGAAATTTCAGCTTATTAAATGTAATAAGGAATCCCCAATGTTATCCTATGCGAGGGGTACGACTAACAGTAGTGAAAAACGAATCTAGGAGTTTTTCACTACCAGGACATGTAAAACTTAAAAGTAAGTGTTCAACCTTTTAATTACATAGCAACCTGCCCTATGAGCTCCCTAAGGACTACCTTAGGGGCAACTTTTATGCAATAAAAGGGGAGTTTAAGGCTTTGCAAGGGGGTTTAAATGCCAAGTTGACATGCCAGTGTAAAACTTAATTCAGGCTGAAGTGGCAGGCTTGGGACATGTTTTAGGCTGCTACTTAACCCTTTCGGTGCTCATGATGGAATGGTTCCGTCATGAGCACCAGTGCTCCTGTGCTCATGATGGAACCATTCTGTCATGTGTACAGGCGCACTAAATCCCTCTGCTGCAAACAGCAGAGGGATTTCCTTTTTTTGGGGGGCCTCGGGAGGTGGGGAAGAGCTTCCCCAACCTCCCGAGGCCTGTTTTTTATTTTTGATGTAATGACGATCGCGCGCATGGCGCTCTGTCATCATTACATTGAAAAATGAACTGAAACTTAGTTTCAGTTTAATTGTTTCGGTGCTCGTGGGGCTATCTCAGCCCCCCGAGCACCGAAACATTTGGGAGAGGTATCGTTGGAAAGGGGAGAATCTCTCCTTTCTAATGCTACCCTTGCCTAGTGGATCCCTGCATGGGGATCACCCCAGGAGGGCGATCCCCAAGCAGGGATCCACCCACTAGCCACTAGGGAGGGGAAGCGGCCCCTTGTTTGAGGGCCTTTGCTCCCCCCATTTTATTTTGGCATAACCAGTCATTCTGCACCCCCTGGGGGGCAGATGGGGCAGTAGCCCCCAATCTGCCCTCCTGGGGGGGCAGAAAGCATCCTAGACGCCAGGGATTATTTTTTTAAAGGCCAGGGGCGGGGACCCAAAAAAGGCAAAAGACTTTCTGCCCCTTCCAGGAGGCAGATGGGGGCAATAGCCCCTGATCTGCCCCCGGGGGGCAAAAAGCCCATTAGGCACCAGCGATTTTTTTTCAATAAGGAGGGATGGGGGCTGCCCCGAATGGGCATGCCAATGCCCCCACAACAAAAAAATTGCTACTGTCTTTCTGCCCCCCAGGAGGCAGATGGGGCAATAGCCCCATATCTGCCTCCCCCCGGGGGAGCAGAAAGCCCACTAGGCACCAGGGATTTTTTTTTCTCCAAAGTTTGGGATGGGGCTGCCCAGAATGGGCATGTCAATGCCCCCCCAAAACCATGCCACAGTCTTTCTGTCCCCCCCAAAGGGGAACGCTGGGTGGTAGGACATTAGTGCCGGCACGGTGATCCCACGCAACAATATGTGGAAAAAGTGATTTCTTTCAGCTAAATTTGAGGTTTGTAGAGGATTCTGGGTAGGAAAATGTTGGGGGTTCTACGCAAGTCATACCTCACTGGACTCTAGGTTTCAGAAAAGTGTGGGTTTGGTAGGTTTCCCTAGATTGCCACCGAGCCCGGGGCCAAAAACCCAGGTGCCCCCCTTGCAAAACCAGGTCGTTTTGTGATAGGTAATTTTGTTGTCTCCACAATATGTTTTAGGTCCTTGCCTGTCGCACGTGCTTGGCCCACCCACAGAAGTGAGGTATCATTTTTATCAGGAGACATGGGGAAATGCTGGGTGATAGGAAATTTGTGTCAGCCCGGTGATCCCACAACATTTCCACACAGAAATTTGATAAAAATGTGATTTTGTTCAGCTAAATTTGAGGTTTGCAAGGGATTCTGGGTAGGAAAACGTTGGGGAGCCACGCAAGCCATACCTCTCTGGACTCCCCCCGGTCTCTGCCAAAAACCCTAGTGACCCCCCTTACAAAACCAGGTAGTTTTGTGATATGTAATTTTGATGTCTCCACAATATGTTTTGGGCCCTTCCCTGCCGTGGGTACTTGGCCCACCCACACATGTGAGGTACCATTTTTATCAGAAGACTTTGGGGAATGCGGGGTGGGTGGAAGTTTGTGGACCCACGCAGATTCCAGCACTTTCCATCACAGAAATGAGGGGAAAATGTGTTTTTTTTTTACAAAGTTTGAGGTTTGCAAGGGATTCTGGGTAACAGAACCTGGTGAGAGCCACTTAAGTCACCCCATCCTGGATTCCTCTGGGTATCTAGTTTTCAAAAATGTATAGGTTTCCCTAGGTGCCGGCTTAGCTAGGTTTCGAAATCCACAGCTAGGCACTTTGCAAAAAAAGGGTCTGTTTTCACTGTAAAATGTGTTGTGTCCAAGTTGCGTTTTGGCCCTTTTCCTGTCGTGGGCACTAGGCCTACCCACACAAGTGAGGTATCATTTTTATTGGGAGACATAAGGGAACACAGAATTGTAGAGCAACTGTTATTACCTATTGACTTTCTATGCAATTCTGCCTTCCAAATGTAAGACAATGTGTAAAAAAGAAGTCACTTTGAAAAATGTCCTATAAATCACATGGTAGTATGGGTACACACAATTCCGGAGATGTGCAAATAGCTACTGCTTCTAAACTCTATATTTTGTTCACATTTCTGAAATAACTAGGTGTCCTTGATACCTATTTTTCACTCTTTATATTTTAGCAAATGAATTGCTATATACCCGGTACACAATGAAAAACCATTGCAAGATGCAGCTCAGTTATTGGCTCTGGGTTCCTTGGGTTCTTGGTGAACCTACAAGTCCTATATATCCCCACAACCAAAAGGGTTCAGCGGATGTAACGGTATATTGCTTTAAAAAATCTGTCCTACTTAGAAGAAGTTACAGGTGAAAATGTTGGCACAAATGACTGTTTTTTTCAACTCATTTTCAATTTTTCTTATTTCAACTGTTAGTTTCTATAAAGAAAACCTGGAAGGGTCTACACAAATGACCCCTTGATGAATTCAGAATTGTATCTACTTTTCAGAAATGTATAGCTTTCCAGGATCCATTATTGCTTTCAGACCCATTTCTACAACTAACTGGAAGGAGGTGGATGCACAAAAAGTAGCAAAAATAGGCTATGTCCCAGTAAAATGCCAAAACTGTATAACATTTTTTGGTTTTCTGACAAAAGTCTGTCTGTCCCTGAAAGCTGGGAAGATGGTGATTTCAGCACACAAACCGTTTGTTGATACCATTTGTAGGGGAAAAAACAGATGCTTTCTTCTGTAGCACTTTCCCCCCAAAAAACAAAGTTTAGCTGTATTTTGGCTAATTTCTGGGTCCCCTCAAGGGGAATCCACAAACCCTGGGTACCTTTAAAATCCCCATGATTTTGGAAGAAAAGGACACAAATTTGGCGTGGATACCTTATGTGGACAAAATGTTACAGGGGCCTAAGTGCAAACTACCCCAAATAGCCAAAAAAAAGGCTTCGCACAGGGGGGAAAAAGGCCTGGCAGCGAAGGGGTTAAGTGGGTGGCACAATAAATGATGGAGGCCCACTGGTAGCATTTAATTTACAGGCCCTGGGTATATGGTATAGGACCCTACAAGGGACTTATAAGTAAATTAAATATGCCAATCAGGTGTAAGCCACTCAAACCATGTTTAGGGAAGTGCGCACTTTAGCACTGGTTAGCAGTGGTAAAGTGCACAGAGTCCTAAGGCCAACAAAAACGAATTTCAGCACCAAAAATGGAGGAAATTAGGCAAAACGTTTGTGGGAAAACCACCGTAATGTTGACAGGTCTAAAAGACCCTCAACCTCATTGACAGTGAAGCAATTTGCAAATTCTTACTAAGCCAAATAAAATACAGGGTACAAATCTAGGAAGTGTTGTGTTATTTCAGGGTGGTTTCAGAAAGTGATGTACACATTTTTAATTACCGCGATGTAGTCAAGTGAAGTCTGCAAATTTTGTACGAAGTTACCCAAATTTCAAATTTGTGCAATATATATGCAGCTGGATGTTCCATCCAAAATGAGCAATCATTAGGCTTCAGCGATCTGCATTTCCTCACTCTGTGACCTGATCAGCGAAACACAAAGAGAACTGTTTGGCCCTGTCATTTCCATTTCTGTGTCACGGAAGCTCTACACTTGGCCACAAAAATTAAGAATTAAGTACCAGACAATCTTGAACCTACGTGGCGGCGGGAAACTTTTAGCTACTGTTCATGGCTTATTCTTTCTGCTTTTTTAAACTTCATCCTCAAAGCTGGCAATCAATTTTTAGAGCTGTCTGAAGTCAGGGACCATAAGGTTTTTCATCTTTGCACAGTCCTACTTTCAGGTCATGCCTCAGTACAATTGCTCAGGCTCTTTACCTGATCTAGCTAATCATGAAGTATTTAGAAAAGATGTACAGTAGTTTGTAGCCGTTCCGGATTTTACTGAAGTATTTGATCTGATCTAGGGCTGGACACATTTTGAATTAGGCTTTTGTAGCCTGTGTGGACATTTTTGACTTTACGAAAAAGTTCAAAGTCCCAAGCTGTGGGTACCAGCCGAAGCCTGGTGTAAATTTTCCCAATCCCTGCAGGCCGATATCCTGCCCAATGTGTATGGGATATCATGCTGCAGTGATATATGTATCCCCTCTGCTTCCTGAGTGACAGCCAGAAAACACCATGACACCTCCCCCATTCTCACCAGAGGTTTATGAATTCGACTTGCAGTTTCAGAAATAAAGTGCCCTAAATTTAGGTGCTGGCAGTGGACTTTCCAGATTTTGCTGGCCCTTTATTGCATCTGTACCTGGCTAAAACCTGAAAATCAGTTGGGACGTTAACTGTTTTTTAAAAACCTGGCCTGTCTTGCCCAAACACTTATAACTTCACCCCTGGTCACCTTTGACATGGGCACTGAGGCTCTGAAGGAACCCTGGATTGCACTACTGTATGCAATGGGTGGGTCCCTTGCTTTGGGGGTGGGGTTTTGGGTATAGGGACCCGGTAGACATCACTTGTCTGATGAGTTAGTTATTGTGTAGCTCCACCTGGCCTGCATACAACATCTTGATTTTATTTACATACTTTCACAAGACAGGGGTTCTCGTCGGCCAGATGAGCATCCATTTTGCTGAGGACTGTACTATTCTTATCAGGACAGATTCAGATGACCAGCGGCTGTTAACCATCCAAGAATCATCTTGCATCTCTTTGAAAGTTTCCCCTGATGCTTTTGGCGGATGGAGCTCATTTTATATGACTGTAAATCTTTAAACTATCTATTTTACTGTTGTACAGTTTCACCTGAATTTTCAGATGTGTCATGGAAGTGATGAAGCAAAGTAATCTTTGTCTCTGAAAACAGGATTTTTGCTGTGCTGCCCTACACAAGGGGAGTTACATCAAAGGGGAGTGATTCAATTAAGGAATGGAGAGGCTGGAATCAGGTTAAATGTCAGTATACAAAATGCCTCTCCTACCATAAATCAAATACAGACCAATTCGACTCAGAGGTTACATTTATTAACTCTGAGATTAATTATTTGTTTTTTTCTTTTGAATATTTTTCAAAGTTTTTTTCCCTTCTTATAGAGGTGGTTTAAAACATACATCTGTCATTTATAGTATTTACAGGGACAATGTAAAAGGACGCTAAAATGTATGCATAATACACAACAAAGTACGATAGTGTTCACAAAAAATTAGAGTAAAAGTACACAAACATAATACAGTAATAGAAACTGCAGTGATTACTAAACTAATAAATCATACAAAAACAGAAAATCAATCATTAGAGCTTATCAGTCATACTGTCCTTTTAGATACACTGGGACCTATGTCTTCAAGTCCTCAGTGTTGTTTTTCTCTAGGGTCCTAGGGGGGTCAGAGTAAGAATGTGCAGTTCTTAGGCTGTGCCGGTTTAGTCAGGTACAGTCAATACTCCATTTGTTGTGCTATTTCAGGCTAGATACTCTTGGCCTCCCGGTGAAAATGCCAACGCGTTTCGACCTTCCTTAGCGGACCCACAATTACTTTGGTCGAAGATCTTCATCAGGGCAGTGCAACTGAAATGTAGGACATTACAGGTGACCTAGTACAAAGAAATGAAGGTACTGTTCAGCAAAGTTTCTTTTGCTTGCAAATGCTCTATGTTAGGCTCTTTTAATGCTAGTACTTATTACATACCAGGTTGAGGGTATTTTACTTGGCCATCCGGTGTTAATGGTGTCGGACTTCACTTTCTTCAGTATTGTATTTTTCTTTGCGCTTGCGGCGTCTTTTGTGCCTCTATTTAACGTGGGGAGGAATAGAGGGATATTGTTACTCGGTATAACTATTGGGTTGACCGTTTTACACAGTCTTGGAGGTCATATCTTACTTGTGACATGGTCATGAGTTGGTGGTAAAGACTACCTATGTGGTGTCTGTGTCAGCTATCGTTTCGTAAGTCTCTTGTGGAAGCATCCGGTGCAACATGCTACTTTCACTTTAGTGATTCGTGATACACCCGTGGTGGCAAGCATGCTGTGGATACTCGGAGTGGGTTGCACAACCGGTGCCCTACACAAGGGGATCATCTCTCCTCTCACCTTCAGTTCTGGAAAAAAAAACATTCCATGGAAGGTCTCAGATGGTGAGGCCTGGATGGTGGGGGCCACAGTAGGTTATATTAGGTCTGTGATTTTTTCTGTTTCTAGGAACAATCTTCTGCCTCACTGGTGATACCCTGCACTGGTGATGCCCTGCAATGGTGATGCCCTGCAATGGTGATGCCCTGGCTTTGCCATAGAAACAGTTATGCTTGCAAAACACAGAGATAAATCCTCCACACAGTCAATAATTTAAATATTTGACTAGTGAATTAAAAAAAAAGTTAACATCATGAACAAACCTATAGCGGCCTTATAACAAGTGCTCCAATAATCCTGATACCAGCCGAACTCCCGGCACTCTAGGGATCAGGAGTATTGCTCCTATCGACTTTGGTTGCTGAAAGCACCCACGATCTACAAGTGAAATACCATGCAAACATATAGAAATCGATACAAAATCATCAGTTCCCACATGCTAGTTCCCAAAAACCCATAATCAGGACTATTCCACTCCTTCATCTGCATTCTCCACTGGAGTTACTGATGCTGCCAGTATCATTAACTTAGGGAAGGAGGTGCAAATACTAGGAAGAAAGCAGCCCAATTTTTAATGGGTCCCAAAGTCTTTTTTCTTTCATTTCAGGCACCACGAAGGTTGAACTGATTTTGTCCTTGACTATATTAGCTAATGGGTTTAATTGATTTAAATCAAGTGATCTAAAAACCATATATGCCTTCCAATGTACCTGCATGGATTTTTAATTTATCATTAATTTACTTTCACGTCCTCATTCACATACTGTATCCCTATACTATAAATCTCATTTTCATTTGCAAACATACTCATTCAAGGTATCAGGAACATCCAAAGGAAGACAAAATAATTGCACCATGTAGGAAGAAAATGTGAATTGGCACTCATAGAGTTCTATGTGAGTATTATGAAAGACAGCAGTACTTTGTGAATTCCTTTTAATCGATAAAGGAATAAAACATATCAAAAACACCCCTATGCTATAAAGTAAAATATATCCTTCAATTGGTTGCCTTATCACAGTTTTGCTTTTAATCTAAAGCTTCAGCCATTCCCCTGCAAGCAAATATCCCAGTCACCTACAAGATCAAATAAACTTTCCAGCCCTGTTATGGACAGTGAGGGGTCCCACGCCTCCCCTTTGGAAGGTATTGGGGGAACGAGGATGCACTAGCAATAAGCAAGAAAACCAGGGGTAGATTCCCTTTTACGTGTTTGTTAGGTATGAAAACAAAGTCTAAAGTTGCTCCTTTTTGGTAATGATGTGTACTCTTGGACACAATGCTGTCCATTATGCAAGGCTGATACATGTTCTTACAGCAGGAGTATAGCCTGCTGCAGGAACTGGACCCTTACAAGAAGAAACTGACAGCGGAGGTAGGACTGTCTGTTACATCTGACAAGTAACCCAATAATCTCCTTTTCTTTATTTGTATCCTCCTTCACCTAAACCACTAGGAGCTGCTACAAAGACTCTGTCAACTCAAAATACATGAAAACGCCCTAACATGGATTGACTCATACCTCAAAATCAGACAAAGATTGGTTTTCATACCACCTCTGATATCTGCCTCTCACATCTAACATTGTGGCATTCCTCAAGAGTCAATCATCTCTACTCTCCTATTGAACATCTATCTGTGTGATAATGTTTTTTTCTGGAGTTATATTCTTGTGGAAAATAATATTAATGAAAAATGATTTTTATGATGGATGCAATATGCAAATGATTGCAATTGAAACAAGCTTAATATGTTCTACAGAAGTGTATTTATTAATGTAATTTAGCAGTGCCACATTTTCACAAAATCACCATATTGATTAATATGGAAGCTGTTCTGATACTGCATTGACATTTACTCCTGTTCTTCTGCCCCCTATCTAATCCCCCTGTGCATCTTCTCTTCCCACAATTCTGCAGAAGTTTAGACAAAATGATGTCATTGATTTTTACAGTGCTGTGTGTGTGTGTGTGTGTGTGTGTGTTGTGAATGAACTTTCTAGTGTTCATAGCTGTGACATTTTTCAAAGGTCCTTCCTCTGTAGTTCCATTGCTGGGCCTAGTCTTATTCATTGGTGTATAACATCATTGTTGAATGTTTCATATTACTTTGGATTTTTCCTGAGAGCAATAACACATAAGATGCTCAATGTTTTCTTAAAAGTGGGATAGTGCTTATGTATTTAACTGTGACGAGGAATACTCTGATTAGCTAGATAATTTGTTACTTCTGATCATGCCATGATGATATTGTGTCTTCTCTAATTTGTTATGCATGAATTGTGTATAAGAACCTCTTGGTTTTGAGGGGTGATCCAGAAGACTTTCCCATTCTACTAGAATTGGTGTCCAATTTCTTTATGATTTTGCTGCTTATTTGGGACTCAAAATATTTTTGATTCTTGACTACTCTGTATAATGTTATATTTGAGCCTTCATAGCATTTATTCTGTACCATTTGATTTTTGAGATTTTTTGTAATAAAAAACCCAACTTTTCTTTGATCTAGAACTCAGTTATTCAGTGGTCCCTTTTACTTATAATTATTACTCAGCAAAATTGATGTTGAGGATGGCATATTTTAGCACAAGATTAAACTCGAGCAGAATTGTCAGAGGTAAATTTTGGGGTGATCTGAATTTTGGGGTGTCCTGAATATTGGGGTACGGTTCAAGTTTCACACCTCCTTAATGTAGCTGGTCAGATCATTCAACCTTACAAGTTACAATTATGTACATAAATGATCAAAGCACTTTGCATTGTTCATAGGGTCTCCCAAGGAAAGAGGACCAATATACCTAAAAATGAAATTTAAACAATACAAATAAAATAGAAAGGTTATTGTTACATTAATTTTATAATTCAAAATAGGTTATTAACCCCTTCGCTGCTAGGCTTTTCACCCTCGCCCCTTGTGATAAGCCGTTTTTGGCTATTTGGGGTAGTTCGCTCTAAGGCCCTCATAACGTTTTGTCCACATAAGGTATCCATGCCAAATTTGCGTCCTTTTTTTCCAACATTCTGGGGATTCTAAAGGGACCCAGGGTTTGTGGATTCCCCTGGATAGGGACGTTTTGAAATAATGAATGTTTGAAAAATGTTGAAATTGAGTAATCACTCAAAGGTGTCATTGGATACATTTGGAATGTTCTATATTCTACTGCCATTCATATGGAATAAAACTTAATGATTCCACACAAGAAATTGCATGTCCTAGTGTTTGAATCAATCATTTGGGATAAAAGTTGTGCACTGAGGGGACGCTTCCCCTGAGGGGGGGAATGCAACTTACTTATTCATTTATCCACACCTTGGATCAGAAGACGATACCCAGTTGCACACAACTAAAATTGAATAATAGAAATCACCTTACAATTACATACTTAGAGTGCATTACCTACTAATTGAAAAGGTTTATTTTGCCAGACCGAAATGGCAGGTAAAACTGCACAAAGGCTGCAATGGCAGACCTGAGACATGTTTTAAAGGGTTTCTTAAGTGGTTGGCACAATAAGTACTGAAGACCCATTAGTAGCATTTAATTTACGGGCCCTGGGCACAGATAGGCACACTTTATTAAGGACTTATAAGTAAATCAAATGGGCCAATTTGACCATGTTTCAAGGAGTGAGCACAAGCACTATAGCACTGGTTAGCAGTGGTAAAATGCACAGAGTCCTAAAGCCAACAAATACGAATTCCATCAAACGGGAGAAGGGAAAACATTTCGGGAAAGATCACTCCAAAGACTGTTAGGTCTAAAAAAAAGCGTTTTAAGTTCCTACTCCATTATTTTTTATGGGAGGGTGTTCGCCAGTGGCTGGCCGTGTGTAATGCTGGACTTAATACTGTTTCCTTTAGTAGTAACTTACACTCTGAGTTTGTAAATGCTGAAAAATAGTAAACGTACCCAAAAATGTAAACTTACACAAAAGTGTTAGTTACCTTTGTGAATCAGGCCAAGTGTAAGTTCCTACTAAATGAATCAGCAGACTGGGACCTAGGTGTGATTTCAGACTAACTGCAATGAAGCAGGGTCAGGTAAGCCTAGTAGCTCACCAGGGTCACTTACACTTCTGCAGCTGTCCTGTTGTTGCCTTAAGAGATTCAAGAGGGACAAACTAGCAATCTGCTGCCTGCTTATGAAATGTAACTTTCACACCACAGGTGTGTTCCTAACTTACCAAGGGCTTCCTTGAAAGTTAAGTAAGGCAATTACGTATATACAATTATGTGGCATGGTTGGCTAAATGCTGCCTCAAAGAAAGGTGAATTATGCAGAATATTATTTGAATAAAGGCAAATTATTCATCACAGTTTGTGGCTTTAATTTTGAACTGTTCTGATATTTTAACACACATTGGTGGACAAGAGATGCCAACAATATGGAAAATGCATGTGTTTCCTATAAGAAACTATAGATATTCAGTCAACATTACCCAAAATATTCTTCATTATCATTTGATTATTTTGTCTTTCATAGAATTACAGGAACTTTATTAAAGTAACGGTATCCTCTGTAAGCCCCAGAATAGTTTGTGTAATGCATGTAGAATGTTGCATTTAGGACAACGCAGGTCACTATGCACATACTTTTTTGTAGTAAAAGTGGTTATTCTTTTATTCTATGTACCTCATTTCTGTTTTCAATCATGTCTTCGGTTTCAGTTTTACTCATTGTTGCCCCTGGATGCACATCTTTCCGACAATAAATATCTATGCAAAACAGGATTGTATATTACATATTTATTATAGCATTAGTAAGTATTTATCGTATAATTTAAATTAAAAATCAATACAATATAATAAATAGTGGATAACGAGGAGCGGTTGCCGAGCAGAAGGCCCCCCGTGACGCCAAACCCAGGTAGGTCCTCGGCCCCCCCCACAGTTGCCTTACCTCTGCCTACACGTCTACGGCGTCTACGATCACGTCCGCATCGCCCGCACCTCCCGGAACCAGAGCCCTCGCCGTTTACCTGGGGAAGCCTGCAGGTAGCTGTTTGCCTGCATAGCTGCCCCCGCTCTCCCCCCCTCCCCACGGAGGCAACCCGGTGTTTCCGACCGGGTGCGGCTTGCGGGGGTGTGGTGGTGCGCAGCAGCGGCTGCGAGAGCGGTGGGCTGCTTTTCCTGTGGGGGTTCCCGCAGAGTGAAGAGCACTGCAGCAGGCAGGTGGTCGGAGGACAGGAGGCTCTCCCTCCTGCCTTCGGCGAGGCGAGGCTGAGGAGAGGAGAGGCTTGCAGAGGCATAGGGCACAGGCACTCTATGAAGGGAAAAAACCTTAATAGACTCTGCAGCTCCAGCTTCTGACCAGCAAGAACCAACAGGCCCCATCCCAGCTTGGCAGTGCACTGCATAAACAGACTAAGGAACAAAACTGCCACCAAAATCCGGTAAAGGGCCGGCAAGGTGAACGCTCAGCAAAGGAGAGCAAAGGAGAAAAGGAGAGAAAAGGAGATAAGAAGAGAAGGGAAATAAGCTGGTAAAGGGGGCATTGCTAACAATTTTAGGAAAACCCACAACAGCAGCTAAGACAGCTACAACAATGCGATCAGGGAAGTCAAGGCAGCAGACGGTAGCAAACCCTACTAAAAGAACGCGGAGGACAACCAAGAAGGCTCCCATCAAGGGAAGTGACGAAGACCAGGCGAGGACAAAGGAGGAAGACTCCCATCTGATCTCACCACTTATTACCAGTCCACAGTCCCTGCCAAACATCAGGGCAAGCGGCGCTAGTAATGTGCCTATTTTGCCCAAATCAAGTCACCAACCTAAAATATATACAAAGTTTTCCTTTATAAAGGACGCCGGGCCGGTATTGTGTCTAAGCACCAACAAAGCGAATAACCTTCCCGCTCCACTCGAACCAATCAAAGCACACCAGATGGCACATCAGACGGCACATCAGCAGCAACAGCTGAAGTTAGACTGTGGAGAGTCATCAGTTACCGGTATAAGCTACGCAGCAAGTCTAACAGACACAAGCAAAGAGGTGGAGATTAAAGGAAACGAGGCAAGCTGACACCTAAGACATGATTCCCGGGGCCACTCAGTGTCGGTCTTGCCTAAAAATATTGTCATACCAAAGGGGAGCGAAAATGATGTCCTTGGACAGGCCACGAGCCACGCAGCGGCATTCAAAGAGGAAGGGAAAGAAGGAAAAGAAAGCACAATCAACTATATCCCTCTTAGGTGTACTAAGGAAGGTTCCTTGGACAAAACGCCACCATACCGAATGGGAGAAGAGGGGGAGGAACTGGAAGCACACAGGCATCCCCCCGTAACAATACCTTCTTAAACGGAGGTATAGGTCTACCTGGACTCCTCCACCTACATAAAACTCTGCCAGAGGCTACAGCGGAACCTAATCCCAAAGAGCACTTTAACCCCTCAGCCATTTCCAAGTACGAGCTGACGGAGCCCAAGGAGGCCACTGTGGCCAATATGGGCAGTAAAGACTCCCATAATGTGATAACCAAAACTGAAGCCGGAAAAGCACAATCTACCCCTCATTTGTCAGTGCAAGAATGGTTCGCTCAACCAACCCTGGGACAAATGGAAGCACAACTTGGACATGACTCTGTCCTAGCCCAACCTAACAGAAAGACGCAATGGGCACCAGCACCAATGACTCAAGATACAGAACCAGAGTCATCATACCTCACACCAGAGGAATGGGAGGAATTTGTAGCCTCATACTCCATCGCCCCTGGAGGTGAGCCACAAGGAAGAAACAACAGCTCCCCAAAACCCAATACCGAAAAGGACAAATTACAAAACAAAGATGACATCTGGTCCACATTGCTGCATACAATGCAATTGTCCGTAAATGCAATGCAATACCAATCAGATAAGATGGACCTCCAATTGTCAGTCCTCAGCTCACTCTCCATCTTCGTTGCTAACATAGACGACAAGTTTTGGGATCTCAACAACCTGATTAAGAGGGCTCAGTCAGAGACACAACTTACTCAGGCCATCTGCACCTGCATAACAATTGTGGACAAGCTGGCGACATTACCGTCAGCAATGAACAATCTTCTCACTGACATAAGAAAGGCAGTGACGGACAAACCAGCCAACGGATCTGCTCACATGAGTAACGGTGAGCAACCTACAACAAATTCAAGAACCCAGGCTCAGGCCCAGTACACTGCAGCTCAGACACCAGAAGGAAGGCAGCTTTGGGAGGCCAAGGACCCATCGACATTAGACACAAATAACAGCTCACAGAGTCAAAGAGCCACAGCACCCCAAACGAGCAACACCTCACATATAAGCAAATCTCCTCAAAAAGATGTCCAGACTGAAGGTGTACAATCCTCCAAACAGCGGAGAAAACAAAGGAGGAAGGGGCGAAACCAAAAACCAACACAGGCTCTATCATTTAGCAGGGGCATAACCCATAGCCCCGGGAAAGTGCCGCCAACGGACGATCGACGAGACACCTCAACCAGGGAGGGAGAAGCGATGGACCCAGGCCGGGACACAAGAGAAAGGCTGACTCAGGAAGAGGTAACAGGAAAGAAAGGGTGCACATCCCCCAACAAACCTACAAGTGTCGGCCCGAGCACAAACCGGGGAACAGAAGAGGGCGCTTAACAGGGGAAACATCTACAACAATAAACTTATGCTCAGTGACTGACTGGGCACTCGACAAGTGCACACAAGGCTCAGTAACATTAATAACAAGAGAATCTACAAAACCAACAGATAAACAAATAGCCAAACAGGGCAGAGGACGCACAAATGGGGAGACAACTACCACATCAGGCCCAAGTATAGAGACAGACCTAGCAAGCAAAAGCTGGCTCCCTGGCCCGGTAAGACCATCGTGCGGGCCAACGCGTTAGCAGAGGTCTCAACGGCGACACAGAGTAGCTCAGATGAACAAAAAGTGCTTCCAGGTACAACAACTATAATTGTGTTTCATCCAGAGTATATATCAAAGGGACGGGTTGACATACTAAACAGGGGCAACATCCTACGACTACTAAGGTCCACTAACAGCTTGAAGAACATAAAAACTACCGACCTGGAGTCAGTCGAGTTTGTAGAGTCACCAGATCGACCAGGAATAGAAGCAACGAAAACAGTCTGGGCTACACCAGACCTAGCTGAGAGAGTCTTAAAGGAACAAACCAAACTCAATGCCTGGGGTATCAAACTACGACCTTTTACTAAACCAAGATACCCAGACCCCTTATTGGCCGATCCGGAGAGCCAAGAATATCCTGGGTTGGCACAACCGAGCACACGATCATTCTCAGTATTGTGAGGAGCATGCAGCAAAAGCCTTGAGCACAGAGAAACCAGAGAACACAATGAACACAGGGTAAACTCAATTAGAAGTACAGCCACACAAGAGTGGAGCTGGTTAACCAGGACAATAAACATCAAATCTCAAAGTCCGTGACATACCAAGTTAAACGCAACCGAAGCTAAAAACACCCTGAAAGTTTGTTCCTGGAATATCAATGGCCTGGGAGATAAGACTCTGGACCCGGAACTGCAATCTTATCTACAGAAATTTGACATCATCTCGCTCCAAGAAACATGGTGTGAATTACCAACAGCATTGCATGGATTTAACCTGCTCTACTTACCTGCAACAAAAAGCGCTAAATTCGGCCACAATAAGGGAGGCCTTGCTACATACAGCTCTATAAAAAGCATCTATGCAGTGGACCCAATGCCATACAATCTAACTCCCCCCAATGCTATGCAAGCACTCCGAATTACCATACAGGGGACGAAAAGAAAAGAGTATATAATACTTGTAAACCTCTATCTGCACCCACGCGATAAAATCAAAGGCAGTCAACAACTGAAGGAAGAACTGGTGAAAATACTAATGGAGGAGAAAGCAAACAGCTTGATCATCACAGGGGATTTTAACCTAAACATGCTCAGCAACAGAGCCAAGGGCAAATATCCAGAAGAGGACCCATTCGCATGGGAAGCAATACCGCAAGATAACAAAACAGAGGGAAGACCTACAAAAACTTCTCAAAAGCTTCTGCCATTTTTAGAGCAACTGGGCTTTCGTGCATTAAACGGAAGATTTTCAGGTGATCACCCACAGACAGCAACATTTCACAATGCAGTATCAAGTACCACAATAGACTATACATTTTATTCTCGCTGCATGTTCTCAAAAGTAAAGGACTATCGCATTGGAAGTTTAGATTATAGCGATCATCTGCCCCAGGAAATTACGGTAGAAGCGCCATTAACATGCAAAATGCCCCCAGCAAATACATACTGCCCAGAATTTACCAACAATGAGAAAAGAGTGAAATGCAGAACAAACGACCAAGAAGGCCTCTTTTCCCTTGCAAAGCAACTCCTCGGAAAAGCACAAGAAGCTGATCCCGACAGAATAGGAAGCTGGGAGGTGTTTACAAAAACCCTACAGAATAGCTACGGAGACATAAAGGGACGCTCTCAAAACAGGAGAACGGCTCACCCGCAAAACCAACGCTTATGCCACAATTTTAGGAATAACGCCAAATTAAAAAAGCTAAAAGCATTGATAAACCACACACTACGGAGGCTGAAGAAAGACCCCACGGCACTGCTAGAACTGAGGCAGCTAAAAGTCACTCGCAGGAAATTAATTTGGTGCCTCAGAAAGGAAGCTGATGAGTTTCTTTGGGCTAAACTCCTGCACGACATCAAAAACAACAATAGCGCACAATTCTGGCAGAAGATCAATGCTCTGTCCAAACCGCGGAGCCAGGGCATCAACTCGCACGTTACAGAAGAGGCATGGACAACCTTTCTCGAATTACACTTTAATAAAGAGCAGGATCCTCGAACCTGCACAACTAACCTCTTGCCCACCTTGGAAACACAACCACTACAGTTAAACTTCAACGCAACACTGGAACAGGATTTTACAATCACGAACACACAAATCTGCAAAAGAATCCTCAAGGGCAGGCGTGAGGGAGCTCCCAGCCCAAACGGGATCCCGCCTATACTATTTAAACAAAATCCAGAATTCTGGGCTTCAGTTCTTAAACCGATCTTTGAATCAAGTTTGCAAACATCGATAGTACCAGCATCATGGAGGGGCTCGATCATTTCACCCATTTACAAAAAAGGCAATAGGAATGATCCGAAAAGCTATCGGCTGGTAGCCCTACTGGACAATGAAGCCAAATATTATGCAGGTGTTCTTCTTCAAGAATTAACGTCATGGGCCACAGAAATCGCAGCAATACCATATAACCAAACAGGTTTCTGCAAGAATATGGGTACTGCTACCAACATTTCAGCCCTCTCATTAATGATAGATGCCTCTCTTGTAATAAAACAGCCCCTGTACCTGTGCTTCATCGACTACAGCTCGGCGTTTGACCATATAAACACAAATATATTGTGGCAAAAACTAAAAAGTCTAAGCATTCCACCACTGCTACTAAAACAACTAAGGGGTATATTCACAAGAACGTGTGATAACCACCGCAGGAGTAGCGTAACGCAACTTTCAATAACGCAGCCTATCACGGGAAAATAACCCCGTGTCAACGTGGAATTCACAACAAGGCGGTAGCATCCGATAGCCTGCCGATACCGCGGACAAAGCCCGCGATACAACCACCACGATGGAGATAAAAACACAAGCCACAACACCAAAAAACACGCGATGGGCCAAAGCGCGATGAGGAAACCAGCGACAAGCAGCACCAGGCCTGCAACACACACCTGGCAGGCGTCAGAAACCTCCATAAAAGCAGGAAAAAAAACCCACACACAAACTGACCAACACACAAGCACCATGGAGGCAGCCGGAGCAGGCGCAGAGGATCAGCGCAACCCCACAAGCACCCCGGACGACCAGCCTGGGACCTCGGGGACAGGGAAGGGCAAGGACAAGAAGACCAGGAAGACCAAGTTCAGTCCGCAGGCGAACAGGATCATAGTCACGGAAGTGATGGAACACCATCAACAACTCTTCGTCACCTCCAACGTGTCATTGGGCACCAAAAATGGAATATGGTGGGACATCGTTGACAAGGTGAATGCCGTCGAAGAGCACAAGCGGACAATGGACGAAGTCAAGAGGCGATGGAATGACATCAAGCGGAAGACCAAGGACAAACTCTCCGCCAACCTGAAGGCAGCAACGCAGACCGGAGGTGGGGGCTCAGCGCCATAGCTGGAGCTTGATGACATGGAGGAGCTGGTGTCGACAGTCATCAGTGTGGAGACTGTGGCCGGAGTCGGGGGACCGGACACTGCTCGACAGGACACAACACAACCGCAACAGGGTGAGTGACCACCAGGTACTGGGGGGACGGGGAGAGATGGCCACAATGACACACATGCACAAGCAAGCAGGGCACAGTGCACACCCACAATCACTCTGGGTCCTCGCCCAGACCCACAGACTGTCACAATGTACAATGCCATGCTGTCTGAATGTCAACCTGTACCATGTGGCTACATACATGTGGACACATTGTAATACACCATCTCCCCTTCACATCGCAGGGGCATCGTCAACACCTCCTGCAGAGCAGTCACAGCCACTCTTCACTGATGACGAGGAGGAGGACAACACCAGCATCGACACCCAAACCATCCAAGACCTCATTGACCTCATCCGCAACTCACCTCCAGGATCAGGGCAGCCCAGCTACATCCATGAGACCCCACCCACCACCCAAACCACCCAGCAGGAGGCACCCACAGCCCCGGCACCCTCCCAAGTCCCCCAGGAACAACAAATGGCCTTCCAACGCCGTGTGCTGGAGGGCCAGAGGGAGACGGCCGAGCAGGTGCAGGTGGGGTTCGAGCTCATGACTACCAAACTGGATGCCATCCTTGGGTGTCTGTCTGCCCCATGGACTCCAGCAAGCCCTGACTGACATCTCTGGAGTCATGACGCGGAGGGAAGAATACCTGTCCGCTCAGAGTGGCCCCAGCGATGCCAGCCGTGAGCTGGCACACATGCGGAGGCTCATGGAGGACATGGTGCAGATGGAGGCGGAAAGGATGGCAGCCTCCGCTGCACATCAGCGAAATGTAGCTGGGATCTACCCTGCCCTGCATGTCCTCGTCATGGCATTGCTGCCACAAGGCGTGGCGATGATGAATGCTGCTGCCCCCATGCCATACACATCTCCGGGCCCTGGTGGGTCAGTGCCTCCCAGTGCGGCAGGCGTATCCACTCTGGCACCTGATGTGTCACTGCCACACAGTGCGGCCGACAATCCTCCTCCGGCCCTTGATGAGTCAGTGGCACACAGTGCAGCAGCCGGCACTGCAACACCCACAGGTGGGGCAGAGCACACATCCGGGTATGAGGATGTGGATGGGATTGATTTCAGAAGGAGGCACTAGCATTCATTTCCGCCACCTTGCCTGTTTCTGCTTGGTGCCGCACATGGCCTCAAGACCTACCACTGACCCCCGATACACTCCGAGGCACTCACCTTGGACAGCGACATGGACTGCCACATCCTGTTTGATGACCAATGACACGGCGGACAGACTGCGGACTGTACCCTTCCTCTTCCGCAGTACAGGTCATCCCGGGATGAACACTGGCTGGCCCTCCACGGGCCCATATTGTGTGGTGTGCTCAGCATTGCCCTGTACCACTCCAGCTGCATGACTGCACTGGATGTGCAAATAAACATCCAGTGACGCACTGCTGTGTGATGTCTTACGTCATTCCTGTGTGGATGTGTGGATGAATGTGGGGACAGTGCCTTCCCTTGAGTCAATGATGTTCATCCTGTGGGATGCCAGTAAGGGGGTGCGACATTGCATCTTGTTTAGCGGGTTCCGTGAACACTGTAGCAGGGACACACGCATCAGTGACTTCCTTGTCCGGACATGGACTGGACCACCCCCAGAGCCCACGAGTCATTGTTGCAAGCCGTGCGCTGGTCCGGCGTACGGCAGGCCAGTCCACTCCGCTTACGCCCCGAAGGGGGGCCCTCATTGCTACCCGTCGCAGCCGTACTCGCTGGTGGTGTGCAGGTCACTGGTCTAGTCGTCAGCATGTCACAGCCACTCCCTGAGGGCAGGTTTTCACACACACCACACCCATCCGGCACAGGCGTCACAGGCCATGTGATTCCGCCAACATAAGGGTCCGACGACGTCACATTCCCCTCTTCTGGTGGTGACTGGATGACGGACGCCCCACGGTTCGCACTCATATAGGGCCCATGAGTTGTTGCGCACAGGGTTAGTGGCATCCGAGGCCTTGAGCACGTCATGGGCCTACCGCCATGTGGCGCAGACTGGGGTTGCACAGGGTTAGTGGCATCTGAGGCCTTGCGGACGGCACAGGCACCCCGCCACGGGACGGTGACTTTGGGTGCACTGAGTCAGTGGCACCTTGAGCTGCTGAGCGGATGTGCAGCCTGCGATGATGCCCCGTCCCGGCGGTCCGGACGGCTCAGGTTTTGTGTGCCCTGCTGGACCGCAGTGTAGGCCAGAGCCAGAGGACAGCGCGGGCCTACCGCCACGTGGCGTCGCTTCCGGGATTCCAGAGTTGGTGGCACCCATTGGGCTGAGCGGGTGTGCAGCCTGCGATGGTGCCGGGTGCACTGGTACGTCCTCTGCCATGGAGTAATCAAGACCCAGCACCAAACGTGAGATCTGGTGGCCTGCGGAGCGGGGCTGCATGATGTGGAGGGTGCCATGTCCGCGGGCCCTGGGCTTGTGGCTTGCAGCGGCACGTGGTGGGACCTCCTGTCTACGCGTCGGTGGCAGAAGGTGAGCATTGAGGCCTGGGTGTGCATGGGTGGGCATGCTCCGATGGGCGGCAGGAGGGGTTCGGGGTGCCTCTGCCTGGATTTGCATGGGCGGGCAGGCGATGTTGTCTTGTGCAAGTGTGTGTACTGTGCCAGTCATGTATCTGGGCTCTGTTTCAGCTGACGGCTCTGACTCAGATGTGTGACCTGGTGTCCTGCTATGCATACCGGCACGTGGTTGGGGACACACCAGTGGCAGCAGGTGAGCAGTGTGGCCTGGGTGCGCAGGAGCGACACGTTCTCTCTCTCCCTCCCTCTCTTCCTCTCTCTCTCCTCTTCTCTCTCTCTCTCTCCCTCTCTTCCTCTCTCTCTCCCTCCCTCTCTTCCTCTCTCTCTCCTTCGCTCTCTCTCTCTGTCCTCTGATGTGCGCAGGACACACCTTCTCATCATGTTTTTTGTCTTACAGGCTGTGACCTACGTATTGTCCCGAGGGGAGCGGCCATGTGTCTTCATTTTATTTCGTTGTTCATTTTAATAAAGTTTCATTTGTTGCTTCGAAAGTGGATGTGTGCTGCTCATTTCTGTGACGACACATGCATGTCACCAGTTGTGATTGTGCGGCATCAAGCGGAATGTTCTGTACATGTTTAGGTGTGGCTGATGTCGCATGTCTTTGGTGGGGGGGGTGCCAGGGAGGGGTGGTCCTGGGGGTGGTGTCGGTGGGTGTTGTGGCCCTCTTGGGTGTCCGGGCCACATGATGGGTGGCTCCATGGCATCTGTTGCCCTTCGGATGTGGCCCTGGGCTGTGCTCCCTTTTGTGGTGCTGCCTGCCGTCCGACTTTACACCAGGTCAGAGCAGGTGTAGATTTCCTGGTGCTAACGCGCCTTATCGCCTGTTTTGTCACA
Organism: Calotriton arnoldi; assembly: GCA_963921515.1. Classification (NCBI taxonomy): domain Eukaryota; kingdom Metazoa; phylum Chordata; class Amphibia; order Caudata; family Salamandridae; genus Calotriton; species Calotriton arnoldi. The sequence goes on from CAWUFW010010850.1 coordinate 96,977, forward strand.
GGAACGCCTACTCTGCATCTCATTAGCGATATTAGCGAGGGTCCTCTGTGGCGATGTTTTTTGCGGCTGCTATCGCGGGTAAACTGGTGCTGTGGGCTGTTAACACCGGCTTGTGAATGGGGGGGGTAAATTTATCACGACTTTGGCTGCGATAAAGTGCCGTTAATTCGGCGATAGCTCCTTGTGAATATGCCCCTAATTCTTTTGCATAGTAACACCTGGGTGCAAGTAAAGCTGGGGGCAGGAGACCACTTAACGAAAAAGATTCATACAACCTCAGGATTAAAACAAGGCTGTGTGCTTGCCCCAACACTCTTTAATCTTTTTATGGCCAAGCTATCAGTCCTACCTAATGAAAGTAACTCACACGCCCCTAAGCAAGGAAGCCACCAGTTATCCAACCTTCTATATGCAGATGACTTGGTGCTCATCAGCCGGACACCCATAGGTCTACAATGCCTGCTCGACATTACATCCCAATAGTCGGAGACCAATAGTCTAAATATTAATCAAGAAAAACAAAAGTCATGTGTAAACTTTCGGAAGATAAAAACAAAGCACAACTGGTTCCTGGCAAAACACAAGCTGGAAGTCGTACAAGATTATAAATACCTGGGAGTTATCATCGATAACAAAGGTAACTACACAGCGCAACGTGAGGCCATAAAAAAGAGGGGATTAATGACAGCAGTGGCATTAAGAAACCTAAAAAACAAGACCTCTGGACCAAGTCTTCTCCCCCTAACCAGGGTGATACAGGCAAAGCTAATTCCATCAATCACCTATGGAAGCGAAGCCATGAGAGGGAGAGATGCTGAAACACTGAACGGCACCATAGCAAAATCTTTGAGAATGATCTACGGGTTGCCAGGATATACATCCCCTGCACAAATGAGGCTCGAATTCGGGTTACAAAGACAAGAACTGGCCCGCAAAGGATATTTCGTTAAAAATTGGTACAAAATCAAAGGAGGGCAGCCTGATACGCTAAACACCTACCTGTGGAAGGAATTACAAGCCTCAGAGTCCTGCCTAGCTAGACACTACTTGGATACAGCACTGGACCAGTTGAGGATAAGGCAACTTTGGGAATCATCAGGGACCCTGGCAAGTTTCAAAAAAGATAGTAAATAACACTGTCAAAAAAGAATCCATCATACAAGACAAAGCCGTCTTGTCAGAACGTGCACATGGCTGGCTTACTATACAGTCCTACAGTAAAGCAACCCCTCAAGCATACCTCCAAACCAACTTCTGTAAAACCACAAAAGAAAAGTTTCTGAGGTTTCGGTTAGGCCTATTACCATCTGCATATGACTTGCCGCCGTGGCTACGCCCTCCGAAGCCAGCAATCTGTTGTCTCTGCGGGGAAGGAGAGGAGGACATAGTGCATAGCATCACCATATGCAGGGAATTGATACAGGAGCGCCAGTCCCTCCTTAGACCATTCTTCAATAGGAAACAAATACAGTCCTGTAGGCAAGCAGTGCTAGCAAGTTTCTCAGGTGAAGATATTCAACTAAGCTGTCGCCTGGTAAAAATTTTAACTGCCGCTGAATTCAAAATCAAGAAACAACTGGATTACCTGAGAGGCGGCAATGGGGCTGGGCTGGAACAGGCTCCCTGACCCACCACGCGAAAGACTCTGACAGCATCTTTATTACACCAAGCACTAAGCACCCTTGCACAGTCAAGCCTTGAAGAAAAACATTAACGGGCTAACCTCTGCCATCTTGCACTGAGCCATAAAAGTCGTTGCTGCACTACGCACTTTAATCTGCTTTCTACCGCTACCCTCATTTGCTGCTAAGACTCTGACCAGGGAGGATATCTTACTTTCTGTATTGCTGCTAAATCTCCGCTCAAAAAAAAAAAAAAAAAAAAAAAAATCTGAACTTTGGCCCATTAAGGCCTGGGGGGCTCTCTTTTCTCTCTTTTTCTTTTTTTCTTTTTAATGCTATTTTTATTGTGTTCTTAACGGTGGCTTTTTAAATTGAAGTTCTGCAATTTTATGAGATGCTCGTTTGTAAAGGTTTTAATTAACTGTACAATAAATATTACTTACTTACTTAAATAGTGTATAAATGGTCAAATAAATCCCACTTATATTAAAAGAAATTAGCATTATGACTCAAATAACAGAGAAACAATTCATAAGTAAATGCAATTATCATTAATTAAACCTTTAAAATTCGCCATGAAGGGACTGAATTATTTCAGCTGGTCCTTTAGACGCAACCCCATCAATGTAAGAAATTTGGTTCTATACCCAATTTTGTTTGTGCCCCCAGCAAAACAATACTTTGTTGCATCTTTAAGTGTTCTGGTACACGCTTCTCAAAAGAGTGGTTTTAGGTACTTGTTCTTCAAATCCTGTAGAAGAGGGTATAAACAAAGAATATGATCTATTGTTTCAGAAGAGAAATTACAGAATCAACAGTTTCTATTCTTATCTCCAGGATTAGTCCATGGCTCCTCAAACCATAGAAGTAGGATGTATACCCTCGGTCTAGGTCCACTCTCTCCCCGCAGCTCCGCTGTGCCGTCTCTTGCCTCCACACCCCGACCTCCTCCTTGGGAGGTTCGAGGCTGCTGCCCGCTCCTGCGCCTGCTGCCCGCTCCAACTGGGACCAGACTGCCTGCAACCACCGTAACCTTTCTCAGCCGTTTTTTTTCTCTTAATTTTTCCCTGTTGTGCCACTGTTATTGTGCCCATCTGTGCCTTGCTCTAATCCCACCACTGTTTTTATTTTCTCGTGCCTGCCTGTTCCTTTCACCGCTGCTGCCCCTGCGGCCCCTCCCCCCCAGCATTCCCCCCGGAATTCCCCCCTGGAATTCCCCCGCTCCCGCCTCCCATCCTCTCCTCCCTCCCACCTCCCCTACCTAATGGCGGCCGCTGCGCGGTTGCAAAGGCAAGCCCGTCAGCGCCCATCCGCGACCGGACCGCGGCCAGCGCCAGGAACCCTGGACCTCCCACTCCCCATCGCTACGACACCACCACCCTCCTCGCACTCAACCCTGGAAGACTTAGAGAATGCCAACAGGCCTTGCCGAACACGACCCATGGCCAGTTCTCCTGCCTCCACTGCCGCCAGACCCTCACCGCCACCCTGGCCTCCAACACCGCCGGCGACACCCTAAAATGCATCCTTCTCAACGTACGCTCCGTACACAAATACGCCATGGAAATCTGGAACCTATTCAACTCTCTCTCGCCCGACATCGCCTTCTTCACAGAGACCTGGACCAACGCATCCTCCGCCCCCGACATCAGCACCGCCATCCCAGACGGATACAAGATCCAGAGGAAAGACCGCACCAACCACCCAGGAGGGGGCCTCGCCATCGCCCACAAGAGCACCCTCCGCCTCACCACCTCCAGTGAAACCTTCCCCTCCGCCGAACACCTGCACTTCCAGATCCAGACCTCCCCCAAAGCCACACTCCGAGGAACCCTCAACTACAGACCCCCCGGCCCGCGAACACCCTTCGCCACCACCATCACCGACTTCATCGCACCCCACGCCATCGCCTCAACAAACTACATACTCATTGGAGACCTGAACTTCCACCTCGACAACCCCAGCGACCCCAACTCCACTATCCTTCGTGACAACCTTGCCAGCATCGGACTTGAACAACTCGTCAACACACCGACCCACAGAGCAGGACACACCCTCGACCCCATCTTCGCAGCAGGAAACAGCGTCCAATTCAGCCACACAACACAGCCGCCATGGACCAACCACCACTGCGTGCACTTCGCCATCAACAAACCCAAGGCACCCAAACCAGCCCCACGCTCACCTCGAAGGAACTGGAGCAAGGTTACCGACGAGCAACTTAACTTCACCCTCACCCGAGACAACCACACCTGGGCACCCGATGCAAACGACACAGCCAGAGAACTCCACACCTGGATCTCCAACTGCGCAGACGAGCTCGCCCCGCTACGCAGCCCCGACAGACAACGCCCCAGGAAAGCCGCCTGGTTCACCACCGCTCTCCAAGAAGCCAGACGCACCTGCAGACACCTGGAGAAGAACTGGAGAAACACCAAGACAACCAAAAACCAACCCATCTACAAGGACGCCATGACGGACTACCACAACCAGATCAGAGCCACCAAGAGGAACTTCATACACAACAAAATCCTGGCCAACTTCACCAACTCCAAGGAATTTTTCAGTGTCATTCAAGAATTCACCAACCCACGCAGCGAAGCCACAGACATCACCACATCCCAAGACCTCTGCGACAAGCTTGGAACCTATTTCCACCTCAAGATCAAAAACCTCTATGACAACTTCATCGACCATCCACCAGGCGCCACAGACGGCCCCCCGCCCCCTAGAAACACCAGCCAGCCCACCATCTCCAACTGGACACCGATCACGGCCGGAGACACTGCCTCGACCATGAAAAGTATCCACTCGAGGGCCCCCACCGACCCCTGCCCCCCTTACATCTACCACAGAGCCGCGGTCGCCATCGCACCCGAACTACAACGCACCATCAACACCACCTTCAAAACAGGCACCTTCCCAGACGACTGGAAGCGCGCAGAAGTCAGACCCCTGCTCAAAAAGCCCACAGCTGACCCCACCGACCTCAAGAACTAACGGCCCATCTCGCTCCTCCCCTTTGCAGCCAAAGTTGCAGAGAAAACAGTCAACAGGAAACTGACAAGATTCATTGAAGAGAACGCCGTCCTCGACCCGTCCCAACCCGGATTCTGAAGCAACCACAGCACAGAGACCGCCCTACTCGCCGCCACAGACGACATCCGCACCCCCCTGGACCAAGGCCACTCCGCAGCCCTCATCCTACTTGACCTATCAGCGGCCTTCGACACTGTCTCCCACCGCACACTAGTTGCCAGACTACACGACGCAGGCATACAAGGAACAGCCCTGGACTGGATCCGATCATTCCTCACCGGAAGAAGCCAAAGGATCAGACTCCCACCCTTCCTCTCTGACCCCACGAAAATCACCTGCAGAGTCCCACAGGGTTAATCACTGAGCCCCACCCTCTTCAACATCTACATGGCCCCCCTCGCAGCCATCGTCCGACAACACGGCCTCAACATCGTATCCTACGCTGACGACACCCAGCTCATCCTCTCCCTCACCAAAGACCCCACCACTGCCAAACTCAACTTCCAGAAAGGAATGCAAGACGTCACAGTCTGGATGACCAACAGCTGCCTGAAGCTCAACGCCGAGAAGACAGAAGTCCTCGTCCTCTGTACCACCCCTTCTGCATGGGACAGCACCTGGTGGCCGACCGCCCTCGGAAGCCCACCTACCCCCTCAGACCACGCCAAGAACCTCGGCATCGTATTCGACTCATCACTCACCATGAACCGACAGGTCAACGCCGTCACCTCCAGCTGCTTCAACACCCTCCGCATCCTCCGCAAGACCTTCAAGTGGATCCCCCTGGGTCAAGGGAAGACAGTCACCCACGCACTCATCACCAGCAGACTGGACTATGGAAACGCACTCTACGCCGGCATCAACAAGTCCCTACTCCGCAAACTCCAGACAATACAGAACACCGCCGTCAGACTCGTCCTCGGCATCCCCCGACACGAACACATCAGCCAACACCTACGAAGTCTCCACTGGCTCCCCGTGGAGAAAAGAGTCACTTTCAAAATCCTCACTCACGCCTACAAATGCCTACACAACAACGGACCCAAATACCTCAACGACAGAATCAATTTCCGCGTACCCAAAAGAAACCTCCGAACTTCCAACCTTGCACTGGCCGAAACCCCGCGCATCCACAGAGCCAGAGCAGGCGGAAGATCCTTCTCTCACATTACAGCCAAGACCTGGAACGAGCTACCAGCAGACATCAGACGCGCACCCTTCCTGAACACCTTCAGGAAGACCCTCAAGACCTGGCTGTTCGGCTAAACAGATCAGCAAACCCCCCTCCCTCACCTCAGCGTCTTAAGACCCTCACGGGTGAATAGCGCGCTTACAATTACCTGATTGATTGATTGATTGATTGATATAGCCTAAAGCGTAGGAAGACCTTTTTTTGTCCAATGATCCAGGTTAGAGGATATATAAAATTACCTTATGTTTGTAAACATCTCAGATGTGTAAAAATACAAAAGTATTTGGTTGAGGTGACGAAATTGCTCTCATATGATACTAATTTCATATTCCATTTAATTAATAGTAATAGATTCCTAGACGTCTTGGGAAGCGCCACTAATATAGTTATTGAAGGCAGGTGATAACTGTTAAACCTGACAGCCTTAGGGTGGTCTTCCCCCAACTTTTTGCCTGCCTTCCTCCATTTGTCTGACCTTGTTTTTGCTGGTTTAAGGACTCTGCACACGTTACCACTGCTGACCAGTACTAAAGTGCTTGTGTTCCCTCCCCTAAACATGGTAACATTGGCTTAACCCCAATTGGCAACTTTAATTTACTAGTCCCTATTAAAATGCAATACCTGTGCCCAGGGCCTGTAAATTAAATGCTACTAGTGGGCCTGCAGCACTCATTGTGCCACCCACTTAAGTAGCCCTCTAATCATGGCTCAGGCCTGCCATTGCAGACCCTGTATGTGCAGTTTGCACTGCCAGTTCGACTGGCAAAATAAACCTCTTGCCAGGCCTAAACCTTCCCTTTTTATACATATAGGTCACCTCTTTAAGCGCTTATTGCTTCTAATCGCTATTTTACCCTTATTCTTTAAAAAATAATATCTCAACTTCTACTTGTTGGATTTGTGTTGTTTTGGTTTTGTTTTATTCATAAAATTATTCTCTATTTTTCTAAATTGTTGTAGAGTCTTTTTGTGGTGTTTTCACTGTGTTACTGTTTGAAGTGCTGCACAAATACTTTATACATTGCGTCTTAAGTTAAGCCTGACTGCTCTGTGCCAAACTACCTAGGGGGTGAGCACAGGATAATTTAGGGTGTGTTGTGACTAGCATTGTGGTTCCTGCTTGGACAGGGTGCATACCTCTGTCAACCAGAAACCCAATTTCTAACAATAACTATGTAATAAAGGCTCTAACTGAGTTTCAATGGCCACCACTCTTACTCTTGGATGTAATTTAATATCTTCTCCAGTGAGGGCCTTTAATCTGGACAGTGGTGCATTATGACAATAACATAAGCAATTGATTACATTGATATGATTTAAAACAGCTAAATGACAGACCAAATTCTAATCTAATCAGAACATGCAATGTAGAAAGTCTTTCCTGGGCGATTTTAAAAAGATGGTATTTAAGGCCTCCATCATTTGTTTATTAAAAACTATTGCCCTTTATAAAAGAACTGGACAATTTTTCATAGCTCAAGACTGTGTGTGTGTGTAAGGCCAATTGCTTCTCCCCCATATAGACATGCAATAGCTCGAGCTGTTAATATCAGTCTATTCATAACCCGTTCTTTATGTAACAACCAATTTAATTTTGAGTCAAATTACAATATCTTTGTTTTACTTTAATTGATAAATAGTTCATTCACTGTGGTGGATTCTCCCAGGAGTTTTAAACATCTTTGAAGACCAATCCGTGCAGTATGAATTAAGAGGAAGTCATCAGCATATAATAAATATGAAACTCTTCTTTTAACAAATTTGGGTGGATCGCCATCATCTTGATTGAGAATTGGGGTTAAGTTCGTAATGTAAACAGCAAACAAAAGAGGTGCCAATATACAACCCTGTTTGAGGCCATTGTAAGTCTTGATTCTTGGTGTTAGTCCTTATCCCTTGGTTAATTTGACTTGCATCCAAGTGACTGTATTGGGTTCTAACAACAAATGTAAAAGTGCATGATCAATACCCCTTAGAGATAGCTTTAACCTGAGCTTATGCCTAATAACCTTGATGACTGCAGCATAGAAATCCCACAAAATAGATAAGCAGATTATTTCCTCTTAAATCTATTGTATGGAGACTAAATTAGTTAAAAATATATATTATCCATGCTAAAACAGTTGGATCTAAAACCGGTGTGATTAATTGGAATATGTTCCTCGGCTTTGGCCCAATTTAACGAATGTGACAGAAGGTGTTTGGCAAATATCTTGCTGTTTACATTTAGCAAAGCAATAATACGGTAGCTGCTGGATTCTGATTTTGACTCTTTTTTATATAATGGTTGAATGTAGGAACCTTTTTAGGTCGGTAAAACTTGACTATGTAAGATTGTTTGATTGAAGATTAAAGAAATAATGTGGCTCTAGTTTTTGGGATTTGAGTTGATGACCATTATTGGAATGCTGTTAGGACTGATGGCCCAAGAGTCTTGATTGTTCCTTATTAAGACTTCAACACCCTTAGATAAAATAATATATGACTCGAAATCCTTATCTTTAGCAGAAGCCCTTGTTGGAACAGCACTGTCTCCATATAGGAATAAAATAACAGCCTTCCATTTACCACATGGTATGTGATACTCTTAATTGTAACTATGTTGTTACAGGCTGCACTTTATTAATGACCATAATTTATGAGTGTTTCTGGTTTTAATTGCTGTCTGTAAAGCTAACCAGCTATCTGGCTGTTTTTTAATTCTTATTTGATTCATTCTATTTTTGTACTCATGTTTTAGTCTTTTTATGTTTTCCAGTGTTATTTTCAAGTTTTTTGTAGCTCTCGGCTTTTTCCTAAGTGATCTTTTTTCATTGAGTATCAAATAATCCATGAGAATATATCTTTACACCCTTTTACATGTTGGGGTCACAGCTGTAGATATGAAAACCAAGGTATTATCCAATAATGATTCACAGCTAGTGCACTAGCTTTTTGATTGCAATGACAAGGATACAATCACTCTCATTGCTTCAAGAACATTATTTTCTACCCAGATATTTGTTAAACTCATGGAAAAATCATACTTTCATATTATTCTTCTACAGGTTCTCTCCATCCTCTGATTAATAAATGTACCATTGTTAAACAAATCAACTTCCCAACCTAAAGATATACTTTGTGGGTTGTGACAACTTTCTGATCTTTTGAGATTTGTATGTCAAAACATGTATTGAACTTTGACACTTGAATGATTGAGCTGTTTCATGCTGATATAAATGTGGACACTGCAGGGTGGTATGAACTGAATCTTCCATTTAATTATCGAAAGCCCACATTCTTTAATGAGTTATGGATATATTTCCTGCTGCTAGAGATGTTAGTTTTCCTAAAGACCTGTTGTGGGATATGAAAAGGTTTTGCTTGCTAGCCAAAGCTGGTATTTTTGCTGTCTTCCCTTGCACTTCAACTCTTATTGCATATTTTTATTTTTAGATTATCCACTTTATTTGGTATGTTCATGTCAGTGTCTAAATCATTTTTGAACTTGCCACAAGGCAAAGTTGATGGTACATTTGATGCATTATGATCCTGATGTTAGTTTCTTGAAATTGATGGATATTTTTCCTGTTTTATGGTTTTAAGCATAATCCCCCATTCTGAGAAATAATTTTCCTTGGACCAGATCATTTTCACACTGTCATGTGTCCTCCATGTTGTATGTGTAATTTCTGTCGAGGAAAATGGGTTAGTTTTAAATTCTATGCTCGATAGATTTCTTGAAGTAATACCCTCCAGGACATTAAAAACAGATAATTGCTGTATATTTTGCAGGTTTCGAAGATCATGATTGCCTTTGGAATAATATTGCGGACAGAAATCCATTGGACTAATGGATTTGGGATCTTGGGTATTACAAACCCCTCTTTTAGTTATTAAGGTCCCAATACTTGAAGTAGTAAAATTTTGAACAGATTTAGTGAAATTTGAATATTGAACAGTGCCTAGATGTATTTGCTTTGATTAATGCAAATGCTTTGGCATATTTAAAGGCAACGTATGTATAGGTTTCAGAGAAGAACCTGATGTTTGAATAATTTCCCTTTCATCTTCATTGTTACCCCCAGCTTGGATTGATGGTGTCATTTTTAAATTAATAACTATTTCCTTAATTCCCCTAGCTATTTCCATAAAACATTGCATTAACAGTTGAGTCCTGTTCATTTCGTGAAATCGGTAGTATTGCATTACTTGTGGTTTGACTCAATGTGCCACGAAGCTAATCCAATTTGATTGTTGTTGTTTCCTGTTCATTCCCTGAAGTCCGTGAAATCAATTTGTTTTCTCTAATGGTCAATGGTTTGTAATTTCCAGGCTTAGGGATTGGACCATTCTCATGGTTAGTAGTTTTGTCATCCTTTTTGTTAGAATGATCCCTTTGATGAATGCTCCATTCAAAAATGGAAAAAAAAATATTTGTATTATTATTTGACTCCAGCCTTTTTTTTAGTTAGCTTTTTTTGTTTAGCTTTCTCAGTTTTTTGTCTTCGTTTACTTGTATATTTTTCAAACCCCTCTTCATCCTTTCCATCTTTTAACCCAAAGTTATCAGCTTCATCGGAAATAGTGATTGGGACTAGCAGGAATAAAAACACTTGTTTAAACTGCTGATCGTAAAGGATTAATTGCTTTGGTTTTAGAAATATCTTTTGGAACGCTTCCTGTTTGTTATTTCGCTTGCCTTGTTTGATTCTGGCGAAACTACTTCTCCAAGAGCTGGTAATTGTGATAGATGATCACCTATCTTAGTTGGCAGTAATTGTACTTAATCAATAAAGTCTTCCATTCTCTTAACTTTAAATTTTCCAAAAGAGGTTCTAATCCCTTTTGTTGATACCCCAATGGGGATTAAAGACCAGTGGTTTCAGTTAATACTTTGAAGTTATTTGCTATATCCTTAAGAGCAAGAGTTTGTTTGGCAAGTATGGTAGATTGATTTATCAATGATTCTGAGATTTTAGTCAAGGTATCGCTGATTGCACCCATTGCATCTGAAACAGGAAAAACAGGAGGAGTGTTAACATCTTCAGCTTCTTTTGCCGTAGGTGACCTACTAAACTGGTATGGGTTGGTTAAATCAGTTTGCTGCACAATATTTCCTATTTCCAACAAAATATCAGATCTATCTAGTGAGTTGCTGGAAGTATTTAGCAGGGTTTGAGTCCGTTCTTTGTTCGATAGCCGTCATATGATTAATCTGAGTTACTATTGCATTATTGAAAGGGATCAGGTAGTAGCAGCAGTTTCTTTCAGATTTTCATTACTCCTGCCTGTGGGTGATAACTCCATGACTTTTTTCCTGGATTGTGTCCCAGAGCAAACAGTAGAAATAGTACAAAACCAGTCTTCAATGGAACTATGTTTAATTAATTTGCGCTTCATTGCTACCTTGTAGGTCACAGCCACCAACTGATCCTCCAAATCTGAGCAACCATAGATTATTTTGTCATCTTTTAGGTCTTTTAAGCATCTTTCATTGAAAGAGTTTTTACCCTTCAATTGAATGTCCATTTTTGACTTTCGCGATCTGGTTTTCATATCCTCCTTCAATTGACTAAATGGCTAGTTAAAGAAAGTTTTTCCAGCCAAAAAATGAGAAGCACTGATCTTGCCTGAATCTTGCCTGGATCCCACTTGTCAAAAGCATGCAGTAGTTCAGTGATGCAGCGTGCTGCTCCTGCGGCTGTTCTGAGGCTTCCTCATCGGAGGCGCAGCTACCCTACCCTAGCCCGTGGAATCACATCCTCTGATATATCCCGTATTGGCTTGCTCTCCAGCTAATGGACGGGAGTACAGAGGTGAGGCCGACAGGCATGAAGAAATGCTGTGACTGCTCGGAGTCCGAGCGTATCTGGCTGCTTTAGTAGAAGATTGAGCTCCCGCCTTGCTGCAATCTCAACACCTCCCCATGACAAGCAAACATGTTTGATTTGAAAGTAGTGATTTAAAAAAAAAAATATATATATATATATATATATATATATATATATATATATATATATATATATATATATATATATATATAAACCACCAGACGGTCCTCTCTCGACTCCACACACTCGCTTGCTTCTGCCGAAAAGGAACCACGAACCACTGGATATTAAGGCAAATAAATTATTTATTGTTTCCTCGGATTACGCGTTTCGGGCAACACTTGCCCTTGATCACATACTCGTGAGGTTAGAACGCCTTCATTTTAAAGTGCAAAACCACGTGACAAAACACACAATAAACATAGTAAAAATACTAAAAATACTATCACCTATCCCAATAGAGCACAATATCCATTTTTTCCTCGTTATTTTCTCTCTTACTTTTCTTTGTGCAATAACCAATTTAGCCATAATCATGACATAATGTTCGTGAGTGTCAGTGATCCATCTATAAAAGAATAAAATTCATTAAATATCTTTAACAAGCATTTTTGGCATTTGTCATAATTCCAACATCACTGATACTCCTTGGCCAAATATGTGGTTGCACTGCCTATTTTTAACATCTATGTAAAATACTACTATTTGGGATCATCTTCTATAATAAAATATTCTTTAAAATATTTTATTAAAATATTTCAAATAATTATAAAAAATGGGATAAATCCTTTTATTCTCCCACAGTTATATATCTACATAAATGCTGACAATAACAAACAACTGCCCAAATGTCATATTTCATAGATTGGAAATGGGATAAATCCCACTAGTACCCTTCAATTTAAATATTAAAAATACTAAGTGTACCAACATGTTACCTAATGTGCAAAATAGCCAATATTAAAGTGCAATTGCAAAATACGTCACATATATCATAAAAAATACCACACTAAAAATAAATCTCATTCGGGCCTTGGCCAAAGCAACGCTTTGTGGATATATAGCGAGAGGTAGAGACGGCTATTGAATGTCAGAGTCGGGGCAATGCATAACATCCAACGCCTAACAGTCCACATGCGATCCCCCAGGGGCCGGGCTTGGGCACCTTGAATGCTTAGAATGCCTCGGCTCGCTGCTGCTCTGCTGAACTGCCACAATTTAAGAAAACTTACTGCTGACCACAGCATTCTTCATGCCCTCAGCAGTCATCCGGAAACTCTTAAATGGAGTATTCCATATGGTGAACTGCTGAGGGCAAAAAAGAAATTGCAGTACGGAGGCAGCTTATCAACTGGAGAGCGTCAATATGCTAGAACGCCTCAAAATCAGGGGGTACCCGAATTGGGTGTTACGGAGAGCCAAGGAACGAGCAGACAGTGTGTCTAGAGCTAGTACCATCTCAGACCTATCCCCTGAAACCATCGAAGAAGGTGAAAGTAGTACCAGGATCATCATGACATACAACTCTGATTCCAACAAAATCCAAAAAATTCTGGCAAAAAATTGGGAAATACTTAAGTGTGATAACATTATAGCTGACAGCATTCCAACCAGACCAAATATCACCTATAGAAAGGCTAGAAGCATTAGGGACCTAGTAGTACACAGTGATATCACCATATACCCCAAGAAACATGAACATGGTCTCAAAGGCTTTTTCCCATGCGGCCACTGCAAGGCCTGTAGAAATAGTACTTTTTGCAGTAAGGCCACGTGCAATGGGATTACGAAAGAAATTACTCAGTTTCTCACGTGTAGTTCCACTTTTGTGATCTATGTTATTATGTGCCCTTGCAAATTTTGGTATATAGGCAGTACCACCTTTATGGCCAAAAAGCGCATATTGGAACATTGTCGTGCAATTACACACATTGATGAGAACTATCCGGTGGCTCGTCACTTCAGGGATAGCCACTTTTCAAATTCAGCACTCTTGAAATTCTTTATTTTAGAACAGATCACCAGTAATCCTAGAGGTGGCAATAGGGTGCTAAAACTCAGGCAGAGGGAGTCCAAACTGATTGTGGATTTCCAGACCAGATGCCCTGGTGGGCTTAATCAAGATGAGGAATTGGCAATACACCTGAGAGAATAGTTGAAACAATCTTGGTTCCCACCAACCTCATGTTTTTGGTTGCTGTATATTATCTGATTCCTTTCCGTATGTCCATTGATTATGTACATGAGAAAAGAAATTACTGCATTGTTTTTATGTTTTTACTCTTTGATTACTCATTGTTTCCTTTCTCTCTTTTTTCTTCTCACATAGGAGGAAAGGAAGGGGTCCAGACACCGACACTCACTTTGCACGGGCAACCTACCCTTTTCCCCACTTTTTTCAGCAGTGATGAAGTCGACGAATGGGTATTGTATGAATGTACTTTGGGACTCCATGTGGAATTGGATTAAGCTGTAATTTACCTTGTTTCCACATGATGACATTAGCAGGTTTGGGCACTTGCCCTCTTAGTGACACCTGATGTGGTCAATATAATTCACTGAGTATTTGTCTCCTCTGCCCCGCATTTGATGCCTTGCAACCTTGGGCACTTGCCCGACAACTGCTTTTAGTGCACATTGTTGCCTGTGTGCGCATGTATGACGTTTGCCACTGGACTGTGTGATAGATACCAACATAGACATTCTTACAAACACAGTTGATAAGCTTGCACACAATAACTTGCATCACTCTTACTGTTTTTGGGATTTTCCCTTAGAGTAATAGCATGAGTAGATGTGCACTTTTATATTTATTTCTTATTGTTATGATTATTTTTCGTATTCATTTGTATATGTACTGCCAGGAGTGCCTAAGAACTTCTCTCGTACTTGCACTGTCTCGCGCAACATTGGTTTGACAGATCGTGTACGTTGCATGTAATTGCATAGCAATTTTGTCACATTTCGGCTTAGTAAGAACATTGTATGTACTTTCCTTACATCTCCTCTTTGACATTGGATTCATACGACATATGCATGACAATATGAGTTTTTGGAGCGTGTTGGTACTTTGTATTTTTGTATTTTACTTTTCCAACATGTCTGACGTTTTGACTATGTGATCGGAGGATGTGTAACCATATGTCCCCTTTCTATGTTTATGTTGCAATACTTTATTAGTCGCTGTGTTTTGAGCACATTTTCACGTGAGCAAGGCTTGCAGTAAGCCGAAACGCGTTGTGAAAATAAACACCCTTGAAGGTTTGATCAGGTGTGGAGTCTGTGAACATTGAGAGCGCATGGTATTGGAACTCTGTTGGGATTGAAATTAACGGCGCGCTCCGCCGGTGTATGCGCCACCTCTCTTGGGTCCGCAGCAGTCAGAAGGAGCAACGCTTTGTGGGGATATATATATATATATATATATTAATATATATTTATGATGATCCTGACCTCCTTCAGCCTCTCTCTGCCACTAAATACAGTTAGTGCCTCCAATCTCTTCTTGGAGGCTTTTAATAGCAACAACAGAGAAGATGTAGAGTGGAATGGAATGTGGAGGTGATCCTGGATTAACACAGGCTTATTCCTGTATTGAATTGATGGGTTCCAGTCTGATTACTCCATTGCCACAAAACTCAACTCAGGACACGGCTTGGACGCAGTCATGGCCATGTAATATTGGTGGTTCAATGGTGCTGTGATGCAACAGACTTTCGGCCTACATAGGTTCCGACTCTCCATAACAGCAGTGGGGCAGCGAGAGGTAGGGACGGCTATTGAATGTCAGAGTCGGGGCAAAGCATAACGTCCAATGCCTAACAGTCCACATGCGATCCCCCAGGGGCCGGGCTTGGGCACCTTGAATGCTTAGAATGCCTCGGCTCGCTGCTGCTCTGCTGAACTGCCACAATGTTCTCCTCTCAGCACACTCTGCACTCTATTTTTATATCTGTTGAAGTTATTGTGTAAGTGCCTCACTGGGTATCACATGATCAGTCTAGATAATAGACTTTATAACGAGATGCAAAATATTTGGAATTCTTCTAACTTTAAGTGACCCTTACAAATTACTGCTTCTTTGAGGATACTGGTATATAAACATAAATTAATTTGAACATTGAAACAAAACATGTTTATGGCACAAAGGTTTTGTCATGATCCGAGGCCTGTGTATGACGGCAGGTACAGGGATTTGCTCCTTCAAACTTCACTGGTTCTTGGATTTTCCACTGCATGAGAAACCCAGTGGTACATTCATAGTTTAGCTGCTGCTTCGTGAGAGACTTCATGGCTTTTACACTTTTATTATGTGAAACAGGCAAGAGGAATCAAGACAAACTACATGTCCCGGAGTGCCACAGGACCATTGAAAATAAGTATAAGTTCATCGTGGTTCAGAGTGTTCCTTACTAAGCAGTCATGGTCCTTAGTTGCTGCAGCCAAAATCTTGTTCCCATCTTGTTCCCAGGCAGATTGGAATTCATAATGTTTTCAGCTAGAGTAGTTAGGGGTCGTGTTCTCGTTGAATTATTCCAGATAAACATTGGAGACCAAGGATTTAGACTCTGGTTTACACTATAGCAATGGAGTCCTCCTTTCAAGGATTACAAACTGCATTCACCAGATTCGTCTTTGCAGTTCACGTTATTCATACATCATTTACAAAGGTAATTTATATATTTCAGCTTGGAAAAGTCATAGTTATCAGAAGCCACAAGTAAATGGTTATCCAGAGGTATATCAGAATTCATTGTAGAAGTTGTGAACTGTAAGATCATTGACCAAATGCTAAAATAATTACTTGTTGTAGATATAAGTGCCACTGTACAACAGGTTGAATCTGGCAGCAGTGGTGGCCGGTAAGGTATGGGGGTGGTGGGGCAGGGGTGTTGCGCGGGGGGGTGTTTGAATTAAAAAAAACAATATCACTTACCTGATCTCGCCATGTCTCTCCTCCGTCCCTCCCACGTCGAGTGAGTCTCTTCCGGGAAACACCCAGAGTCCCCAGAGCCAATCACAGCGCGAAATGCAGCGTTGTGATTGGTAAGCACCCAGGCTCCCCTGAGCTGTGGTTTGGCGCTCAGCCAGGGAATGGGGGCCTGGGCATGTTCTCCATGCAGGCTGTAATGCAGCCTGCATGGAGAACATGCGAGTGCGCATGACTGTTTGGCCGGCCCGAGAGGGCCGGTGAAGCATTCATGCGCACTTTACAGAGTGCACAACCACTCCTCCTCCCTGACGTCAGGGGAGCCAAGTCCCGCCCCGCCCTAGCCTGCCGATACGAAAAATAAAATAATAACTTCAGTTATCATTAAATGTTTTTGTGTACACTACTCCGTGAGCAGTGGGGCGACGCTCTTCTGCCTTAGCGGAGGAGCCACCACTGTCCGGCAGTAAGAATAGGCAAGGTGAACATATCCAGTGTATCTGTTTTCTCTCTTGTCCCATTCCCCTCTACCCTGATCTACCGCCATCTAGCATAAATATTTGCATGGTCGACACAGGTTTCAGGAAAGAGTGGCTAATAGCATTGCTCCTGATGGGTTTGGGATCCAGGTTAGTGAATCCATACTGTTAATCACCTCGATTATACATGCAGTTTAAAGTTCATTGTTCCATTTCAGCACACTTTGGCTACATAGAGTTGGGTGTGCAGCATTAAAAACACACAGTCTGACAATGAACCGACATGATAATATAAAATATTCAGAGAGAAAAAAGGAAAAAGTAGAACAAAAAGGATGAAGGTAAAAGCCCAATTTCAATGTCGTAGCAGAAAATGGTTAAGGAATGGGGGCTAGGCTGTGTAATGTTAATCAACGTAATAATCAGGAAGAAAAGCAAATCAAAAGGGGAGTTTCAATCAAGGTATGCCAAAATAATTTAGGTATGTGCAAACTCAGAAAGGGCAAACAGTGGTTTAGAAGTATGATCACAATATATATGTTTTTCCCTGTGACAGTCCTAGCCTGGAAGTTTGAGCATGTGGTTTATTTGGAAATCCCTCCAGAGATATCTTCCATCTTCTACTTTGGAAGTGTTTTTGAAGTACCTTTCAGACTAACACTAGTTACGTCTATGGTGTGTTTCTTCATCTGGATAGATATCCAAAATTAAGTTGGAAGACAAAAAATAAAATTATGAGTGAATGATGTACCCGTCTAAATATTTTTTTTATAAGTTCCTGTCCTACAGCCTATTAAAGTTGTAGGAGTTAGGAGTGTTTATCTGGGGAGAGAGAAAAAACTGTCTTGATGTGAGTTGTAATTAAGCTCTTTAAGGTGCAAACAATGCCATCTACAGATGCAAACTTGTTTGTGTGTGGAGTACCAGGCTCGCCTTAGGTAGCTTTGATTTAGCAACAATACCTTTCACAGAGAAAATGCATGTCATATTTGTGCAACAATTATCCAAACAAAAATACTGCTTCGAAATAAGAGATAAAGAATGAAAAATGTCCAAACCGTGTTAAGTAAAAAGACAAATATTTAATAAGAACAATGTCACAAAACTGTAGAAGATAAATAGAAAATATGTCCCATAGAAAAACATAGGACAAATACTTTCAATGTGGTCCTATTGGAAATGCTAAAAAAAAATTGAAGGACAAAAGGTGCTGTTTGCCCAGCCACTGAACCTTCCCTGTTTGCACAGGCAGCACCCCTGCCATGTTGGCAGCAGCCAAGCTGTCTAATCTAGAGTTTTCTTGTATTTTGACAAGCATTTCCACCCCACAACAGCTCCTGATGCATGGAGGGACCTTCGTTTGGGAGGTGGGGAGGGGAACAAGGGAGCAGACTAGCTGAATGGTGGACCTGTTGTCACTTAAATTATTCCAGAAAACAGATCCCCAAAGCAATGAATCTTTACGAATTACATAACTAAAGTGCCATTGTTTCCACTGTGATCCAGGAGAGAAGGGACACTGGGGCAAATGGTGTCAGTGGGGCTACCTTATACTGGAAAGTTCATCCAACGCTATCACCAATGGCATTGGTTCCACCAAAAGGGAGTTTCGATAGAGCTGTAAGAACTCCACTTTCTCCTGCAATTTAAGTGAGGCCGCTTGAGCTTCTCAAGAAATCTCCTCCTCTTGGCCAGCACTTTTCCAAGGCCTGCTGAGGGCTTGAGTCCCTTGTGAAATCAGAAAGGAAGCCAAGCAGACCCAAACGGGATACAAATTCTATCCATTCAATCCCCACTTGGGAGTACCCATGGGTTTCCACCAGGGCTTTAAATGGAAATACAGAAGTGCTGGTACTCTCTCATTAAAAGTATGGCACTAGTGTTGAGAAGTGTAGGTAGTCTCCCTTTCAAGTTAAAGAAATTCAGGTACTCATTACTGGACAGTACCTGCCCATTCAAAACACTAGTTTCTACCTCCCAATGCCAAGCACTGGATGACCAGTCATTTGAAGGAGTAACTGAAGAGCAGAGTCATCAAAAAGCATGACTACTAAGCAAGTCTACACAGAAATGTGATTGCATTTAGAAATCTCTTCAGAGGAGCTCAGGCAGAATATATTCCATATCTCATAATTACCATAATAGGAATTTAACATTATTGGTTGTCCTTTTACCCGAGGTTACCTACACTCTGCAAATGTGGTTTTGATAACATGTTCCAATCAAATGTTAACACTTGAATGTCATATTATATTTGTAAAGTGGGAGCTAAATTCTACAGCAAAGGCAGTTAACAAAATAGGCAATTGAAAATCATGTTATGTTTTAAATGCATGTGGGACAAAAAGGCCCTTCACTGAGCAGAGCTCTTACTTACATAAATGCAGCTGCCTCATCAGAGTAACTTTTAATTTTTTTTCTTTATTGCCATTTTCTATCAAAAAGTCTTTACACATGGTACAGGATTCAGTAATATTCATATTCATGCAGTGGTACAACAAACACTTCTTTATAAATTGACATGTAGTAGATTGTGTTCGCAAATTGCACAATGTGTTGAGGGCCATAAAGGGGCATCCAATAAGAGGGAATAAGAACAGGTTAGGAGCCCAAACATTATATCTCACAGAGAAGTAGCCAATTTTTCAGCACAACTATAAAACAAAAATAAACAAACAAACAAAAAATCAATAACTCCTAAAACTATCTGGCTGGCGCTGCCCAATGCAGCTAACAGGAACCAAGAGAATACGAATGATATGAGCATATCATAACATGAGAGATGTAGTCTAATGACAGCCTCTGGGAGAACAAAGGAGCAAAAGGAACCTTTAGATACTTCTGCCCAGGGAAACGCCGGGCCCTCCCTGGAGTTTGCGAAACATGTGCATGTGAACAGTTATACCATCTAACATATCAACTTAGTCATCTGGCTTTCCAAGTTGGGGTCTACATCCAGGGGGGAGGTCGATTCAAGCTATCAAACAACTTTAGGATGTAGGTGTCCCACATCGTGGCCACTCCAGCCCCTCCCCGCACTTTACGCCCATGCATCATGGTATCCGCTTCTGCCAGAGCCTATTTATGGGTCACCTGTAACCAGTTAGTGATCTGGGAGGGTGAGGGGCTTTAAGGTGCTTAAAGAGGACGAAAGCCAAGTCAATGAACTTCAACTAATGTTTAGTACGTTTGGTGCATTGTCTAATCCCCAGAAGGCAAAGGAGTGGGTCTGTTGGCAATTGAACGTCAATCATGGATGACACCTGTGTTAGTACCTGAGTCCACATATGCTTTAGCGGGGGCCCTCCCAAACCATGTGTATGAACGTGGCATCCATGTGGCTGCATCTCGGGCATGCAGGGGACATGCAGCACATTTTGTGAAGGCAATGCGGTGTGAGGTATGTTTGATGCACATAATTGAACTGAATGAATTTTAGAAGGGCAGCACGCAAAACTCGCTTCACCCGCTCCATAGCCATGGACCATTGATTGGAGGTCAAGTCTGTGCCAAGAGAATCCTCTCACTTAAGTTTGACCTGGACTAAGGGGTCCATGTTTCCCCCCTGTAAAGCCACATAGAGAACCGAGATCACCCGAAGGCCTATCCTGTGCATCAAAAAGCATTGTAATACCAGGTGTAGCGGTGGCTCCACTTGCCCAGTGCCCATACGTCCTTAATGACTGCCATAAGTGCATTGTATGTTAGAAAGAGACCCACACCAAGTTCATAAAGCTCTTGCAGGCCCTGGAAAGATAACGTAATCCCATCATTGTATGTGCCACCCAATTGGGTGATTCCTGCTTCTCGCCATGGGGAGGGATCATGGACAACCAGCACAGATCTCAAAGTGGGGACGCTTCCAAAGGGGCAGTTGTGGCGCATAAGGGGTCGGTGCCCACCCCGCTGTATATATCCCTTCCAAACGAATTAGCAACTCGAGTGAGCAGACCCAGTTTCCTAGCTGGTCTTCCCGGTGTGAACAGCCAATCCAGCATGTTCACGTCCCTCAAATCTGCTTGAACCATGTTACTTTCCATTGTTCCATCTCTGGCCAGCCAGCAATAGGCCATTGCAATAAGGCCGCCGTGAAATATAGTTCCATGGCTAGAACCCCAGGTCCCCCCATGGGATGTTGAAGCATGATCAGGTGTGGAGTCTGTGAACATTGAGAGCGCATGGTATTGGAACTCTGTTGGGATTGAAATTACCGGCGCGCTCCGCCGGTGTATGCGCCACCTCTCTTGGGTCCGCAGCAGTCAGAAGGAGCAACGCTTTGTGGGGATATATATATATATATATATATATATATATATATATATTCACTGAAAAAACCATAGGTTTCAAGCATGTTATAGTTAGAAATTAGCATTTAAAAAACCTTAGAAATTCACTGAAAAAACCATAAGGTTTTAGGGACAGTTATAGTTAGTTGGACATTGCACTCGTACAAAACCCGTCAAATTCCCCTGTTATAGTTAGTTCAGGTAACTATAACTCGCGCCCCCGCAATGCACTGCTGATGACGTCACATATTACATCACTCATGACATGGTCAGTGACATCACTGATGACATCTCAAATGACATCACTGATGACATCATCCAGTGACTGTGTGTTTCTGTAAAGTTTAAATATTTTTAATATATATAGGGAAAGGCGTATTGAAGAATGAGTGGGTGTATAAGTGTCTGTATGGATGATTTAGTAGGTGCGTGACTAACTCGATAAGTGAGTGATTAAACGTATCTTACTGAATGCATGGGTTAGTGACTAAACTGCGTGAATGTCTGTATCCATCTGTCTGTTGCTGTGTAAGTGGTGCATGGGTTTGTGAATAGCTACATGAGTGTCTATATGAGTTATTGATTGGTTGTCTGAGTATCTGTATGGGTGCCTGAGTGTTTGTGTGGGTGGGGTGTGTGCGACTCTGTGAATAGATGTGTGAGTGGGTGATTCACTGGGTGGATGGTTTCAAGAGTGCATCTGTGATAGACTGTATGGGTGGGTAAGTGTGTGTAAGAGTGTGTTAGTGAGTGAATGTATGTCCCAGTGGTACATGTGTGAGTAACTACATATGTGAAAGGCAGTATATATGTGTGTTGGAGTATATAAATAGCTATAAGCGAGAGTGTGTGATTGTGAGAGTGACTGTATGGATGAGTGTGAGCTTGTATCAGTGATTGTATAAGAGCGTAAGAATGTGCTAGTATTTGTATGAGTAAGTGAGCTGGTGTGTGTATAACTGTATAGGTGAGTAAATGGCAGTGTGTTTAATTATTTGCATGACTGACTAGGTGTGTGAGTACCTCTATGGATGAGTGGCGGTGTTTGAGTGTCTATATAGGAGTATGAGTGCATATGATAGTCCTGTACTGAGTGACCATAAGTATGAGTGACTGTACGGGTGAGTGAGTGGATGTATGTGTGTAGACCTAAGAATCAGTGAGTGGGTATGTAGTTATTGGTGTTGGAGTGTCTATGGTTTTGAGAATGGCAGTCTGTAATTTAGAGTGGGTGTATCAAAGGTTATATTAGGGTGTGAGGAGGTGCATTCAATTCTCACATGGATGATGTCATCAGTGATGTCATCTGAGATGTCATCAGTGATGTCATCAGTGATGTCACTGACCATGTCATGAGTGATGTAATATGTGACGTCATCAGCAGTGCATTGCGGGGGCGCGAGTTATAGTTACCTGAACTAACTATAACGGGGGAATTTCACGGGTTTTGTACGAGTGCAATGTCCAACTAACTATAACTGTTCCTAAAACCTTATGGTGTTTTCAGTGAATTTCTAAGGTTTTTTAAATGCTAATTTCTAGCTATAACGTGCCTGAAACCTATGGTTTTTTCAGTGAATTTCAAAGGTTTTTTAAATGCTAATTCCTAACTATAACGTGTCTGAAACCTATGGTTTTTTCAGTGAATTTCAAAGGTTTTTAAATGCTAATTCCTAACTATAACGTGCCTAAAACCTATGGTTTTTTCAGGGAATTTCAAAGGTTTTGTAAATGACAATTTTTAAATGTATTAATTGTTATATTTATTTTTTTGATACTGATTTACAACATTTTTTTAAACTATTTATTTTTAGATATTTTATTTTTTAAATTACATTGTAATTACATTATACATTACATTACAAAATATACTTTCTCAGAATGAATTACTTTAGTTTAAATACTTTGCAAATAGGCAATAGACTTTTAAGTACAGTAGTTACAGTTGTTGCAATGGGCAACACAATTTCAAAAACAAAGCAACATTGAGCTCAATGTGAATTTCTAGCTAAATGCAATTAGTTACTTTATGGATTACTTTTCTAACCACAGGACTGGATACTAGATTCAGTCCTGGGACATCTCCTGTAAACAGTTGAGTAAAAGCGTTTTGGTTACAGTAGTGATTTTTAAGGAATATTATTGTATTTTAAAAGTTGACACTTAGAAACTTTTTCATATAGAATCACCAATGTTATCCTATGGGAGGAAATTCACTTAGCAGGTAAGTAGTGTTATCGTTACTTTTTCTTACTCAGTGGTGGATCCTGGAACCAGCACTGGTGCATCTCATGTAAACAGTTGAAAGAATGCGTTTAAGTCACACATGCGATTTTTAAGGAATATTTGTAGTTTGTGAAAATCGACACTTTGAAACTTTTCTGCTGAAAACCAGACAATGGATTCCTATGGAAGGAAATTCAAGTTACTGGTAAGTACGGTTAGAATTACTTTTCAGGGTCAGTGCTGGGCTAAAAGATGCAGCACTGGGTTCTCTCCTGATAACAGGTGAGTAAATCGGAATTCATAGTTCGGCTGATTTTAGAGAAATATTATAAAGTTCCAAAACTCCACACTTAGAAGAATTTCCAAGTGAAACCAGTCAATGTTAGCCTATGGAAGGAAATTCAAGTTACTGTTAAGTACGGTTAGAATTACTTTTCAGGGTCAGTGCTGGGCTAAAAGATGCAGCACTGGGTTCTCTCCTGATAACAGGTGAGTAAATCGGAATTCGTATTTCGTCTGATTTTAGAGGAATATTTGTATGTTTCAAAAATCGACAGAAACTTTTTCAGCAAAAAGCAGGCAATGATATCCTATGGAAGGAAATTCAAGTTACTGGTAAGTACGGTTAAAATTACTTTTCAGGATCAGTACTGGGCTGAAAGATGCAGCACTGAGGTCTCTCCTGATAGGTGAGTAAATCGGAATTCGTATTTCGGCTGATTTTAGAGGAATATTATAAAGTTCCAAAACTCCACACTTAGAAGAATTTCCAAGTGAAACCAGTCAATGTTAGCCTATGGAAGGAAATTCAAGTTACTGGTAAGTACGGTTAAAATTACTTTTCAGGACCAGTACTGGGCTGAAAGATGCAGCAAAGAGGTCTCTCCTGATAACAGGTGAGTAAATCGAAATTCGTATTTCGGCTGATTTTAGAGGAATATTTGTATGTTTCAAAAATCGACACTTAGAAACTTTTTCAGCAAAAAGCAGGCAATGATATCCTATGGAAGGAAATTCAAGTTACTGGTAAGTACGGTTAGAATTACTTTTCAGGATCAGTACTGGGCTCAAAGATGCAGCACTGAGGTCTCTCCTGATAACAGGTGAGTAAATCGGAATTCGTAGTTCGGCTGATTTTAGAGGAATATTTGCACAATGGTGAAGGAAGGGGTGGGGCCTAAGGTGACATGTCTGCAAACACGCCCTGTGGCGCGTTTTAAGTTGGACAATTAATTCCTCCTCAATCCCGAGTGTCCCTAGGGGCCAACTAGCCCACCAGGTACCTCCAGTATGCGCCAGGGGCTGCGTTGCAGAGAGGTGTTCAGAGGCCACACCCCTTTTTACAACACTCTGCAACGCAGCTCCGTGGCGCTTACTGGAGGTACCTGGTGAGCTAGTTGGCCCCTAGAGACCCTCAGGATTGAAAAGGAATTTATTCCCCATCTTAAAACGCGCCACGGGGCCTGTTTGCACACATGTCACCTGAAGCCCCGCCCCTCCCTTCACCACTGTGCAAACGCGCCCCATGGCGCGTTTTAAGTTGGGGGATTAAGTCCCCTTGAATCCTGAGGGTCCCAGGAGTCCAACTAGCCCACCATATACCTCCAAAAGCGCCAGAGAGCTGCGTTGCAGAGAGGTGTAAAAGGGGCGTGGCCTCTGTACACGTCTCTGCAACGCAGCCCCTGGCGCATACTGGAGGTTCCTGGTGGGCTAGTTGGCCCCCAGGGACCCCCAGTATTCAAGGGGAATTCGTTCCCCTCTGCAAACGCGCCAGGGGCGCGTTTGCAGAGTACTGCAGGGAGGGGCGGGGCCTCCGGCACGATGCTGGTCGTTTTTTTTTCTAGTTTTTTTTTAATGGGAGGGGGCTGCGTGGCCCCCTTCCCTTGCCCCCTTTTGGCCCCGGGGCCCCCATCCCCCGGGGCCTGAGCATTTTTTTTTTTTTTTTTAAATTAAAAAAAAAAAAAAAATGGGAAGGGGGCCGCATGGCCCCCCTTCCCTGGGCCTGTATCGGGGCATGGCCTCGATTTTTAATTTTTTATTTGGAGGGGGCTGCGTGGCCCCCTCCTCAGGCCATTTAAGGCCCCGGGACCCCATCCCCGGGGCCGACCTTGCACTCTTTTTTCTTTTTTAAATTTGGGGAGGGGGCTGCGTGGCCCCCTCCCTGGCCACTATGGCCCCGGGGACCCCATCCCCCGGGGCCTGGCCTCTGGTTGGGGACTGTGGGGGTCCCCAATCCCCCACAGTCCCAGCCGGCTCCCCGCCTCCTGCGCGAGCCGGCATTGCTTTCCACATGGGGAGCAGCTAACATGCTGCTCCCCATGTGGAAAGCAATCAGCTTTGGATATTGGAAGCGAGAGCAGGTTTCCTGCTCTCTCTTCCAATATCCAAAGCAAGTTTGCAATGACAGGACGGGAGCCGCGAGGCTCCCGTCCTGTCATTGCAAACAGCAGTGTCCCGGGGGTAGGCACCCTGGGACACTGCAGGAGCCGGCCCTGGGGGTGGCGGTCCCCAGGGCTATCACTGGCTCCAGGAGGGGGGCCGCGCGGCCCCCTCCCCACATTTTCAAATCCCCGGGGAGGTGGTGGTCCCCGGGGCTTCGAGGTCCAAAACGGACCCCCATTTTTAATTTTTAGTGCCCCGGGAGGTGGCGGTCCCCGGGCGTGTGGGGGCTGGAGCCACCCCACAAAGGTTAAAAAATAAAACAGAAGCCCCGGGGAGGTGGCGGTCCCCGGGGCAGCGGGAGGGCAAAGAGCCCTCCCGCACCATTTTTGTTAAAGCCCCGGGGGTGGCGGTCCCCGGGGCTTGGGGGCCCTTAGAGGCCCCCCATACATAAATTTAACCCCCCACCATGCCCCCGGGACTTGGCCCACCCGGGGGCAAGTGCTATCGAAGCGCGGGAGACCGCGCTTCGATTCTTCCGGCAGGATCCGCGCACCCTGAGCGCATCCTGCCGATTTTTTTTTTTTAAATGCTTTTTTTGCCCAGGGGTCCTTGTGGGACCCCCTGAGCAGGCCTAGGGGTTAGGGTGTTTCTACCCTGCCCCCTTTGTGCGCTTTGCGCACTTGTTTCTGTCCCTCGGTTCTACCGAGGGACAAAATGGCTGCCAACACTTCCTGAATCGGAATGTTGACAGCCAGCTGACAACCAATTAGCATGCAGCTCGTGATCGGGAGGGTACGCGGACCCTACTCGGCCATAGATATATATGTGACTTTACTTGTGAATTTCTCAGGAACTACTGAACGGATTTATACCATTTAAGCAAAAGGCACCAGTCTGAACCAAGGGCTACCTCTTTGCCAAATTTGGTGTAATTCCGTTCAGCAGTTCGGGCTGTAGCTGCGACTAAAGGTTCCTATGGAAAAATGAATGGGAAAACGCATTTTGGGACCCCCTTTTTCTCGGCCCCCGCTTGACGAATCAACCCGAGACTTTCAGGGTAGGAGCGGAGCGGAGCGCCCCAACAAGTTGGAAACTTTCGCGAAGATTCGTCAACCGGCGCCAACGTTATTTCAAATAGAATGTCGCGGATTTCCTATGGATAATAGGTCCTAACTATAACTATCTACTGGCGACCGCCAGTAGATAATATATATATATATATATGTATATGTATATATATATATATATATATATATATATATTTATTATATATATATTTATGATGATCCTGACCTCCTTCAGCCTCTCTCTGCCACTAAATACAGTTAGTGCCTCCAATCTCTTCTTGGAGGCTTTTAATAGCAACAACAGAGAAGATGTAGAGTGGAATGGAATGTGGAGGTGATCCTGGATTAACACAGGCTTATTCCTGTATTGAATTGATGGGTTCCAGTCTGATTACTCCATTGCCACAAAACTCAACTCAGGTCACGGCTTGGACGCAGTCATGGCCATGTAATATTGGTGGTTCAATGGTGCTGTGATGCAACAGACTTTCGGCCTACATAGGTTCCGACTCTCCATAACAGCAGTGGGGCAGCGAGAGGTAGGGACGGCTATTGAATGTCAGAGTCGGGGCAAAGCATAACGTCCAATGCCTAACAGTCCACATGCGATCCCCCAGGGGCCGGGCTTGGGCACCTTGAATGCTTAGAATGCCTCGGCTCGCTGCTGCTCTGCTGAACTGCCACAATGTTCTCCTCTCAGCACACTCTGCACTCTATTTTTATATCTGTTGAAGTTATTGTGTAAGTGCCTCACTGGGTATCACATGATCAGTCTAGATAATAGACTTTATAACGAGATGCAAAATATTTGGAATTCTTCTAACTTTAAGTGACCCTTACAAATTACTGCTTCTTTGAGGATACTGGTATATAAACATAAATTAATTTGAACATTGAAACAAAACATGTTTATGGCACAAAGGTTTTGTCATGATCCGAGGCCTGTGTATGACGGCAGGTACAGGGATTTGCTCCTTCAAACTTCACTGGTTCTTGGATTTTCCACTGCATGAGGAACCCAGTGGTACATTCATAGTTTAGCTGCTGCTTCGTGAGAGACTTCATGGCTTTTACACTTTTATTATGTGAAACAGGCAAGAGGAATCAAGACAAACTACATGTCCCGGAGTGCCACAGGACCATTGAAAATAAGTATAAGTTCATCGTGGTTCAGAGTGTTCCTTACTAAGCAGTCATGGTCCTTAGTTGCTGCAGCCAAAATCTTGTTCCCATCTTGTTCCCAGGCAGATTGGAATTCATAATGTTTTCAGCGAGAGTAGTTAGGGGTCGTGTTCTCGTTGAATTATTCCAGATAAACATTGGAGACCAAGGATTTAGACTCTGGTTTACACTATAGCAATGGAGTCCTCCTTTCAAGGATTACAAACTGCATTCACCAGATTCGTCTTTGCAGTTCACGTTATTCATACATCATTTACAAAGGTAATTTATATATTTCAGCTTGGAAAAGTCATAGTTATCAGAAGCCACAAGTAAATGGTTATCCAGAGGTATATCAGAATTCATTGTAGAAGTTGTGAACTGTAAGATCATTGACCAAATGCTAAAATAATTACTTGTTGTAGATATAAGTGCCACTGTACAACAGGTTGAATCTGGCAGCAGTGGTGGCCGGTAAGGTATGGGGGTGGTGGGGAAGGGGTGTTGCGCGGGGGGGGTGTTTGAATTAAAAAAAACTATATCACTTACCTGATCTCGCCACGTCTCTCCTCCGTCCCTCCCACGTCGAGTGAGTCTCTTCTGGGAAACACCCAGGGTCCCCAGAGCCAATCACAGCGCGAAATGCAGCGTTGTGATTGGTAAGCACCCAGGCTCCCCTGAGCTGTGGTTTGGCGCTCAGCCAGGGAATGGGGGCCTGGGCATGTTCTCCATGCAGGCTGTAATGCAGCCTGCATGGAGAGCATGCGAGTGCGCATGACTGTTTGGCCGGCCCGAGAGGGCCGGTGAAACATTCATGCGCACTTTACAGAGTGCACAACCACTCCTCCTCCCTGACGTCAGGGGAGCCAAGTCCCGCCCCGCCCTAGCCTGCCGATACGAAAAATAAAATAATAACTTCAGTTATCATTAAATGTTTTTGTGTACACTACTCCGTGAGCAGTGGGGCGACGCTCTTCTGCCTTAGCGGAGGAGCCACCACTGTCCGGCAGTAAGAATAGGCAAGGTGAACATATCCAGTGTATCTGTTTTCTCTCTTGTCCCATTCCCCTCTACCCTGATCTACTGCCATCTAGCATAAATATTTGCATGGTCGACACAGGTTTCAGGGAAGAGTGGCTAATAGCATTGCTCCTGATGGGTTTGGGATCCAGGTTAGTGAATCCATACAGTTAATCACCTCGATTATACATGCAGTTTAAAGTTCATTGTTCCATTTCAGCACACTTTGGCTACATAGATTTGGGTGTGCAGCATTAAAAACACACAGTCTGACAATGAACCGACATGATAATATAAAATATTCAGAGAGAAAAAAGGAAAAAGTAGAACAAAAAGGATGAAGGTAAAAGCCCAATTTCAATGTCGTAGCAGAAAATGGTTAAGGAATGGGGGCTAGGCTGTGTAATGTTAATCAACGTAATAATCAGGAAGAAAAGCAAATCAAAAGGGGGAGTTTCAATCAAGGTATGCCAAAATAATTTAGGTATGTGCAAACTCAGAAAGGGCAAACAGTGGTTTAGAAGTATGATCACAATATATATGTTTTTCCCTGTGACAGTCCTAGCCTGGAAGTTTGAGCATGTGGTTTATTTGGAAATCCCTCCAGAGATATCTTCCATCTTCTACTTTGGAAGTGTTTTTGAAGTACCTTTCAGACTAACACTAGTTACGTCTATGGTGTGTTTCTTCATCTGGATAGATATCCAAAATTAAGTTGGAAGACAAAAAATAAAATTATGAGTGAATGATGTACCCGTCTAAATATTTTTTATAAGTTCCTGTCCTACAGCCTATTAAAGTTGTAGGAGTTAGGAGTGTTTATCTGGGGAGAGAGAAAAAACAGTCTTGATGTGAGTTGTAATTAAGCTCTTTAAGGTGCAAACAATGCCATCTACAGATGCAAACTTGTTTGTGTGTGGAGTACCAGGCTCGCCTTAGGTAGCTTTGATTTAGCAACAATACCTTTCGCAGAGAAAATGCATGTCATATTTGTGCAACAATTATCCAAACAAAAATACTGCTTTGAAATAAGAGCTAAAGAATGAAAAATGTCCAAACCATGTTAAGTAAAAAGACAAATATTTAATAAGAACAATGTCACAAAACTGTAGAAGATAAATAGAAAATATGTCCCATAGAAAAACATAGGACAAATACTTTCAATGTGGTCCTATTGGAAATGCTAAAAAAAAATTGAAGGACAAAAGGTGCTGTTTGCCCAGCCACTGAACCTTCCCTGTTTGCACAGGCAGCACCCCTGCCATGTTGGCAGCAGCCAAGCTGTCTAATCTAGAGTTTTCTTGTATTTTGACAAGCATTTCCACCCCACAACAGCTCCTGATGCATGGAGGGACCTTCGTTTGGGAGGTGGGGGAGGGGAACAAGGGAGCAGACTAGCTGAATGGTGGACCTGTTGTCACTTAAATTATTCCAGAAAACAGATCCCCAAAGCAATGAATCTTTACGAATTACATAACTAAAGTGCCATTGTTTCCACTGTGATCCAGGAGAGAAGGGACACTGGGGCAAATGGTGTCAGTGGGGCTACCTTATACTGGAAAGTTCATCCAACGCTATCACCAATGGCATTGGTTCCACCAAAAGGGAGTTTTCGATAGAGCTGTAAGAACTCCACTTTCTCCTGCAATTTAAGTGAGGCCGCTTGAGCTTCTCAAGAAATCTCCTCCTCTTGGCCAGCACTTTTCCAAGGCCTGCTGAGGGCTTGAGTCCCTTGTGAAATCAGAAAGGAAGCCAAGCAGACCCAAACGGGATACAAATTCTATCCATTCAATCCCCACTTGGGAGTACCCATGGGTTTCCACCAGGGCTTTAATGGAAATACAGAAGTGCTGGTACTCTCTCATTAAAAGTATGGCACTAGTGTTGAGAAGTGTAGGTAGTCTCCCTTTCAAGTTAAAGAAATTCAGGTACTCATTACTGGACAGTACCTGCCCATTCAAAACACTAGTTTCTACCTCCCAATGCCAAGCACTGGATGACCAGTCATTTGAAGGAGTAACTGAAGAGCAGAGTCATCAAAAAGCATGACTACTATGCAAGTCTACACAGAAATGTGATTGCATTTAGAAATCTCTTCAGAGGAGCTCAGGCAGAATATATTCCATATCTCATAATTACCATAATAGGAATTTAACATTATTGGTTGTCCTTTTACCCGAGGTTACCTACACTCTGCAAATGTGGTTTTGATAACATGTTCCAATCAAATGTTAACACTTGAATGTCATATTATATTTGTAAAGTGGGAGCTAAATTCTACAGCAAAGGCAGTTAACAAAATAGGCAATTGAAAATCATGTTATGTTTTAAATGCATGTGGGACAAAAAGGCCCTTCACTGAGCAGAGCTCTTACTTACATAAATGCAGCTGCCTCATCAGAGTAACTTTTAATTTTTTTTTCTTTATTGCCATTTTCTATCAAAAAGTCTTTACACATGGTACAGGATTCAGTAATATTCATATTCATGCAGTGGTACAACAAACACTTCTTTATAAATTGACATGTAGTAGATTGTGTTCGCAAATTGCACAATGTGTTGAGGGCCATAAAGGGGCATCCAATAAGAGGGAATAAGAACAGGTTAGGAGCCCAAACATTATATCTCACAGAGAAGTAGCCAATTTTTCAGCACAACTATAAAACAAAAATAAACAAACAAACAAAAAATCAATAACTCCTAAAACTATCTGGCTGGCGCTGCCCAATGCAGCTAACAGGAACCAAGAGAATACGAATGATATGAGCATATCATAACATGAGAGATGTAGTCTAATGACAGCCTCTGGGGGAACAAAGGAGCAAAAGGAACCTTTAGATACTTCTGCCCAGGGAAACGCCGGGCCCTCCCTGGAGTTTGCGAAACATGTGCATGTGAACAGTTATACCATCTAACATATCAACTTAGTCATCTGGCTTTCCAAGTTGGGGTCTACATCCAGGGGGGAGGTCGATTCAAGCTATCAAACAACTTTAGGATGTAGGTGTCCCACATCGTGGCCACTCCAGCCCCTCCCCGCACTTTACGCCCATGCATCATGGTATCCGCTTCTGCCAGAGCCTATTTATGGGTCACCTGTAACCAGTTAGTGATCTGGGAGGGTGAGGGGCTTTAAGGTGCTTAAAGAGGACGAAAGCCAAGTCAATGAACTTCAACTAATGTTTAGTACGTTTGGTGCATTGACTAATCCCCAGAAGGCAAAGGAGTGGGTCTGTTGGCAATTGAACGTCAATCATGGATGACACCTGTGTTAGTACCTGAGTCCACATATGCTTTAGCGGGGCGCCCTCCCAAACCATGTGTATGAACGTGGCATCCATGTGGCTGCATCTCGGGCATGCAGGGGACATGCAGCACATTTTGTGAAGGCAATGCGGTGTGAGGTATGTTTGATGCACATAATTGAACTGAATGAATTTTAGAAGGGCAGCACGCAAAACTCGCTTCACCCGCTCCATAGCCATGGACCATTGATTGGAGGTCAAGTCTGTGCCAAGAGAATCCTCTCACTTAAGTTTGACCTGGACTAAGGGGTCCATGTTTCCCCCTGTAAAGCCACATAGAGAACCGAGATCACCCGACGGCCTATCCTGTGCATCAAAAAGCATTGTAATACCAGGTGTAGCGGTGGCTCCACTTGCCCAGTGCCCATACGTCCTTAATGACTGCCATAAGTGCATTGTATGTTAGAAAGAGACCCACACCAAGTTCATAAAGCTCTTGCAGGCCCTGGAAAGATAACGTAATCCCATTATTGTATGTGCCACCCAATTGGGTGATTCCTGCTTCTCGCCATGGGGAGGGATCATGGACGGCCAGCACAGATCTCAAAGCGGGCACGCTCCAAAGGGGCAGTTGTGGCGCATAAGGGGTCGGTGCCCACCCCGCTGTATATATCCCTTCCAAACAAATTAGCAACTCGAGTGAGCAGACCCAGTTCCCTAGCTGGTCTTCCCGGTGTGAACAGCCAATCCTGCATGTTCACGTCCCTCAAATCTGCTTGAAGCATGTTACTTTCTATTTGTTCCATCTCTGGCCAGCCAGCAATAGGCCATTGCAATAAGGCCGCCGTGAAATATAGTTCCATGGCTAGAACCCCAGGTCCCCCCATGGGATGTTGAAGCATGATCAGGTGTGGAGTCTGTGAACATTGAGAGCGCATGGTATTGGAACTCTGTTGGGATTGAAATTACCGGCGCGCTCCGCCGGTGTATGCGCCACCTCTCTTGGGTCCGCAGCAGTCAGAAGGAGCAACGCTTTGTGGGGATATATATATATATATATATATATATATATATTCACTGAAAAAACCATAGGTTTCAGGCACGTTATAGTTAGAAATTAGCATTTAAAAAACCTTAGAAATTCACTGAAAAAACCATAAGGTTTTAGGGACAGTTATAGTTAGTTGGACATTGCACTCGTACAAAACCCGTGAAATTCCCCTGTTATAGTTAGTTCAGGTAACTATAACTCGCGCCCCCGCAATGCACTGCTGATGACGTCACATATTACATCACTCATGACATGGTCAGTGACATCACTGATGACATCACTGATGACATCTCAAATGACATCACTGATGACATCATCCAGTGACTGTGTGTTTCTGTAAAGTTTAAATATTTTTAATATATATAGGGAAAGGCGTATTGAAGAATGAGTGAGTGTATAAGTGTCTGTATGGATGATTTAGTAGGTGCGTGACTAACTCGATAAGTGAGTGATTAAACGTATCTTACTGAATGCATGGGTTAGTGACTAAACTGGGTGAATGTCTGTATCCATCTGTCTGTTGCTGTGTAAGTGGTGCATGGGTTTGTGAATAGCTACATGAGTGTCTATATGAGTTATTGATTGGTTGTCTGAGTATCTGTATGGGTGCCTGAGTGTTTGTGTGGGTGGGGTGTGTGCGACTCTGTGAATAGATGTGTGAGTGGGTGATTCACTGGGTGGATGGTTTCAAGAGTGCATCTGTGATAGACTGTATTTGTGGGTAAGTGTGTGTAAGAGTGTGTTAGTGAGTGAATGTATGTCCCAGTGGTACAAGTGTGAGTAACTACATATGTGAAAGGCAGTATATATGTGTGTTGGAGTATATAAATAGCTATAAGCGAGAGTGTGTGATTGTGAGAGTGACTGTATGGATGAGTGTGTGCTTGTATCAGTGATTGTATAAGAGCGTAAGAATGTGCTAGTATTTGTATGAGTAAGTGAGCTGGTGTGTGTATAACTGTATAGGTGAGTAAATGGCAGTGTGTTTAATTATTTGCATGACTGACTAGGTGTGTGAGTACCTCTATGGATGAGTGGCGGTGTTTGAGTGTCTATATAGGAGTATGAGTGCATATGATAGTCCTGTACTGAGTGACCATAAGTATGAGTGACTGTACGGGTGAGTGAGTGGATGTGTGTGTGTAGACCTAAGAATCAGTGAGTGGGTATGTAGTTATTGGTGTTGGAGTGTCTATGGTTTTGAGAATGGCAGTCTGTAATTTAGAGTGGGTGTATCAAAGGTTATATTAGGGTGTGAGGAGGTGCATTCAATTCTCACATGGATGATGTCATCAGTGATGTCATCAGTGATGTCATCAGTGATGTCATCAGTGATGTCACTGACCATGTCATGAGTGATGTAATATGTGACGTCATCAGCAGTGCATTGCGGGGGCGCGAGTTATAGTTACCTGAACTAACTATAACGGGGGAATTTCACGGGTTTTGTACGAGTGCAATGTCCAACTAACTATAACTGTTCCTAAAACCTTATGGTGTTTTCAGTGAATTTCTAAGGTTTTTTAAATGCTAATTTCTAACTATAATGTGCCTGAAACCTATGGTTTTTTCAGTGAATTTCAAAGGTTTTTTAAATGCTAATTCCTAACTATAACGTGTCTGAAACCTATGGTTTTTTCAGTGAATTTCAAAGGTTTTTTAAATGCTAATTCCTAACTATAACGTGCCTGAAACCTATGGTTTTTTCAGGGAATTTCAAAGGTTTTGTAAATGACAATTTTTAAATGTATTAATTGTTATATTTATTTTTTTGATACTGATTTACAACATTTTTTTAAACTATTTATTTTTAGATATTTTATTTTTTAAATTACATTGTAATTACATTATACATTACATTACAAAATATACTTTCTCAGAATGAATTACTTTAGTTTAAATACTTTGCAAATAGGCAATAGACTTTTAAGTACAGTAGTTACAGTTGTTGCAATGGGCAACACAATTTCAAAAACAAAGCAACATTGAGCTCAATGTGAATTTCTAGCTAAATGCAATTAGTTACTTTATGGATTACTTTTCTAACCACAGGACTGGATCCTAGATTCAGTCCTGGGACATCTCCTGTAAACAGTTGAGTAAAAGCGTTTTGGTTACAGTAGTGATTTTTAAGGAATATTATTGTATTTTAAAAGTTGACACTTAGAAACTTTTTCATATAGAATCACCAATGTTATCCTATGGGAGGAAATTCACTTAGCAGGTAAGTAGTGTTATCGTTACTTTTTCTTACTCAGTGGTGGATCCTGGAACCAGCACTGGTGCATCTAATGTAAACAGTTGAAAGAATGCGTTTAAGTCACACATGCGATTTTTAAGGAATATTTGTAGTTTGTGAAAATCGACACTTTGAAACTTTTCTGCTGAAAACCAGACAATGGATTCCTATGGAAGGAAATTCAAGTTACTGGTAAGTACGGTTAGAATTACTTTTCAGGGTCAGTGCTGGGCTAAAAGATGCAGCACTGGGTTCTCTCCTGATAACAGGTGAGTAAATCGGAATTCATAGTTCGGCTGATTTTAGAGAAATATTATAAAGTTCCA
Source organism: Calotriton arnoldi (assembly GCA_963921515.1). Lineage (NCBI taxonomy): Eukaryota > Metazoa > Chordata > Amphibia > Caudata > Salamandridae > Calotriton > Calotriton arnoldi. The sequence goes on from CAWUFW010010850.1 coordinate 133,055, forward strand.
AAACTCCACACTTAGAAGAATTTCCAAGTGAAACCAGTCAATGTTAGCCTATGGAAGGAAATTCAAGTTACTGTTAAGTACGGTTAGAATTACTTTTCAGGGTCAGTGCTGGGCTAAAAGATGCAGCACTGGGTTCTCTCCTGATAACAGGTGAGTAAATCGGAATTCGTATTTCGTCTGATTTTAGAGGAATATTTGTATGTTTCAAAAATCGACAGAAACTTTTTCAGCAAAAAGCAGGCAATGATATCCTATGGAAGGAAATTCAAGTTACTGGTAAGTACGGTTAAAATTACTTTTCAGGATCAGTACTGGGCTGAAAGATGCAGCACTGAGGTCTCTCCTGATAGGTGAGTAAATCGGAATTCGTATTTCGGCTGATTTTAGAGGAATATTATAAAGTTCCAAAACTCCACACTTAGAAGAATTTCCAAGTGAAACCAGTCAATGTTAGCCTATGGAAGGAAATTCAAGTTACTGGTAAGTACGGTTAAAATTACTTTTCAGGACCAGTACTGGGCTGAAAGATGCAGCAAAGAGGTCTCTCCTGATAACAGGTGAGTAAATCGAAATTCGTATTTCGGCTGATTTTAGAGGAATATTTGTATGTTTCAAAAATCGACACTTAGAAACTTTTTCAGCAAAAAGCAGGCAATGATATCCTATGGAAGGAAATTCAAGTTACTGGTAAGTACGGTTAGAATTACTTTTCAGGATCAGTACTGGGCTCAAAGATGCAGCACTGAGGTCTCTCCTGATAACAGGTGAGTAAATCGGAATTCGTAGTTCGGCTGATTTTAGAGGAATATTTGCACAATGGTGAAGGAAGGGGGTGGGGCCTAAGGTGACATGTCTGCAAACACGCCCTGTGGCGCGTTTTAAGTTGGACAATTAATTCCTCCTCAATCCCGAGGGTCCCTAGGGGCCAACTAGCCCACCAGGTACCTCCAGTATGCGCCAGGGGCTGCGTTGCAGAGAGGTGTTCAGAGGCCACACCCCTTTTACAACACTCTGCAACACAGCTCCGTGGCGCTTACTGGAGGTACCTGGTGGGCTAGTTGGCCCCTAGGGACCCTCAGGATTGAAAAGGAATTTATTCCCCATCTTAAAACGCGCCACGGGGCCTGTTTGCACACATGTCACCTGAAGCCCCGCCCCCTCCCTTCACCACTGTGCAAACGCGCCCCATGGCGCGTTTTAAGTTGGGGGATTAAGTCCCCTTGAATCCTGAGGGTCCCCGGAGTCCAACTAGCCCACCATATACCTCCAAAAGCGCCAGAGAGCTGCGTTGCAGAGAGGTGTAAAAGGGGCGTGGCCTCTGTACACGTCTCTGCAACGCAGCCCCTGGCGCATACTGGAGGTTCCTGGTGGGCTAGTTGGCTCCCAGGGACCCCCAGTATTCAAGGGGAATTCGTTCCCCTCTGCAAACGCGCCAGGGGCGCGTTTGCAGAGTACTGCAGGGAGGGGGCGGGGCCTCCGGCACGATGCCGGTCGTTTTTTTTTTCTAGTTTTTTTTTAATGGGAGGGGGGCTGCGTGGCCCCCCTTCCCTTGCCCACTTTTGGCCCCGGGGACCCCATCACCCGGGGCCTGAGCATTTTTTTTTTTTTTAAATTAAAAAAAAAAAAACGGGAAGGAGGCCGCATGGCCCCCTTCCCCTGGGCCTGTATTGGCCCGGGGACCCCATCCCCGGGGCATGGCCTCGATTTTTTAATTTTTTTATTTTTTTATTTGGAGGAGGGCTGCGTGGCCCCCCTCCTCAGGCCATTTAAGGCCCCGGGGACCCCATCCCCCGGGGCCGACCTTGCACTTTTTTTTCTTTTTTTAAACTTTGGGGAGGGGGGCTGCGTGGCCCCCTCCCTGGCCACTTATGGCCCCGGGGACCCCATCCCCCGGGGCCTGGCCTCTGGTTGGGGACTGTGGGGGGTCCCCAATCCCCCACAGTCCCAGCCGGCTCCCCGCCTCCTGCGCGAGCCGGCATTGCTTTCCACATGGGGAGCAGCTAACATGCTGCTCCCCATGTGGAAAGCAATCAGCTTTGGATATTGGAAGCGAGAGCAGGTTTCCTGCTCTCTCTTCCAATATCCAAAACAAGTTTGCAATGACAGGACGTGAGCCGCGAGGCTCCCGTCCTGTCATTGCAAACAGCAGTGTCCCGGGGTAGGCACCCGGGACACTGCAGGAGCCGGCCCTGGGGGTGGCGGTCCCCAGGGCCATCACTGGCTCCAGGAGGGGGGCCGCGCGGCCCCCTCCCCACATTTTCAAATCCCCGGGGAGGTGGTGGTCCCCGGGGCTTCGGGGTCCAAAACGGACCCCCATTTTTAATTTTTAGTGCCCCGGGAGGTGGCGGTCCCCGGGCGTGTGGGGGGCTGGAGCCCCCCACAAAGGTTAAAAAATAAAACAGAAGCCCCGGGGAGGTGGCGGTCCCCGGGGCAGCGGGAGGGCAAAGAGCCCTCCCGCACCATTTTTGTTAAAGCCCCGGGGGTGGCGGTCCCTGGGGCTTGGGGGCCCTTAGAGGCCCCCCATACATAAATTTAACCCCCCACCATGCCCCCGGGACTTGGCCCACCCGGGGGCAAGTAGCTATCGAAGCGCGGGAGACCGCGCTCGATTTTTCGGCAGGATCCGCGCACCCTGAGCGCATCCTGCCGATTTTTTATTTTTTTAAATGCTTTTTTGCCCAGGGGGTCCTTGTGGGACCCCCTGAGCAGGCCTAGGGGTTAGGGTGTTTCTACCCTGCCCCCTTTGTGCGCTTTGCGCACTTGTTTCTGTCCCTCGGTTCTACCGAGGGACAAAATGGCTGCCAACACTTCCTGAATCGGAATGTTGACAGCCAGCTGACAGCCAATTAGCATGCAGCTCGTGATCGGGAGGGTACGCGGACCCTACTCGGCCATAGATATATATGTGACTTTACTTGTGAATTTCTCAGGAACTACTGAACGGATTTATACCATTTAAGCAAAAGGCACCAGTCTGAACCAAGGGCTACCTCTTTGCCAAATTTGGTGTAATTCCGTTCAGCAGTTCGGGCTGTAGCTGCGACTAAAGGTTCCTATGGAAAAATGAATGGGGAAAACGCGTTTTGGGACCCCCCTTTTTCTCGGCCCCCGCTTGACGAATCAACCCGAGACTTTCAGGGTAGGAGCGGAGCGGAGCGCCCCAACAAGTTGGAAACTTTCGCGAAGATTCGTCAACCGGCGCCAACGTTATTTCAAATAGAATGTCGCGGATTTCCTATGGATAATAGGTCCTAACTATAACTATCTACTGGCGACCGCCAGTAGATAATATATATATATATATATATGTATATATATATATATATATATATATATATTAATATATATTTATGATGATCCTGACCTCCTTCAGCCTCTCTCTGCCACTAAATACAGTTAGTGCCTCCAATCTCTTCTTGGAGGCTTTTAATAGCAACAACAGAGAAGATGTAGAGTGGAATGGAATGTGGAGGTGATCCTGGATTAACACAGGCTTATTCCTGTATTGAATTGATGGGTTCCAGTCTGATTACTCCATTGCCACAAAACTCAACTCAGGACACGGCTTGGACGCAGTCATGGCCATGTAATATTGGTGGTTCAATGGTGCTGTGATGCAACAGACTTTCGGCCTACATAGGTTCCGACTCTCCATAACAGCAGTGGGGCAGCGAGAGGTAGGGACGGCTATTGAATGTCAGAGTCGGGGCAAAGCATAACGTCCAATGCCTAACAGTCCACATGCGATCCCCCAGGGGCCGGGCTTGGGCACCTTGAATGCTTAGAATGCCTCGGCTCGCTGCTGCTCTGCTGAACTGCCACAATGTTCTCCTCTCAGCACACTCTGCACTCTATTTTTATATCTGTTGAAGTTATTGTGTAAGTGCCTCACTGGGTATCACATGATCAGTCTAGATAATAGACTTTATAACGAGATGCAAAATATTTGGAATTCTTCTAACTTTAAGTGACCCTTACAAATTACTGCTTCTTTGAGGATACTGGTATATAAACATAAATTAATTTGAACATTGAAACAAAACATGTTTATGGCACAAAGGTTTTGTCATGATCCGAGGCCTGTGTATGACGGCAGGTACAGGGATTTGCTCCTTCAAACTTCACTGGTTCTTGGATTTTCCACTGCATGAGGAACCCAGTGGTACATTCATAGTTTAGCTGCTGCTTCGTGAGAGACTTCATGGCTTTTACACTTTTATTATGTGAAACAGGCAAGAGGAATCAAGACAAACTACATGTCCCGGAGTGCCACAGGACCATTGAAAATAAGTATAAGTTCATCGTGGTTCAGAGTGTTCCTTACTAAGCAGTCATGGTCCTTAGTTGCTGCAGCCAAAATCTTGTTCCCATCTTGTTCCCAGGCAGATTGGAATTCATAATGTTTTCAGCGAGAGTAGTTAGGGGTCGTGTTCTCGTTGAATTATTCCAGATAAACATTGGAGACCAAGGATTTAGACTCTGGTTTACACTATAGCAATGGAGTCCTCCTTTCAAGGATTACAAACTGCATTCACCAGATTCGTCTTTGCAGTTCACGTTATTCATACATCATTTACAAAGGTAATTTATATATTTCAGCTTGGAAAAGTCATAGTTATCAGAAGCCACAAGTAAATGGTTATCCAGAGGTATATCAGAATTCATTGTAGAAGTTGTGAACTGTAAGATCATTGACCAAATGCTAAAATAATTACTTGTTGTAGATATAAGTGCCACTGTACAACAGGTTGAATCTGGCAGCAGTGGTGGCCGGTAAGGTATGGGGGTGGTGGGGAAGGGGTGTTGCGCGGGGGGGGGTGTTTGAATTAAAAAAAACTATATCACTTACCTGATCTCGCCACGTCTCTCCTCCGTCCCTCCCACGTCGAGTGAGTCTCTTCTGAGAAACACCCAGGGTCCCCAGAGCCAATCACAGCGCGAAATGCAGCGTTGTGATTGGTAAGCACCCAGGCTCCCCTGAGCTGTGGTTTGGCGCTCAGCCAGGGAATGGGGGCCTGGGCATGTTCTCCATGCAGGCTGTAATGCAGCCTGCATGGAGAACATGCGAAGTGCGCATGACTGTTTGGCCGGCCCGAGAGGGCCGGTGAAACATTCATGCGCACTTTACAGAGTGCACAACCACTCCTCCTCCCTGACGTCAGGGGAGCCAAGTCCCGCCCCGCCCTAGCCTGCCGATACGAAAAATAAAATAATAACTTCAGTTATCATTAAATGTTTTTGTGTACACTACTCCGTGAGCAGTGGGGCGACGCTCTTCTGCCTTAGCGGAGGAGCCACCACTGTCCGGCAGTAAGAATAGGCAAGGTGAACATATCCAGTGTATCTGTTTTTCTCTCTTGTCCCATTCCCCTCTACCCTGATCTACTGCCATCTAGCATAAATATTTGCATGGTCGACACAGGTTTCAGGGAAGAGTGGCTAATAGCATTGCTCCTGATGGGTTTGGGATCCAGGTTAGTGAATCCATACAGTTAATCACCTCGATTATACATGCAGTTTAAAGTTCATTGTTCCATTTCAGCACACTTTGGCTACATAGAGTTGGGTGTGCAGCATTAAAAACACACAGTCTGACAATGAACCGACATGATAATATAAAATATTCAGAGAGAAAAAAGGAAAAAGTAGAACAAAAAGGATGAAGGTAAAAGCCCAATTTCAATGTCGTAGCAGAAAATGGTTAAGGAATGGGGGCTAGGCTGTGTAATGTTAATCAACGTAATAATCAGGAAGAAAAGCAAATCAAAAGGGGGAGTTTCAATCAAGGTATGCCAAAATAATTTAGGTATGTGCAAACTCAGAAAGGGCAAACAGTGGTTTAGAAGTATGATCACAATATATATGTTTTTCCCTGTGACAGTCCTAGCCTGGAAGTTTGAGCATGTGGTTTATTTGGAAATCCCTCCAGAGATATCTTCCATCTTCTACTTTGGAAGTGTTTTTGAAGTACCTTTCAGACTAACACTAGTTACGTCTATGGTGTGTTTCTTCATCTGGATAGATATCCAAAATTAAGTTGGAAGACAAAAAATAAAATTATGAGTGAATGATGTACCCGTCTAAATATTTTTTATAAGTTCCTGTCCTACAGCCTATTAAAGTTGTAGGAGTTAGGAGTGTTTATCTGGGGAGAGAGAAAAACTGTCTTGATGTGAGTTGTAATTAAGCTCTTTAAGGTGCAAACAATGCCATCTACAGATGCAAACTTGTTTGTGTGTGGAGTACCAGGCTCGCCTTAGGTAGCTTTGATTTAGCAACAATACCTTTCGCAGAGAAAATGCATGTCATATTTGTGCAACAATTATCCAAACAAAAATACTGCTTTGAAATAAGAGCTAAAGAATGAAAAATGTCCAAACCATGTTAAGTAAAAAGACAAATATTTAATAAGAACAATGTCACAAAACTGTAGAAGATAAATAGAAAATATGTCCCATAGAAAAACATAGGACAAATACTTTCAATGTGGTCCTATTGGAAATGCTAAAAAAAAATTGAAGGACAAAAGGTGCTGTTTGCCCAGCCACTGAACCTTCCCTGTTTGCACAGGCAGCACCCCTGCCATGTTGGCAGCAGCCAAGCTGTCTAATCTAGAGTTTTCTTGTATTTTGACAAGCATTTCCACCCCACAACAGCTCCTGATGCATGGAGGGACCTTCGTTTGGGAGGTGGGGAGGGGAACAAGGGAGCAGACTAGCTGAATGGTGGACCTGTTGTCACTTAAATTATTCCAGAAAACAGATCCCCAAAGCAATGAATCTTTACGAATTACATAACTAAAGTGCCATTGTTTCCACTGTGATCCAGGAGAGAAGGGACACTGGGGCAAATGGTGTCAGTGGGGCTACCTTATACTGGAAAGTTCATCCAACGCTATCACCAATGGCATTGGTTCCACCAAAAGGGAGTTTTCGATAGAGCTGTAAGAACTCCACTTTCTCCTGCAATTTAAGTGAGGCCGCTTGAGCTTCTCAAGAAATCTCCTCCTCTTGGCCAGCACTTTTCCAAGGCCTGCTGAGGGCTTGAGTCCCTTGTGAAATCAGAAAGGAAGCCAAGCAGACCCAAACGGGATACAAATTCTATCCATTCAATCCCCACTTGGGAGTACCCATGGGTTTCCACCAGGGCTTTAAATGGAAATACAGAAGTGCTGGTACTCTCTCATTAAAAGTATGGCACTAGTGTTGAGAAGTGTAGGTAGTCTCCTTTCAAGTTAAAGAAATTCAGGTACTCATTACTGGACAGTACCTGCCCATTCAAAACACTAGTTTCTACCTCCCAATGCCAAGCACTGGATGACCAGTCATTTGAAGGAGTAACTGAAGAGCAGAGTCATCAAAAAGCATGACTACTATGCAAGTCTACACAGAAATGTGATTGCATTTAGAAATCTCTTCAGAGGAGCTCAGGCAGAATATATTCCATATCTCATAATTACCATAATAGGAATTTAACATTATTGGTTGTCCTTTTACCCGAGGTTACCTACACTCTGCAAATGTGGTTTTGATAACATGTTCCAATCAAATGTTAACACTTGAATGTCATATTATATTTGTAAAGTGGGAGCTAAATTCTACAGCAAAGGCAGTTAACAAAATAGGCAATTGAAAATCATGTTATGTTTTAAATGCATGTGGGACAAAAAGGCCCTTCACTGAGCAGAGCTCTTACTTACATAAATGCAGCTGCCTCATCAGAGTAACTTTTAATTTTTTTTTCTTTATTGCCATTTTCTATCAAAAAGTCTTTACACATGGTACAGGATTCAGTAATATTCATATTCATGCAGTGGTACAACAAACACTTCTTTATAAATTGACATGTAGTAGATTGTGTTCGCAAATTGCACAATGTGTTGAGGGCCATAAAGGGGCATCCAATAAGAGGGAATAAGAACATGTTAGGAGCCCAAACATTATATCTCACAGAGAAGTAGCCAATTTTTCAGCACAACTATAAAACAAAAATAAACAAACAAACAAAAAATCAATAACTCCTAAAACTATCTGGCTGGCGCTGCCCAATGCAGCTAACAGGAACCAAGAGAATACGAATGATATGAGCATATCATAACATGAGAGATGTAGTCTAATGACAGCCTCTGGGGGAACAAAGGAGCAAAAGGAACCTTTAGATACTTCTGCCCAGGGAAACGCCGGGCCCTCCCTGGAGTTTGCGAAACATGTGCATGTGAACAGTTATACCATCTAACATATCAACCTAGTCATCTGGCTTTCCAAGTTGGGGTCTACATCCAGGGGGGAGGTCGATTCAAGCTATCAAACAACTTTAGGATGTAGGTGTCCCACATCGTGGCCACTCCAGCCCCTCCCCGCACTTTACGCCCATGCATCATGGTATCCGCTTCTGCCAGAGCCTATTTATGGGTCACCTGTAACCAGTTAGTGATCTGGGAGGGTGAGGGGCTTTAAGGTGCTTAAAGAGGACGAAAGCCAAGTCAATGAACTTCAACTAATGTTTAGTACGTTTGGTGCATTGTCTAATCCCCAGAAGGCAAAGGAGTGGGTCTGTTGGCAATTGAACGTCAATCATGGATGACACCTGTGTTAGTACCTGAGTCCACATATGCTTTAGCGGGGGGCCCTCCCAAACCATGTGTATGAACGTGGCATCCATGTGGCTGCATCTCGGGCATGCAGGGGACATGCAGCACATTTTGTGAAGGCAATGCGGTGTGAGGTATGTTTGATGCACATAATTGAACTGAATGAATTTTAGAAGGGCAGCACGCAAAACTCGCTTCACCCGCTCCATAGCCATGGACCATTGATTGGAGGTCAAGTCTGTGCCAAGAGAATCCTCTCACTTAAGTTTGACCTGGACTAAGGGGTCCATGTTTCCCCCTGTAAAGCCACATAGAGAACCGAGATCACCCGACGGCCTATCCTGTGCATCAAAAAGCATTGTAATACCAGGTGTAGCGGTGGCTCCACTTGCCCAGTGCCCATACGTCCTTAATGACTGCCATAAGTGCATTGTATGTTAGAAAGAGACCCACACCAAGTTCATAAAGCTCTTGCAGGCCCTGGAAAAATAACGTAATCCCATCATTGTATGTGCCACCCAATTGGGTGATTCCTGCTTCTCGCCATGGGGAGGGATCATGGACGGCCAGCACAGATCTCAAAGCGGGCACGCTCCAAAGGGGCAGTTGTGGCGCATAAGGGGTCGGTGCCCACCCCCGCTGTATATATCCCTTCCAAACGAATTAGCAACTCGAGTGAGCAGACCCAGTTCCCTAGCTGGTCTTCCCGGTGTGAACAGCCAATCCAGCATGTTCACGTCCCTCAAATCTGCTTGATCCATGTTACTTTCCATTGTTCCATCTCTGGCCAGCCAGCAATAGGCCATTGCAATAAGGCCGCCGTGAAATATAGTTCCATGGCTAGAACCCCAGGTCCCCCCATGGGATGTTGAAGCATGGATAGCGAGCATTGTTTCCGAGTGGGTCCCCAAATAAGCTCAGACTCCAGGCTCCGCAACGATCGGAAAAAGAACCTGTGTGGTATCACTGGCAGAGTCGCAAAGAAATATAGGAGCTTCAGGAGAATCATCATCTTTACCACCGAGGCCCTGCCCATGAGTGAAAGGGGCAACCGGATCCAAAAATGCATGAACTGGCAAATTGAGGCCAAGGCCTTACCAGGATTGCTGTCTAAGAGGTCTTTGTCATTGTGGTATACATTTACTCCAAGATAACGAAAAGTGTTGAAGTTTCAGGGGATGCGCCCCACTCTCGGCTCCTCTCTGCATTCTGGTTCAATCCAGTGCAGATGAAAAATACAAGACTTATCCCAGTTGACCTTGAGGCCTGTCATCTCCGAAAAGAGATCAAGCAGGTCATAAACGGATGGTAGTGATTGGACATGATCCCTGAAGTACACCAACACATTGTCTGTGTACAAAAACACCATGTGCCAATCCGGTCCCACCCTAACACCCCAAAGAGGACTCCTAACATGCAGCATGGCAGAAAGTCGTTCCATGGCAAGCGTGAAGAGCAGCGGGGATATGGAGCACCCTTGGTGGGTCCCTCTGGCTATAGGGAAAGACTGCGAGATCTGATGGCCAGTGCGGACCCGTGCCATCGGAGCAGTATATAGGAGCTTGATCCATCCCAGAAAGTTAGGACCCATCCCAAGCACCTCCAACACCTGAAGCAGGTAAGACCAACTAAGCGTGTTAAACACTTTCTCAAAATCCAGGGAGACCGCCACAGGTAGGTCGGCCTCCCATACATCGCATCTATAATATGACACAATCATCGGAGTTAAAGTGCGTCGCCGTTTGCGCCACAAACCCACATTGGTCAGAATTAACCAGAGAGCAAAGCATCAGGAACTATTGGCTAAGGCTTTACTCAAACTCTTATAATCAATGTTTAACATTGATAATGGGTGATAAGAACTCACCTCCAGGGGGTCCCTTCCCGACTTCGGAAGCAGCACTATGAGAGCCTCATGAAGAGATCCCGGCAGGACGTCCTGTTGGTGTGCCTCCCGGTACATCTCCAAGTAGACGAGGAGCAAGACTGGTCCCAAAGGTCGTGTCATACTCCACAGGGAACCCGTCTGTGCCTGGAGTCTTACCACAGGCCTTCGGGCAGATTGCTAGGCTAATCTCCTCTATCTACAGAGGTTACTCCAGGTCCAACAACTGTAGTGGGGTCAGGCGGGAAAGGGATGCAGCCCGCAATTATTCCAGCACTTGTGCCGATGAGGGCCCCCGGGGGAGAGGAATACAGTTTCTCATAATATTGCAGAAACACCTTATTAATGTCCACTTGTGTATTTTTCAAGTGACCTGCGTCATCATGTATGGCGCACACCAGGGTCTTGGGAATCTCTGATCTCAACAACCATGCCAACGTGTGTCCCAGTTTATCACCTTCAGCGTGCTGGCGAGCCAAGGATGCTTTATAGTCTAAGTCACTTAGTCTTTGTACCTCTTTGCGATATTGATGGAGCAAGGCCATCAGTTGGGGTGTACTTCAGGTGCTGTCACCGCCTTGAGCTCTGTGGTCTGCAGGCGGTTCTCTAAAGTTAAAATCCTATGAGTGAGAGACAATTTAACTCCCCATGTCATGACAATGCAGTGCCCCCATGGCCACCTTCATAGCATCCCACTCCAAACCCCAGGAACCCGCCGACCCAGTGTTCTCAAAATACTGGGAGAGGTGTGTGGCCACAGAGTCAATGTATGCCTCATCTTGTAGAGCCATCGTCCGAAGCCGCCAGGTCAGGGCAGGAGCCCTTGTCCCTCCCCATCAAAATGTAATCAAGAGTGGATTGTGTTTTGTGATAATGTCCTGCCCAGGTATCCGGAAATACATATAAGAGGACAACTATCCACATTACAGAAAAAGTAATCTAGTCTGGTATGGACCTGAAGATCCGGAGCATAGTAAGAATACTCCACCTCACCTGGTTGTCACAGTCACCAGACAGCATGCAAAGTGGACATCTTAAACCAATGTTGAAAGTGTTTTGTCGTCTGTGTGCCTGGAGTACCTGGGAGTGGGGTTATTGAGTGATCAAAGGCAGTGTCATGTATGCAATTTAAGTCCCCTCTACACAATCCCGGGGCCTGGGGGTCCAACAACTTGGTCAGGGATAAGGAGTCCAAGAACACGCCCTGGGAAGTATTAGGTGCATTAAGGGACAGGATGGAAAAGAGTTGCCCATCCAAGGTACCCTCCAGAACTACATAATGGTCTTCCTTATCAACAAGGATTCTGGACTACACAAAGGGCACCTGCGGAGCGCCCAGATAAGGACCCCTTGAGCATAGGCTGAGTACCCAGTACCAAACACTTGCCCACTCCAGAGCCTGTCCACCTTATTAAGTTCCCCTGTGGTTAGGTGAGTCTCCTGAAGACAGGCAAAATGAATGTACCTATGCCATAAATAAGCTTATATCCAATGTCTCCTTGCATGGGTCGTCATACCACGGATATTCCAAGTTAAAGGTGTTAGCCATGTATGCATACTTCAATCTCCAGGATGCTGGGACCCATATTGCTCCCCCAAATCCCCACCGGCACCCCTCATCTTAGTCGTGTCTCCATCCAGCCAGAAAATAACAAACAATGAAACATGTCAATAAAACAACTCCCCTATCCCAGCCCTGAGCACCTACTGATCCTATGCCACAACCCCCACACAGTAACAGTACAACTGGTACACAACAATTAAATCAAGTCTGCACGGATGCTCTAATAGGGAGCTGGCCAAGTCTTAAGTGATGATAAAATGTTCATTATGTCTGTGCTGTAGGCCCAGGTCAGGAAAATTACCATTCAGCTGCCCGGACTGTGCTGCTTGCCTGCAGGGGGGCATTGAGCCCATGATCAGTCCACCCACTCTAGTTCAGCCACCACCCTAGCAGGCGTGTCTCACTTATATATCATCTACTGATCTTGGGGTGATAGTCAGGCCCTCCTTAACCCCGGCTGACGAGGAGAGCGAGCCACCCGAGTCCAATCCAGACTCCAATTGGTGCTTGATGCGGAGAGGAGCAAAAGAGTTCACGCTGTGTAGGGAGGCCTCTGAGACTGCTTGAGACTGCTCGAGCCCGCCCCGCCGCTGCTTGTTACTTTGTTGGTTTCGTCTTTATGTTGCAGCACCTACGCCGTCTTGTCTTGGGTATCAACTAGTCCCCAGCAGCCAATTCCTTTGGTGGAGCATGTAGCATGTCTTTGGTGTGTAGCTAAGTCCAACGTCGTCTTGGGAATGGAATATGTGGGATTGGTCCCCATCAATGACACTGAGCTTGGCAGGAAACAGGAGATCATATTTGAAATTCAGCTCTCGAAGACATTGCTTAAACTTAGAGTAGGAGCCACGGCGGCGTTGTAACTCCATGGTAAAATCTGGGTGTGGCGTGATTGATGCATTTTCGTACCTCCAGGGGCCCTTAGTTTGAAACCGCTACAGTGCAACAAGTCGCGGGTGTCGATGATTAATGAGACGAGCAATAATGGGTCAAGGAGGGGTGCAATGAGGGGGGTCATCGCAGTGTGCCGTGCGCCCTTGCAATGGAGAATAATTTTGGTGCTTTACCTTCCAGGACAGTCTCCACCAGCCAGTCCTCCAGAAATAACTCGACAGTGGGGCCCTCCACACGTTCAGGGAAGCCCATCAGGCAAATGTTATGCCATCTCGATCTATCCTCTGCGTCTTCCTCTCTGAGATGCAGATTAGCTACCTTCCCCTCTACACATCGTAGGCGCTCCTGCAGGTCCTGGACCATCGGTTTCTCTGTTGCCAAAGTGGATTCTACTTCCTCCACCCTGTCTATTAGTTTGCAATGGTCAGCTTGCAACAAGTTAACATCCAAAGAGACAGCATCAATACAGGCCTCCAAAGATATTTAAGTGTTTATGGTGGCCTGAAGCACCTTGTCAAACTGAGTGGAGTGAGAACAGAGTGTTGCTTCACGATGACGAAGGCTATCAAGAGTCTTATCCATTGGCACCGAATCCATTGTCGCCCCCTCAGCGCCCATGGGCTGCGGTTTAGTATTTTTGGGCTTCACCATCTCAGTACATTATGCCTGCCAGTCTCTGGAGTAGACAGAAATGGAGATAGTAGAAGAACAAATGCCACCAGGTTTTCCAGTTAAGTGGCGGATCAACATGCATCTCTGTGTCCAGTGTGTCTCCCCAAGAAAAAAGACCAATGCATTAAGAACCAGTGCATCTCTTAGTCATTGACCAGCGTAATGGTGGCTGCCGAATTCAAGGTCTGTGCTGATTAAGCCCAGTAAGTATAGTAAATCCACTGTGGGGAGCACACACTAGCAGTGTGCTCTGCGGTCAGTCGAGTCTGCCCAGCATGGGCATAGGAGTCTCACACAAAGCACTATTCTATTGCCAAAAGGGGTAGAATTTGTAATGCACAGTGTTGATATACTTACAGGATACTGGGTCCTCTTGAGGGCATAACAATAATTCGGGGTCCGCGTTTGGAGGGAATGCCTAGGTATACTGCGGGTGCCTAGCAGTGTGGGCGGTGTGCCATTATTGCTACCACCCCCCTTCCCGAGACCCATGGTGTTATTAATGATGACACCACATAATAAACTCGGTTCCTCTCAACACGAGGAATTTTAGAAGTATATTTTTTACTTTTTCACACTTAAAACCTCAGGTTAGGGTGGGCCGTAGTGCGCTCACACCGCCGGGGTTTCACACGTTTCTTTTGGTCCTGACGAATGCCTGTTAAATAACTACACATAGGCAGAAACATGTTGACCACATCATAGTGGACCGTGCTGAACAATTTATTTGGCTTTGGTGTCCCACTCTTTGTTTTTACTCATGTCTGATTGGCTTCTAATAAAATTTATTGTTTGACACAGTCAGCCATTTTTAAATTATCACTTTCACTTCACACTGGATTTTTAAACCAGCTCCGCAGTAATTCTGGCGTTGCAGCACACCGGAGTGGCATTCGGCCGCTCCTGGTGGGGCCCGATGATGAAGCATGTCACCAACTAGGCTGGTGAGTGAGGGCTTTATTAAGAACCTACTGGGTTTCTTTTGTTGTGCTTTATTTTGTTATTACAAGGCACACTCTCTCGTTGTTTATTATCATAATAATAAATAGTCTTCACGGCTGGTAACAATTGGCAATTGCTGTAAGAGTAATGGTGCCCCACATTAGCGACATCCTCCTGGGCTCTAGTATAAGTCTAGATAATAGTGTGTGGAGAGAAGGGCCTGTCGTCTGCCCCATGGTCTGTAAGGGGAGGGCAGGCCCCCCAGGCACATTGAGCACACACCACGAACCGCCTTGGGTTCACCCAGCCGCAGTTATTGAAATCTCCCTTGTTGCTGTCTGCACTTTCAAGAAGCAATGTCCACCGGAGCGGGAGGAAAGAACAGTTGGAGCACGTCACCTTAGCCCCGCATCTCATATCCGGTGGTCAGGCAGAAGAAGGAAGATGGCGGACACCTACGAGATCACCACAAATCCAGCTGCCGGGATCCACTGCCACTAGTAGGTTAACGTGTCTCATTGCGTCTGTGCCCGAAACTGCAGCTCTAGGGCGGCCAGCAGCACACCCACGAGCATGCAGAATACCCAATCTCCCTGGGTGTTGTGAGTGCCCGCTGGGCTAGTCCAGCTCACACAATTAAGAGTGGTGGTGAGAGATGGGGCCCTGCGCCGCGACAACAGACCCAGCCCCCCATAGCCTCCGGATGCCCCCTCCGCAGTTGCTGCAGTTGTCAGAGCCCGTGGCAGGCAGGAAGCACTGTGGTCTACAGCGCCTGAGGCCTACGAACATGCTCACTGCACGAGTTCCGCACCGTCGGACCTCGCCTCAGCACTGCAAGTCACCAGGCAGTATCAGCACCACTCCCAAGACTGGCATCAAACGGTGCCCTTCCAGTGCGCTAAACTCCCAGGCACTGTGCAAGCACTAGTCCATGTGGGTGAAGGGGATAAATCCAGGATATATGACGGGCCTGGCACGGAGCTCTGATTTACACGTCCAATGCGGCTGCCATCTTGGCCATGCCCATCAGAGTAACTTATAGCAATTTGGAGAATGAAAAGCCTATCATTTGTAAACAGAGAGCATGTGGCTGCCTCTGGTTATGATATGATGATATGATATGTGAGGTATTTATAAAGTGCACTATCACTCAGAAACGAGAAACAACCTTTACAACATGGTTGTTACATCGCGTTAGCATTACAACGCAGTCGTTACAACGACCGCGTTGTTACACCGCAATGCCATTACATCGCAAGTCATTAGATCGACTTGCTCTCGATGGCGCTCCAACCTAAGGAATAGTATGATTTACTATTCAAACACCTTCCCTACTGTTGCGCAGGGTGGAGTTGGAATAGTAAATTATACTATTCCTAATGTTGGAGCGCCATCTAGTGCAAGTCGATCTAATGACTTGCGTTGTAAAGGTATCGCGTTCTAACATTGTGGTCGTTGTGACGACCGCGTTGTTATGGAACGCGATGTAAAACCATGCGTTGTAGCATGCTATATTCCTCAGAAACAGAGCATCCTGGCGCTACTTGAGATACCAGACTGATATACTAAACCTACCCAGAAATGAAACAATAAGGAAAATACCAGGATCAAAACTGGGGACTAGGTTATTCAGTCAGCCATTTACATGAATCATCAGGTAGGG
This sequence comes from Calotriton arnoldi, assembly GCA_963921515.1. Classification (NCBI taxonomy): domain Eukaryota; kingdom Metazoa; phylum Chordata; class Amphibia; order Caudata; family Salamandridae; genus Calotriton; species Calotriton arnoldi. The sequence goes on from CAWUFW010010850.1 coordinate 149,265, forward strand.
AAAAGAGCCAAGTTTTCAGAATTTCTGAAAAGCCGGTTCATACTGTATGAACCTCAATGGTCTAGGAAGCTGGTTCCAGGCTTTATAACCCAATACAGCGAAGGATTTACCTCCTCTTGTTTTGAGCCTGAAAGAAGGGATAGTTACCAAATTTCAATTAGAAGATCTCAAGGTCCTTAAAGTCTTATGATGCGTAAACTGATCAGAAAGGTAATTGGGACCTTTAAGATAAGACTTTCTGAAAACCAGGGTCCAGGTTTTAAAGAGGGTTTAAAAGGATTCACTTGTGAACAGGAAGCCAAAACCGAACAGTTCCAAAGAAACTTTTTTGGATTGTCTTTATTGATTTTCGTAAAGAATACAAAAAGAGAGAAGCAGCGGGGAGAGAGCACATGAATCCCCATACTGTGACATATTAACAAAGACATGTATTTCCATATACATTGGTGGAGACAAATAGAGAGCAAGTGCAGTATTAATAGGGCATTATACCGTCACAAATACATTAATTTCACATCAATATTGTCATTTCACATCATGAGCATGCTGTCTCCAACTTTATTAACAAATAACCAATAATAAAAAAAAAAGAATAGAAAATAAAACCTGTCCCTTGTCCATGTTTGTACAGTGTATACCTGCTTGGGGGTTCTACCAGGCCTCCGCCTGTGCGCTTGTGTATGCATGTGTGCCAGGGGTCGTACGAGGCAGGGGGGAAATCCGTGACCGATATGATTATTTGCTGTACTATCTGAAGTGGACCTAAATGTATCGGTATGCACTAAATACTTATTCACTTTTGTCTGTAGCACTTGGTGTGTGGGACACTACAGGAATACAGTTTGACGTTCGGATCATGGTGTGTCAGAAGCCATGGTTTGTAGTTTTGAGTCAATGGTAGCTAAATGGTCTTGCCACTGCGTAAGATTTGTTGTTGTGTGGGGGTGGGGGGGTCTCGTGTAGCGTTGTCTTGCTGGTTCATGTGTTCCGCGACCAGTGATCTCAGTTCCAAAGAAACTTAAGGACAAGTCTGACTGCAGCATTCTGGAGCATTTGAAGCTAAATGCAACAGATGAAGTGATGAGGGCCAGAGCCACTGTTCTCCTTGCTATTAGAGGAAGAAATTCAAAGAACTTTTTAATGACTTAATTAGGGAAAAACAAGCACAGATAAAACCTGAGGACAGAAGAAAGTGAACAGTTAAATTTAACTCCAAGGTTCCGAGCCACCTTTACAGGTGGAGGAGGGGGTGTAATATTTTCAGGCCACCACATCTGGTGGTAGAACAAATTATTGTGACCAAATAAAAGCATCTCTGTCTTGTCTGTGTGGCACTTTAGGGTATTATGCCCCATCCAACGGATGATACTTGAAAGGTAGTTCTAAAAAATTAAGAGCAGAACCAAAAGAATTTTTGTCAAGTGACAAGACCAATTTGGTATCATCTGTGTAAGATGTAGCAGAAATGCCAAATGAGCCAATCAATGAGATAAGAGGGTATATATAAATATTGAATAATATAGGGCTAAGTGCCCTAAAGTTTTTTTCCTTTGAAGAGAACTGGCCTAGGGATACCAACTGCCTCCTGTTGGTAAGAAAGGACTAGACCCAGACCCAAGCCTGGCCAGAGATAACTTTCCCCCTGAAACGCTGAAGGATTACAGCATGGGACACTGTGTCGAGAGCTGTGGACAAAACACAGAGTTCAGCCCCTTGTGCAGTGTCACTTTAATTGTTTCAGAAAACTTCTAAAAATGCAGATTCTGTGGCATGCCTGGGCCTAAAGCCTGATTGATAGGGACGAAGAATGCTGGAATTTTCAAGAAAAACCATAAATTGTTCATTGACTTATTTTTCCAACATTTTGGCTGTGGCTGGGAGGAGGGAGATAGGCCTGAACTTAGATAGAACATTAGGGTTCGCTGCTGGCTTTTTCGATAACGGTTTGACCACTGCCAGCTTCCGTGTCTCTGGCATTAACGCAAAGGAAAGAGAGGCATTTAAAATGCCATTAATCACAAGATTAATTACCTCAATAGCATTCCTCAAGACAGCTGGAGGACGTGGATCCAAAGGGGAGCCTGGTTTACAAGAAGATACTTCGGGGCATATGTACAAGGAGTTAACGCCGCGTCAGCGGCACTTTTCCGCCGCTAATACGGCGATATTTTTATCGCCGTATTCACAAGCTGTTGCTAACCTCTGTTAGGGGCAGTTTTCCGGGCGAAAACGTCCATTATAAAGATCGCCACTTCTGTTAGCGATAATGACATGCAAGGGAGGCGTTCCCGTGCAAAAACGGCTGCTAACCACACTTCGCGATATTTACAAGGGGATTCCTTAAGTTTGGAGGACCAAAAAAACTGCCTCTAACTGCAGTTAGAGGCAGTTTTTTAAGACCAGGAAATAGCTGGTCTTAAAAATGGAGATAACCCTTGGGGCCCATTTCAGCAGGTTTTGTTGCTGGACCGCGCTGCAAGCAATGTAGCTGCGCTGCCCTGCAACAAAACTACAGGGCAGGACTGCACACCATCAATAGGATAGTGCGCGTTGCTGGGCCTCACTCATAAAAAGTGTTGCAGCGCTGCGACAAGACAGTGTTGCAACACTTTTCACTACCCCCTTCTTGCGACACCACGGATGCACTGTATTTACTGGACAGCGCTCCATGATGCAAGTAATGACAGATGTCTGGAATTCTGACGTATCTGTCTGCGCTAAAGTCACCCATTGCTGCAGTCGCGTCACAACCATGACGCAACTCCAGCAATGCCTGGGGCCAGCCTATCCCTGTGGCACTGTGTCACCCTTATGCCTGCCATCATGCAGGCGTAAGGTACTGACGCAGTGCCGTTCTTGAGGGGTGCCCGGGTGTCGTCGCAGTTGGAGATCCATCGGTGGCGGTTGCGCGCTGCGGTGACATCGTCTGTAAGTGTTGGCGGAGTGGTGGTGCTGAGGGAGTTGACGAGATGTACTTCGGTGGCCTGGATCCAGCTGTGAGGGGGGCGATGATGACGGTTGTGTACGGTGGGCATGGTGAAGCCGTGATGTATACAATGATGGTCGGTCCAGGAGAGTCCGGTGGTGTGGCTGTAGTTGAAGGTCCCGATGGCGGAGGAGACGTGCTCGACCGTGTGTCCTGCTATGTGGCTTGCTGCAGTGACTAGCTGCTTGAGTCTGATTGAGTCTGATACCAGGAGGGGGTAGTGTTCTGGTCTCTGGGGTTGTCCAGGTGGAACTTGAGTTCACCGAGTAGGATGTCGTCAGTGAATGGGAGAGCCTGGTGTGCAATGAGGTCTACAATGGTATCGGAGAATGGGTGTCCATGGCCTGGGGGGCCTGCAGATGAGGGTGTCGCACAGGATGGGGTTGGTCCGGATCTGGAAGTTGAGGTGTTCCATGGTCACCGTTGGGTCATTAGAGTGCGTGGTAAGTCGGAGTGTGCTTCTGTAGGTGATGGCAATGCCTCCTTCTGGACAGTCGGGGTGGACCTTGTGGGTGATTTAGTAGCCGTCAGTGATGGTGATGGCAATGTCCGGTCCGGAGCAGATGTTGGTCCTGGCAGGCGATGTGGCTTCCAGGGTTGATGGCGAGGCGGGTGCTGGCGCCGTAGGGGTGGAGTGTCCGAGAGGGAGGGTCCTTGGTGCTGAGCGCGGTCCAAGGGCAGACGGACGCAGACGGGCTTGCCTATGGCTTGCCTTTGGCACGGGAGACGTCCATCACAACGCAGGTATTACATCGTAATGCCTTAACAACGCAAATCCAACAACGCAGGTGCCTTCACATCGCGTTCCATTACAACGCATTGTGAGGTCAGTAATGGGGTATGTTAGAAATGGGGGTCTCTAGTTGGCAATGGTTTGCACCTTTGTCCAAATAGGGACCCTTGCTTCTAGTCAGGGTAAGGGGTATACACTCCTAAAATAACCCCTGCTCACCCCCTTGGTAACTTGGCATGAGCAGACAGGCTTATCTCAGAGGCAGTGTGTAAAGCATTTGTGAACACATAAAGTAACACAGTGAAAACACTACAGATGGACACCAAACCAGTTTAGAAAAATAAGTATTCTTTATCTAAACAAGACCAAACGACAAAGATCCACAATACAATATTAAAAATGAGTCTTTCAAATGGTAGAAATAGTTCCGTTCAATGCAAGTTGTAAATGCGACACTTTTCCAACAAAGTACCTCAGATGCGTCATGCAAAACAAACAAAAGGGTCGCAGGGAAGGTGATGCGCCGTTCCTTACACTCAGGGGAGTGGATGCGTCGGTTCCTTACTGCAGCGCAGGGGAGGTGAAACGTCACTTCCTTACTGTGTGGGGAGTTGATGCGTCAGTTTCTTACTGCGTTCCGGTTACGATGCGACAAGATGGCACCTCGATGTGATGCGACGATCTGGTGCGATGCGACAAAATAGCGGCTTGATGCGACGATCCCTTCCGCTGCGGGAACTTTTGCAGCCGCGCGGCAGGCGCTGCGACGAGGTTCTTGGTGATGCGTCGGGACTCGGTGAAGATGCGGCACGCTTCTCCCCCGTGGCTTGGTGTTGCGTCGGGTCTCGGTGCGGATGCGACATGCTTCTTCGTCGTTGCGTCGTGCTTCCAGCTCCCAGCGACAAACAGTCTCTAGAGGTCCTAAACAGCAGCAGGCACCTCTCTGGAGGTTAGAATTCCCAGCAAGGAAATTCAGGGGAGCTGGTGGTGAAGTCTTTTTGTCCCTGAGACTTCAGACAGGAGGCAAGCTCAATTTCAAGCCCTTGGAGATCTTCCTCAAGATGACAAAGCAACAGCAAAGTCCTTTTCTCCTTTCCTTGGCAACAAGTAACCACTGCAGGCCAACCCCAAACAGCAAACAGCACAGGGGCAGTAATCCTCCTTCAGCTTCTCCGGTTTCTTCTCCTTGGCAAAGGTTCCTCTTGATTTCCCAGAAGTTATCTTAAGTTCTGGGGTCTGGGTCCCCCTTTTTATACACACAAATCCTTTGTCTCTGAAGGCAGAGATTGTCTGTACCCAGCCAAAACCAGCAGCATTTGATTTACAGGCCCTGGGCACACATGGTGCACTGTACTAGGGTCTGACAAGTAAATCAAATCAGCCAATCATGGAGTCACTAATCCATTACATCAATTTACACAGTGAGCATATGCACTTTAGCACTGATCAGCAGTGGTAAAGTGCCCAGAGTCATAAAACCACCAACAACAGGTCAGAAAAAATACAGGAGAAAAGCAAAAAGTTCTGGGATGACCCTGCAAAAAGGGCCAAGTCCAACACAACCCCCTTCCAGCCTAAAGCCAGGGTAGACTAATCAATACCTTGATAGGCTTCCCTGCTTGGGGCGATAGAACATGGACCCTGGCCCACAACAGCAGGGGCATACTCCAGTTCTACGCCAATCTGAACCCAATTGGATCCCTCTGTCCATACTCCCAGGGCCCACTAAGTTAACCCATGGGGAACCCTTCTCCTCACCTGTTGACACCATCTGTGCAGCACCTAACTTTAGCTTGCTCACAGGTGTGTCCCAACAGATAGACAGTACCCACATGGCCAACACAGAGGTGTGGCCCAGTCCACCCCCGGGGTGTGACTCCTGTCCCCCTCTCAGGGGCAACTCTGTCCACCAGGACAGCAAGCCACAGTGGCCACTGACAGCTGTCAGTGATGAGAACCAGGCCCTACGCCTTTCATGGTTCTCCAACCTCAGTGGTGTCAGAGAGCGGGGGGGCAGTAGCCCCAGGTGCCTGGCACCCTTGGTCCACTCTCCCTCCTGTCAGGTCAGGTATGATATCCTGACACTGACCCACCAGCCCCGGGCCTGTACCCGGTTGCTGGACAGGAAACTGGGGTGGGCTTTCCCACACCCGGTCCTCCTCCTTGGGGCTCTGCACCCTCCCACCTGGAGCGGTACCCCCTTCCAGAATTGTCAGGGCACCTGTGGCAGGTGTCCTGCGCAATTCACCCACCAGTTCAGGGGTTCTATCCTGCAACTGGGATCCCAGCTTAGGGTCTGTACCCTTAGACTGGGCAGAGGTCAGGGGTGAGGCTGCCCTCTCCCCGCCCCCCCTACTGGGGCCCTGCACCCTCCCACCTGGAGCGGTGCCCCCAGAAGACAAACCAGTAGGGGCATTGTTAGCAGTTGCCCTTCCCTCCAGGTCAGGCAACACCTGAACCTGGCTTCCCAACCCAGGGACTAAACCCTGCGGCTGAGCACCCACCTGGCACACCAGGACTTCCTGGGGAGCACGCAGGCCCCCCCAAGGGTAACACATGACTCATGTGTTGTGTGACAGTCTGCCTGGCGTAGATCTCCCGACCCCTGTCCAACTGACAGTGCGCGAAGATCCCCCAGGACAGAAGTGGCGTCACCATGGTCACTCCTAGGAGGCTCAGCCCTTATGGCTGGCCCCTGACCCACTGGTTCTTCCACTGGGGAACGCATCTCCCTCTCACCCCTCTTTCTGGACTCATGCACCCTCCCCACTGGAGCGGTGCGGCCAGACACCAGAGCTGGTAGAATGCTAGTTACAGCAGTCTCCCCCAGCTCAACTGACACCTTGGGATCCCCCCCAGGGGATGGCCTCCCGCTAAAGACTAGGCCCCCCTCCTGGTGTTCACTCATGAAACCAACCAGGCCTGGGGACTGGGTTATGGGCACCTCGGGACACCGTCCACTCCCACTCCTTCTCCTTTGAGACAGGACATGGGACCCTACACCCCTCCCACTACTCTGGGACCTATCTGGGCTACCACCACCCTCCGCTACCTCACTTGGTTGGGGAAAACCTGAGCCACCTCTTTTAGGATCACCCCCAGATGCCTCTTCAGACCTTCTGGAATCCACCAAAAGGTCTGCCTCCCGGGTGAGCTCCCTGGGGTCAGAGAACTCACACTCCAACAGGTGTTGGCATAGCTCTGGAAAACAGGGACTTACAATATGCTCTCCCACAATTGAATCACATAGCCCCACACAGGTGTTCACCAAACTATCCTTTACCTCACCATCCAGTGCCTCGCACACGTACCCCACACCACTCTCCTGAGATTGGCAAGACAGTATCTGACTGTCTCTGTCACTCAGCCCACACTCTTCTGGGCGGTCTTCACACTCACACACCAGGACTTCAACCATGGGGGAACCCCTCTCCCTGCACCTCTCATCTAGAGTCAGTAGAGTGTCCCTCACACCACTAGGACTATCAACCCCTGTGCCAGTTCCCCAATCCACCTCAGGGACACTGCGCACCACTGGAGCTACCTCATATCCTTGAACCCCCTGGTGTATGTTAACCCCCTCCTTCAAGTCAGGCGCCACATCTATGGGTGTGTGTACTGCTCCCTCAGCACTAGATAACTCAATTTTGCTGCCACCGTCTGAGCTGGACTCCACCTCCAACCCAGCCAAGCTCACTTCCTGAGCTACACACATTTCTTCTTCTTGGGTTAAGGCCCTTTTGGCCTCAGCCCTCTCTAGCTCCTCATCAAGCTCTCTCAGCCTCTGCTCACAAGCCAGAAGCCAGCCAACTCTTTCTGTTTCTTCGTCACTTTCAGAGAACTCCTCCTCCTCAGACTCAACTGGTAGTGTTGGCCCCCAGTGGGGTAACTCATAATGAAATAGGGATGCCTCTAGATTCTCCCTGGACCTTCTCGTCACAGGCAGCCCCCTTTCCTTGCAGAACACACGTAGCTCCTTCATTGTGTAGATGAACATGTGCCAGAAGTCAAGTTCCATTTTGCAACAACTAACCAGAGTCTCAGTGTCAAAAAATACTTCCAGGAGTACACCAGAAAACAGAAAGAACAGTATGTGGTTGAGTAATGGTCTGCACTCATTAGTAGTGTACACCAATCACTGTATGTAAGTCACAAATGCAAGTCCAGGATCCTCACCGCTTACCACCAATGTTAGAAATGGGGTCTCTAGTTGGCAATGGTTTGCACATTTGTCTAAATAGGGACCCTTGCTTCTAGTCAGGGTAAGGGGGATACACTCCTAAAATAACCCCTGCTCACCCCCTTGGTAGTTTGGCACGAGCAGAGAGGCTTATCTCAGAGGCAGTGTGTAAAGCATTTGTGAACACATACAGTAACACAGTGAAAACACTACAGATGGACACCACACCAGTTTAGAAAAATAAGTATTCTTGTTCTAAACAAGACCAAACGACAAAAATCCACAATACAATATTAAAAATGAGACTTTCAAATGGTAGAAATAGTTCAGTTCAATGCAAGTTGTAAATGCGACACTTTTCCACCTCCCTCAGATGCGTCACGCAAAACAAACAAAAGGGTCGCAGGGAAGGTGATGCGCCGTTCCTTACACTCAGGGGAGTGGATGCGTCGGTTCCTTACTGCAGCGCAGGGGAGGTGAAGCGTCGCTTCCTTACTGTGTGGGGAGTTGATGCGTCCGTTTCTTACTGCGTTCCGGTTATGATGCGACAAGATGGCACCTCGATGCGATGTGACGAGCCGGTGCGATGCAACAAAATGGTGGCTTGTTGCGATGCGACGATCCGGTCCGATGCGGGAACTTTTGCAGCCACACGGCAGGCGCTGCAACGAGGTTCTCGGTGATGCGTCGGGACTCGGTGTAGATGCGGCACGCCTCTTCCCCATGGCTCGGCGATGCGCCGGGTCTCGGTGCGGATGCAACACGCTTCTTCGTCGTTGCATCGCGCTTCCAGCTCCCAGCGATAAACAGTCTCTAGAGGTCCTAAACAGCAGCAGGCACCTCTCTGGAGGTTAGAATTCCCAGCAAGGAAATTCAGGGGAGATGGTGGTGAAGTCTTTGTGTCCCTGAGACTTCAGACAGGAGGCAAGCTTAATTTCAAGCCCTTGGAGATCTTCCTCAAGATGACAAAGCAACAGCAAAGTCTTTTTCTACTTTCCTTGGCAACAAGTAACCACTGCTGGCCAACCCCAAACAGCAAACAGCACAGGGGCAGTAATCCTCCTTCAGCTTCTCCGGTTTCTTCTCCTTGGCAAAGGTTCCTCTTGATTTCCCAGAAGTGATCTAAAGTTCTGAGGTTTGGGTCCCCCTTTTTATACACACAAATCCTTTGTCTCTGAAGGTAGAGAGTGTCTGTACCCAGCCAAAACCAGTTCTGTCCTCCCTGGTGCAACTTCCTGGCAGGAGGTGGAGACAGCATTGTTGAAAGCAGACCTGGCCCAGGTAGCTGAAAAGAAATCTCCTCCCCCTACTCTCTATTCTATGTAGGCTCAGGCAAGTGAAAGGAAATCTCCTCCCCCTACTCTCTATTCAACCCAGGTCCTATTCAGCCCAGCCCTGACTCATCAGACTGCTGGAGCCAAAGCCTTCTCCAGCCCCCTGTCACTCACAAACCAGACATGGAATACACAAACCTAGCAAAGGCATACTGGATGGTTAGGCAAGAACATACCTACTTTCTAAAAGTGGTATTTTCAAACATACAATGTAAAAATCACGCACACTAAAAGATGTATTTTAACATTCTGAGTTCAGGCCTACTAATTTATTTTTCCATCTTGTTCCTAGGGTCAGTTATGTTTATAAGATGTTATAAACTAACTCCCCATTCTGGCCTATGGGAACAGATAGCCTTGCAATAGTGAAAAACGAAATTGGCTGTAATTCACTATCAGGACATGCCACACACACCAGGGCATGTCCTACCTTTCACATACAATGCACCCTGCCCACAGGGGGTACCTTGGGCCTACCTTAGGGGTGGCTAACATGCAGAAAAGGGAAGGTTTTGGGACTGGCAAGTGTGTGCACTTGCCAAGTCGACATGGCAGTCCCAGACTGCACACAGGCTCTGCAATGGCAGGCCTGAGCCACATTTTACAGGCTGCTTCTGTGGGTGGCACAATCAGTGCTGCAAGCCCACCAGCAGCATTTGATTTACAGGCCCTGGGCACACATGGTGCACTGTACTAGGGTCTGACAAGTAAATCAAATCAGCCAATCATGGAATCACTAATCCATTACATCAATTTACACAGAGAGCATATGCACTTTAGCACTGATCAGCAGTGGTAAAGTGCCCAGAGTCATAAAACCACCAACAACAGGTCAGAAAAACATACAGGAGGAAGGCAAAAAGTTCTGGGATGACCCTGCAAAAAGGGCCAAGTCAAACAGGGTATTTTTATTATTTAGGGTGGGCATGGGTTTCGGGTGTCGGAGATGAAATGTGGGGTGTATTATGGGGTAAAATTTGAAATTTGGGGTGTGTTTTGGGGTCACTCATGAAAGTTGAGGTGTGCTATTGGGTCAATCATGAAAATTGGGGTGTGCCATTGGGTCAATCATGAAAATTGGGGTGTGCCATTGGGTCAAATATGAAAATTGGGGTGTGCCATTGGGTCAATCATGAAAATTGGGGTGTGCCATTGGGTCAAATATGAAAATTGGGGTGTGCATTTGGGTCACATATGATTTTTAGGGTGTCTTTTGGGGGCTCAAAGATGAATTTTAGGGGTCAGGGTTTGCTTTGGGGTGCAAGGGTCAGTTTTAGGGTTGCACTCACTGAAGTGGGAATGGTAATGTTTACATCTCCGCAATCCAACACCTTCCCTACTGTTGCAATATGCCTAGTATTAGTATGCATTGTAATGGAATGCGATAGGTATGCATCGTAACTCCATATATACCTTTAGCACACCAGTGGTAAGCCCGCTGCGCCTGGCCGCACAGCGGCCGCCATTGAGAAGTGCTACCGGGGGGACTGGACAGCTGGGAGGTGGGAAACGCCGGAAAGAACACTGGATGGGGCGTGGACGCGGGGGTGTGTGTGTGAGCGGGTGTTATAAATATTTAAATGAGAGAAATCTTACCTCGAGGCGGGTCCCGTGTCTTCGTTGCTCCTGCTCTCCTGAGTCTCCTTCCAGGAACAGGAAGTAGGCAGCCAGGCTCCTTCCCCTAAGCCAATCACAACGCTGCAATGCGGCTTTGGGATTGGTCATTGGCGCCGGGACGAGGCATTCAGCCTGGGGCTGGAGGTGTTATGTTATGTTATGTTATATGAGTTTATAACGCGCACAGCTACTCATGAGTGTCCCGGCGCGGTGCCTAGCGGGGTATGGACGGTGAGCTTTCAGGAAAATAGGTGTGTTTTCAGTTTCCTCTTGAACGCAACTGGGTCCTGGATGGTACGCAGGGCAAGAGGAAGGGCATTCCAGGCAACCGCCGCTTTCACTGTAAATGAGCTGCCCCCTATTCTCTGAAACTTGAAACGAGCGACCTGAGCAGGGCAGGGTGTGGGCATGTTCTCCATGCAGGCTGTAATGCAGCCTGTATTGCGAACAGGACAGTGCGCATGACTGCTTTGTGCGGCCTGAGCGGGCCGACCAAACAGTCACTGCGCACTTGAGTGGGCATGCCAATCCGCCCATGCCCTGCTCCGTGCTTGGAGCAGTCCTACCCACCCTTCCACCCGCAAAAGAAACATAGCACGATTACATCAGTAAGTTATCATCATGTGATGGTTGTTCCGCTTCTGCACTGCTTGAAAGCAGTGGGGCGACGCTCTTCCGCCATTGCGGATGAGCCGCCACTGGGGGTGCCTCATCTACGTGTGCTAGGCCTGGGCGACTCGACCCCCGGGCCTCCTGCGCTACGCGTCACACCTTCTCCTTACCTGGACATTGACACCAGGGCGCAATCCGTTGAACTCTCCCCAATTCTGTGACTCAGCCAGCAGGAGCCTCAGCCGGGTGTGATTTCACAAGTCTGGGTACAGCAGTTGCCGCCACGTCCGCTGGTGAACCTCCCGATGCAGCTGATGCAGCAGGGCCCCCTTAGGCGTGAAGTTGCAGCGCTCCCGACACACAAGTTCGGCACAGCTCAGGGGCCTCACCCTCCACAGCGTCCGGCCAGCCCAACATCATCCGGCCTGTGATGCAGAGAGGCGGCACCCACTGTTGGTAATCCCCTCCGTGCACCCCGGTGTAGTGGTGGATCATAGTATGCAATGCAGACCTCCCTACATTGGTGCGCAGGAGCACCTCTACCATTAACAACTCCAAGGGGCGCAAGGCAGTCTTCTCACACAGATCAGCAACGTGTCTCCATGCAACCTGCCAGACTTCACCACCAGGTACGGGCGATCGTCGCGCCTCAATGTCTACCGCCACTGCTCATCGACTCCACAGCTCCTCCGCATGCCACTCCAGGCTCCAGACGCAGGTCCCGCGAGGCATCCAGGCTCCAGACGCTGGTCCAGCGAGGCATCCAGGCTCCAGACGCTGGTCCAGCGAGGCAGCCAGGCTCCAGACGCAGGTCCAGCGAGTCATCCAGGCTCCAGACGCAGGTCCAGCGAGGCATCCAGGCTCTCATCCTGGATGTTGGGTGGCTTGCAGGGGTTGTTGATGTGTGCTGCACTTGGCCCTGGCTGCTACATTCTGCATTTTTTGGGTTTTTATGCCTATTTCCTAATGGAGGTTGCAGATAGGCTATTTTTTGCATTAGAGACAAAAAAAACTCACGTTGGGCTGACTAAAGTGAGTTTTTTTGCCGCTAATGGGCCTATCTGTAGTTTTCGCCCGCTAATGTTAGCAGCAGTTTTCACCGCCGATCCCTGATACTATCGCCATGTAGCGACGGCTTGTAAATACGCCGCTAACATGGCGATAGTTTTCAGCGGCAATGAAAAAACTGCAGCTAACTAGCGTTTTCGATAGTTATCGCCAGTCCTTGTACATATGCCCCTTCAAGTTCTGATCGCTGGAGAGAGATCCATTGAAAAGCAGCAATTTTGGGCTTAAGATGGGAATATCCTGCGGGAGGCAGTGAGAATTATCCAACTCGTCAGAAGTACTATTGAAGTTTCTCTGGATAGCAATGATTTCTCCTCAAAAAAATGAGAGATTTTCGCATAATGTTTGAGAAGGAGTAATATCTCTCCCAGAGGCTTTAGGTTGAAAATTACTAGGAAATCTGAAAACTCTTCTTGGGGTCGTCATTTGCAAGCTCAATTTGAGAAATAAAGAAGAGCTTTTTGCATCCTTTATGAGTTTATGATACTGTCTCAAGGCAGATTTATATCTAAGTGTGTCTTCCAGGATATAGAGTATTCGCCACTTTCTTTTAAACTGCTTGCAAGAAAGCTTTTCCTTGGCGAAAGATGTTGTAAGCCATGGTTAGCAGGCTTCTGTTCGAGTTGCCCAGAATAAAAAAGTTGAAGTTCCTTAAAGCAGTACAGTCAGTGCTTTAATGGAAATATAGAAGTGCTGGTACTCACTATCCAAAGTACCTATTTGCTCCCAGTGCTCCTGAAAAGTGCTGGTACTCTCCCATTAAATATATAGTGATGCAAAAAAATTGCAGATGGTTGGTCCTTTGCAATGTTTACATACAGCTAAATGCAAATAAAGTATATGTGCTTTGCATCTAACTGCAGTTTTTTTTATCTGTGGTGCTTACAGTGCCAGCTGTTGTGACCAGGATGCCGGTCACTTCATTGGGGCCTCGCCGTCCCAGCACGTCAATGGTCTTACCCCTGGAATGGCACAAGGGAGGAGGCCATAGAGTGACCTGCCACAGCACTGAATAAAACCACCACACTCTGCTTACTGTCTCTACGGGAGCTCCATGCTACTCCACCCCCTTTTATGTATACTCTCGGCTGCACCCTGCAAAGAGATGCATGCTTACTTCAAGACCCTCACAGTAGGGTTCGGGTGGTCCTCTACATCCCTCCCCACAGGTATGACCACCAAACATTAGTGACCACGTGGAGGTGAGGAGGTATCTTACTCTACTGGCAGCATCTTACTGAACAAAGCCACGGAGGTGAGCATTTGGCTGGGGATTGGGACATAGATGGTAGTAGTGGGTGGCTGATTGAACAGTTGGTCGCGTACTTCTCGCCAGATCTCTGTATAGATAGAATGGCGCCTGGTAGTCGGTGCCCCCATCACCTCCCAATGAGTGAGCTTCTCTTTCATTCTGAAATGGCGCAGTGACAGTTTCGGGCGGGCTGCTTGACTGCCCTAATCCATCCAGTCACTACCATTCTCCACTTCGTTCATCGTCTTGTGGGGGGCCCTTGGGGCATTGCCTGTGGGTACTGAATTGAACCAACAGACATTGCAGGTGACTACCTCTTGCCTTCTAACTGCAGTTATCATGGTGCCTTTTCAACCCATAGTTGCAGGTTGAAAAGGCACCATGATAACTGCCACAGACCCTTTTCAAACAGGGTCCAGAACGTCCATCTGGGGCATCGATCTCGAATCACCATCATGTCTTCCACTCGCAGCTTGGGGCTTGAGACCCTCCTTGCCCAGCTGGCGCGATCATTGGCTGATCTCCTTTTGGCTTGCACAGCGGCTGCAGCCAGTGGTTCAGGGCTCTTATTCTGCCCAGCAGGAATACAGTCCCTCACAGGTCTCCTGAACAATAAAGCCATGGGTGAAGAGGGCATCTTGCTGTGAGGTGTGTTGCGTTAGCTCTGCAGAAATTGGTGCAGACTCCACTTGATGTCATCATTCTGGGACACCCCTGTTCTGAGCGCTTTATTCAAAGTCCCTCATGAATCGTTCAACCTCCCCATTGGCTTGAAGCCACTGGGGTGTTATTCTTCTGTACATCACCCTGAGGGACTGGAGGTGCTCACAGTGCTCCTGACTCTAAATTGGGGGACCATAGTCAGTTTTGACTGTGTGGGGTAGTCCAAAAGTGGCAAAGACTTTCTCCAAGATGGGCCAGCAATTGGGAAAAGCTGTGGAGACAGTTACCTCCACAACGGAGTACTTTGAGTAGCTGTCTGTGATCACTGCCATTTGACGCCTGTCTACGATGCTACCAAAGCCCATAATCAGCATGCTCCACAGCTCAGTGCTGGATTCCTCTGTCTGAATTATTGCAGGGACTGGGGGGTGCCAGGGATTTGGCATGGTTGACAAGTGCTTATCCTCTCATCTACCATCATGTCCATCCCTGGGAACCACACCTTTTCACGGAGCCTAGCCTTTGTGTTGGCAACTCCTTGGTGACTTTCATGGGCCAGGTCCACTGTCCGTTCCCATTGTGCTTGTGGCATGACAATGTGCCTTCCCCGCATGATAACTCTTTCTGCCGTGGCACTGAGGTTGTTCTTCACTCTCCAGAGCTGGAACATTACCATCCAGTTCACCGGACTCCAGTGTCACGCTCCCTCCAGAAATCTCCTCTATTGACAGCTCTGAAGCACCCGAGCAACCTTCTGCAGGCAGTCGTCTTCCTCCGTGCCCACACAGATTCCCTCCAGAGACAAAGCCCTCTGGCAAGCCATTCATGGGGCCGTGTTCACAAATCCCTCTGCAGCCTTGGCATCACTACTCCCGCGGCCTGGTCTGGTTGAGAGTGTTGGGATAGATAGTCTGCTGGGTTGCTGGCACCGGGGAGGAAGGCGACTGCAAAGTTATAGAGCTGCAACTGTAGCGCCCATCGTTCAATCTGGGGTAATGGCTTTCTGGATGTGCCCACAAACAGGGTCACCAGTGGCTTGTGGCCGGTTGCCAACTGGAATTCTCACCCACACAGATATACTTTTTTTTGGGGGGGGGAGTTTTATATAGCACGAACTAGACCTGAAGGTATCAGAGTGCTTTACGTGACCACCAGTTGTGTTACAGACGGAGACTTTCATTTTGTTAGGCATGGGGAGATTAAGTGATTTGCCAAGAATCACAGGATGTTGATCGTCCCTGCCGAGACTCGAACCTGTTTCCCCAGCTTCTAGGTCGACCAATCCCATTTGGATTGCAAGAGCTTTGTGCTCATTTGGGGAATATCTGGTCTCAGCCGCTGTTAACGCCCGGCTGGCATGTGATCAGCACCAACTTCCGTGGGACATTCTCCTGGGTGAGCCCTGTCCCAACACCCATCGGGCTGGCATCCACAATTATTTCAGTGGTGCAATGTGGGTCAATATATGACATCGTCTCATCTCTGAGTAGTGCTTTTTTGACATCATGACCAAGAGGTGTCAGTTTTTGTAAGAATTCTGAGAGGCTCCGCGATGGTCGCCAGGTTCAGCACAAATGTTCCACATATGTCACCATGCCTAAAAAGCTCCTGACTTCTGTCAGGCATCTGAGGTCTTGGAGCATGTTGGATGGCATCAGCCTTATGTGGGTTGACTCGCAAGCCCTCACTTGAGATGATGTACTCAATGGTAGATTCAAAGAAAGGAACATTTGCTCTTGTGCAGGGTCAGCCCCTGTCCAGCCAATCTCTGTAGTGTTGCTCGGAGCCTGCAGCGATGCTCTGCTAATGTTGTGGAGTAGAAGAGGATATTATCACTTATGTTTCATATGCCTTCAAGCCCTGACAATTCCTCATGGATAGTGTTCTGAAAGACCTCCACTGCTGAGGAGATGCCAAAGCTGCGGTACCTATATCTTCGCATTCTGACGCGCGTAGAGAAATTCGTTATATACTTGCTTTCCAGGTCCAGCTACAGCTGGTGATACCCTGTGTTCCAATCCATCTTGGAGATCTAACAGTCACCATTGAGGTCAGCAATAATATCATGCATGGTGGGTGTTATGTGATGCTCTTGCCGGATAGCCTTATTGGATAGCCTCATGTCCACAGACAGCCTGATAGCCCCTGGCTGTTTGGGCTTTTTGGCAACCACTAATCGAGAGACCCACGGCGTTAGCTCCAATACCTTCTCAATGACTCTTTGCAGTTCTAGCTTGTTCAATTCTTCTTTCACCAACAGGGGGAGATGAAAGAGCACACTCCTGTAGTGTAGGGCCTTTGGTTGCACCGCCTGGTCTATGTGGAGATTTACCTTGGTGCCTTTGAGGCGCCCAGTCCTTGAAACAACTAGGGCAATTTTCTCAGGATTTCATGGGCTTATATATCATGTATGCCTCAGGCAAAGAATAGTAGCTCCAGCTCTCTCGGAGTCTGGTATTCTAGCAGTGTGCTGTTTCCCTCTTTCGTGATGTGAAACTCTATTAGCCGTTTGACCTTTCCATTGGTTACTTCCACCTGAATAGCTCCTGCCAGCGCTAGCGGTTTCTGCCCTCATATAAATATATCTTCACAGAGCTGGGCAACAACAGTGACGGTGGTGAAAGCAAGTGGTATTGATGCCAGTCCATTACATTAATGGGCGCTACAGTATTGATGAGGACACTAACCTTGCATCCTGTAATGGTAACCTCACACATCGGTGGGGGCACGCAGTCTTCTGTGCCACTCTGGACTAAGGAAACACAAATGCCTCTTCGTCCTCAGTGGCTTCCACATCCTCAAGCTAGTGCTGCACCGAGTAATAGAAATCACCTGTCTCTCTTTCCAGCGAAAATTGTTTCAGGGCCGATATGGCTTTATATCCGGTAGGAGCCTTCTTCCCCTTGTCACCACTGTGGCATACCCACGCAAATTGATTGGGCTGCCCAGATCTGAAGCATATGCAACCCTGTGTGGGCATATGTCAGTGGCGTGTTAATTGAAGCTGCAGTTGCAACACTTGACTGGTGTCACCGCTGGCGATTTCTGAACCTGGCTGCATTGCTCTCGGTGAAAAATTGCATCAACCATCTCCTCCTTAGTCTCCACAGCCTTGTGAGCTCGCTGAGGGGTTGAATTCTGAGATAGTGTTTTCTCCATTGCCTCTGCTCGACTGTTCAACAATTCATGTGAGCGTGTGAGGCCCATCATTTCCGTCAACTTGATCCCTGGCTGGTGTAGGACGAGGTGGGCAGAACGGTGGAGCGGCAGCCTTGGATGAACTACACACAGACTTCCTTGTTTTGATCATCATCCACACAGATGCTGGCTAGGGCCCTGAGGTGAGCATGGAAGCCATCAGTGGGGCCTCACTGCCCCAGGTTGCCAATGGCCTTACCCCCGGAATGGCACAAGGGAGTAGGTCATAGAATGACCCGCAGTGCTGAATAAGACCACCACACTACATACTGTATCGGTGAGAGCCCCGTGCAACTCCACACCCTTTTATTTATACTCTCAGCTGCGCCCGGCCGAGAGATGCATGCTTGCATCAAGACTCTCGCATTACGGGCTGGGTGTTCTTCTACACCAGTGCAAGTGCACAGGAAAGTGGTTACCATTTCTCACCCATTTCTCACCCGCTTAATCTTTTTACTTGACTGAGAGACTAAGGGAGTCAGCATTAATAAAACAATCCAACTTTCCGTGTAGCTCATTTGGCCACACAAAGAGGATCAGGATTCGGTAAGTGAAGTTAAGTGGGTTTATTACACGTTAATAACGAATCCAATATATACGCAAATCAAGAACATATTATAAAAGGTACAGAATTACAACTGGCAAGCTGAAACGTCTAAAGTGATTCAGATTTAATAACATAAAACATGCAATGAACACAGTCCCAGCAATAGTTCTCAATGCTGAGAAATAGAAATTGGTGTGCCTTAAAGAAACTCTGATTGTCCTTCCTAAACATGAATAGATTCTAAATTCATCTAACCCAAGTTCTGAATGTAAGATACAAATGAGTCATTGGGAAAGGTCTCAGAGGAATTCTGAAGTGCGGGAAGGTGTCATCATAGTGAAACTCCAGTAGAGCCTAAAAATGAGAATAATAAGTGTTTAGCATAAAGCTGCACACTTGCAAGGAAACAGAGAGGCCTGTACCCCTCAGAGTTGAAAGGGATCTGAGCCAAACTCCAATGATGTGAGACTAATCAAAACCAAAAAGTTTCGAAAACAATCATATCTTCACGTTAGAAATTTTGATTTGATTTGAAATTTTTATTGATTTAGACCTCATCTGAGATCCACAATATAGTAAAATAACATATACAAATTACCAATACCATTGTATTACAATATATCATAAAAATCGTTATAAGCAACATTGATTATTGTTCTTAGCTTGTATATCTCTAAAATAGCGGAAATAACACTTTTAAAAAATTAAAAGATTTATAGCATACAAATTAATCAGGAGGGGTTCTTATGATCTCAATCAGATCCGTATTTCTAAGAATATTATGTTTTATACAGATTGGTTTTAAAAATCGTGAACGCGCCTCAACCAGATTACTATTTGGACAGACAAATAAAACATGTGCCAAGTCTTGGATTCCTCCATTACATAAATCAAATTGGCCTGTTTTATTAGAGTTGCCACCCCAATTTTTTATTACATCTTTTAACGGGAGTATCCTCAGCCTTAACATCAGAATGCAACGCCTGACCTTGTGGTCCAATGTGAAATTCAAATATTTTGGGCACTCTTTATACTCCACACTAGCTAACGCCAGCTTATAGTGCGATAACTGATGACAGTAAAGTTTATCCATTTCGAAGCTCAACCTCGGCGTAGATTTTTTCAGAAAGAACTTCAAAAGTTCTGGGGACCAGCTCTGTAAAAGGCTCTCTGAGCATTTAAAGTGTTCCAGAGAGAACTCTAAATTTTGCTTAAAAGTATATACTCCTGAATCCGCCTTAAAAGTTTCCTGACGTAAAATTGCTCTTAATGTACCATCGGGTGCATGTAGTATGTTATATGCCCATCTAACAAGATTTGCCATAGCTCTCGCGTATGCACTCACCACCCCTAATTCCAGTCGAAGTGCCTGAACAGGAGTGGCTTGGCTTGTAGTCGTAAGCATGCAAGAGTTTTCCCTCCCTGAGATTTAAAAAACCCCAACGGCTTATTGGAATATACTCCAAACCATATGTTAGAATCGGGGTAATTTTTGTTCGATAAACTTCAAGGAGAGCTGAAAAATGTCGCCTCCCGGTAGAGTAGTAAAACTTTTTTATAGCACTTACATGGGATACTGTCTTTTGTTCAATCTGCTGAAAGTGCGAGGCAGTACCAGTGGACTGAGAGAAAACTCTCCCCAACTAGATGTAAGTAGATGCTATTTCTACTGTTCTTCCTCCTAGTTTCCAGGTAAAAGGTATAGCTTTTTTCCTTCCCCTGAATGGTACTATTTTTGTTTTTGAAATATTTATTTTTAAAAAGTGACTTTCAGTATAGTTAAAAAGAGCCTCCATGTTACACTGCAGTCCAATTGGGGTTAGATCGAATAAAACCACATCATCTGCATACATTAAAAGGTGAATTTTTTGTGATGATAATTGTGGTGGGAAATTATTTACCTCCTGGAAACAGTCCGGTAAATCACAAAGGAATAGTGAGAAAAGAAGGGGGGCAAGTAAACATCCTTGTTTGAGACCGTTATGCGTGGATATCTCTTGGGTTAAGCCCTTATCTCCTCCCATTTGTACCTTACTCCATGTGGTTGTATGAAGTGCTACTATTATTCTTAGCAAACTCATCGGAATGTCTAACTTCAATAATTTCCTCCACAGGGAATGCCTATCCACTTTGTCAAAAGCTGTAGAAAAATCTACAAATAAGCTATAGACTACCTGAGCTCTACTAATTACATATTTATCAATAATAGTTTGAAGGATGGCAATATTGTCAAATACAGAATGTTTTTGACAAAAACCTGCTTGTACCATAGGTATTACCCCCCTAGCTGTGGCCCAATCGTTCAGATGTTCCAAAATGCTGGCCGCAAATATTTTTCCTATAGCATCAAGGAGAGCAATCTGGCGATAATTACTCAGAGAGAAGCTAGAACCTTTTTTCAAAAGGGGAACTACTATACTGCCCTTCCATGAGTTCGGAATTTTGCCAGTTCGATAGCAGTAAGTAAATAGGGGGGCCAAGAATTTACTCCATCCTTCAGTATTTTCTTTTAGGACCTTCACCGGAATCCTGTCTGGTCCCATTGCTGCTGTGTCTCTTGCTTTCCTTATGTACACGGCAATTTGCTGATCAGTAGGTGGCTCTATCTGTAGGTCGATCTCGCTGTCGACTCCATCGCATAGGGATTTCCCGATGTCAGTAGAAGGTAGATTTTCCTCATATAGTTTGGATAAATAAGTGGCCCATTCTTTTTGAGGGACAGGAGTAGCTCTCGGTGGTATTTTATTTCCACTAGCTTCTGCAACTATATCCCAAAAGGCTTTAGAGTCTTTTGAACGCACCGCTTCTTGCAGATCCACCCAACATCTGTCCATTTTTATTCTATTCTCTTTCCTGCACAGCCTTTTTCGCCTTTTCTTCAAGATGGAAATTTCGGCCTTCCTAGCCGGAGAAATGTTCATAAATTGTAACCTAATCAGCTGATTTAATTTCTTAGACAGGAGATTTATTGTCGGGTCCTTTATCCTTTGTGGGCTGACTTTACTAGGAAGAGGCTTCTTTTCCAGAATAGTAGATATTAATGTTTTTAAGCTTTCAAAATTGGAGATTGGGTTAAATCTTTTGTTGGTTTGTTCATACATTTGGGGCTCAATAATCTTATTGATTTCTTTATAAATTTGCTTATAGTTCTTGCTGCTCCAAAGTATTTGAGCTGGCTTTTGTTTAATTATTACCTCCCCACTACCGTATGATAGGGACCATGAGGAAGTTGGTTGAAGATGGAGGTCTATTTCAAGATGAAGTATTGCGTGATCACTACTTTGGACAATTTCTATAGAGAGGCTGTACAAGTTATTAAACAAATCATAGCTGATGATGGCATAGTCCAAAATAGACAACCCTGTTGGACCTTTTCGGGTATATGAACCCGGCACATCTCCTCTCGTTCTCCCATTTAAAATTATTCCATTGAATTCATTAATTCGCTCCAATATAATTTTCCCCCTTTTATTATCTCTAATATGATCTGGGAATACTGCCGCTGAAATAGAGCAAGATTCTTCAAGTTCAGAATTCCGAAATGCATTGAATAAGGAAGTAGAAATTTTTGCATTGAAATCCCCCATTAGGAGTACCTGCATATTTTCGTTTGAACCTAGGGAGATATCTATTTGATCAAATAGATTTAAAAGTATTGTATCATGTTCAGACCCAGGGGGAACATAAACATTAAAGAGAAGCATTGGCTGAACGCAAAGGTTTTTATCTCAATGTTTTATTTTAAGACATTGAACATTAGGGCTAGTTAGATGAATTATTTCAAAGTCCCAGTTTAGATCTTCTGATAGCAGGATAGCCAAGCCTCCCTTTGCATGGCCCCGTCTGGTCCTTATAGCTGGAGTATTAAAAACAAAGTCGTTTTGGTTTTTGATCCAAGGAGGAGGCTGAGCGAGAGGCCGCAACCACTCCCCCTTACTTCCCCTTGACGTCAGACGCTAGCAACAGCTGCAAGGTGCCGCGAAGCCGCCGCCGCCACCGACAAAGCTGATGCTCCAGAGCAGCGGGGCTTCAGAAGCCGGTTTCTTTGACTCTTCAGTGGGCAGGCTGACTTCCAGCAACCGGCGGCCGGTGATTTTCTTTTGAGGAGGAAAGGGATCCTTATTTCTCCCCTTTCTAGATGTCCCCTTTTTTTTTTGTGCTCCTAGTTTCATTCAGTGCGAGGAGCCAGTAGTGTAGCTAGAATCGAAGACTTTGGAGCTGGCGGCAAGATTCTCCCTGTTTTATAGCCAAATAACTTTTGGTCCTGGTCTGATTTCACGGGTGCTGACTGCTGCGGCCCCCGGACACGAGGATTGGAGATCGTTTTCTGGGACTCCATTTTTCTCTCCAAGAGGGGTAAGTGAAGATTTCTTCCTTACTCACCTTGGTTGAGGGTCGCTGGGAAGGTCCCATAAGGTCCCTTAAGTAAATTCGGCAGCAATTCTGGTCAGCGACTGGCAGAGGGGCTTTGCAAGCAGTACATTATGCGAAAGCCTAACAAAGGAGCTAAAGGGATTGCTCAGTCTGAGTCGCCGAATCTGGGTCAAAAAGCTAAAAAACAAGTCGGCCAGACCGCGGCGCGGTCGAACCATGCAGCCGCATCCAGAAAAGACCTTCCTCTTCTATCAGAATTTGCTGAGATGGCATGTGCTGAGGCCACTAAACAAGATCATCACGAAGCAGCTCTGGCGGATTCGGACTCCTCCATTAGCCCTAGTGAGATGGCTTCCTTAAGGGCGGATTCACCAATCTCTGCTGCTTTGACTAAAATAATCTTGACACCTGGAGGGGCAGTGGGGGAATCTACAGAGGTTAGAAAGTACCCTATTTTTTTTAAAGCCAAACAGGGCGGGCTCTTGGCTGAAGCAGAGCAGGAGATGGAGGGGAACGACCTCCTATTAGCTGATAATTCTTTGGACTCAGGCCCGGAAACTTTAAACTCCGAGACTGGTAGTCATCCTTCCCTCCCTTCCATCCTTAGGCGTGTTAAATCCACCAGCTGGAGGAGGGCCCATGTATCGTTCTATACCGGTGGCCCCAGAAGTGTCTATTTTGACTTTATCAGAGGCGCCCATGCTGGTTGATCCAGAGGGTTCTCAGGCAGAGGACAGGCCTAACGTAAATCAGATTAATCCTTCTCTAGATAGTAGCTCTTTTTCTATGCAATGGGACGCGAAGAGTCTTCTTAATTTGATTCTGGAAGAAATTTGTGAGTTAAAAACCTCCCAATGTGCTGAGATCGCAGCAATCCATGCTCGCTTGACAAAGATTGAGGAAAACATGCCTCAGATCCCAGCACGGCTCTCGGAGGCCGAATCCAGGATTTCCCAATTGGAGGATCAAGTGTCATCTATGAATCTTAAAGTCGCCACCTTTCAGTCCCAGAGAACCACGCTGGAATTTAAGTTGGAGGAATTAGAGAACCATTCCAGGCGCTCAAATCTTCGAATTTTGGGCATCCCGGAGGGCATTGAGGGTCAGCAGATGCTACAATGGATTGACTCATTTATAAAGAAAAATGTCCTCCCAGAATTTAATGGCGATCTGACGATAATGAGAGCCCATTGTGTTCCAGCACACCTTCCTCCTAATGCTAAGTTCCCACGGACTATCTTGGTTAACTTCGGGGACTTTAGGGTCAAGGAACAGATCTTATCAAGAGCCATTAAACAAAGACAGTTTTCCTCTGCAGAAGTGCCATTATGCTGCATCTTTTCAGACATGTCAGCCTCCGCAGCAAAAAGGCGGAAAGAATTTGTCAAAATGCTACATTTGTTTAAGGCACAAGGGGCGCAAGCTATGATAGACCAGCAGAGTAAGCTGAAGGTGCTAGTTAAGGGTAAATTCCATATCTTTTGCAGTGTTCCAGATGCGCAGGAATTACTGCAACAGATCTCTATGGATAAACCCTAATGGCTTAAGTTAGTCTTCAGTTAGGTGGTTAGGGGGGCTTTTTTCTTGGAAAGGCAAAGAGCTACTTGTTCATAGAGGATTGTTATTGTTTATTCTATTTTGGTTCCTTTATTCTCTTTTTTTTTTTTCTCTCGTTTTTTGTTTTTGTTTAATGCTGTTAAAATGCTGTTGAAAAGTTGCTTTTTTCGTTTAGGGAGGGGAGGGCAGGGGGGGAAGGGCTGTTCAGCTGCACTAGGCACCAAGTCATTTTGCCAGTAGAAGGGTGGGTGGGATAGGTTGTCTGGTTCTGAGCAGGGGCGGCAATCTGCTCGGGCGACAATGGGTCAAGGGTGGGAACACGGGGGTGGAAAGGGTGCATGTGGGGAAAAACGAAAACCATATTTTAGACTTCAATACATCTGTCCATCATTATTTAGAAAGGAAGAAGGGGGGAAGAAGGGGGACAAGTTATCTTGCTGGCCATTAGGTGCACATTGCGTGTTAAAGTGGGAGTTCTAATACTTTTAGTCTATCAGAGAATATAGAAGCGTGTCTTTTATATCGTAAATGGCAAATTGGAAATACGACAAATGGGAAATAAGGAATTACTGAAGGTGGTTTCTTTTAATGTAAATGGCCTTAATAATAAGAGGAAAATGAGAGCCATTGAAGCCTGGATTAAGACAGAGAATCCTTCTGCTATTCTGATACAAGAGACCCATATACCAGCGGGGAAAATAGCAGACTTCTCAATGTTTAAATCCTGGGCTGCGTATAGGGGCTTCTCTTCATCTTCTGCAGCCCACAGGGGGACAGCGATTTTTCTCAGTAAGAAATTTCAGGAGTTAATTCGGCGAGTGATCAAAGTGGAAGATGGTGTTGGGTCACCTGTAATTTAGGACACAGATCTTTGACGCTCGCTAGTTTATATGCCCCAGTAGAGGATAATCCCACCCCATATGAGGATTTTTTTCAATCATTAATCCAAGTTTCAGGTGAGCTAATAGTGGGGGGGATTTCAATATGTTAATGAATCCGAAAATTGAATCCTCATCCAACGCAAAAAAACAGTTAAAGCAAAAATCTTTTAAATTGGTTCAAAGTTATAGTTCAATGCTTAATATAGCTGACCCTTGGCGGGCTGCATTTCCCACTGAAATCGCTTATACCTGCTTTTCACGGAGATTCCATACTTTCTTGCGTATCGATTTTTTTCTCATCTCTAGGCGTTTGGTTTTTAATTCACAAAAATTCTTCAGAGTGGGCTCTCGGATCATGCTCTGATTATTTTAGAGTTGGAATTGGGCGAATGCAAGAAATCCTCCAAAATATGGCAGCTAAATCGACAATACTTATTTGAGGAAAACTGGGTCTCTTTTATTAAATCAGAAATCAGAGAGTTTTTCGAGTGAAATCATGCCTCAGCTCCACTACATGTGGTCTGGGACTCGTTTAAAGCCTTTTTCCGAGGGCTTGCTATTGCTAAAGACGTGGAGAATTCAAGGATTAGGAAGGAGGAGAAACATATACTTGAGCAAAAAGTGCAAAGGTCCCTTGATAGATTCCTGTCTAGCCCCTCGGAGGCAAACCGTCGACAGTTGGATCAGGCTAAACGGAACCTGGCCGATAAATATTATGCTAAAAGTGAATCCCTATTTCAGCAGGATAGGCAAAAGATTTATGAGGAAAGCAATTATACAGGCAGATTTATGGCATGGCAGGCAAGGGAACGGGCTGTAAGTAATCAAATAGTCGCACTGAGATGCCCCACTTCAGGTTCCCGTTCGGAGGACTTGGGTGCAGTAGGAGACATCATGGTACAACACTATGAGAGGATATATGGTCAACATCAATCCATCGATGTGTCATCTTTGGGGGGTTTTCTCCAGGAAAATGATTTACCTGTGTTAACAGACTTAGAAAAAAGGAATATGGCGAGACCATTCACAAAGGAAGAGCTAGGGGAGGTTATTAAAACCCTCCCGAATGGTAAAGCCTGCGGGCCAGATGGCCTCCCTGCCGAGTTTTTTAAAACATTTGTGAGTGTAATTGTGGATTATCTCCTTTTATTGGCAAATTCAATTCTTGAAGGAGGATCCATACCTCCCTCTTTTAGAAAAGGGAACGTAGTCAGTTTTTAAAAAAGGTAAAAATAGTGAAGACCCTAATTCATATCGCCCGATAACCCTTTTAAATTCTGACTACAAATTAATTACTAAACTCTTAGCCAATTGTTTTAATGGGATCGCCTCGCATTTAATCCATCCTGATTAGAATGGTTTTATAGCCGGGAGGCAGCTCGGAACCAATACGCATTTCTTAGTGGAGGCACTGGACTACTTTGAGACCCGGAAGATTCCAGCATTAGTACTTTTTTAGACGCCGAAAAGGCATTTGATTTGGTTATTTGGGAGACTTTGTTTTGTATTTTAACGAAATTTGGCATACCCTCCAAAATTACAGGGTTAGTTGAGAAATTATATATGAATGCAGAGGCCAATATTATCATTAATGCCACTCAGGTCGGCCAAGTAAAAGTTAAAAGGGGGACCAGACAAGGATGCCCGCTATCCCCGGTGCTATTCGCTTTTTTTATTGAAACTCTCGTGATAGCAATCAGGAATAATGGGGATATCTGCCCTCCGCTTCCAACCATGAGTAAAGTTAAATTAAACGCCGACGACATTATGCTTATTATAAAGCCGGAAGAGGAAGTGCAGGCAAAAGCCTTCCAGATTTTTGATCTTTATGAGTCGTTCGGTGGTTATAAAATGAATAAAAGAAAACCAGAAATAATTTTGTGTGGATGTGCATCTAGGGTCTTACACCCCGATATTCTTCTGTGCTTAAATTCGTATCCCAAGAGGTACCTAGGGGTCTATTTTTCGCCATTTATTTCGGAACTATATGATTTGAATTTCGTCCCGTTACTACGAAAAGTTCAGGACTTATTCACACGATGGAATTCTCTCCCTTTAACCATTCTCGGTAGGGTCGCTCTGATTAAAATGTCGGTGCTTCCACTGTTCAATTTCCTTTTTTCAACAATTCCCTGTGTGTTAGTTTACTTCTTTTTCACGAAATTAGAGTCAATGTTTACATCGTTCCTGTGGGATAAGAAAATCCCCCAAATCGCACTTAGCACTTTATATGAGAAATTGGAAGATGGCGGCTTAGCCCTCCCCAATGTGAGGGAATACTATTTCGCGTATTTTGCACAATACATGTCTAGATTTAAGCAGGGTTTACAGTCGGGTCTTTTTATTAACTTTTTTATGAATTTAATATGTAAAGAAAATCAGATCCACTGCCCACTATCTATATTTAGATCTCCTAAATTAGTAAGATATAAGTGTTTACACTGGTTTTTTCATAAACGCCAGGCATTTTTTAGACGGTATTCCATTCCAGTTATTAATGTCATAACCCCAATAGCTGATCTTCTTGTCTCAGCAGGTATTAGAGATTTTTTTTTAATTACACAAAATTGGACCAAGGCTGGTTTTCATAAACTCTATGATTTTCTCCGGAATGATAGATGGATGAATGTAAGCGAAATGTCTCAATTAATCCCCGGCGATTTCCTCCTCCTTGGGTCATATAATATTCTCAGTAAATTCTTTAGCAAACTTGATCTGCTTCAGATTACTGGTCAGAAACAATTAATCTTCGACCTGCTGGAAGATAGGGTAGTGAAAAAGCCGGGGGATTGGAAAAAATGTTTGGCCGCAATGAAAGGGGTAGATTTGGAGGCCAAGGCCATAACAAAATGGGGTAAATATGAGGACTTGGAAATTACAGCAAATATGTGGTCTACAATTAATAATTTAAATTTTAGTTCAGTTAGAGGGGCTAACTGGAGAAGGATGTTATATTTCAGCAAGTGGCTACTGTATAGAACCCCTTGCTTTGTAGCCAAGGTTTATCCCAATCAATCGGGGCAGTGCTTCCGGTGCCATATTCACCCTGCAGCCAATTGGACTCATATAATATTACAGTGCCCCTTGATCCAGAAGTTCTGGAACGATATTTTTGAATATCTGGCAACAGAATGTTTGATATCAATTGGGTTTAACGATCGTCTGATAGTGTGGGGCTATAACCCAGATCTGCGGCTACCAGAGAAGTTGATAAAATTTCTATATATTGGTATGGCGGTCGCCAGATCACTTCTACTTCAAAGATGGCGAACGGATCTAATTCCGTCTAAAACTGAATGGGTTCGGAAAATGGGTCAGGTTAAAAGAAGCGAACGAACTTATGCTTCACGAATTGGGGGACTTAAGAAATTTGAGAAGATCTGGGCATTGTATTTTGACTGTGACCTTTAAAGTTAGTATATAATCTGTTGTATCCCTTCAATTTGTCTTTCTTTTTATGAATCTTAGAACCTGGCATTTTAACATGGATAGTATACTTCATGTAATTTGATCAGTCTTTTTGAAAGCAGTGGACATAAGTCTCGAGATTCTAGGTGTTCTTTTTATCCTTGAGCTTGATGATGTTTTTTTATAGAACCCCCTGCTTATTAATAATTATTAGATGTGTTGTTCTATGATCAATTGGTGTTATTTATTACCCCTTCGGATGCTATGGATGGATTTTAAAGGATGTATATTTGGATTTAATTCTATGTATTTTATATGGTTTTCAATAAAAAATATATTTTTTTTAAAACAAAGTCGTTTTTTTGTCAAAGTTGTCTACTAGCCAAGTTTCCTGTAAGCAGACTATAGAAGGTTGGGTATCTGACAAACAAGATATTTTGTCCTGATTTAGACCCGCTAGATTCCATGAGATGAGGGTGAAGTTATTGTTAAAAAGGAAGTTTAGCAGACTTATCTTGCTTATTCCCATTTAAGTTGTTTGATAACCACGACCATACATTATCATTTTGAGAGTTACTTATGTAATGATCTTGATCATCTTCTTGGTTCCATATCGGTCTACCTCCATCCTCGATACTTATTATTAATTTATCCGGATGTCCCAAGCTGCCTTGTTCTTTTGGCATTTTTCTGTTCTGGTAGTTAATTTTAGACCTCATTCGGGTCTCTGACGCTGGTTTTTTTCCTACCATTATTACGTCAAACCCTTTTTTATGCAATTCTTCACTTTCTTTCACGACAATGGCTGGGATCACGTTAGTCCAGAATTCTACTCGGGCTTTATTTTTGTCCAGATTATCGGGGAAAGTGACTAGTTTTATCTCCGTTGAAGTAAGCGTTGGTAAGGAGGGGAGACTTTTTAATAATTTCAAAATCTTCTGCCGATTTAATGAGTCACGGGATGTGGAAAAGAGGTCAGTTATCTCTAATATATTTGAGAAAATTAAAAGGTCAGTTTGTGGTGTCGAATCTGCGCTTGTGCCATTATTACTTGTAAACTGTTGCGGCCAATGGTTGTTCTTAATTGAGCCAATGTTTTTAAATTCAGGTGCCAGTGGATTTAATTCCTGTGAGGGATCAAGACCAGTAGGTGGATATTTAATAGTTTGCTCTGGGGTATGTCTAAGGGAACATATCTCCCTATTCCCATCAATCGTTTTTTCAATTTTTTTGTCACTGGTCAAGCTATCGGGTCCCTCAAATTTTATTTCCCACATTTTTTTCTTTGCAAATCTTCGTTTGCACCTTTTCTTTCTCTTTATGGTTGTTGTGTTCATTCTGATATGGGAGTTTTTTATTGAAGATGGCATTTGCTCTGACTCCCCATTTGGTTTTTTCTCCGTTGATGGATCCGTTATATTTGATTCTTGATAATTCGACTTCTTTTTAAAATTAAAGATTGGATAGTTTGGGAGAGTTTTCCCTCCTGAGTCATTCGTCATTGCTGTTGTTTGTTCTTTGTTTACTATTACCTCCTTAAATAGTTTCCGTAGAGAGTATATTATCTCTGACTTTTCCTTTCTCTTTTCCTTATTTTCCTTTTTCAGCTTTCCAGTTGACTTATCTACTTTGAAGTCAGTATTTGCTATTTTCTTATTTAGAGTATTTGTTTCCTTGGTGTTTTGAGTTATTTTTTGTATCTTTAGCTCTTTCTTTAATTTCATTTTAGATTGCAGGCTTCCGCCAGGGAGGCTAGTTTGGTGATCCACTAGATATTGCAACACCGTTGACTGAATCTCTACTAGATTGTCTATGTTTATTGTAGATTTCTCTAACAGTAGTAAAATTGATTCAAGTATCTTTTGGAAGGTAAAGAAGGCATCTGAAAGATTTTCTTGTTTGCGGTAAGAATCCATTTGGACAGGAGACAGAAACTGGAAAACCGGAGAGTGAAATAGATTATCTTCTGCGTTTGTAGAGTTGCTTAGGGTGCTGTTAAACAGTTCCAGCGTCTATTTAGGGCGCTTAACCTCACTTTTATGTGAGTTTTGGTTTATACTTATATCCGGTAGTGTAAAGTCATAGATGTAATTTCCTTTTCCAAGATCCGATTGAGGTTGTCTAATTGGGTCCTTTGGAGTGGAAATGACTAGCTGGTTATTTTCTTCATTTGACTCCATCTGAGCCTTCTGTTGATATTCCTTATTTTCAGTTTTTTCCTCTACGCCATTTTGATCTCCTTTTTCTTCAGTTTCTAAATTGATTTGCTTGGTGCATGTTGATACTGACAGAGGAAAAACGTCTGTAATTGTATGGGATTTTGATAATGCTCCGATATGTGCTGATCTCATTTTGCTTTTTCTCAGCGATTGTTCTGTTCCCAACCTTTTCATAAATATTGTTTGAATCCTTAAT
The DNA here is from genome assembly GCA_963921515.1 of Calotriton arnoldi. Lineage (NCBI taxonomy): Eukaryota > Metazoa > Chordata > Amphibia > Caudata > Salamandridae > Calotriton > Calotriton arnoldi. The sequence goes on from CAWUFW010010850.1 coordinate 180,090, forward strand.
TTTTTATATGCCATCCTTCAGGTATTGTTCGAAACTATGTTCCTTTCCCTGCTGACTGCCCTCCACCTGTGCCCACACCACACTTGCTATTACTTTTAAAGGTAACAGGAAATCATATCTGAAATGAAACGATACTCATTCAAAGATCTTTGATGTGGTTCAGCAGGTTAGGCAGCAGTCAGTGTTGGTGGGGTGCTGGAGGGTTAAAAAGTTGAAAAGTTGAGGGGTTGAGGGAGGGCTGAAATGAGCAAAAGAACAAAGGGCTACTGTTCTAATACTGTTCTGATATTCTGAGGCTTCCACTCTGCCTCATACTGCTCCTGTCATCCAAATCGACCTCTCCCCCTGCATTATGCCCCCCCCCCGTACTATGAGCGGTGCCGTTAAAACCGCTGGTGGAAAATGAAAATTTAAAATTTGAAAGATTGGAAGTTTGAGGGCACAGATACCGGGTGAACACTCACGCCCCCTCCCCCATTAATGGCAGGGCAACCAATATTTTCAGGCGGGTGGGCAGAATGATTAGGACCACACCGACTCGCAAGCCGCACCGGCCTAATGCCGGCCGCTTCCGCGAGGACGGGTGGTTACCGCGGCTCTAAGCTCCGGCTGCCGCTGCGCCGCTCTGTACCTTGGTGCCTCTCAAGCTGAGGACTGCTGCCGCTGTCTCGCTGGCGCTATCTCGGTCTCCAGCAGTCTGATAACTGAGCGGTAGCTGGGCGGCCAACACAGTAAATCTTAAGCAGGCGGCGGATGGCGGGCAGCGTCCCCCTCGGCCCCCTTGGCTGCCGCTCACTTCACTGCTGCACTGCTTCGTCTTCCCGCACCGTCTCGGATCAAACGAAAAACCCGGACCTTTACCCACGTCACCAGACACCCAATTATTTCTCCTCCCCAAAGTAGGTATAAGCAACATCCTTCAGATTTCTCATCCCACAAACTTGGACAGCCATTGCAACCTTGAGCATCCCCTCGTTCCTGATTATGTGAGGAATAGGAGGCTTCTTCTGCTCAATAGTTCTTCACGTCCTTGACAAGATTTTTCTTCTCAGGCCTCACTATCAATAATACAACAATACTCCTTTCTCTAGCTATGAAATCATGAGAACACACCGGCAAAAGAAAGAACATGCAAGGCAAGCAAAAACACATTTCAAAATTAAGGCCTTTAGTCAAGCTAACTTAAGTTAAGTATTTCAATGTGCATTTTGAATATATGATTATATATGCACATGTAACTTCAGAATAAACGCAAACGTGAATAAATGGGTTCATGATTACATATGCAATGCGTGTTAATAATTGCAGTATAACTTGAAACACAAGTGTAAATGCAAATGAGAATTACATATCTTCACAGTTAAACTAAAATGTTAACCTACACACGTTTATGAGTCTCTAGTTTCTATGGTGAATACATATCAATAATATGTTTAAATGCTTCATTTCATTGCTATAATCTCAAAGCACACAACGTATATAGGGGCAGATTTACTAGACTGTCATGCAGCGCATTGCAGCAGCCGCAAATGCTGCACTGTACTGCGTGAGAAAGAGAGAGCAGAAGAGCGCCATATTTACAGAAATATATGGCCCTCTCCTCCCCTCTCCCTAGCGACAATGCAAAAATATGCTGCTGTGCGCCATGGACACACCTTTGCACCATAGTGCAAGGGTGCCTCCATGAGTCTAGCATAGGTTTTGTTCTGGAAGGGATCCCTTCTTCCAAAATACCATGCTTAGACTAACTTAAAACCTTTTCCCACTTTGTGTGCTGTACAGTGCAGCACACATACAAAGTCGGAAAAGGAAGGCGAAATAAAAGCATTTCTCTTTTATAGCACCTATTTGAAATGTGCATTATTTTCTCCCACTAAACTCTGTCTACTTCTTTAAGTAAATAGGGCTTAGCGTCAGAAACCTTGGGTGGTTGCATGGGAACGCCCATGCACCACCCACGGTACGCCCCCTTGGCACTAAGTAATGCAAAGCAGCGCTATGTGCTGTTTTGCGCTACTTTCGAGTGATTTTCCAATGCTAAACAAGTTTTGCGCTGGAAAGTAAATTAGTAAAAAAAGATCTAGCATCGATTTGCGTCACTTTTGTGATGCAAACATGGCGCTAAAACTTAGTACATGTACCCCATAGTGCCAGGTGCACATGAACATTGCGCTTCTGTGGCGTGAAAGGGTGGAGTCTAAGGAGCATATTTACAAGAAAATGATGTAGCGTTGCACTTCAAGCTATCTTGCTGCGCCACGTTGCATCATTAGGAAAGTGCAGGGATGCGTCGTTTTTACAACAATATGACGCATCCCTGTGCTTTCCTCTGCGCTGGCGCACAATTGGCTTCCTAGCACCAACACAGGCATGGTGCAAGTGTGCTTGCATTGCAGGGATGATAGTTTTTGTTCACAAAAACAATCATTGATGGCATGTTCCTCCTTTTATGTGTGCTGCAGAATTTCTCCTTCTTGTGCCACTTTAACACCTCCCTTGGAGAGACGTTAGAATCTGATGCATTCCCAGGTTTACAAAAACTTGTAAATGTGGGACTGCATCAGAATCTATGGGTTTTGCTTGGGAGCACCCACAGTGTTGCCATGGAACCAGTAGCGGCCCGTGGTGGGAGTGCTGCCGGGCGGTGACGTGGGGCGGGGGAGGGGGAGGGGCAGGGTGGGGGGTAGTAAAGTACGGAATACGGCCGAATAGAGGCAAGTAGACATATAAATAAATAAAACGAATTTCGTTGCGTGTGCTGCATCGCCAAATGCGATGCAGCGCGTGCAACGAAATTCGTTTTATTTATTTATATGTCTACTTACCTCTATACGGCCGTATTCCATACTTTACTACCCCCCACCCTGCCCCTCCCCCGCCCCACGTCACCGCCCGGCAGCACTCCCACCACGGGCCGCTACTGCATGGAACGCCCCTTTTACGCAGAATAATGCGTGAAAGGGAGCAGTGTTTACAAGGACATAAAAAGCCACTTAAGGTGGCTTTATGTGGCCTTGTAAATATGGGCCAGCACAGTACGCCACCGGAGCGTCAAAAAAAGTGACACTGCGGTGGCGCAAGGGGTTTGTAAATATGCCCCAAATTGCACTGCTCCACCAGCGTCTGTTAATACTGCGACATTCTAGGACTTTAAAGTCACTACTTTTCTGCTCTGCCATTTCTAAAAATATCTACATCGCTGGGTTTCAAATAGAATGTTAATATGTGATTAATAACATCCCCTAAAGGAATCCAGCACCTGATTATGTTAAGTTGACACACTAATGTATTTACTATCTGCGCGTCAACGCTCCATTCCTTAAAACGTTCTGCACTGAACCAGCACAACCAATGTTTACGACTACAGTTCTTCGTATAACCACAAGAGAGCACTGGTGGACAACGAATACAACACTGCTCACGTTGGGGCCAGTAGCAAAAAAAAACTCAAATGTCTGTCTCCGTCTCTTCTTTCGTATTAAGACGGGAGGTAGAAAGGAGGATCGGATGGGAGTTGAAGCCTCCCGCCTGCTGTTTGGGTTACAAAAGAAAAAGGACAGAAGTGGATAGATTTGTTGGGGAAGGTGATAGTCAGCATACAGGTTAAGATACTTTCTACATGAGCATGGGCCTCTTTACTCTACCCATTACTAATGGGTAGAGTAAAGAGGCCCATGCTCATGTAGAAAGTATCTTACCTGTATGTTGACTATTCGTCACCTACACTGGCGAGTCTGTCATTGACATGAAAATTGAAAGCAGAGGGTAGTTCATTGAACAATGGGAAAGGGGCTTCATTAAGCTGTACATTTTCGTTGCCCACCAGGAAGGTGGGAGGTTTCCCCTTTGGTGCTTGTTACTGGGGGCGGGTGGGGAGGACAGAGAGGGTAATTCAGGTGTGCTACTGGTGTTCTTTGAGTTTCCGGTGAGCATGGTTCTACATTTGTGGCCGGCGGATTGGCCATAGTTTAGGTGGTGGCCAGGTGTACTTGAGCTGACTGTGTTCATGTGCTTTTGATAGGGCTCTTGCCCTGTTGGAAGTGACAAGTGTGGTTCACTGCGCTGGGAGGTGAGTTGCTCAACGATTTATGGGACAGGTGCTGAGCTGTGGGGGAAGGGCAGTTCAAGGTGCTGTCAGAATGCTTCATTTTTTTTAATTTAAATTTCTTTATTTGCTTTTTCAATATGAACAAGCACTTTGTACACATTATACTTATTACATCATGTGTGTTATTATCCGATTTGCGCTTTCTGGTTTACATGTGACTGAGCTTATCAATCTCCATACATTTGTAAGTGAAATTGTACATGGAATGTGTGTTACACTGGTTATTGTAATATTTGTATACTAACATATCTGACTATCTCCAGTACCTACGTAATTATCCTGTCTTGCTGGACCATCAGTGTCGCAATTTACATTCAGTCTGCTCAGCGCAAGATTTAAGGCTTGAAACAATGCATTGCTAACAACTATTTACATATAAGTCAATAACCTCGCGCCGATACATGCCTGTTACATTTCGGTTTCAACATATTTATCCCGTGTGTTGACCCTACCCTCCCATGTGTCTTCCACTCCCGCGTACAGGTTGACGCGTCTTTTTTGTGTGTTTTTTTTGGTGCTCATTAATACCCCGGAGCCGTACTCTGCAATGTCTTCTAATTCAGTAAGTACTCGGCTCTCGCCTCTGGCGTCTAATGTGATCAGAATGCTTCATTGAATTGGCGAGTGGGAGCTGCGGGAGGGTCTATTGAGCTGTGGTGGTGAGGCTCCTTGAGCTGTGGAGTTGTGGGTTCTATTCGCTACAGTTAGTTCATTGATGAGTGGAATGTTATCGGCCTCAATGGCTCGGGGTGTTTTTTGATCTATAGGATTCAGTAATCTGTTTGGTGATACTTTGAGCTGTTTGCTCATTAGTAAAGAGGAGGGGTCATTGAGCTGTGGATCATCATCGAACTGTGGGTAATTTAAATTACTTGCGAGTTGTGTCTTTAAACTGGGGGGGAGGGGGTGTGGGTGGTATTGTGATGCGATTGGTTGAGCTGCAGCAGGTCCTTGTGACCTGACGCGGTTTGTTGAGTTGCCGGGTAGTCACTGAGTCAATGGGTGTTTCATTGAGCTGTGGAGTGGTTCCTTGCACTGTGGGATCCTTGAGTTGCTGGGGGAGGGTTTGATTGAGATGTGGTTAGTTCTCTGATCTCCGTGGGGAGGATTTGTTGTTCATTTATGCTGTACATTGAGCTGTGTGTGAAGAGTTCATCGAGTTGAGCTATGGGGAGGTTGGATGAGCTGTAACAACTTGAGGAGTGACGTAGTTGGCTGAGTTGCTTGGAGGGGTCACTGAATTATGGGGTGGCCTTACGTGCTGTGTTGTTAAGTTCATGGAGGTGGGGTTCAATGAGTTTTGGAGTGTTCAATGAATTGTGGGGGTTCAATGAGATGTATGTGGACGATCCGTTGAGATGTGACTGAGTTGTGGAAGATCAGTGAGCAGCGGAATAGATTGTTGAGTTACTTTATGGCCAGTTGGTCGTCTGTGAACTAGTTAGTGGAGCTGTTGGTTAGTCTGTTGAGCTGTGGGCGCTTTATTGAGTTTTTAGAGTGGACTGAGCTGTTGTGTGGTTCAGTGAGTTGTGTGGGTGGCTCTTTGACCTAGGTGTTTGCTCGTTGCATTGCAGGGGTTTCATTGAGCTGTTGCGCATTTCATTGAGCTGCGAGTAGTCGGCAGTGGGTGGTTCTTTGAGCTGTGTGTAATTATTGAAGTGTGGGTAGGTTATTTACTGAACTGCAGATGCATATGCTGAAATGAATAATTGAGCTGATATGTGGCCAATAGGGCTATGCATTGGTTCAATGAGATATCAGAATGGTTTAATTTACATGAGTGGTGGGGGGCACTGGGCGGATGGTTTGTGTGCTTAAAAAACGAGAGTTTAAGAAACGTTAAATCACTGTATAATGCCCGAACGTTTCCTACAATAGAAGGTGGATTCCAGACGTGCTTTCAGTCGAAAAGCATCCAGGCAGCTAGGAAAGTCGGTTAACAGTTTAGTACAATAGTGACGTAACCCTTCCTCCTCCGCCCCCCCTTCAGAATCCCCGCTGCGCAGCACCCCTCCCAGGAGCCCGCGTACTGTGTCTGCGGTGACGCATGGCCCTGGAGTTGTCATGTCATTGGTATGCTTTCCTCCTTGATACCGTCGTCTGACGTCTGCCATCTAGTGCATTATTTGGACAAACACCGAGCCTCGTCTGCCCCTGGTTTCCCTCGGGTCCACTCCCCCTCAGACCTCCTGTGACCTTTATGTATCTTCCTTCCACGAGCCGGGAGGCCATGTCAGAGCAGACACACTACCCGCTGACTCTAGGCTCCCCTCGCTCCGGTCCTCTCCGTCAGACCCCCGGGACCTTGATGTGTCTGGCACCTCCGCTGCTCTCCCTCACACGAGTCAGAGCAGGCACACGCCTGCTGACACTGCCTTGTGCAGCTGCCGGGAGCCCCGAGGCACGGTGGTCCCGTTCTGCACTCTATGCATCAGTGTCTGGACGGGAGTGTGCCTGACACTAGTCGAGATGTAGTTCACTAATTGCTCTGCCTTGGTGAAATGTTTTTTTTTTTCTTAAAGTAGGAATCGATTTTTAAAGCTAAATGGCTAAAAACGGTCGGCGCCCTCCTGAATATGGAGTGTTGGCTGAGAGTGACAAAGTATTGTTTGACAAAGTATATCTCACTGAGCTGCATCACTCCGCAACCTTGCCCCCTGGAGAAGCTGGAGGGCTCTCTCTTGCCCCCCACCCCTCCCCGCCTCCTCAGTGGGCAGTGCAGCCTTGCCCCAGGCCAGCATCATGAAGAGTGGGGGAAGGGGGGGACAACGACTCCCCCCCCCCCCTCCCCCCCTCCCTCTCTCCCACCCGGGGATGAACTCGACTGACAGAAGCGGCTGTGAAGGGCACGCCTGGCTCGAGGCTTTCCTTGGAGTTGGTCCGCTTCTGCAAAAGCTCCGCTCACTGCACATCATATAGTAGGAGTGAGAGTAAACGGGCCTGGAAGGGGGGGAGGGGGTAAAAGAAATAGGCAGACAGTTACTTAATGGAAACCTTGAAAAAGCTGAGGCTGCACACGGTGGGTGAGATGTTTCCACTCAAGCTTTTTTCATCCCCTCTCCCTCCGCCAAGCATCCCGTCCCCTCCCCCTTCTAAAGCTATTCTTTGCCATGGGCTTTGAGACCACCCTCCCGCCGCAACCAATACACCCCTCCACACACACATGGGAGACATCCAGCCCCCACCCCTTCCTGCACGACACTGGGTGCTCATCATGGCTTAAGAATGGCGGGAGGCATGCCTAGCGTTTTCCACAAAGTGCCCCTCCCCCTCTGAGCGCTGCATCACCCAGGTCCACCTACCCCGGTGCCGTTTCGTAAGAGCTTCCGACGGCCGGCACAGCCCTCTATTAAGGAGCAGATTGGGAGAGGATCTTCCCACTTGGAGAGAGGACGGCTTCCAGGGCACATCACACTTGGGACAGACAGGAGGCGCTGCACATCCCAGCCGGACCCTGCGCCCCTCAGCACTGGTTTTCCGCGCAGCTGCCCTGCAAGGAGGGGATCGTGCGAAAGGGAGGACTGACCCTGCAACCAGCATCACACCCCAGGTATCAGCTCCGGCACATCGCAGGGAGGGGCAGCCTGCTCACCTCTATCCAGCCAGGGGGCTCCCACCAGTCTCATTACTCACACCCACTCTTCCACAGTTTAGGGTCATAAGAATGCCTGTATGGGGTGTGGGTGTGAGTGTGTGTTAAGATGAATGAAGCAAACACAAATAGGGGCAGAAAGAGAGGGACAGAAAAAGACAATGGGCAGATGAAGAGAGAGATGGAGCAGAGAAGGATGCATGGATTTTTAAAAATGTATTGTGTATAAACAGATAAACTGCTAAATAATTAAACTAATACAGAGGAACACAGAGTTTAACATACCTAGCTGTACCGACAGACGTCATACAGTGACTAACAAACATAGAGTTATTCATAATCAATTGTAGATTAAAAAACGAAGGCAAATATCTAAATGTATGGTATGGTCAAATAAATACTATCCGGCATAGATAGGTACCCCAATAGTCAGAACGCCATTGCTCGGAGGATGTATACACTTATTGCAGAGTTAAAACGTCAGGTACATGGTATAAACAGGTGTGCATCGAGACACTCGGAAACCGAACCGAAATATGAAAAGAGAGTTCTGGAAGTGGGTACACGGGGGCATGTCTCTTCCGAGAGGGGGGGGCGCGCAACTGCCTGATCTATCTGCCATCTCTAGAACCGCGCTGGGCCAAGTACCAGGAACTCTATACACATGAGGCGAAGCCCTAGAATAAACAGGGGGTGTTTCTGCAACACGTTACATATTGTGTGAAGTAGAGGTGCCGTCACTGCAGTGAGTGCGATGCTGCAACTCGCGCGGTCCCTGCTAGCTGACGGCTGTCACTGGGAATCCCAAACCCCCGAAGTGAGGGGGGCGCAGAGCCTCCCGCGCACACCCCCCGCTTCCTGGTGCGCAGCCCTGGGAGGGGTCTGGGGGCGCAGTATGTGAGGAGGGGTGACGGGCTGTTGGAATCCGCGTCTCCAGCGCGCCTGTTACCTGCGCACACTGAGGCTGGTGGCTGTCTGCCAGGTGTAGGCTGCAGTCATCAGATAGTCTGACGGACGGCACGCGCTGTGACTGCGTGAAAGACTTGGCAGTGTCTCCACGTGACGCACAGTCTTGTATTCGCTCAAGTTTGGGCTTCAGAAGCTGGCAGATACTGGAAAGTTGTGGTGATGCTGTGCTAAATCTTCCCGCAAATAGTGTGGTGGTGATGACGATGGCGATTCTATTATGAAGCTGTGGTAAAGCTGTCGCACCGCTGCTGCTGGCTCTGGTAAAACCGACTGTGACTTCGCGCAATTAATTGCAGCGCAGGGGGGCCAGAGCACGAAAGGAAACTCTCTGAAGAGACCACAGCACACCAACATCCATACGTGGTTGCATATCGTGTACCGCTGCGGGTAGGGCTCGCATTGAGCTCGCCGAAAGGTGGCAGTGCACGACCAAGGCACATATGCAACCAACTATTGCTCGTCCGATGAAGAACCAAAGGGACGGTGTCGGTTTAAGACAGATGTCCGGGGTTAAGGGCACATCCGATTGATAAAATGTGATACAGAGTGCCAAGCTATATCGTTTCCTGTTAGCAACGCCTTCTTGCGGCCGGCTTGGGTCGTGCATGCCATTTGGTTAGTGACACAGATAGTGCACTGAGTGACTTCACTTCTCGACCAGCTACGCAGATAGTTGCTATGCATGCATGTACGCTTGTTCTCTCTTACTGGACGGCCCTACAGCGGTGCAGTTCCTATCTCTTCCGCTAGGGTGTGGCAGAGGGCAGGGCGTGGCGGAGGGCAGGGCACACATGGTGTGCAGACAATCGCTGTACAGAAGAAGCTAACCTGTCTCTCCTTGTGCTCCTGCACCATGCTAGGGCACCAAAAACACCCTTCACTGACCTAGAAGCACATAGATAGAAACGCAAGGGGCTCTCCCATCACTCCTTTTTCCATTCCACATAGATACAACGGAAACAGGTAGGGGCTGAGGCAGATCAGGCTCGTGGTTTCGATGTCAAGGAGGGCCTCAGACTGACAAGACAGCGCAGGCCTTCATCCCGCCGGAGACCCCCTAGTGAGCGTGTTGTAGTCCCGGAGTTGTGCCCCGGGAGCTCTTGGCAGCGCTCCTGTGCGATCAGTCAGGACCGCAGATTTATGCTGCCTGAGCTCATGGCCGCTCGAGGAGCTCAGGTAATTAGAAGCATACGCGCGGCTCGGCGCCCAGAGCCGAGCTCCAGCAACAGCAGCACTTAGTGCCTGCGCCGTGTCCCCAGTGTACGGCCAGGCCAGCAGCTGCTGTGTGCACGGCGGCCTGCTGTATCCCATTCCAGTGCACAGCTGGGCCTGGAGCAGCTGTGTGCGCTGCGGCCAGTGGTATCCCAACTCAGTGCCCGGCCGGGCCTGGAGCTGCTCTGTGCACAGCCTTATCCCACCTCAGTGCGCGCCCTAGGGGCTGCAGTGTGCACAGCGACCGGTAGTATCACACCACAGACGGGCCAGGAGCTGCTCTGTGCACTGCGCTGACGGTATCCTATCCCGATACAGTTCTGGGCTAAGAGCAGCTGTGTGCCCAGCGGGCAGTCCTGTCCTATTCCATTCCAGTGCAAAGCCAGACAGGAGCTGCGCTGACTTTAGGATGACCACCTCCCCCCAGGTTATTATGAGCAGTTTGTTTGATAGCTTAATATGTTCTGGGTGTTGTAGTCTTGTTTGCTTCAATTGAACTAAGTAGACTAACACATGGGAAATCAATGATTTGTAGGTGAAAAGTTCAGACTGGAGACCCCTGCCCGTAATGACCTGGTGAGAGGTGGTCACCATAGCTGACCTCATCCTATAACTATACTCAACCGGGCCAGGAGAAGTTGTGTCCCTAGCGGCCACCTGTATCCCATCCATAGCCAGGCCGAATCAGCTGTGTGCCTGGCGGCCAGGCGTATCCATCCCAGCGGAGCGGACCAGGAGCACCTGTGTGATCTGCGCCCAGGCGTTTCTCATCCCAATCCACATTCTCTGTGTACAGCCTTCAGCTTTCAGTGTTGTGTTGGACCCAGCTGTGGCCAATCATGTGATATATGACATATCAACAAATGTGGAGGGGGAGAACAATTGCTCGGGATATGCCTTGGGTGATTGCCCCATTAAAAATTCAAGTACCACGACTACCCAGTTGTCCAAATTACGAAAGAAAGCACCTGCATCAACTAGAATCTTCCTGTAACTGGTAAGCAGTAACTTTCACTGTGGTGTTGTACACCATAGTGCCATCTTAACGCATGGGCACGCTGGGCAGTTGCGTTAAGATGGCACTATGGTGTACCACACGAGCATAAGGGCCACATACAGACCGGAATTTAACACTAATTTTTCGTTAAACATTTTTATTCTTGTGAGTGGTTGTGTAGGCAGGGCCCAGTGCATTGATTTGCCCCGGGGTCTACAATACTGTTAAGACGGCCCTGGTACTCCAAGTCACCATTATGTAGTTTTTCTAGAAACCTGTAGTGCTCTTCAGTAAAACAGGACACACGCGGAGCTACTTCCTCTAGTACTGAGCTGAACAGACGCTGCAGAGAAGGCTATATTGCGCTCCAATCACTAGAGGAAGACCTGCTTCAGTAGACGTGCAGACATCAAAGCCCCACGCACAAGCTCTCAACAGCACAGACCTAAATACTGTAGATCGCACAGAACCTTTCAAGACATTGTTAATGAAATGCAGTCAACACAAGATGAAGGGCACCCTGTAGCCAGAAATTGGAACTGCATTCCATACTTTACCCTCAAACATGCATGGTCACTGTATGGATTCACTGAGGCATTCTGGTACATCAAGACTCTCTGGCAGAGCCATTTTAAGGCTTGTGCAAAGTGGTCAATTGCCCAGGACCCACACCTTTCATAGGCCCCCACTCGGAAAGTGAACTTTCTCTATGTCTCACCCATGTCTATTTCTGCAGCTCAACCTCTTTCCTCTATGCCTACCACTACACTTGACTCTTTTTCCCTTTGCCTGGTGTCTTCTTAAGGGATATGTGTTTTTATGTGACCCTGTTCCTTAATCTTTGTTTTTCATCATGTGGACTAGAATTAGTAGCACATGGGCAATGAACTTCAAAGTTGTTCTGAACAGAGCACCCCAAAATCTTTAAGATGGCTCTACTCCCTAGAAAAGTTTTGTGCCTATTTGTAGGAGAAGTCAAGTCTGGTTGCATTCCTACTCCGCACTTATAAAATGCTGGAACACAGGAGTTAGGCAGACATTTTGCTGACAGGCTCAAAAATCTTGTAAAATGTAACCCACTTTCTTGACTTCAGTAATCTCATTTCCAAACAATGCCGTCCTGACCAGTCCTGACCGACAATGGTGAGTAGGAAAAAACAGGAAATAAAGTGACCGATCGAACTTTGGAGACAGAACAATCTAGACTAGAGCAAGTAAGTTAAACCTGATAATGATTATTTTGCTCAGTAAAAAAAACGGGTTTTGGTCTGTCAGGCCCTTTTTAGAGCATCAGCACTCGGGAAAAAGTGGAACTTTTCATAATTTTGCACATCATATGAATTACATTGTAAGGAGGGCCGTAATTACCTTGATCACAGAGCTGCTGCCTGGAAGTGCAAATGGGCGTGGCATGTGAGGTGGTCGACGCTCTCGCCCACTTAACCCCTGGTCTTGTGGCATAGTGGAGGAAGACATTCTAGGGTGTGTTTATAGGGCGGACAGCCTGTGAGAAGTTCTCTTTCTGTTCAGCATTTTGATCCCTGGAATGGGGCGGGGCAGTCAAAAACAGAGGCAGCATTTGAAAGGCTAGAAATTTCAGTGAGTTTTCCCTTGATCAGCTGACTTGGAGGGTTACACACAAGGCGTCTAAAAGGGGTTGGGATTTTTTTTATTAGACCCTTCGTGCGTTTTTATGTGTTTTGGAAGGGGGAGCATGGGAAGTCGAGTGTGACTGTAAAATACTAGTCACCACATAGTTCCTTCATGTTTTTATTTTATCAACGTCAGCGTTTATAACTGATCGTTTTGGAAACACTATAAATCATGTTAATACTTACGTCTCAACAAAGATTATGTGGCCATGTTTGATTCAAAGAGAGATAGCTAGTGATTGTTGACAAACAGGTGAATGCTATCACCTCCAGTGCCTTTCCCATGCTAAAAATCTTGAGAAAAATTCTGCCATTTATCCCAATGGATCTAAGGAAATTAGTAGTAACTGCCCTTACTCTCTTGAAAATTGATTATTGTAATGGTCTTTATACCAACTTACAGAAACACCTGGTTAATAAGTAACAGATCCTGCAGAACGCGGCTGCCTGTCTTCTAGTGGGAATACCCAGACACAAATTGGTCTCAAAGGCCCTGGTAGACCTTCATTGGCTACCAGTACAGAAAATAATTGATTTCAAGGCACTTTGCATCACATTCAAAGTTTTACATTTCGAGAGACCAGACTACTTCAAGAAGAAGTTTGTTAGGTATATGCCATCTAGGACTGCTAGGTCCTCCTCAGCAGTCAATCTGACAGTTCCCAAATTTAAACAAGTCTGCTGGGGTGGCAGAAGCTTTATATATAGTACAACTCAACGGTGGAACACCTTACCTCTTCACTTAAAAACCTGCCCACTTCTGCTCTCTTTTAGAAAGAATCTTAAGTCCTGGCTTTTTAATACTTAGTTTGTAATTTCTGCCCACTGTACCATGCTTCTTTTTCTGTGATAGACTAGCGCGAAGATGCCCTCAGGCATTCAAGCGCTTTAAAAAATTTGTTTTCATTTAATTTCATAGTATAATTGCTCTGAGAAGGACAGGTAATACCGCACTAAGGTACTCATTACAAGTGGCCATTTAATTTCTTTGGGGCCGGCAATAGCTGATCTGTGTATTTTCATCCTAAGGACAGCCAAAGTATCCAGGTGAAAGATTTGGCCAACATGAAAAATTACTAGGGGAATTGAACCCAGTAATTTCTCAATTCCTTGTGGACTCTCAGCATTAACATCAGCATCAGCCAGATTTTCCCCTGCCTCAGAGTCATCAATCTTGTGTCAATAACTTCAGGGTTGGGAAAATATCAGCCTATTTCCTGGACCATTCGTAATGAAGGCTCAAATGTCAGACAGTCCAGTTGAGAAGTGCTTCCACTCTCTCATTAAATGTGTTGCAGCTCTGTTCCAAAGTAAAAGTTTAACTTGGATCTAAAGGTATTTGAATGTACCATTTGCATGTTACAAACCAAATTCCAAACTAGGCACATTGACCATTCAATCTATTTCACAACCAATTTGAGCCTATTATGTGCAGTTAAGTTAGAGCTGTGTACCAGGGCTTTTAACCCACATATCTATTTCACAAAAGTGCATCTTTGGACCTGTAGATTACTCAAAGATAGCATTTCACAGGATTGAAAGCTGGGATCTTACACACCAAAATTCTCAGTAAGTCCATTAACCTAATGGAAATTCTCACCTATACCAGTTAACTCTGAGTAAGAAAATAGCAAAATTTGCTGAGAAATGCGGACACTATCCAGTATCAACTTTAGCTGGTTGATACCAAGTTTCAGCCCAATGACATTAAAACTGTAGTAGTCCTTCTGCAAAGAAATAGCATTGTCCTAAAAATACAGTAACTTGTCTCTGAAGTGCTGGTACTTTCACATTAAAACTACACCAGCCCTGCTTTGATGTACAACTACTATCCCATTAAAAGTATGGCAGCTCTGCTGAGAATTGTGGGCATTCTCCATTTAAAGTATGGAATATTTCTTGAATTGTTGTCTTGAGCCCTGTGGTTTGACGGCAACAGGCTCTCTTTTCTCCTCGTGACACAAATTGCAACCCTCGACCTAACAGCAATCTTTATTTTTCTATGAAATTTAACTTGCAATAAAAAATCATGTTTCTAGTGAAATCCTCAAACCAGTGAATATTGATGGTGCCAACCGTTTTCTTGCCTTCACATTCACCTAGAGTTGGTAGTGTCTAGGTGACAACTCTGAAAACACATGCTCCCATTTCAGAATCTGCATATTGCTTCATTTCTTTAGGATCCTGATGGACTGAAAGTCATCATTGACCAACCACCATCTTTTTGAAAATCCATGAAGATGACAAGGCCTAAGTGGTGTTCCTTCAACAACAGACAGGGAGATGCATAGTACTACCATAGCATCCAGACCCTGGAGTGTGTCAATATTGAGGTTTGAAAAAGGAAATTCTAGCAATAGGGTGAAGGGTCCTGAGAATTTCATGCAACCCACTGGTCAGATGTTGGCAAATTATCATAGGAGAGGGCGGTTTGGCATCATAAAGTAAAGGGAGAGTTATAATGAAGAAGGAAGCACTAGAGATTGACGTTTTTGAATAATCAAGGAAGTAGTTTGCACTTAAATTATTTCTGTAGTATTGCAGTATATATCACTTTGCCGAGAAGTACTAGGTTTAGATCCATACTACGAGATTCATGGATCAATATGTAGTTTCTTGAAAAGTTGCCAAATTGAAAACAATATCCTGGATAGGTCTGTCAAATTGCAAGATAAGGGATATGGTTTGAAATATCTGAGCAGTGGTGATCCAAGTGTACTTCTGCTGCAGGACCACAAAGCAACACCCAACAGAGGTAACGTGTTGAGTAGTATGGAGGTGGTCTTCAGTAGTTATATTAGCAATAAATAATTAATGGCAACCAGCCATTGTCATTGGAAGAGGCAGATTGGCATTAAAGTAATTGATGCAGGAGTTTGGCTTAAAAGAATTGTGGCAGTTCTGTAATTCAAACACCCAAGCACACACCTTTTACTGCCACTGTAACAAAACCAAGTGAAACTCAAACTACATTTTTGGCTCAAAGGAAGGTCTACAAGATTGCTTGATTGATATTTAACTGAGAATTTCATTTGATCAAGGCACCTTATTTTATTATAATAATGATGTCACAGTAACCGTTGGAAAATCGTTTGCTAGGTGGACAGGTATATAAATGCTATTTATGAATTACTTTTTGTTACTTATATCAGAAATGGCAACAATGAGACATTCATCAAATTTAACTTGGATCATCAAAGACTCACAGCGGCATGCCTTTAAAGCCTTAATAATTAAATACATTTTAAATTGCTCATTGGATAAACAATCAACATTTAATAAGGCATATCAGATTATGGCATGTGCTAAGTCATTGAAGAAAATGAATGGCTGAAGGAACCTCTTTCTTACATTCTTCCCTGAATTGAGAGGACTATTAATGCATCAATGGAGTCTAGCATAAGCTATGAAGATTATTTACCATATAAATTATTGTTAAATAAGCGGTATCATCATTAGTTGACAAATTAAAATGATAAAGACAGTGGCATGCTTAATACAAAAAGGGTCGATTGTATCAAATTCATGAAACTAGTAGATAAGACAATCAGGGACATTGCAAAGTAGGTAACTGAGGTGGAAATACTTGAGTTTTACTAGGAGTTTAGAGACTGACAGACATTACCCAACAGTCAGTTCACAATGTACTCACAACCTTATATTAAGTACATTAAAGGGTTAAAGGGTAGAAGCACTGGAGACTGTGGGCCTGGATCCAGAATCTGAGATCAAAATGGTAATTGTGCGTGTAAAAACTTGCAAAGCTTTGGAGCTCCATGGTGATGCATATATATGGTTTCTGCTTGATAAACCATTTCTTTACTTTGTTGCCAATAGGGATAAATGTAATCAAGCTTAAATAAAAAAAAATTAAATCGAAAACTGCGCACCAATAAAAATAATAATGTGTTTTTTATAAAGCACTTACTAACCGAGAATTTCAGTTCCTAAGCTCTGTCAATGATAGGTACAGCAGTTAAATGATGCTAAATTTGAAAACCTCAGAAAAATGGAAAAAAGTTATTCTTTCCAGGATTTAAATTTGTGATGTGCAGATCACATTCAAATGTTAGCTGTGGGTGCTTAGCTCACTGGACGATCGTGCTTGGCGGCAACATGGATTTGGTCAAAACGTTCGAGTAGATAGAGAGTGAGTTTTCAAGTTTTTAAATTTGGGATGCATTTTTTGGTGGGATGTGGAGGTGGGATATGGTAAAATACCAAATCCGTGAGCAAGTAAATTGAAAAGAAAGAGCATTTTAAGTCAACATCATGCTTGCATGTCTGCCTGTCCATTGACTTAGCTGTCATGTGCTGGGCAGACTTGCTTGTGTGCCCTTTCTGACAGTGTGCGCTTTTACTTCTTTTCATTGCAGATCCATTCATGTGGTTGTGATCCGTGAGGGCCAGAGCGATGGAGATCAGGCTGTCCTCGGCAGTGGCCACTTTATGTGCAGCTCTGCTGTTGGTTTCCATAGAGGCAGAAGGTAACTTCTACACCCCTCTCCCAACCCTGTCCTTTCACGCTCCTTGTCAAAGATGGTGCAGAATTGACTTTTTCTCTTCCTCTCTCTCTCTCCCCTCTCTCTTTCTTTCTAGCCCAGTGATTGTTTTCTTCCTGTGCCTGTCTCTGTTGGAAATAAACGCCCCATTCTGTCCTTCAGGCGTTTGTCTTTTTGTCAAATCTTGATCTACTTTCATTTGTTATTGTTTTTCCTGATTTCTGATCTCTATCAAATGTGTACTTGTCCTTCTGAGTTGCTGCTCGCATAAATCCCTTAAGGGAGGGTTGGGTAGATTTTGTGTGATGCTGAGGGGCACAGTGCTGAGGAACAAGGACATGCCTGTACTGGCAATCACGCCTTCCTAGCACCAATTTGCCTTTATTTGTTGTGTGTGGATACAAAAAGAGCCCTCTCACTGTATTTTTATATGACATTGAAATAAAATACTCCAACTCTGTTCTTCGTGGTACTGTGTTTTGTTGAACGTTCTGCGCCTTGCTGGACTTTGTTGCAGACCCTCGTTAGCTTTCCCAGATGCCCCAGAGGCATCACTTTAATGAGGAACAGAGCATCATTTGCTGATGTCACGTTTTGTTGTTGGCTGCAATGATACCTCTCTCTGGATGCCTGGTTAGTGAAAGGGCTCTAATTTTATGGCAAAAATTGCACATATTTCTGTATCTCAGGGCAGTAAAGTTTACAGACAGCTGTGTTGACAATAGGGGCATAGCTACTATTGGTGCAGCAAATACAGTTGCACCTCAGCACAGAGCACATTGAACACTGATGATTGCTGTATTTTACTACCCTAGCATGAGTCAAAGGGGACATATTTCTTGCTTGCACCAGGGCCAATGGCATCCCTGCTGCACTGCCTTTTGATAAGTGCAAAATCACATTCCAAATTCACAGAGTCAGGAATAGTGGGCTTTGCTGCTGCAAACCAATTTCGTTACTCTTGAAATTCCAATGCAATGGCAGAATTATTAGTGTGAGTAAGCATGTGCACAGGTGATAGTAGTGGATGTTACAGGATGGAGACACTCATGTGGCTTTTCACAAAGCCTTTGCAGATAGTTTTATACTCTGACAACTGTAAAAGATTTAATCTGCCCATGGGAAGAGTAATTTCATTTTGAGGGCTGGAAGGGTGAAGCAACACTTCAAATGTATGGGGATGTACGGGAAGGTCAAAATTCTTCTACTTTTGACTTATGCAATTGAAGATGTACATTTGCTGCATTTCCCATAAATGCTTATGCTTGTGATTATACCTGAAGAAGTATATTCGGAGGGGTGGTGGCATACAGGGATGAGGATGGCTCCACCCAGAACCTAGGCAATCCCGATCAACAATCTTGCATTAGATCATTCAATAATAGAAGAGGCAACTGAACTGACAATACCTTTGGTCACATTAGATCAGTTGCAGGTATGAGACTCAATTCTAAGTGACTTTTTGACTTCAAAACCAAGAGAACATTTCCTACCAAAACGAAGACAGAGAATTGCAAAGTGGGTTCCGTTTAACCAACTATTGTGTGTGATTACCATTACATCATTCAAATTGTGCCCTGCTATATCCACTTTTGAAGCAGTCTATACTGGATAAGAATGCCACTGATAACTTTAAACCATTATCTCAATGACCCTGTTCAGTTAAGGTAAAGAAGAAGACACCTATGATCTTTAGGCAGTTGCTGACAAGTATGGCCCCATCAGATCGGTATAGTTGGATTTGTCCTCAACGTTCAACACTGTGAACCAACTTGTCCTGCTGAAAACATTATATGATGCAGGAATCTATGACAAAGCACGCCACTGGTGCAATAATGTATCCTAGGGAGATCCTAGATGATAGCGCTGTCCTCTATTAAATCGACCATGAAATAGCAAGGTTCAGCTCTTTCACCTCTCATTTTCAGTAATTATGAGTGGCCCTTCGCACCTGGTAGTATATTTGTGTATAATGGGTGCTACAAATACAGAGCAGCAAATTTTTTCACAAATAAATATGAATGACAACTCTGTTACATTTTGGTCTAGATGGCAGTCCACTTATTTGACTGGGAAGTACTTAAGAACAATCTGCTTCAAAATCATAGACGTAGGAAATCCCTTCATGGGTTCAACGTAGCTTATCAATTTCAGCTTCCAAACAGACAAATAGCCACTTTTATCTAAAGCACAAAACATTGATATGAGTCGGTAATAACCAAATCCAACACTGTGAAGATAGGATTAGATAGAGTGGCTGGAAATTGTCAGAAAGAAGACTTTTGCCTTTGGTTTCAGTTTGAAGGGAAACTTTATATATTGAGGTCCTCATAACAGGTTCAGGGTTAAATTCCAACCCCGTCTGCAAACAGGAGTTTGCACATGTGTTGGCATTGTGTGTTATGTGATCATTATCACACCCTCACAGTTTTGCTCCTGATAGATTGTGGCCGGTCAAACATGTCTACATTTATTAGGGAAATGGCCATAAAAAGGCAAATGATGTGGAACTCAGTGTGTTAAATACCTCACCATGAGATAATGGTATTATCAGGCATGGTAAACACCTCATTCTATTCACATAACTTGCAACAAGAACGCAACTAAAACAAACCGGTTGAATTTCTTCTACAGGAATATTCCTGTGGTGGAGGAAATTCAGCAGATAGATTCTACTCTGTACTTAGAGTATCTTCTAGAAACTCAAGGAATTCCAGTTCCCTCCATACGCTAAATGAAACCCTTTGTCTGAAAATGGAATTCAAGTACACCAACCAAAATATTTTCTTTGCTGTTCTTGCTAGCCTCAAAGAATGTTGTTTTCAGAATAGTATTCCAAGTAGGCAGCTACATCTTTATTACATTATTGGATGGTTTTATAAATAGTATCAATAAAAGTAGAGCCAGGTACATGTAGCCTAACAAAGCTTCCTCAAGATAATCTTTTTTTAAATATGTCTCACTTTTAGTGCTGGCTTTGCTAATGTGCGGTATTCTACAGACGGCAATGCCTCTGGTCTTACTGAAGAAAACTTTCCAGAGAGTCAATACAGAGAGCAACCACTAGCATCCCCATACTAGGCAGTACATAAGGTAAACAAAGAAGGGAAGAATTTCTTATAACCCACATAGAATCTGTATTGCAGTCAATGTTCTGACCTGCAATGTGACGTCCTGAGGCCTCACCTTTTATTAGATCAAAGTGATCAAATATTTATTATCCATTCTAACCTTATACAATGGCATTTACTGAGTATCAGTGTCTGATAAGTAGGGTTTACAAAAGTATGGTGCTTACTATGGTTACTCTATGCTGCTGTTTTTATGTATTTAATAAGTGTTACAACTCTTTTTAGATATTTGCTAGCATTTTATCAGGGACATATTGACTTTACTAACACAAACAAAAGATTTAAGCAGGAGGGTCCTAGGGAAATTTTAAAGACCTGCATAGGATTATATCCCCAATAATATACGTCAAAAACATGCAGTTTAAATTCATACCGTAGGTGCACTGTTTTTAATCCTGGCAGAGAGCACATCAGAATAAAGGTCGCATTTTGTCCTCTCTAGCTAGTTTTATTGTCACATCCCTCACGTTTCTTCATTCTTTGCGCTGCGCCCTCACTCACACTTTAGTTCTCATTACTTGTGGATTTAGAATATCCTGGTAGAGTACACACCAAAACATCCCTGAGCTCCTCCCTCTCAGAGAGGGGGTTGTAGCCCTCAAAGGAACTAGGTTTTTCCTTTGAGAGGAGAATCCCAAATGATGAAGCATGTCACCTCTGGTGAGTGAGGGATTTCGTCCTAAAAAGGGAACTTCCCACAGCTAGGTCTGTGTGTTATAGTCTGTGGCTTCTCTTCTCACAGAACTATCCTCCCTTTTGTTTTGTTTGAATAGACCCAAAGATTTTGCTGTTTTTGACATATTGACTTTAAACTGACCATGAGACAGGCATCAGTACATTCAGACATTTTGAATTTACTACCTTTTATTTATTAATGTAGGAATATTTTTAGTTAAGGTTGTCATCTTTTGAAGGAAAATGGAAGTGTAGCTAAAGGCCATATTCACAAAAGTAAACTTACACTTTTGTGTACGTTTACTGATTGTTTGCTATTCACAAAGGCATTTTACTAGTAGTATCTTTATGACTGCGGAGTCGCCGCACATAAAAAGATAGGACCGTCTTGTCTTTTTATGTACGGAGACTTTGCAGTTGAAAATATACTTCTAGTAAGATACCTTTATGAATAGCAAACAATTGTAAACTTACATAAAAGTGTAAGTTCACTTTTATCAATCAGGCCTTAAGTTCCTATCTCTAAGTCACACAATATTATTAAGCGCATTTATCGAACATTGTTGTTGAATAATGTTAGTCAAGTCTATGGCATAATACAGAGAATTGGTGACAAATACATCATAGGCATATGCAAAACTGAAACATTGTAGTAAAATTATTCTTAACAAGTCTGACATAAGTATCAATCTTATATGTTATTAGCAAACTTATCATTCTATTGGGTGTTGATTTTCTATTAATAAATCCAATGGGGCAAAACAATGTTTGTTAATGATATTTATGTTGGACGATAATCTGCCAACAATATTATGGTTCCAAACCACTTATGAAACCAAATGTACTTTAACTTAAATTCATACTGCATGTACCGTGATTGGCAATACGTGTAAGTCTAATCAATTCACACCCTGCTCAAATTGGGATAATGTGCTAAACAGGCATGGAGAAAGAGGCAACATAGAAGATGCTGTAGCTTAAGATTCTATTTGCCTCAGAACATTGATGTTTACAGACTTAAATGTCTGTGATATTTATGAGTGTTCACACAAACACTTACCATTATTATTTTCAGAACTCACACATTTAATATTAGGTCCACTATAGAGTTTCTTTTATTTACTATTAATAACTTCACATCTACATATCTTGAAGATATATATTTTGGCAAAGTACACAATTATGGAGTTGTGTAAAGTAAGCTTATACTAACCTATCTATTCTTACCTTGTCAACATTTTGGTGCTCAATATTTTGCCTACAATATTATGATAGCATAACATTTTGGAAATTATATTCTGGTAGAATATCCCACCTATCCCCAATATGTGAGTATTAATATTGGAATAGATATTGTATGGGGAAAGAATAGAGGAATCATAAGTTGGCGTAGGATATAATAATTGAAGTAGATTACTTTTGATGATAATCTTTGGGTTACAAAATACTGTGTAGTAAATAACTTTGTTGCTTGACTACACAAACACATTGAGTAGTGAAAACATTAACAGAAAGATAAATTAATGAGTGTCTCAAAATATCAAGTTAAAGGGCCTTATAAAAAGAATGAGTGGACCAACGAGATGCTATGTTAAACATTGCACTGAGTGGTACACCTTTTTCCTAACTGCATTTTTTTTCCTTTTCAAAATTGTAAGAATTTTTTCTTGACCATTTAATGTGGATAGTACATATATGTGCTAGACACTACACATATTCAAATTTCACTTGTTCTTCAGAGAAGCTCAAACTTCCGTACATTAGCGATACCAACTCATTTGTTTTGCCCAAGAGGCATATTTCACATGTGAATTTATCGCAATAGGTAATTTCAGAAAATGTGCCTTCAAATAGGCATTTTACCTGTTTTGGTGCCTTTTTCACTGCAAAATCGATTCTCCTTATTTGACAAAAGCATGATCAACTTATTGCGCTTACCATGTTTCAGAAAGTGGACAGCGTGAAATCAATGAGCATGCACTCTATTTTTATGTAACACACCTAACTTGATTGTTCTTTAAAATAATTACAAAAATACTTTAAAATGTGAAAGACTTTTTCCCCACAGTCAGTTTTTCTGTTTTTCTGGAATCCGACCACGTGGAAACCAACAAGTTGGGCTTTGCTGCTCTTTCACTACAGCAGGTACAGCCTAAGGTCTCTGCTGCATCAGGCCACTATACCTAAAAGGTTGGTGTTGATACTTTCCATGTACTCATTTCTTTTATGAAGCATGCTCAGGCCAGTGGTGTTTGCCTTTGCATTAAATTTGTCCTGAGCAATTGGCACAATATTTTATAATGATATTCTTTATATATATATGCATTTATATGCATATATATGTACATTGATTACATAAGTATTTTAACTAAACAGAGCTGTATACTATACTAATAACATTTGTGCATGGTTTATACTAAATTTCGAACGCAGCTCTCTCTAACAATGTGAATATAACAAACAGATGAGCCATTAAACGTGACTATTAATTTATTTACTACATCTTAGCTGACTCACACACAAGAATGCACATACAAACATAAGTCAATGCATGTACCGTTCAAATGTACTGCAACCCACACACAAACTTTGTGTGCACACAAACGCAGAGTGACAACACAAACATACACACTCACACTGCATGTCTTAAACCACAAAAAAGTGTTCATCTGGTGTCTTGCTTGTGATACCAGTTCTAGTTCTGCAAGGAGTGTCTGTTTGCAATTAGTTTCCTAACCTCTTTTGTTAGGGTCTAAATATTTGCATTTACCACCCACTTTGAGCGAGTTAGTAGATGTTGTAAAACTTTGCATGTTTGGCATGATAATATACAAAGGAATGTCATTATAAAATATTTATGAAATGTCTGTCTTTAACGAACCGTGTACATGGAGACCTAAACCCACTGTAAAACTCTCAGAACTACCCATCTCATATCAACATGCATGATGCTGCAAAATTCCTTTCATGCAAGCATATGTTCTCATGGCCTTTCAAGTTACCCATGTCAGCAATTCCTACACGTCTTCCTGGTTTTGTTTCAGTTATTTGTTCAGACCACAGGTGTTCTCTCTTTGTTTGCTGAAGGTATCAAAATAAATGTTCGTCATTATGCTCTGATATTGTCTTTTCCATTATTAACCACTGTTTTGTGAAACCACATACAAGCATTTTGAAAGTAAAATGCTGTTTCCTGTATGGGGTATATGAACGCATGCTGCAAAAATGTTACTTTCCTGCTGAAATACTATTTTGAAAGTTTTAAAGGTGCGAACAGAATGAAAATTACCGAAAGATACTACCAAGAATAAAGAAGGCTCATATATCGCTTTGCTTAAAATTACACCATTAATATTGGTGTCAATACCTTGCAGTATCTCAAATGTATGATTCTCTAAGCACAGGCACACTTATGTATCCATAAGTCTGTGTGTGTTTACATGCATTGCTTTCCCATAAAATAATGTAAAGACTCACTTTCTGTATAATATTAATATCTTTTTTTGGCATTGTTTGTTTTTGGCTCAAATATATACCATGTGCTATATACTGTATATCTATATAACAAATAGGTCATTTGGCAAAATATAATTTTTTGCACAGTAATTGCACATTGCACAAAACTGCCAGTTTTTTTGTAAATATTTGCAATGTGTAGTTAATATCTACATTAATAACATGCACGTGCATTGAAGTGCTCAAAATCATATATATGTAAAGAATAGAAACACATACAATATTAAATAAAATCCGATTATACCTCAATTAAACTACAGAAGTCAAAACAAAGCAAAATTATTGTTTTAATTACGTCAATCAGATCACCAGTCTCATTTAACAAGCCAACTTTAGCAATTTGTGTTTGGCAAGCCATTGTTTCTCAAAGTATCATGCCTAACAACTTTGTCAGCATGAAGAAGTTGCTAGGTTCAGCAGTTCATAATGTATGCAAACACTTTCCTGTAATGGACTACAGTGTATACATTTGTTGATGTCTTGTGAGTAGGAGTGTTGTCTTTGTGTTTTGTCCTATAAAGTATTATTGTGAGCAGGTTCGATCTAGCATGTCTTGTACGGATTGCACCCAGCATGCTCACAAATCCCTTTCATTGTCATGTCAACTCTTTGCCCAGTGGGTCATTTTCTGCGAACTCGCTGTGCACCCACCCCATACTCGGATTTATGTTCTATCTTGCTTGTTTCTGCTGGCCATTTTCGAATGACTCGGCAACTCAAGAAGCCAATGTTCTGTTGTGTCCTCTGTAACATGATGTGTTGTGATATTGTCGAGCTTTTGTTTCATACCTGTTCCAACATACATGTCAGCATGCTTGTTGGAAACAAATTTATGCAAAGACACGATCAGTAAGCTTTGTTTACCTTTATCATTTTATTTTTCAGTAATAGTTTCTGATACTATATAAACACAATCTTTTTTTATAAAATTCTTTTTTTTAGTTGATCCACCCTCAGATCTTAAATTTGAAATCATAAATGAAAACAGTGTTCGAATGTCATGGGAGCGACCGTCTGAACCCATAGAGGGCTACAAAATCACCATAGTTCCGACAACAGGTATGTTTATGAGTCATTATGTGGCACAGCAATTTCAATATGTGCGGTGTTATCTCCTCATAATGAGGCTCCAGATTACAAGCTGTGCGCAAATGTTTGCACAGAGTATGCCCAGAGTATTTATTTGAATTAATGATCACTTTTTCACACCTATACAGGTTCTTTACAATTGCTATTTAAAGCAGAAATTAAACTATTTAAGTGGCTTGTTAGCAAAACAATCACACTCCGGCATGCAAATCACAGTTTTCATGCAAAATACATCAAATAATTTGCAAACATACTGAATGGTTGAAAATGCACCCTAGTTTAACCAGAGCTCTGACCCTGGGTGCTTCCATTAGATATCTTGTTGGTAGCTCAATGGAATGTGCATATGTTCCTCCTCACCAGAGGTCACATTCCTTTTTTTTTTTTTTTTTTAATTTTTTCAGTGGAGCCAGCATATATTTTGACAATATATTATTCAAAACATGACATATACATCATTAATAACTTAAACAGCATACATATTTATGCGAACAGAGGAGGAGAGAACAAAGAGGGGGAAATATATGATAAAATATATAACAATAGAAAGATAAATCTAAGTTTTGCTCCATTTCTATACTTTTTTGTGCCAGGGCTACTCCCAATAAAAGCTGGACCAGATCCTTTTGAACTTCATTAGGGATCTCGGACCTCTTTTTTTTTTTTTTAGAAAGGTTCCCAAAGCAGTGCAATTTCAACCAATACTTTCTAAAGTGTGCACGTTTGATGTGATACAAAGCATCTGGAAACCTTATTTGTTTAAGGAAGAACTCTTTTGTGCAGATGGTACACGTTTTTTTTTTTCCTCCCTCCCTTCCCCCTACTCTTCCATCAATAAACCCCATACCTGTCGACCCCTCGCCCTCCCCCTCCGACCTTTACATTTATACAGTGCTGTTAGACTTGGCATCTTTTGGCGTGTTTCCCCTGACTTTTTGCTTTCTGACCTCCCAGTTTTGACTCTGTTTTTGCTGGTGTAATGATTCGGCGCACTTTCCTCACTGCGGTCCAGTGGGAAAGTGCAAGTGCTCCTGTATAAAATGTGTTATGGATTGGTGTTTCCATGATTGGCCTATTTGGTTTATCTGTCAGTCCCTTCTAAAGTGCACTGCGAGTGCCAGGGCCTATAGACCAAATGCTGTGGGTGGGCTGCAGCACTGGATTGTGCCACCCACGCAAACAGCCCGTAAAATGTAACTCAGGCCTGCCAACGCAGAGCCTGTGCGCAGCCTGGGGCTGCCATGTCGACTTGGCAAGTGCACACACTTGCAAGTCCCTAAACCTTCCCTTTGCTACATGTTAGTCACCCCTAAGGTAGGCCCAAGGTACCCCTGTGGGCAGGGTGCGGTGTATGCGAAAGGTAGGACATGCCCGGGTGTGTGCGGCATGTCCTGATAGTGAATTACAGCCTAGTTCGTTTCTTCACTATTGCAAGGCTACCTGTTCCCCATAGGCCAGAATGG
The DNA here is from genome assembly GCA_963921515.1 of Calotriton arnoldi. Lineage (NCBI taxonomy): Eukaryota > Metazoa > Chordata > Amphibia > Caudata > Salamandridae > Calotriton > Calotriton arnoldi. The sequence continues at coordinate 206,996 of CAWUFW010010850.1, forward strand.
GCGGTTTTGATTATTACAGTATATAATCCTAACTGACCCCGGGAACATGGTAGAAATTCGAGTTTAGTATGCCTGGACTCAGAATGGTAAAATGCATCTTTTAGTGAAGTTGGTTTTAACATTCTGTGTTTGAAAATACCACTTTTAGAAAGTGGGTATTTTCTTGTCTAACCATCCAAGCCTGCCTCTGCGAGGTTGTGTATTCCTTGTCTGGAGTGTGAGTGACAGGGGCTGGGGGATGCCAGGAGACAGGGTGAGTCAGCACAGGGCTGAATAGCAAGATCTACATGTAGATGGGTGGGAGGGGTCGCACCTGGGCCCTGAATAGGACAGTGCCTTCCCTCCACAATGCTGGCTCCACCTCCTGTGGTGCGTCTGATGTCCCTGGCCTACTCACTGAAAGAAGGGACGGAGACTTGTCAACAAAGTGCTCCAGAACTGGTTTGGACTAGGCAAAGGCCTCTCTGCCTTCAGAGAACAAAGGAATTTGGGATATAAATATTGGGGCCCTGACCCCATGAATTTAGATCTCGCTGGAATCAAGGAACCTGCCAAGACGAAGAGCTGGAAGAGCTGCCAGGAGGAGTACTGCCCCGTTGCTGTGTTGTTGCTTTGTTGGGTTGGCCTGCAGTTGCTGCTTCTGTCTTGGGCAGTGAAAGGACTGGACTGAACTTTCTACAAACTTGTGCTGAGTATCTCCAAGGGCCTGAAACCGAGCTGGCCTCCTGTTAAGAAGTCTCAGGGACTACAAAGACTTCACAAGCCTCTGGGTACCGCTTCTGGAACGCTGTTTCAGTTGCCACAGAGGAAGGGAACTGCAACCGACTCCGTCAACCGAATCCATCCCTGGCCGGTGACCTGTTTGCACCGCAGACCGCATCGCCCGCTTCGCATCGCAACCCTGGTCTCACCGTTGGCGACGTCCGACGCCGCCAACATCGAGCCGCTGCTTGCACCGTGACCTGTGGGCACCGCAGTTCGCATCGCATCGCTTCACTGAACCAACCGGACCCGACCGACGCTGTCGCTGCAACTGGCTCAAGAGTCGAGACCGCACCGCATTTGGGGCACCGCTCGCACGTCTGCGACGCACCGCTCCGACTCGCACCGCTGTCCGACGCCAGCTCCCGCACTCCGGCTTGGTCGCCTGCATCGCAACCTGTCAGCACCGCATCGAGCATCGTCTCGCCCTGCATCGCACGCCTTGGACTCACCGACTCCGTCTGCACGACGCTCATCGAGCCGCTGCCTGCACCGCATCGAGGGACACCGCACCTTGCATCGCTCCGTCTTGCACCGCAACCGCGACGAACGCCGACCGGCTCGTACACTCCGTACCAGCCACAACGAGAAAGGTACTGTAACCGAGTCTGTTCATGACTCTGCTGGCCCGGATCGACGCGGTCGGCTGGAACTGTTAGACTCTGTGGTTTTCAGCATCACGGTAGGCTCGGACGGAGCTACCGACTCGTACGAACTTTGCTTTTGTGCTATTCCTGCAAAGAAGAAGTTACCGTATCAAGCATTCATTTTTAAAGTATAGTATTGTGGATTTTTGTCGTAATTGGTCTTGTCTTGAGTATATAAAATATTGGTTATTTTTCTAAACTGGTGTGGTGTCCGTTTGTAGTGCTTACACTGTATTACTGTTGGTTATGTGCAAATGCTTTACACACTGCCTCTGAATTAAGCCTGACTGCTCGTGCCAAGCTACCACGAGGGTGAGCAGGGGTTACTTCACGAGTGTAACAACCCTTACCCTGACTAGGAAGAAGGGTCCCTACTTGGACAAAGGTGCAAGCCCTTGCCAACTAGAGATCCCATTTCTAACATTGGTTGTCAGCGGTGAGGATAGGACTTGTGTTTGCACTTGACTTACAGTGATTGGTGTGCACTACTACCATATCGCAGACCATTACGTACCACATACTGGTTCTTTTTCTTTTGGCCTATTTTTGATCTTGCCAGCTTTCAACTCACTACGTTTGTCATGCCTGAATCAATTGCATCATCCGTTGCATCCCTGGAAGTTATCTTTGAGGAGGATAGGTTGGAATCCTACGCCGTAAAGGAGTTACGAGCGATTTGTAAAAACCTGAAAGTCCAAATTAAAGGCCTCACAAGGAAGGAGGAGCTACAGAAGGCGCTGAGGGCCTGGGTAGCAGCCAGACATGCCAATGGGCAGCCTGGTGATCTCAGTGAGGAGGTGGAGGAGCCTATTTCCAGGGTGGATGTGCTTTTGGGTAGGGGGAACCCGCCAGGTCAGGCAGCAGCAGTCTGTCCCCAGAGGAGCTGGAGGACAGGCGGGAGGCAAGGCAGTTTGAGCTGCAGAAGCTCAGGCTGGAGAGTGAGCGGGAGGAGAAGAGATTGGCCATAGAGGAGAGGAAGATGCTCTTAGAGCATGAGAGAGAACTGAAGGAGCTAGAACTTAGGAGTAAGTCAGGCTCAGATGGTGGCAGCAATTCGTCCAGAAAGGCAGACAGGATTGTGCACATTCCCAAGAACGTAGGCAAGGAGTTCAAGAAGGGGGATGACATACAAAGGTGGTTTCAGGGTTATGAGGCAGCCATACACATGAATGGGGTCCCTGAGGAGAATTGGGGAGCAGGATTGTGGCCACTCTTCCCTGAAGAAGCAAGGGATGCTCTGATAGCTTTGGGTAAGGGGTATCACCTCACCTATGCTGACATGAAGGATGCCCTTCTCACGAAGTATGGTCTTACTCCTGAAAAGTACAGGGATCAGTTCAGGTCCAGTAGGAAGTCTGATGCCAACACTTGGTTGGAATGTGTGGATGTGTTCTGCAGGTCGCTGGATGGTTGGGTAAAGGGCAGTAGTGTAACAGATTTTCAGGGGCTCTACAACTTGATTGCATGGGAGCACTTGTCTAGTCTATGTTTTGCAGATCTGCGCCAGCACCTAGTTGATAGTAAGCTAACTGACCCCAGGAAGCTTGCTATGGAAGCGGACCGCTGGGTGAGTACCAGGGTCCACAAGAAAGCGTTTGGGGAGACTCAGCCAAAGGTGGGCAGGGTCCCCAGCAGAAAGGTGGGGGGACAAGGGTAAAGCACAGGAGTTCTCTAAAGGGCCCCAAACTAGTACCCAGGGTAAAGGTTCCCAGCCCCCAGTGATAAGAAGAAAGGGGTCTCAACAGGGAAGCCTGTTGAGACCGGCCCCCGCAAGTGTTATGCATGTGACCAAGTAGGTCACTTTAAGAGGGACCCCAAGTGCCCAAAGGGGACACAGCCACCCACCGGTGGACAGTCCAAAGTGTTGGCTAGTGTAGCGCTTGGGGAGGAGGGGTGCCCACAGGAGGGTGGGGATCCCGCAGAAATGACCCTTGTCTCACTAGGGGACAGTGAGATGGTCCCAGGAAACCAGGTGCCCCCTAACACAAAGAAATATAGCACCTGGGTGACCATTAATGGGAACAGGGTAGAGGCTCTCAGAGATACAGGAGCCAGTGTGACCTCAGTCCGGTGTCACCTGGTGTCTGAGAAGCAAGTAGTCCCAGGAGCATTCCACCAAGTAATTGCTGTCGACAACTCAGAGCGCCAATGTATGGTGGCGCAGGTTCCCTTTGAATGGGGGGGGGTCTCAGGTCCCTTAAGGGTGGTTGTGAGCCATACCATGCCTGTAGATTGTCTGCTAGGAAACGACCTGGAGCAGTCGCAGTCCTCATGGAAGGAGGTGGAGCTCAGGTCTCACTTGGAGATGCTTGGGTTGCCAGAGTGGGCATGCGTGTCTACTCGGTCAATGGCAGCCAGAAAGGGTGATCAAGAGGACTTGGAGCCTGAAACAGTGGCCCAAGTCCCTGCCAAGAGAAAGGGCAGGGGGCGCGGGAAACCGGCCCCCGAAGTTCCCACGGACCGGGAGGAGGCGGACCTCGAGGGGACGCCCGGTGCCTACAGGGGAGCAGGTAGCCGAACTGGGAGACATCTCTGAGCTGACCCATTGGCAGCAAGAAGGGGGTCCCACCAGGGAGGAGTTCTGCAGGGAGCAGAGCGAGTGCCCTACTCTGGAGGGTCTGCGGTGGCAGGCTGCAGACCAGGCAGCTGGTAATCAGTCCGGGTCACATCTGATCTACTGGGAGAGTGGTCTCCTATACAGTGAGCCTAAGGTTGCTGAGCCTGGGTCAGCCCGTGTGCTGGTGGTACCCCAGCGCTTCAGGACCTTCCTACTGGGTCTGGCTCATGACGTGCCTTTGGCAGGACATTTGGGGCAGGACAAGACCTTTGACAGGCTTGTCACCCACTTCTTTTGGCCCCAAATGCGAAGGCAGTCAGATGCACTCTGTAGGTCTTGCCAAACTTGCCAGGCAAGTGGTAAGAGTGGGAGGAAGGTCAAAGCTCCTCTCCAACCTTTCCCTGTTGTTGGAACACCCTTTGAAAGGGTAGGGATGGATATTGTGGGGCCACTGGATCCCAAGACAGCCATGGGCAACAGGTACATCCTGGTCTTGGTGGACCATGCCACCCGGTACCCGGAGGCAATCCCTCTCAGGACAACGACGGCGCCAGTGGTGGGCCGGGCGTTAATGGGGATCTTTTCCCGTGTGGGATTCCCCAGAGAGGTGGTTTCTGATAGGGGGACCAATTTCATATCGAAGTATATGACATCCCTGTGGAAGGAGTGTGGTGTAACCTACAAGTTCACCACTCCTTACCACCCACAAGGAAACGGTCTGGTGGAGAGATTCAACCAGACCTTGAAAGGCATGATCAAGGGTCTAACAGAACCCATGAGGCGTAAGTGGGACGTCCTCTTGCCATGCCTACTCTTTGCGTACAGGGAGGTGCCTCAGAAGTCTCTTGGGTACAGCCCCTTTGAGCTCCTGTATGGCCACCCTGTCAGAGGACCTCTGAGTTTGGTAAAGGAAGGCTGGGAGGCAGCTCCCAGGAAAACTCCCCAGGATGTATTTAGCTACATGCTGGCCTTTAGAAACCAAACTGCCCGCTTCAGGAAACTCGCTCAGGCGAACCTAGAAGCAAGTCAGGAAGAAATGAAGAGATGGTATGACCAGAATGCCACTCTGGTCGAATTTCAACCTGGGCAAAAAGTGTGGGTCATGGCCCCAGTAGCACCTTGTGCCTTGCAGGACAAGTGGACTGGGCCATATGAGGTAAAGGAGCGCAAAAGTGACGTCACCTACCTGGTGGATTTGCAGGCTCCAAGGAACCCTTTGAGGGTCCTTCACGTGAACCGCCTCAAGCCCCACTTCGAGAGGTCCGAAGTGAGTATGCTCTTGGCGACAGATGATAGGGTGGAAGAGGAGAGCGAGCCTCTCCCTGACCTCCTGTCTACCAAGGAGCATGATGGGTCAGTAGAGGGTGTGATCCTCTCCCCTACTCTGACTCAGGAGCAGCAGGGGACTGTCGCCAGTTGTTGGGACAGTTCGCCCCACTGTTCTCTCTGACCCCCGGTGTTACTCACTGGTGTACCCATGACGTGGACACCGGTGACAGCCATCCTGTGAAGCACAAGATTTACAGGTTGACTGACCGGGTCAGAGCCAGCATCAAGGAGGAGGTCTCTAAGATGTTGGCGTTAGGGGTGATTGAGCCCTCCCACAGTCCTTGGGCCAGCCCAGTGGTCTTGGTCCCAAAGGCTGCGGCGCCCGGTGCCACTCCAGAACTCCGGTTTTGTGTGGACTACCGTGGGCTCAATGCCGTCACCAGGACTGACGCGCACCCCATCCTCAGAGCTGATGAGCTCATTGATCGGTTGGGAGCTGCCCGGTTCCTCAGCACGTTTGATTTGACGTCTGGGTACTGGCAGATTGCCTTAACCGATGGGGCCAAGGAGAGATCAGCATTCTCAACCCCAGAAGGTCATTACCAATTCCGGGTGATGCCCTTTGGGTTGAAGAATGCCCCTGCCACCTTTCAGAGGTTGGTCAATCAGGTGTTGGCTGGGCTGGAGGATTTCAGTGCCGCCTACCTGGATGACATTGCTGTGTTCAGTTCCAGCTGGGAAGAACATTTACAGCACCTTGAGAAAGTGTTGAGGGCTCTGCAAGGTGCAGGCCTCACGATCAAGGCCAGTAAGTGCCAGATCGGGCAGGGTTCTGTGGTGTACTTGGGACACCAGGTAGGAAGCGGCCAGGTGGCGCCCCTACAACCCAAGATTGACACCATTCTGGCTTGGGAACCCCCAAGACCCAGACAGAGGTGAGAGCCTTCTTAGGTCTCACCGGTTACTATAGGAGATTTGTTAAGGGCTATGGCACCATCGTTGCCCCCTTAACAGAGCTGACCTCTAAGAGGCAGCCCAGGAAAGTGATCTGGACTGAGTCCTGCCAGAAAGCTTTTGATGCCCTGAAGGCAGCCATGTGCACGGCGCCCGTGCTCAAGGCACCTGACTTCTCCAAGGAATTCGTCGTGCAGACTGACGCTTCAGAGCATGGTGTGGGAGCGGTGCTCTCACAACTGAACGAAGAGGGCCTGGATCAGCCTGTAGTCTTCCTTAGCAGGAGACTACTTCCCAGGGAACAGAGGTGGAGTGCCATAGAAAGGGAAGCTTTTGCTGTGGTCTGGGCGCTGAAGAAGTTGAGACCATACCTGTTTGGGACTCACTTCCGGGTTCAGACAGACCACAGGCCCCTCAGATGGTTGATGCAAATGAGGGGTGAGAATCCAAAACTGCTGAGGTGGTCCATCTCCCTACAGGGAATGGACTTTACGGTGGAACACCGTCCTGGTACAGAACACGCCACCGCAGATGGTCTGTCCAGGTTCTTCCGCCTTAGTGAAGAGAACTCCAATGGGGTTGGGTAGTTCTCCCTACTTTCAGCTGGAGGGGACATGTGTTAGACTTGGCATCTTTTGGCGTGTTTCCCTGACTTTTGCTTTCTGACCTCCCGGTTTTGACTCTGTTTTTGCTGGTGTAATGATTCTGCGCACTTTCCTCACTGCGGTCCAGTGGGAAAGTGCAAGTGCTCCTGTATAAAATGTGTTATGGATTGGTGTTTCCATGATTGGCCTATTTGGTTTATCTGTCAGTCCCTTGTAAAGTGCACTGCGAGTGCCAGGGCCTATAGACCAAATGCTGTGGGTGGGCTGCAGCACTGGATTGTGCCACCCACGCAAACAGCCCGTAAAATGTAACTCGGGCCTGCCAACGCAGAGCCTGTGCGCAGCCTGGGGCTGCCATGTCAACTTGACAAGTGCACACACTTGCAAGTCCCTAAACCTTCCCTTTGCTACATGTTAGTCACCCCTAAGGTAGGCCCAAGGTACCCCTGTGGGCAGGGTGCGGTGTATGCGAAAGGTAGGACATGCCCGGGTGTGTGCGGCATGTCCTGATAGTGAATTACAGCCTAGTTCGTTTTTCACTATTGCAAGGCTACCTGTTCCCCATAGGCCAGAACGGGCGGTTTTGATTATTACAGTATATAATCCTAACTGACCCCGGGAACATGGTAGAAATTCGAGTTTAGTATGCCTGGACTCAGAATGGTAAAATGCATCTTTTAGTGAAGTTGGTTTTAACATTCTGTGTTTGAAAATACCACTTTTAGAAAGTGGGTATTTTCTTGTCTAACCATCCAAGCCTGCCTCTGCGAGGTTGTGTATTCCTTGTCTGGAGTGTGAGTGACAGGGGCTGGGGGATGCCAGGAGACAGGGTGAGTCAGCACAGGGCTGAATAGCAAGATCTACATGTAGATGGGTGGGAGGGGTCGCACCTGGGCCCTGAATAGGACAGTGCCTTCCCTCCACAATGCTGGCTCCACCTCCTGTGGTGCGTCTGATGTCCCTGGCCTACTCACTGAAAGAAGGGACGGAGACTTGTCAACAAAGTGCTCCAGAACTGGTTTGGACTAGGCAAAGGCCTCTCTGCCTTCAGAGAACAAAGGAATTTGGGATATAAATATTGGGGCCCTGACCCCATGAATTTAGATCTCGCTGGAATCAAGGAACCTGCCAAGACGAAGAGCTGGAAGAGCTGCCAGGAGGAGTACTGCCCCGTTGCTGTGTTGTTGCTTTGTTGGGTTGGCCTGCAGTTGCTGCTTCTGTCTTGGGCAGTGAAAGGACTGGACTGAACTTTCTACAAACTTGTGCTGAGTATCTCCAAGGGCCTGAAACCGAGCTGGCCTCCTGTTAAGAAGTCTCAGGGACTACAAAGACTTCACAAGCCTCTGGGTACCGCTTCTGGAACGCTGTTTCAGTTGCCACAGAGGAAGGGAACTGCAACCGACTCCGTCAACCGAATCCATCCCTGGCCGGTGACCTGTTTGCACCGCAGACCGCATCGCCCGCTTCGCATCGCAACCCTGGTCTCACCGTGGGCGACGTCCGACGCCGCCAACATCGAGCCGCTGCTTGCACCGTGATCTGTGGGCACCGCAGTTCGCATCGCATCGCTTCACTGAACCAACCGGACCCGACCGACGCTGTCGCTGCAACTGGCTCAAGAGTCGAGACCGCACCGCATTTGGGGCACCGCTCGCACGTCTGCGACGCACCGCTCCGACTCGCACCGCTGTCCGACGCCAGCTCCTGCACTCCGGCTTGGTCGCCTGCATCGCAACCTGTCAGCACCGCATCGAGCATCGTCTCGCCCTGCATCGCACGCCTTGGACTCACCGACTCCGTCTGCACGACGCTCATCGAGCCGCTGCCTGCACCGCATCGCGGGACACCGCACCTTGCATCGCTCCGTCTTGCACCGCAACCGCGACTGAACGCCGACCGGCTCGTACACTCCGTACCAGCCACAACGAGAAAGGTACTGTAACCGAGTCTGTTCATGACTCTGCTGGCCCGGATCGACGCGGTCGGCTGGAACTGTTAGACTCTGTGGTTTTCAGCATCACGGTAGGCTCGGACGGAGCTACCGACTCGTACGAACTTTGCTTTTGTGCTATTCCTGCAAAGAAGAAGTTACCGTATCAAGCATTCATTTTTAAAGTATAGTATTGTGGATTTTTGTCGTAATTGGTCTTGTCTTGAGTATATAAAATATTGGTTATTTTTCTAAACTGGTGTGGTGTCCGTTTGTAGTGCTTACACTGTATTACTGTTGGTTATGTGCAAATGCTTTACACACTGCCTCTGAATTAAGCCTGACTGCTCGTGCCAAGCTACCACGAGGGTGAGCAGGGGTTACTTCACGAGTGTAACAACCCTTACCCTGACTAGGAAGAAGGGTCCCTACTTGGACAAAGGTGCAAGCCCTTGCCAACTAGAGATCCCATTTCTAACAAGTGCCATCTCTAGATTAAATATATGATACAGTCTAGCATACCATGCCTGATATGTTGGTGGATCTACATCCTTCCACATAGTAGCAATCAAAATGCGATAGACAGCTGTCGCCATAAAGCATAAATACCCTTGAGTAGGGTCTAGCTGTAATCTTTCATCAAATCCCAATATCAACATGGTTGATGTTAGAGATACTGCCCGCCCCAGATTTTGACATAAAAACTGTTCAATACCCTCCTTCAGGGCCAGCAATTTACCACAATCAGCAAACATATGAATTATATCAGCTGGTCCCTGATCACACCTTGGGCATTTATTATTATCCCGTTTCCCCCACGCCCAAAGTTTAGCTGGGGTAAAATAGAGTCTGAACAATGTTTTATAGGTTTGGGCTTTGAGACTTGCACTTAAATTTTTTTTCTTAGAGAGCTCTAATGACCTACAAATATCTATATCCGGGTTGTTCAATTTGGCTGCCCATGCACTTTCTACTTTACAGATGCCATCCGGGGTGGCCTCCAACAATATTGTATACACATCCTTAACACGAATCTGCTTTTTCGTCAAAAGTTCTAATAACGGGATTCGAGCCAAGTTAGTGAATTGCAGGACCAGCTTGTTTATCAACTCCCTCGCTTGTTTATATTTAAAAATAGTGCTCGAATCTAGCCCATATTGTATCTGGAGTTCCTCAAACGAAACGACCCCATTCTGGTCGGCAATGTCACCTATCTGTTTTATTCCTGCCTTTTCCCATATTTTACTTGTATTATCATAAAAGGGGACCGGGAAGGCTGATGAGCGCCACAACCATGTATATCTTTGAATTCTGGGTATTTCCAGATTTTTACTAATCTTTCGCCATATATTCCAGGCAGCTCTTATAATCTTAAAACGTGTTTTCTTATAATAGCTGCCTTCCAGCTGCCTCAACACTAGCCCTGGAGCAAGTTTACCAACTGCTAGCTCATACATAGATGGCAGGGTCTCCTTGTCCACCTCCACCACCCCAACCGAGTCCCAGCTTTGAGGCCTAAATAATATACTCATGTGTTGCAGCGTTACTGCCCAGAAATAATATAGAAGATTAGGAATTGCCAGCCCCCCCCGGTGTTGCGGTAAGGTCATGGATTTTAAAGATCTCCTAATTTTCTTATACCCCCATATAAATTGAGAAAACATTCCCTCTGCCTTTTTAAATATGTAATTTTCCGGTTCTATAGGTATGCACCGACATAGATAGAACACCTTAGGAAACATCGTCATTTTAATGACATTTGCTCTGCCAATAATAGATAGGTGTAGATTATCACAACGCTTGAGGTCCCCCTCCATTTTTTTAAAGAGAGGAGCCGAATTTATTTCCCACGTCGAGCCGACCTCTAAGGTAATGGCTATCCCTAAATATGTAGATGCATCTGTCCTGCGTGCATCCTGGAATTGCGTATTTCTGGTACATACAATCTGTGTCTTGTCGGTGTTTAAACTATAGCCTGATTGTTTGCCAAATTCTATCGCGAGCCTTTCGATCTTGTCTATAGCACTCTGCGGGTCTGGGGTAACAACCGCGATGTCATCTGCGTAGGCTAGTACTTTTGTATGATAGCCCAGGATCACTATTGGTTTAATTGCATGATCCGCCAACATGGATCTAATCAAGGGGTCTATGTAGAGGGCAAATAAGATAGGGGAGCATGGGCACCCCTGCCTCGTCCCCCGAGTGATCTTAATCCTGCCAGACTCCTTCCCCATTAGCTGAATTTTAGCATGTGCCTCGACATACATCGCCTGAATAGCAGTTATTATTCTTGTACCAAATCCCTTAGATCTTACATTTTGCCACAGATACGCCCACTCTACTTGATCGAATGCTTATTGTGCATCCAGCAATATCAAAGACATCTGTGTCCCTGTGGCTGCAGAAATATCAAATAGAGAAATAACCCTTCGAACGTGATCCGTGGTACTTCTACCAGGGATGAAGCCATGCTGCCATGGGCTCACTAGGGTCCCAATTTCCGTAGACATTCTCAGAGCCAATATCTTGGAGTATAATTTCTCGTCGGTGTTGATTAATGATATTGGTCTGTATGCAGCGGGATCTTCCGGCTCCTTTCCCTTCTTCAGAAATATTACAATATTAGTTTCCTGCCAAGATTGTGGTGGGACCCCCTTATGTTGTACCGATAAAAACAGATCCAGCAATAATGGGATTAGTTCTGTCTTTAGAGCTTTATAAATCTCCATCGGGATCCCATCCGGCCCGATGCCTTACCTGAAGCCATCGTCCCTAAAGCCTCAAGGACCTCATTCAGTGTGATATCTACTTCTAGCTCCAGGAGCTGAGGGGCCTCATTCTCCACCTCTACCCCCAATCCATCAGATCTAGAATCCCTAGAGCGATAGAGATCCTGATAAAAGTCAGTAAGTATTTTTAATATTCCTGATAAATCTGTAGCTATTATTCCATCCTTCCCTCTTAATTGTAAAATATTGTTTGCCACTGCCCTTTGTTTCATTCGCAATGCCAGGTGTTTCCCCGCCATCTCCCCGTACTCGTAGTTATCCCGAGTTGCCATTTGAAATCTTTCAGCCACTTTCTTGTTATAAATTCCATTAATTTTCGCCTTAACCCTAATTACTTTTAACTCTAAACTAGTTTGCTGATCTTTCTGCTTCTGTGCTATGGCAGCCATATGTTGTCGCTCCATCAAACTCAATTCTTCTGTCAATGCCTGTATTTCATCCCTTTGTTGTTTCTGATGGAATACCCCAAAGCTCGTTATTTCGCCCCTAAGCCCTGCCTTATATGCGTCCCAAACCATTTCTCTAGATGCACTATATCTATTCATATCATAAAACTGTTTGGTCCACCCCCTAATATGCTCTATAAATCCGTCGATCGCTAATAATTGTTTATCGAACGTCCATTTCGTCGGGCCCTTTATATGTGTCGGGGCCTCAATGCTCATTACCAGTGGGTTATGGTCCGAGAGGACCTTAGGGAGTCTTTTGATCTGCACTCCTTCGATAAGAGAGGCTGAAACCAAGAAGTAATCAAGTCTGACATACTTCCTATGTGGGCATGAGAAATAAGTAAAGCCTGGATCCCCCATTCTTTTACATGCCCACATATCTACCAGACCATAACTTTCTGTAAGAGCTTTTAGAGATTTATAAACCTGAGGCTTCCTCCCTATATACCCTCCCCTACCCCACTCCCCAGTATCTATATGAATATTCAGGTCCCCACATATAATTAAAGGCGCTGGCCAGGCCGCTAATTCCATCTCCAACTTTACCCACAATTCTGCATCATCGATATTGGAGCCGTATACTGTACAAATAGTGCAATGATTAGGTATAAGAGCAATAGCCCACCGGCCCCATTTATCTGCCTTAACTCGGTTAATAGGTAAAAGTCGTGAAGAAACATGTATAGCCATGCCTCTGGTGTTGGTGGATTGGGCTGAGCAAACAACTTGAGAGTACCCTGGTATAATATTAACCCCTCTTTTCTGCCAGGGAATGTGTGTCTCCTGCTGACATATAATATCAGCACCAAGTGCTCGTAGCATTTCCCCGGCCCTGTTTCTTTTACCCCTATCATTTAGTCCACCAACATTAATTTTGGATATTGTCAGCCTACCCATAATTGCGGCTTCCCTGCTTCCTAATTTGAACTTTCAACCTCTCTCTTGCCCTCCTTCTAGTATAGCTGCTACCACTGGTACATCTTGTCTTCTGTCCAACTAGCTTGCTTTCCTGGATTTTCTGCTTTTTGCCCCCCCTACCCCCTCTCGCCCACCCTCCCTTCCCACCCCTCTCACCCTGTAGCCCCTTCCCTACCCTCCCATCCCCCCTCCCTGCTAAGTAAGGCAGCAGACCTCTCTAGGTCTGTATGTGATGAGTGGTGGCCCCTTCCCTTCCCATGTGATGGCGTACCATGCCTTTCTGTGTTTTAATCTCACCTAAATGTGAAACCTAGACCGAAATGAACACCCCACCCCACACGAATTGCTGTATTTAATCACACTTTCTAGAGAGAGAAAAAACAATAAAAAGGAAAAAAACATTTTTTTTTTTAAGAAGAAGCAACATCTTTTAACCACTCTCTAGCCGTTAATTCTGTCAATTAGCCAAAAAGGGCAAAAAACAAAGTCAACCAAGATTCACCCCCTGTGTTAAAAAATTCCTTGGCCTTAATTTCTGATATAAAAACCGAGTTTGCTCTTTCCAAATGACTTTCAACCGAGCCGGATTAAGAAGAAAGGCCTGTGCTCCCTTCTCCTGGAACTGGGTAATCATTTGCCGCAACCGCCATCTTCGCTCCACTGTAACGTGGCAAAAATCCGGTCTGGTAAAAAAAGTAAATCCATCAGCCGCCCTCTGTGCTTCTGGTCTAGCCTTTTCAAACACGTTTTGTCTCAACAAAAAATTTCCGAAATACACTAAAAGAGCTCGAGGTTTGGCATCTGGGCGAGCTGGCTGTCGAATGTTAAAGGGAACTCGGTGTGCTCTTTGTATTTCTTGAGCCCAGTTCCATCCTGCCAGTTCCGGAAAAGATTTCTCCAGGAGCTGGACCATGAAAATGCGTGCATCGGAGCCTTCCTTCCCCTCCGGAATTCCCAAAAAACGCAGGTTATTCCTTCTTTGGCGATTTTCGCCTTCCTCAAGTTTCCACTGAATGTCAGAGAGCTGCTCCTCGTGTGCAGCAGCTTGACATCTTGAACCTGCGATATCCTCTTCTAGTGCAGCTGTCCTTCTTTCGAGCTCCATCATCCGGTCACTTATATCATTACAAGTTCTAGCAATTTTTCTAATTGCACCCTGAAGCTTCTGATTAGCGTTCTGAGAGCGCTTACTTTCCATTCGGGCTTCTTCCCTGTGTGCCATAACACACTGCAGTATGGATTCTAGAGTGGGGGAGAGTACCGGTGAGCCTACCGGCCCTTCTTCTAAATTAGGCTGATTCCGAACCCCCACCAGTTGATATCCTGTAGAATAATCCCATCTAAGATCATTTTGTTTGGGGTTACCCATTCTCCCGGACCGGAGGTGTGTTTTTCTATTAGGTGTAATCCTATCCCTACCTCTCCCTTCCGTATCCATACCCGAGATACTATCTTCCTCACTTGATTCTGAATTAGTTCCGTGACCTGAACCCAGTCCAGACCAAGTAGCATCGGAAAGTGAATAAAAGTCATTTGCTTCCGAATCCACCTCCTTCTCCCTGCCCCCCTGCAGGATCCTGCGCGTCTTAGGGGCCCTTTACCTTCTTTTGCTTTTCCCCTTGAATTTAAACGGAGTCCCGAGCTTTCCTCCTGTTGCATCGCCTTCTCATTTAATAACTCAATATGCCTTACGCCCCCGGTGAGTCCTGATTCACCCACATTCACATCCACATCCTCATTTTCAGTGTTAGACAGAATAATGCCTTGTGTCTGTAGTGTGATTGTCTCTATTTCCTCAGATTCCGGTATTTCCCCCTGACCCAGCGGCGGCTTACCAGTTATATTTGGCCCCTTAGAGGCATCTTCTTTATTACTGCAGAGCTGCTCCTTCGCTACAACAGAAGCTGAGCTAATCCCTGTGCATGTCAATTATAGTGGTGGGCCGGGGTGGCTGGGGCTGTGCACCCGCACCCCTCCCCTTCGCCTCCTGGGCATTCTCCGTCCTCACACGCTGCTGCCGGCGACCCTGCGCGGCAGGGATCGGATCCGGATCCGCCATACACTGCTGCAGGGGCTGTCTTGGGGATTCCACTGGAGCGGGCTGCACCGGACCTCCTTTTGATTTTGAACCCGTCTTCGGAGCCATATCGTCGACCTCCACACCCACGGTCAGCCGGGTTCCTCCGCTCCCTCTCACGCCCTGAATCCGAGCCAACTCCAGCTCCAGACCGCGGCAGCCAGCTATCAGCTGCTCTGCGATCTTCGCAAGCACCGAAGCCCCCCGCCGAATCTCCGGTAAGCAGCGCTCCGTTAATGCGAGCTTCTTTATGGGGGTAATTCTATGCGGGCGGAGCGCCATTCAGGTCCGCTTTATCCTGTATTTAATCAAAACTCGCCATCACTGGGGAGGCCACCAACAACCGAGCTCACTCAGTCGCCATCTTGCCTCTCAGTCCCAGAAGTCACATTCCTGATGTTATTAAGCTACATTGATCAACAGGAATCATCTCAGCCTTTGGTAGCTTTTGAAGCTGATCTCGGTGAAATCCACAATCCCAGAAATAGGTCTACAACCATAGGAACTGATTTTAGGATGTTTTGGTGCTGAAACAGTTTTCACCACTTGACATGTGCTTGACACATCTCTGATTTATTGTTTGAGATGCTGCTATTCCTTGACATCTGAAAGGGACCATGTGTTTTCAGTCTCGGGTACTTAAGGGAATGGTCAGGATGTCAATGCCCTTTGCATGAGACATGCTATAAAAAGTGCATTTTCCAAGAATTTGGGATCTTACCTGACTTCAGATCTGCAACCACGAAACAGATGTTTCAAATAAAAAGGGAATGAGCAAAAATTGTGTGAACTGGTCCATCTTTCCTAATTGTGTTTCTAGCGTAAAGTGTTCCATAGAAAAGTAATAATTCAGCCTCGTAAAGATGATAGCATATCAAGGCCAAGGTATGGCCCGAGGAAGACACAAAACAGATCCCTGTGTTTAGACTGAAAGTTTTTTCGCAAGCGCAGCTTTGTTAGTCCTGGCACCTAACAGTGATTTCAGACAATTCAAAGACTTCTTTGCATGTTCTTGTATCTTATCATCTTTTTAAGATCGTTGTGCATTACCTGATTTCATGTCTTTCTTTTTGTATTTCATGACAGATGGGCCCACTAAAGAATTAAATCTCCCATATACAGCTACCCAAACTGTATTAACAGAGCTCACACCAGATGTAGAATACGTTGTGACGATAATTTCATTTGATGACGTAGAAGAAAGTTTACCTGTCTATGGCCAACTTACAAGTAAGTGTGCATAGAAAACATGGGGTGGCTTTGTAATATAATTTATAATTCACTTATTTGGGTACATGAAAGTTGCAGAGATATCTGTGTATGTACAAAAACTCAGACTAGTATGGTTTTTGCCTCATCACAGTTTTTAATCTTTTGTATTACTGGGAAAGAAAGAGATGCCATGCTCAATAGAGTGACTTTTACATTTACTTGGGGAAGCACCAATGATTATGTTAAATTCATTGACATTTATTTAATCATAAAGCATATTATTGCCAATAGCATCATGGTGCTAGAACTGATCAAAAACTCCCTTCAATCAGCAAACACACATATCAGAAAAACAAACATAGCACAGAGAAGACAGACTGGAAATAGGCATATAGACAGGCAAAGGCCAGGTCTTGAACTGCTTGTAAAATGTGATTTGGTGCTCCAGCAGTCAGAGATCCAATGGGAGCTCATTTCAAAGAGATGGGCCTGGAACTCTGCGTGCTCTGCCCTAGACAGTGATTTCCTAAAGCTAGATGCAGAGAGAAGTGCAACGGAGCCAGACATCATGCAGTGTGCAGAAACATAGAGGGAGGATAATATCAGAGAGAAATTCTAGGCCAACCCTATGCGTTGCACAGTGCACCAAACAAGGAATCTTGAATGAAGTCCACTGGAAAAGGCATATATTGTGCAATCTGAACAATTGTCGTGTGTTTACCCTTTTATAAATGTGCATGATGTTTCAGTAGGGCAGGTGTTCATCTATGAACCCCTAAGTTGGTAATATTTCCCTATACAGGGGTATTTCCCTAACCAAATGAACCACCCCAGTAAGATATTTCCTTAAAAAGACACACTTCTATCCAATTTATTTTAATAAGTATTGTCTTGTCATCAAATTCCCATTCGGTGGGGCAAGAACTAGATAGATGCATATCTGTATAATTGCAATTTTTATTGGAATTGACTAGCTTCTTGGCAACTACCAATCTAACTTTTATTGACGGTGCAGCTCTGTGAAAGGCACACCACTGATCCTGTATGAAGGGTCCTATGTGCTGGATGATTCTCTCATGTGTGAGTAGTGCTGCATTAGTTAACAAATCATAGGACTCATACAAACTATCTTATTGAGTTGGGGTGGATTGGATGGCCATGAAATTAATCCAATTTTCCATAAAATGCTGCAAAGAAAGATTATGAGCAAGGACATTATGAGTTTTGCAGTGCACACAGCTGTCTTTATTAGTGCCCCAGAGTTGTATAATGTCTTCAGTATTTACTAACACATATCTAAATCTTCTGTGAGATTCTAGCGCCTGGATACCCTCGCGGGTGATTAGCCGCGCGTTATAAAGCCTGATTGATTGATTGGTTGATTCTATAGCTAGTCCACACATCAACACTAAAAAGATGTGCGCTTTTGTACCACAAAATAAAAACAGTAGTGCCTGGGATGATCCGTTTGAATGTCTGCCTATATAGTATTGAATTATAAAGGTTGAGTTGAATTTTAAAATAAAATATGATATTATATGGGTATGCCTTTATTAATGCAGAAGAGCAAAATCCTAACATCAATCTCCTGCTCTAGGCAATGAAAATTAAGAACAGAATTCCAGTTTTGTCTTCATCCTCTAATTTCTTAGGTTTTACCCCAGACAGTAGACACAACTGAACTTAATTGCACACCTTCCTACATTTGCAATGAATCAGATCAAATCGATTTATTTCATCACTAGGTCATGGTAGATTAGATTATGCAAATGTCATTCGAGAAGCCCTCCCAAAACCTACCCTATAACCTATCAGCAGAGGGCGAGGATAATCCCATTGCTCTGCACATTTACTTCTTGCACTTTCTTGCCTTACTTGTATCATGGATAGTCCATTCCCCAATAAAGGCGTACAATGTCCGTGCTCCACTTTGATGAACTGGGTCTCATTTCAGGGATCTTGACTTCAGCTCTAATTTCCAAGTCAGCTCTTTTCTGTGACTTGGATGTCCAAGACTTCTTTCTCTCACTTTCTGCTAGTCATTAAATGCAAATCCAACTATGTTCTTTTGCAACCTATTCTCTACACAACTGGCAAAAACAATATGGTACAATTGCAATAGAATACCTCCCCTAGGTAAATGAGAGAAGGTTTAAGTTGTTACTTAATCATTGGGTGGGTGGGTATGATATGAGTAGGAACAGATAGAAGATAAATCCTTTTGCACATCTTCCATTTTGACAGAGATTTTTCCATTTTGCTGCAAGTTTATATGTGATATTAATTAGCTGAAATAGAAAAAGTTTAAAAACAAGACACTTAAAGGCAAAATCGTTTTTAAGTTAAAGTCTCATATTTCATGCAGTTTTCCATAATGTTTAAAAGTCAAAATGAGTATTTTTATTGCACGTTTTCAAGTTAGCAAGATAGCCCAGTAATTTAGGGTGTGTGGCAGTATCTGTTTTCCACTTCCTTAGCCTTCGAAGGTCAAGATAGTGTGACCTGTGAACAATTCAATGCCTATATGTATATTAACACGTTTTTGTTTATAATAATGGTATATGCAGACTCCATTACTTTTGTATTTTTTTTTTTCTTTCAGTACAGACAGGAGGCCCATTGAGACCTGGTGATAGAACACCTGGTGAAACTGACTTACCAAGTAAGTATACATTTATTGACACTGAGATTTTGACCACCTCTTCACCAAAGTATTTCTCAACGCACAAAAAAACACAACCGATCCACAAAGATAGAGGGATGTTAACCAGAAAAGTGGAAGGTTTGAACTTTAATGTTGATAAATAAGATCGAGTGGTAGATACATTTTAGTTTTTTTCAAGTGCAACGTTGGACACTGAGTTAAAGTGCTGGAGGGGGGCAAGTTTTGTAAATCGGGTAATGCACCAAAATCCATGGGTGGATGCATGGGGACACCCATAATCCACGCATGGAATGCCTTTACAACGCAGAGTAACGCAAGGCAAGGCAAGGCAGGAATCTCACTTAAGCCCTTGCATTGCTTTGTGTCACCTTGCAAGGGCAACAGAAGGACTTTGTAAATCTGGCCCTTAGGCTTTAGTCATTAGTGCTTTGCAAGACAATTTTCAAGCACACACATAACACGTGTTCATTAAAAACACAGGCCCGCTGCAGTTGACAGGTAGGATATGTGGTCTCTTGATAAAGTGTGTAAGTGTATCTGTAGTCTGTTATTACAGAGCATCCACATGTGACGGTTTCAGTATTATGAATCCCTGTGATGTCCATGTAAGTTACATACCTGATCACTCATTAGTGATTAGTAATATTCCCAGGGTTACCAGTGAAAAAGAGTTAAGTTTCATGATTTTATAGTTCAGGTCTCGTGACTCTTTAGCAGCCCATCTCATTTACAAGAGTTCTGCTTGGGATGTTTAGCTCTGCATGTTTAAACGGGTCTGTAGGCTAGTTGTTTTATTTCCTTCGTTGTCATCCTTGTAGTGCTCTCCTGTGCTCCCACTGTGCTCTCACAGCCCGAGAGAAGAATGAGTCAAATGTTCATTCTGCATAATTTACCCTCCTCCGGTTAATTCCACAGCACTCTGATTTATAGAAGGCACTAAAGTACTAAAGCTGGGAATTCATGGCACTGCTTGACCTTTGCCCCTGCACTTTTTTGACCCTGCTGTGAGATTGAATGCCTGGCCTACTTCTAATGGCACACTTTATGAACTTCTAACCCTGTGGTCTGATTGACTGCAAGGGAAGGGAATATTCTTGTCTGCTTCTAAATGTACATCACAAACACACATGCCAACACACTAACAGGGCCCCTCCTTCCCCCCCACTTTCTCTTCTCCTGCGTTTCTTTTTTCATTCCAGGATCGCTAATTCTTTTTGGCTATCGGTCATTGTCTTTTTTGCTTGTCTCCTATTCTCCTTATATTTATCACTACCTCTTCTAATCTCTGTCCGTTTCTTCCTCTCTTGGAAAATTGAATGCTTCACTTCCCTCGCCTTTTCTCTTCCTTCCTCTTTATTTATGTACCGCTTTATTTGCTCTGGTTCCTTCTCACAGTTGAGGGTCCCTGCATATCCGTAGCATCAACATGTCTGCCACCGTTTAAAAAAAATCCGCGCGTTGGATGACAGCCGAGAGCTTTCTAAAACCAAAAATTCCAATAGAAAAATGGCCTACAAGTTATTAAGATGGCAGGCTTTCTGGGCTCTTTGGAACGCTTGCATAAATACATGTAGTTAAGTCAGAATGCAAACCCGGTGGTTTTCACTGTGAAGTCTAGAGGAAAGTGTTTTCTGCGTTTTTCAGAGGCTCCTCTGAGTAGGCTGGGCCCATTCTGGAGAGATTGGCGATCCTCACACACGAATGGATGGGAACTGTGAACTTGGATCTATTGTCGTCAGGATCTTTGCTCCTGAGGTTCACTGGTGGAGTGTACCCGTGCTTTAAAAACACTAAAAAATAATGTCACTTTGTTTTTACACTAAGACAAGCAGAATGCAGTGAGAAAACACTGCCACAGCAATTATCCTATAAAAGTGCGTTAAAAAAGGGAATGGTTGGCGACATGTTTAAGAAGCCAAAAGGCTAACTAATTGCCGGACAGAGAGAAGAATGACAAAATAACATAACAAAAAATAGAAGAAAACAGTAATAGATGAATTGGGGGAGTTGTGGGTGGGCCATGTGGTGTTGATGGTGGTGCTTGACTAGAAAATGACGCGGACAGCTCGTCATATGCTTTTTTTTTTTCTTTCCAACTTTAGCAATGCTGTGCAACATCAGGGATGCTGTGCAACGTGGCTAAAAACTATTGGCAAATCTAGGCCACAAAGGCGAGACCTACTGGCTTTGCCAGTGCTTGCTGTTGTAAGGTAAATCAACGTCCTGCCTGCCACTCCCAATCAGGCCAGTGGTGGAGTGTTTACGGGCTTTGTGACCTGGGGACTAGGAAACACCCAATCTTTGGGTTTGCTTGCAGCATAGTGACACATGACCTTCTATTTTTTAAGGAGCCATTTAATCTTCAGCATTTTTATTTTAAACAATTAAGCAGCCCGCGCACTTGGTTTATTTACCGCCTGCCATACACGGGCCACATTATGTGAGAATTAATAATCCTTGTTAGGAGAAGTTCGTGCATTTATTATCGGAATCGTCCTAAGAGCGTGACCGAAAGGCAGGCTCGCCTGCCATTGGAAGTGAGTATTTTCTTGGTTTATTTATATAGGAAAAAGGCTTACTCCTGCACAATTACTTCGCACCCGAGTTCAGAAATCTGCCATCAGTCTTTGATCGCTAGTTCCTAAATACAGTGGAGGTCTCTTGCCACTCTGAAACAGTTCGCAGGAGTGGCGTGAGCAAACACAAATGAACTTCCACTTTCTTACAAGTCAAGTCACGCGCGCACTCTAATAACAAGCATGACACAGACAAGGAAACATAAAAGAAACCCGAGTCATATGCAGTAAATGAGGTAGAAGCACGTACAAGGTGCATAACAATCACACATGCCGCACCGACTTTGATGGGATTAGGAAAATTGACTTGGTAAATGATGACACGGTTACACAGACAGGTGCTCAGCAAGCAGCATGCGAGGGCAGGTAGGCTTTCCATGTCTACCTGAATGAAAGGGCTCCGCTGCCTACAGTGACACAACGAGAAGCAATTACAGAACAAGCAAAATCAACACAGGCACGATGCTGACATGCCACAAGCACAATAGGCGGGTACGCATGCAAAACAGTGCTAAAATGACACACTTCCCAAAGTCATCTACATAGTTTCCTGTTCTGTCGAGATTAGCACTTATGAACAATCCTTAAGTATATATAGCACAGCTCTATTAATCTCTAAAAATATGATGTCAATGTTGGAAATGGTAGAACCACAGAAAATGATAATGTTGTTAGAGCTTTCTACTTAAAAGTTACATAAAATGTTACTAAGAAGTCATTACAATGCAGTGTAGATTATCACATAAACTATAAACTTCTTAGACATTTCTCTTTATTCTAAAATATTTCAAAGATCGAAATCACAAGTTCCTAAGTGTCTCACAATCATTCATTTTATTCCAAATCTCAGATGAGTGTCCTTCTTCCTTTACCACGACCACTAATGCAAGAATCAGTGAAATAACAACTTCAAATACCTAGGGGCATATTATCAAGCACATGCGATAATTATCGCAAATCGCGCATAGCGCGATTTTCATTATCGCCGTCTATCGCTGGATTTCAGCGCCGAGTTAGCGACGTATTATTAACGCTTTTCACCCAGGCGATGTGAAATCCAGCGATAGAGGGTGATAACATGCATTAGCGTGAGAAAAGCAGCGAAAAATGACCTGCGATAATGTAAACCTTGATAATAGGCAGGTGTGGACTTAGCCCTGAGATCCACCTCCCATGTTACAGATGGCTAAGTCGGATTAATAGCAGGTGTTAAAATCCTGCGATAAAGGGGCCTTAGCGCGACTTTGATCATCGATTCGAGGGTCTGGGGCATCCTTGTAAATATCGCGATGCAGTTGTAGCGATGTTTACCCATGTTGTTCTGTGAGGAACGCCCACTTTGCATGTCATTAGCGATAATAATCGCTGACATGCAAAGTGGAGAAAAGACGGCTGCTAACTCAAGGAAACACGCGTTAGGGTGTCCTTGATGATAGAGCGATATTTAAATCGCCGCTTTTCGGCCGAAAACGGCCGCTAAAGCGGCGAAATTGGGCTTGATAATATGCCCCTTAGACTTGAGAATTAATTAAGCAGTGTGCTCCAGTAATTGTGGGGGCAGGTAATTAACTACCATTATTGCCCATAGTGGTGGTCAAAAATTATTAATTAATTCTTAAGCCACAGTGCAGGTAGTTTATTTTATAATCATTGGTTGAATTTTGTGGATATGGGGAAGGCTTAAAGGCACTCGATTTAAAAATGAGAACAGAGTCCACAGTATTGCTGGAGCTCACACAATGGATCTTCACCCTCCCACCACCAAAAAAGGTTTAAGCACTCACTGCCTTTTGAAAAAAAATATGCTCAGTGATGCTTGTGTGTCCCTGCGAGCTGCTAGAGCTTGTAAACAGCCATGGTGATATGGTTCCCTCCTTCTCCAAAGGAAAAAATGAGCACTATCTCTTAAACCTAAAACAAAAACATAAACAGCGAACAGACGAAAAATCCATTTCATCACAATGGCAATGAAATAAACAGACAAAGAACTGACAGTCTCAGAAACCTTCTAGAGCAAGCCTGTAACTCTAGATATGGAAGGCAAGGAGGATTCTAATTGACTGCCCGACTGCAAACTGTCCATTCTGGTTAGCATTAGCAATCACTTTTATTAGAATTGATAGTCGAATAGAGAACACACGTTATGTTTTTCAGTATACACCAAGTATACAGAAGAATCTAGAATGCCTCTGGCATAAACCATGTAGCAAAATACATCCAACAAGGACCAATTTGCTTAGTGGAATGTTAGATACAAATTTATTTTTTGCAGTAATATAGATAAGCAATATAGATAAAGCTGTAACACTAACTTCTAGATGGTGTTAATGGTCAGTATAATTGACTTGGGTTTATTTCAATTCTCTTACATTTTGTTTGCTTTTCCTAGAATGCTCACTCAGTGCTGTTGCCGATGTCGTTTTTCTCGTTGACGGCTCATGGAGTGTGGGCAGAGGCAACTTCAGATTTATTCTAGACTTCATAACAGCCCTTGTATCGGCTTTCGATATCGGAGAAGACAAGACAAGGGTTGGTGTGGTCCAGTACAGCTCAGATACAAGGACTGAGTTTCAATTAAATGAATACATGCGAAAAAGTGATCTTTTATCAGCCATTAAAAGGATTCCCTACAAAGGCGGAAATACAATGACTGGTATGACTCCCAGCATTTCAATATGATCAAACACCTTGCATATTATTGATTAATTTTTCGTTTCTTTGAATGTGAATTTCTTTTGGCAAGATATGGATGACATCTTACTTATTATTCCTTAGGTGTGAATTAGTTTCACTATGATAATAAAATATTTTCTTTTTTATTTATTTTGATGGTAGGTGATGCAATTGATTTTCTGATTGCAAATACATTTACTGAGTCTGCTGGTGCAAGAAAGGGATTTCCAAAAGTTGCCATTATCATTACTGATGGAAAATCTCAAGATGATGTTGAGATTCCAGCACGAGAGCTGCAGAATTTGGGAGTTGAAGTTTTCACCTTAGGTAAGTTAGCAACACATTGTGAGGTCGTGTGCTTAAAAGGGCACAGACAGTTGATTTACTCTTAAAACACATTTTTCCTCATATACTACTACTTATGCTAATTTTTACAGGTATCAAAGCAGCAGATGCCAAGGAACTGAAGCTGATGGCGTCGTTGCCATCACTAAAGCATGTCTTTAATGTGGCCAACTTTGATGGCATTGCAAATGTACAAAATGAACTAATCTCTCAGGTGTGCTCTTCGGTTGATGAACAGCTCAGTGAGCTGGTTAGCGGAGAAGAAGGTGAGAAGCTTTCAAATATTTCAAATATGTAATTTTTAAATTGAACGTTGAAATGTTTCTAGAAAACAAACCCTGGAGTTGAGAATTAGCCTTTTGCCACTATGGGCAAATCTCCAATTTGTCAGATATTCCTCTAACCAAAGTGTGGTAGGATCCTTCCCTGTGGACTGGGCTTTAGCTTCACTCCAATTTACACTTTCTGCATTGTGCATGTGAGGAAGAAAAGTAATTGAGGCCTCTAATCTGAGTATTGGAATAAATTGCTGTCCCTGTGCAAAACCCTGTTAAAATTCTAAGCTGTTCAAAAAAAGCCACACCAAAAGCAATTTTCCTAAGTAAAGTTCGTTAGGACAAATATGCTAATATGTACTAAAGAAAAATGCCCATTATATCCAGAGATATGCAGAGTTTAGCGCAGAATGCGTCTTTTTTTGGGGAATACTCAGAATAAGAGCTCCTAAGTGTCTCACAATCAATCATTTTATTCCACACTTTGGGTGAGTGTCCTTCTATTCCCATGATCATTAATACAATCATTAGTGATAAAATTAACTTCCAATACATGGACTGGAGAATTAATTAATTGACTGCACCCGTTAAATACTTTACATCGCAGAAATGGTATTTACAAGGTGAAGTGAATACGCTACCGCATTCCCCATATGGACCGTTTAGAAGCTCTTGGAGGGAGATTCTGGATAGTGCAACTTCTTTTTCACCTTGATTCAAGTTTGGAGTACCTACTTAATTCAGGGTAGATTATCGTCAATGATTCCACGACCCCCATGCTCATTGCCACCTTGTGGTGTTCCAGTTTCCAGGAACATGCCTGGAGGCCACTTGGAATTAAGCATCTAAACCTTGAAGTATTCTATGAGGTTAATAGATTCTAAAGTGCCTCAAGCTCTTTCTGTAAAGAGAACATCATCTGGCTGGTCAGTTGAAGTCTGCAAGTGCAGTCTATGGTGAAGTGTAGGACAACAAAGAACCAGAATCACAAAAGTCTACAACTCTTAAAGGAGCGGAAGAGCTGCAGAGGAGCAGAGGTAAAGCCAGAGATTGAGAAGGGTCTCTTGGTGGTCCTGTAGTCAAAACCACTGGGTAGAATAAGTGGGCCATTTTTTTCTCCCCACAATATTTTGTGGGAAATCAGGATTGCTCTTTTACTCCCATTAATGCACAATGATCGCTCCATTTAGTACGATTGACAAAGCTTTCTGAAATCCTCTATTTTTGTTTGTATTGCTTCATGGTTACAGTAACCGAAGTGCTCCGAAGCACTGAATACACTGTAACAGTATCCATTCAGAGCTCTGTGTACCCAGCATGTATGGGAGCAAAGTAAACCATACGCCATCTGCAGCTTTCGTCTTAAAAATTCAGGCTGACCAGCTAGAAAGTACTTTTCGTTTTCAAACTCTTGGCTTATGCCATACCCCATATGGTTTCCCTCATGGGAAGCTAATGGATGCCATGGGATATGAGAATGAAAGATTGCCCTTAAAAGGCGGCTATTATAGGTCTAAAAAAGGGCAGCATATTTCATCCTACAGAGGTCTGAATAGCTTCCAGGTGATTTGCCAGGGTACTTTTGGAAGCCTTATGTCTTTTAGTGGCTAGCTATGAGGACTTGAATGTGGAGAATTTTCAGATTTTTCCTAAATAAAATATTGCAAACAATATCATCTTATTTAAACTGAAGTTATGTTAGAAGGGTTTTTAGTAACTCAGGAAAACGGCGCCCAGCTCGATAAACGGCTGAGTGTAAACTACATCTAAAGTGTACGGTGCTACCGGGTAAGGGGATAATACCCTAAAACCCCTCAATGTGTGTAAGGTCAAGCCCTACACAATGTCAATGCATACAAGTCCCGGGCACACATGAACCAGGTGTTGAACCATTGGTGGTTTAAAGAGGGAAGGGACGGTGTTTATGTATCTTTGGGAGAGTGTACAACCAAGGAAAAATAGGTCTGAACACTTTCATATATCCCAGTTCATCATCATCTATAAACCCTGCTGTGTGCCATTCGGACAAAAGTTTGTTGATCTTAAAGGTCAACGGGCCCATAGGGTTATGTACTAGTTCTTCATAACAAGTCTTATCCTGTAATTGGGTCAGGATTTCGTTGTTGTAGTCTGTACGGTTCATGACTACAACATTCCCCCCTTTGTCGGCCTCCCTGATTAGAATGTCGGTGTCAGTACTAAGTGACCTGAGTGCCACACGTTCGCCTGCCTCAAGGTTGTCCCATTGTCTGTGTCTATTTCTAGATCTCTTTATCTCAAATTTATCAATGTCCTCAAGTACCTGTTTGTGGAAGGTATCTATGGGGTTACCTCCTGGGAGTGTTGGTGTCCATTTTGATTTGGTTCTTAGACCACTCGATAGAGTGTAGTCCATGTCTATATTTAGCTCCTGTAAAAGTAGTTCCATGTCATAAGGAGGTTCCTCATAATCTGTTAATGATAAGAGTAACTGTGTGGCCTGCACATCCTGTATTGTCAAGACATTGGACCCCAAGTCGCTAGAAATGTTCTTAGTTGCTTTATTAACAGATTTGTTGCAAACAAAATGTTTTTTAGTTTGAGACCCCTAATAAATTTGAAAAGGTCAATTTTGAGTTGACAGATATCCCCCGGTTCAGATGGATTAACACTCAAACCTTTGCTCAGGAGGGAGATCATGTCTGGTGTAAGGTGTCTAGATGATAAATTGACTATTTGTACCTCGCTGTCTAGAGCATTCATTTGTCCCTCACATCCCCTGACCTCAACTTTTTCTGTAATCGTCTCTGTCCAGCTCTCTTCCCTCTGTGGGTCTTGTGTCTGTTCCTCCTTGGTAGGTTGTATTCTGTTTCCCTTCCGTATCCTTTGAACTTCCCTTAAAAAAGACGATTTGGTGTGATCTAAGCTAGTCAAGCTTTCCGCCTCGCTTTCGCTAGTTAGAGGGGCACTTAAGGAGGTGGAACTAGAGGAAAGCGATGCTGTCTCTGTTCTAGCTGGTCTCTCTGATTGTAGAGTGGTCTTGACTAGTTGATCATATTTTCTGGCATATGTAAAGACTCTACCTTCCCCATAATCTATCTCATCCCTTTTGAGTTGTCTCGCTTTTCTGTTCTTGATCTCATTTTGATGTTTGAATAGAATTTCATTTAAAATGACATAATTCTTTTCGGTTGCCTCTGGAACATTAAGATCTTTAATTTCTTGTTCCAGAATTGAAATCTCTATAAGGAGTCTAGTCCCTTTGCGTTCCGCACTCTCTACTAATATCTTCATCAATGTGTTGGAATTAATCATTAGAGAATCCTCCCATTTAGCTAGGAGATCCTCGTCAAGATCATCGTACGTTGGGAAGATCTGAGATCTTAGGCCCCTCGGTACTCTATTGAGTCTTAGATATTGTTTAAGTGTCGCTCCATCCCACCATTTGGAGTTTTCTTGGACAGAAATAAAGCTGCAGAGGAGCTATTTGAGAATTTGGCCAGAGGTGTACCTACAAGTATTGCCTCTACTAGTGGAAACCCTCTATGTAGAGAGGGATTGAGGGACAAGTTTATAAAACTTGAGAGACTTAAGAAACAAGAAAACTCCAAATGGTGGGATGGAGCGACACTTAAACAATATCTAAGACTCAATAGAGTACCGAGGGGCCTAAGATCTCAGATCTTCCCAACGTACGATGATCTTGACGAGGATCTCCTAGCTAAATGGGAGGATTCTCTAACGATTAATTCCAACACATTGATGAAGATATTAGTAGAGAGTGCGGAACGCAAAGGGACTAGACTCCTTATAGAGATTTCAATTCTGGAACAAGAAATTAAAGATCTTAATGTTCCAGAGGCAACCGAAAAGAATTATGTCATTTTAAATGAAATTCTATTCAAACATCAAAATGAGATCAAGAACAGAAAAGCGAGACAACTCAAAAGGGATGAGATAGATTATAGGGAAGGTAGAGTCTTTACATATGCCAGAAAATATGATCAACTAGTCAAGACCACTCTACAATCAGAGAGACCAGCTAGAACAGGGACAGCATCGCTTTCCTCTAGTTCCACCTCCTTAAGTGCCCCTCTAACTAGCGAAAGCGAGGCGGAAAGCTTGACTAGCTTAGATCACACCAAATCGTCTTTTTTAAGGGAAGTTCAAAGGATACGGAAGGGAAACAGAATACAACCTACCAAGGGAGGAACAGACACAAGACCCACAGAGGGAAGAGAGCTGGACAGAGACGATTACAGAAAAAAGTTGAGGTCAGGGGATGTGAGGGACAAATGAATGCTCTAGACAGCGAGGTACAAATAGTCAATTTATCATCTAGACACCTTACACCAGACATGATCTCCCTCCTGAGCAAAGGTTTGAGTTTTAATCCATCTGAACCGGGGGATATCTGTCAACTCAAAATTGACCTTTTCAAATTTATTAGAGGTCTCAAACTAAAAAAACATTTTGTTTGCAACAAATCTGTTAATAAAGCAACTAAGAACATTTCTAGCGACTTGGGGTCCAATGTCTTGACAATACAGGATGTGCAGGCCACACAGTTACTCTTATCATTAACAGATTATGAGGAACCTCCTTATGACATGGAACTACTTTTACAGGAGCTAAATATAGACATGGACTACACTCTATCGAGTGGTCTAAGAACCAAATCAAAATGGACACCAACACTCCCAGGAGGTAACCCCATAGATACCTTCCACAAACAGGTACTTGAGGACATTGATAAATTTGAGATAAAGAGATCTAGAAATAGACACAGACAACGGGACAACCTTGAGGCAGGCGAACGTGTGGCACTCAGGTCACTTAGTACTGACACCGACATTCTAATCAGGGAGGCCGACAAAGGGGGGAATGTTGTAGTCATGAACCGTACAGACTACAACAACGAAATCCTGACCCAATTACAGGATAAGACTTGTTATGAAGAACTAGTACATAACCCTATGGGCCCGTTGACCTTTAAGATCAACAAACTTTTGTCCGAATGGCACACAGCAGGGTTTATAGATGATGATGAACTGGGATATATGAAAGTGTTCAGACCTATTTTTCCTTGGTTGTACACTCTCCCAAAGATACATAAACACCATCCCTTCCCTCTTTAAACCACCAATGGTTCAACACCTGGTTCATGTGTGCCCGGGACTTGTATTGCATCTTATTTAAACTGCTTTGTAGGGAGTGTGTAAGTGTAAATGAAATATTACTTAAGTAACTCAATCTCCCTCTTTTAACGCCAAGGCTCATGTATCGTTTGTGTATAAACAGTTATTAAATGCTGAATCATGGGCTTCACGTCATTACGTTGTGCACAGAAAATAGGAAATGCAAGCCTGATTAAAAAGACATTCTGCTAAAAGTAAGACAATCAGCAGCGCCAATCAGTGCCCCTTATTGCATCAACACACTGCACACGTGTTCTTTATTTCTTCTCCCCTACGTTGGAAAAATGGATATGTAATGTTTGCACTGTTGCAAATTTGCATACTCAATATTCGAGCATGCGTAGACATTTTGGGAGCCTTCACAGTCCATAGCATGGGTGTCCATTTCAAATAGCTGTAATTCAGCCTGATGCTTCTGCCTGCTGGAGCTCCCTATGAAGAGCACATTGGTAACTCCAGCAGGCAGACATATCATGCTGACTTACAAGTGGGGCTCACCCAGACGTGTTGGATACAGCTGAGCGGATCCATGGCGTTCTTCTGGATCTCGTGACTTCTATTAACGCCCTTTCACTAGTACAGAGGTCCTGGGTGGGAATTGTCTCACCTCTTGCTGGTTTACACTGAACCCTTGTAATGAGAGGATTAAGGTCTCAGCCTAGTGGAGAGTTTTCTAGAGATGCTCGAACTGTAATAAGACAAAGGGGCTCATATTCTTCACTGCACAAAAGATGATGCTAGGAAAAGAACAGGATCAACAAGAATGCCCCACTGCTACAACAATGCATGCATTGCACACCTCTCATGATAACGGAGACAAACACATTATCTGTAGAAGAAAGGGAACAAGATGTTGAGAGGACGCTTAGAGGTGAGGTGTTGATTGCAATGACCCCGAGGTTTAGCGCTTGGTATTGATGTCTAGATTCTCCTTGCATTATTTAGTTGCCTTCACTTTAGATTGCAGTATTTCTGAGTGCCTCGTTACAAGCATGCAGTTGCAATCCACTCGCTTGTAATTGCAACGTTTACTTGTGTTTGGAACCCTTTGTATTTCGCAGAAGAGAATGAACTCATCTTTCAGCGAGTTTAATTGAGCATTAATATTATTGTGCTTTGATAGAACATCTGCCTCCTAAATGACTTTCCACTGATGATTGTGTTTCCGTTTGCTTTGCAGCCGTTGAGCCTCCTTCAAATGTAGTTGTGACAGAGATTAGTTCAAAGTCAATGAGGCTGAAGTGGCGACCATCACCGAGCCAAGTTACAGGCTACAGGGTACAACTCATCCCTATGATAGCGGGGAGCAAGCAGCAGTCTCTGAACGTGGGCCCCCAAACCACAAACATAAACATGAAAGACCTCTCTCCGGACACAGTGTACCAGATCAATGTTTATGCAATGAAAGGACTGACAGCCAGCGAAGCAGTTACCACAATGGAAAAAACAGAGGCAGTTAAAGTGCAAGTGGGTAAGTTAGTCTTTGGAGCATTGACAAACAGTCAGACTCCCATGCATTTAAGTGTATGTTTCAAAAGACGCCATTTTAATGTTACTCATATATCTAAACTTGGTATCTTTAACTAAAATTTCAGTATGTGTCGTTATAATCTGATTATCCAAATGCATCATGCTCCTTCCTTCCATTGCCCCTCAAACCCATCCCAAACGTAATGTAAAGATATTTTAAACCTATTTTCATCGTTACTGTAGGAAATGACCATCTTTTTATGTGGTTTCCCCCAATGTTTGCCATATCTCTTTTATTGGCATTAGAACTCTGTGCACTTTACCCTGTGAACTCTGTGCACTGTGCTCCCCCTTTAAACATGTCAAAATTTGCTTAACCCTGATTGGCGCAATTAAGTGTCCTGTAAGGCAATAGTAGATGGTGTTGAAATAAACATGGAAAGTGAAATGCCACCTATGGACTGCAGCACCTATTGCGCCATCCTAGTGCTTAAAATGTAAAAGAATGAGTGCCGGTGCACAAAGTTCTGCTCAGAAGCCCGCAGCTGGTATTATTAAATGTTTATGTGCCAAATACCAAGGCTGCATAGTGTTGAGTCCATCTCATGCCTTATTAATACACCACCAGAGAATCAATCTCTGCCTCCTTATCTCACTTTTGCAGGTTCCTGCTTTCTCCCTTTGTGAAGTTTTTTCTTTCTTTCACTTCCTCCTCCTTTCCCCTCTTTGTGGTTTTCCCTATATTGCTCTCGGTAAAAGTCTGATGAGACGAAATGCCAATCCCTAAAACTGACTGCCGGTGGGCCCAACCGACAACCAATGGCTCAAATTAAGCACTGTATCATCCACTACCGTAGCAGTGAAAACATGGATTCAGGCATACCCTGTGTAACAATGCAGCAACAGCTTGATCCCTGCTGCATAGACTTGTACCAGCTACAGGCTCCACTGAAAGACTTATTTTATTTTAATAAACATTCAATCCAATGGTGAAGTTGGATTTTATTAAATATATTGGAAATATAACTTTTAGAAAGTTACCTTTACCCTGCTTGAAGATACTGAAAGATAATTTTCATTAGCTCTCTAGCCACTGCCTGGCCTTTACTTGTCCGGAATGATGTGTGAAAGAAGTGAGAAAACTAGCCCAGAGCAGGGAATTTAGCCTGGGAGTGTTCTTCCCCAGGCAGGAAGAGGAGTTGGCTTGGGCCCTGGAACTTAATTAATTCATAGGGACCTGCTCTATCACAAGTAAAAGTCAGGTGACACCTCAAAAGGCCCTAGCCTTTGTCCCCATAGTCATGCTGGCACCAAACCCAGTGGGAGGAAAGCTACCACCAGAACTGCTTTTGAGTGGCCACAGATGAAAAGAGTGCTTATTACCCTGACCACACCACTGCATTGGCACAGAGGTTCTGCACATGGGGAGAAAGGTTTCACCAGCTTGGAGTTTGAGAGTGAGGGTCACTGTGGGATTGTTTGCAGTAGGGCTCACAGGAACTGCTGAAAAAATGGGTAGAGTTGCCCCCAGGAACTTTTACATAATTAGTAAGGGAGTGCCTAGGAGTCGCCCAAACCTATTAGCTGGTGCCAGGAATAAATGTGGCACCACAAGGCAGCATACATAGAACACTTTCTGAACCTGAGGAAGATTAAAAGAGAACTGGACTTGCTTTCTGTGACCCAAGAGAAGCCCTGAAGGACTAGATCTGCTCCCTCCGATACATACCCAGGGCAAAGAAGAGGACATAAAGGGTCAGTTGGCTGAACTCCTGTGTAGTTATAGGGACAAAATAAGATGCAAGAGCTGGTTTTCCTGAAGTGCCCAGCTGACCAGTAACAAATCAACCTGGGCTGGATCTTGCTGTTGGCCTTTGCCTGATATCCTGAGTGTCTCTAAGCACCTTCCCATGAGGCTCTAGAGGACATAGAGGTGAAGTCCTGTGGTTGTTTGGGCACCAGAAGAAAGTTTGGAAACTTTTGAAAAGTTTTCCTCCAGAGCGCCAGAGCTTCAGTGCGATCTGCCCGAAAATGTATCCAACTGACAGTTCCAAAGCGTTTGATTGAATTTCACATTAGTCTCACCCAAAAGTCCCTACATCTCTGAAAAAATGACAAGGCCCCATTCTGCATTTGGACTTAGAACATCTTCAGCTAGGAAATTTCCAAAACTCCAGAGCGGCAGTGGGACCAGCCTGCTTCTGGTATCTAGCTTTCGGTTCCACAGCAGCGGCTCCAGTTCAGTGGCGTCCCACACAGGGAGTAGTTTTCTTCTCCAAAAGTGACAATGTCCCTCTTTGCATTGGGACTTAGAAGAAATTTCAACATTTTTCTTCACAAAAGTAACAAAGTCCCTTTCTTTTCACCAGGACCAATCCAAATGGTGTATCTAACCAGGGCTCCATCATAGTTGGTCTCAATTCGTACCTAGGTCCCAGTCTACTGCTTCCATAGACTATCATTGGCGCTTACTGCTTTTTGGCATTATTTTCATTAAAAATTAATATTGCCTGGCCCCTTATTGAATTCTTGCCATGTTCTTGTCAGTTCCTTTATAACATTTTACTCTATTTTTCTATTGCAGTTTGGGATTTTTAAAGTTTTGACTGTATTACTGTTAAATACTGCATAATTACTTTACACATTGCCCTAAGTTATTTTTAAAGTATTTATCACCATTTTCAATTGTTATCAACCTGCTTTGGATGCTTGGATACAGCTGAAAAGTCAATCAATCAATCACTCAATAGATTGTAAAGCACGGCTACTCACTTGTGAGGGTCTCAAGGCGCTGGGGGGGGCTGGTGGTCCCTCTGGGAGTAGGATTATTTGAAGAGCCAGGCCTTGAGGTCCTTCTTGAATTGGGTCAGCGCCACAGATTGCCTGAGGTGGAGGGGCAGGGTGTTCCAGCTCTTGGCGGCGAGGTAGGAGAATGAACTTCCACTGGTTCTGGTCTTGTGGATCCTGGGGACGGAGGCTAGGGCAAGTTTGGCTGAGTGGAGTTGTCTGGCAGGTACGTGGAATGCAATGCATTGGTGTAGGTATGCTGGTCCTTCATCGTGGAGAGCTTTGTAGGCATGTGCAAGGAGCTTGAAGTTGATTCTCTTGTTGACTGGGAGCCAGTGGAGTTGTCCAAGGTGTTGCATAATGTGGCTGCGGCGGGGGATGTTGAGGACCAGTCTGTCTGCAGCATTTTGGATGTTTTGTAGTTTTTTTAGCTGTTTCTGGGTGACACCAATGTAGAGTACGTTGCCGTAGTCGAGTCTACTGGTGATGACTGAGTGGGTCTTTCTGGATTCTAAGGGGATCCATCTGAATGTCTTTCAAAGCAGGCGGAGAGTGTGTAAGCAGGCTGAGGTAACTGCATTGATTTGGCAGTTAATTGAGAGCGATGAGTCCAGTATGATGCAGAGGTTGCGAGCGTGGTCTGTCGGGGTGGAGGGGGGTACCAGAGCAGCTCGCCACCAAGAGTCATCCCAGGCAGAGGGGGTGGGTCCCAGGATGAGTACTATGGTCTTGTCCGAGTTGAGCTTGAGGCAGCTGTATTTCATCCAGGTGGTGACGGCCTTCATTCTGCTGTGAAAGTTGGTTCTGGCAGTTGTGGGTTCCTTGGTGAGGGAGAGGATCAACTGGATGTCGTTGGCATAGGAGGCAATTTTGAGTCCGTGGCTTTTGACGATGGCTGCAAGGGGGGCCCGGAGGCACCCCGTAGCTGATCTCTGTAGGTTCTGAGAGGAACGAGGGTAGTCAGGCTCGCTGAGTCCAGCCGGTGAGGAAGAAATGGAACCAGTCCAGTGCCTTGTCTTGGATGCTGGCGTCGTGGAGTCTCATGATTAGGGTGAGGTGGGAGACAGTGTCGAATCCAGCCGAAAGGTCCAGTAGGATGAGGGCTGCGGTCTCACCCCGGTCTAGGAGGCAGTGGATGGCGGCGATGAGCATGGTCTCCGTGCTGTGGTTGCTTTGGAAGCCGGATTGGGAGGTATCCAGGACGTAGTTCACTTCTATGAATGCGAAGAGTTGGGGATGGACCTCTTTCTCGACTAGGAAGGGGAGGAGGGAGATGGGCCTGTAATTCTTGAGGTCCATCGGGTCTGAGGACAGCTTGTTCACAGGGGGTTGATTTCGGCGTGTTTCCAGTCGTCAGGGAAGGTGGCGGCTTTGATGGAGCAGTTGGTGGTGTGGCGCCGCTGAGGGGCGATAGCGGCGGCTGCTCTGTGGAAAATGTGGTACGGGCAAGGATCCGACGGCGCTCTGAGTGGATGCTCTTTATGGTCTTGAGTGTCTCCTCTGTTGTGAGCGGGGTCCAGCAGAGCACGGTCTGTTGGGGTGTGGCGTGGTTGCGTGCAGTGGTGGCAGGTGTAGTGGCAGGGTCTAGGGTGTCGAAGTTGTCATAGATCTGTCTGATCTTGTGGTGGAAGAAGGCTCCAAGCTTGTTGCAGAGGCCTTGGGAGGGAGGGACGTCTGTGGTCTCGCTGTTGGGTCTGGGGAACTCGTTAACGATGGCGAAGAGTTCTTTGCTGTTGTGTGCATTGGCGCTGATTCTGTCTTGGAGGGCCGTTTTCTTTCTGGTTTTGAGGAGGAGGTGGTGTGCGTTGACGGAAGATTTGAAGGTGGCGTGGGTTTCCGGAGATTTGTTGTTCCTCCATCTCTTCTCGAGTCGTCTGTAGGTGCGTTTGGACTCATGGAGGGCGGGAGTGAACCAGCTGGCTTTCTTGGAGTGTTCCTTTCCTGGTCTTTACTTGAGGGGTGCCAGACAGTCAGCGCAGTTGGAGATCCATCGGTGGAGGTTGCGTGCATTGGTGTTGGCGACCGTTACCGTTGGCGGAGAGGTTGTGCTGAGGGAGTCGACGAGTAGTTCTTCGGTGACCCTGGTACAGTTGTGATGAGGGCGGTGAGGGCGGTGGTGTACGGTGGGAGTTGTGAAGTTGAAGTGCACGCAGTGGTGGTCGGTCCAGAGGAATTCGGTAGTGTGGCTGTAGGTGATGTTCCTGCTGGCGGAGAAGACGGAGTCGAGCGTGTGTCCGGCTGTGTGGGTCGGTGCAGTGACCAGCTGCTTGAGTCTGATATTGGCGAGGTTCTCCAGTAGGGAGTCAGTGTTCTGTTCGCTGGGATTGTCCATGTGTAAGTTGAGGTCTCTGAGTTGCTGTAGTCGGTGGATGCAAGAGCCTAGGGTGCGATGAGGTCTATGATGGCGTCGGTGAACGGCGGTCAGGGTCCGGGGGGCCTGTAGACGAGGATGCCACGGAGGGTGGTGTTGTGGTTGGTTTGGAACTGGAAGTGGAGGTATTCCATGGTCGTCGTAGGGTTGTTAGAGTATGTGGTTAGTCGGAGGGTGTTCTTGAGGACGATGGCAAAATGCCATCTCCTGGGCGGTCAGGGCAGTCCTTGCAGGTGATTTTGTAGCCGTCTGGGATGGTGATGGCAATGTCCGGTCTGGAGCAGGGGTTAATCCAGGTTACCGTGAGGAACGCGATGTCGGGGGAGGTGGCGTTGAGGAGGTCCCAGATTTCTGTGGCGTGTTTTGTGAGGGATCGCACTGTTGAGGAGGATGCAGTTGAGTCGGTCGGTTGCACTGTTGGTCAGCTGGGTGGCAAGAGGAGCTGGTGTGTTGTCGTGGCCGAAGGCGCGGTTGGAGTTCCGGCAGGTAAAGGGTCCCTTGGTCTTCTTCGTTGACTCTAGACAGCAGGTGGCGTGGTGTTGAGGGTTGTGGGCGAGGATGGTGCTGGCATTGTAGCGGTGGGGGGACCGAGAACCACCTGCCACTAGGCGGGGTCCAGTCGCAGACAGGCTTGCCTTTGGCGTGCCAGCGGTGCACCCACAATTAAGTAGTGCTGCTAGGGGGGGCTGGACAGATGGGAGGTGGGAAAACGCTGGAGCGGGAAGGGACAATGGAGGGGGGTGGGGCCGCGGGGAATCGCAGCGGCAGGGGCGATGAAGGAGAAAGAAAATGGCGGGAAAACCAAACGAGGAAAGCCAAAGGCAGAGGCAGAAAAAAGAAAGAGAAGATAGAAAAGCAGCAAGAGAGACTGAAAAGGCAGAAAGAGGGACAGAAAAAGCAGATAGAGAGACAGAAGGGCAGCCATAGCAGCATAGCACTGACGCTCTGCCACTAGATCACCAGGGATAAGGTGCAGGCAGGCAGGAGCCTGTGGGTGAAGGGGGGCCTTGAACTTCTGACCTCCAGGTCAGCAGCAGATGACGGGGACAGCAGCAGCTACAAGACGGAGCTTTGCTGCGATGGAACAAGTTCCCGACAGGATAGTGGACTGCACCTTCACCGCGCAACAGCCGTCATTAAGTAGTGCTGAGGGGGGCGGGGGTTCACTGCGGCAGGGGCGGCAGGGGCGACGAAGGGAAAAAAACGGCGGGAAATGGAAAAGAGGAAAAGAGGAAAGCCAAAGGCAGAGGCAGAAAAAAGAAAAGAAGAGAGAAAAGCAGCCAGACAAACTGAAAAGGCAGAAGGGGGACAAAAAATCAGGTAGAGAGACGGAAAGTCAGCCGTAGCAGCAGAGCAGGGACGCTCTGCCACTAGACCACCAGGGATGACGCGCAGGCAGGAGCCTGCGAGAGGAGGGCCTCGATCTCCTGACCTGTGGGTCAGCAGCAGATGACGGGGACAGCAGCAGCTACAAGACCGAGCTGCGCTGAGAAGGAGCAAGTCCACTACAGGATAGTGGACTGCCAAAAAAAGTGTCTTTTGTATAGTGAAGTCTAGATGTATTGTGGCCAACTCTATGTATCTTGTCACAAACTATGTAAATGGTGGTATTTTGCGATATGGAAACTATTGCTTATTAGACAGTGTCCAAATCCCAATGTCCCGCTCAGTAGATATATATCTGTTTATCTAACAGTTTGGGAGGATTTAAGAGAGATGCTATCCAATGATTTCAGCTCAGAAATATGCCACAGCTTTACAGTGTAACGTCGTATTTATAGACATGGTAAATTTATTTGATGTTTTTTCTCCACATGTCTAAGAAACCTATTTTATTTTTCTTTCAACAGAATGTTCTAGTGGCCAGGACATAAAGGCAGACGTTGTCCTTTTAGTTGATGGTTCCTACAGTATCGGAATTTCCAATTTCGCAAAAGTTAGATCATTCTTGGAAGTCTTGGTGAAAAGCTTTGACGTGTCTCCTGAAAAAGTACAGATCAGTCTTGTCCAGTACAGCAGGGATCCGTACACAGAGTTCACATTGAACAAATACGACAGCATTGATGACATCCTTAAAGCTGTGAATACATTCCCGTACAGAGGTGGCTCCACCAACACAGGGAAGGCTATGACCTATGTCAGAGAGAAGGTGCTCATCGAAAGCAGGGGAGCGAGACCAAATGTGCCGAGGGTCATGATACTGATTACCGACGGGAAGTCCTCAGATGCCTTTAAAGACCCAGCCCTAAAACTTAGGAATTTGGATGTGGAAATATTTGCTGTTGGTGTGAAGGATGCAGTGCGTAGTGAGCTAGAAGCAATTGCCACCCCCCCAACAGCAACCCATGTGTACACAGTTGAAGACTTTGATGCCTTCCAAAGAATATCATTTGAGCTCACACAATCAATCTGCCTCAGAATTGAACAGGAGCTAAAAAATATAAAAGTAAAATGTAAGTATGAAAGAAATACATAATTAATATAATGCCTTATGTTTTGTATACAAGAATGTCTTTTCTTTTAAATAAAGAAATGTGTGTGTCTGGAAAAAGTTGTGTAGTCTAGGGTTAAAAGGACTGTGTGCTATTTCAGGCCTAAGAGATTTTCCATTTCATGAAAAGGAGAAATTTACATATTCTGCTGAATATTGTTTACACAGCACTGTAGGTCTGTTGCTAGGCTAACTTGTCTTCAAAGGAAGAGTGTTATGGTATAGGCAAACTGTCAGGGAAACAGCATATTTTGCAAGTGTTCAAGATGAGAGCTTAGACTTTAAATGTACTGACGTTTATAATTATCATTGGAAGAGATAATTGCTAAATGCCTTAATCCCCGGCTGCGGCATAGAAGATCTGGTGTATGTCTTGGGTTAAAACATGCACTTTTACTGCATCTTTGCATTTCCAAATAGTTTGCTTTATTAATTTTTCCAAACCCAACTGATTCAGTAATCATGGCTCATGGGGCTTGTTTACTGTAAATTAAAAACTGAAACCAGAAAATCCATGCCTTATTCTGCTAGTCTATAGAAATAGCCCATGTGTCTATGTGGAGAAGTGTATTAGCTCATCTGAGTTGTCCCTACCAATGCAAAGGCTGG
This sequence comes from Calotriton arnoldi, assembly GCA_963921515.1. NCBI lineage: Eukaryota > Metazoa > Chordata > Amphibia > Caudata > Salamandridae > Calotriton > Calotriton arnoldi. Next base: position 246,604 of record CAWUFW010010850.1, read on the forward strand.
GGGGGGGGGGGCAGGCATAGAATAAGAGTGTTTCAGTAATCCTTACACTACAAAATAAAATCAATGAAAAATTATCATTATTACAAATAGACTATAGTCCCACATTTATGCCAAGTCCTGGCCTAGTTTGGCATCAGTTTGTTAGCAAACTACTATTCACTTCAGCAATGTTAGACCTGCCGCTGGCAGAAGAATGCTCTGGCCCGAATTAGTTGATCATTATTGGCTGAGCAGGAAGCATCCTACTTTAGCATCAGATGTTATATGCAGCAGTGGCCCTGCCATCAATTGCAGAAAAAATTGCAGGTCATTTTATGAAGCCCCTGGTCGATGATTAAACACTAGCCCTGTGTGGTATGTTATTTTATATTATGTTGTGTTGTGTGTGTTTTATAGTACACTAGTCACAGTGAGGGTATCTAGGCGCTCTGTAGCAGGCATGTGAGGCCAGCCTTTGAGGCTTACTGGAAAAGCCACATGATCAGCTTCTTGCAAGAGTCAGGAAGAGAGGAGGAGGCTCTTTGTTGTGGGATGTCATTCCAGGCTTTAGGGGCCAAGTACAAGAAGGCAAGGCCCTTTGCTCTGCTTTTCTATATGCGTGGGGTGTGTGGTAGTGGGAGACCGGCAGAGCGGAGGTGTCTGGAAGGTTGGTGGAAGTGAATGCAGATGTTCAGGTAGGCTGAACCAGTGTGGTGGAGAGCTTTGGAGGCATGGGCGTAGGAAGTGTGGGGGACGCAGGGGACATATCCCCCCCAGATTTTGGAGTGGGGGGGACGCAGGGGACAAGGGTGGGGGGGGAACGAGAAGACAAAAGAATTTCTTGTCTCCCTTCTTTAATTCACAGGGCCTTTTGCGCGCAAAAGCGCTACCTTTATTGGCCCTGTAGGCAGAGCCAGCCTTTGCTAAGATAGCGTCCTGGGCGAGAGACATTTGGCGCCCTTGCTAATGGTAGGGAATTGAATCAGGCAGCAGAGGGTTACTTTTGTGTACACTCTTCAGTACCTGGATGAGCAGGGACTCGCACTTGAACACAAACATCCCGGACCTCCCGGAGCTCACCTAAATCACATTTAGCTTAGTTGCCCAGGCATGGGTTTGATGATGTGTGCAAGCAGGGGTCACAGGGTGAAGGGAGGGTAAGGAAGGGGGCTAAAGGGGTGTTAAAAACATCACCTGCCATATGATGATGAAGTACTAAAATCACTTTAAATTGGCAAATCAGACAGAAAGAAACAGGCAGGGACAAAGATAAGGCTATAGCAATGTGAGAAGGGCGCTGCTGTTGGCATAACCATAATGCACACACCTGCATGCGCCCCTCAGAAAATTGGTGACCAGGGCCTGGGCCCAGCTCGAAAGGCCAGCCCTGACTGCACATGACCTGTGACCAGCCTCCAGTTACCTGTGACCAATCTGACAGTCACAGAGGCCAACCGCCCCATACACTTTTGTTGCACTGCAACCCTCGAGGAATTGTTTATAATCTCAGCCACAGCTGCCTGCAGTCTGCTGAGAACAAAGGGAGAGAGGTCCTTTGTTGATTGCTATCTGATACTGCCCCTCCTCTGCCCACCCCTACCTGCCGCCTTGAAGACCCAGGTCTGAAGGCAGCAGTAAGAATTGAAGAAGTAAAGTAAGGAGATTTGGGAAAATACAGTAATTGCCTAGGTGCTTCACCACTCTTGCAGCGAGCATCCTCAAAACACACACACACACACATGCATGCAAACACGTGCGCGCACACACGGCGCACACAGACGCGTGGGCAAGGTTGTCCGTGTCCCCCCCAGAAATTTTGTGTCTCCTACGCCCCTGTTTGGAGGTTTGGATGAGGTGTTTAAAGTGTGCACGCTTGTCTGTCGGGAGCCAGTGGGGTGATGTGGGCTCGGTGTGAGATGTTAAGGACTAGTGTGGCTGCTGCGTTTTGGGCGGTCTGCAGTCTTCTTGTGAGCTGGTTGGTAATCCCTGTATACAGGGTGTTCCCATAGTCTAGTCTGCTGGTGATGGGGTCTTGGGTGACCATTTTCCTGGTGTTGTCTGGTAGCCACTTGAACATTTTCTTCAGCATACTTCCTTAGTATGTCGAAGCTGGCCGAAACCACTGCGTTGACTTGGGTGTTCCTGTCCAGTTTGTTGTTTATGATGATTCAGAGGTTTCTCGCTTGCAAGTAGGGCTTGGGGGTGGGTGCAACATTTGTGGGCTACTAGATAGAGGCCCATGGTGATGGGGTCTTCCCAAAGACTACCACCTCTGTCATGTCTGAGTTACTTTTGAGGCAACTGGATTTCATCCAGGTGGCGCTTCTGTAAATCATGTGGTGAACTTGTACCTGGTGTTGAGTGTTTTGTCCGAGAGGGACAGTGTAAGTTGCATATTGTAAGTGTAAGTGACAATGTTTATTTTGTGATCTCGTATGACATTGGCTAGCGGGGCTATGTAGAAGTTGATGAGTGTTTGGGAGAGCAAGGAGCCCTACGGGACTCGGTAAATAAGATCTCATGCTTCATGTTAACGGATTGGTTTCTTCCGGTGAGGAAGGAACAGATCCATTCGAGGGAGAGTCCCTGGATATCTGCTTCTGTGACTCATTCTTTCGATGGCAAATGAAAGAAATTGGATGTTAACAGAGATCCTATTGCGAGGTGTAGCACAATAGAAGGGAGGACACTCGCATATTTAAAGATATGAACAGCATCGAAATTGGGATCAATGAATTGTTGCTGGAGAGCAGTAACTGAGGCATCAGTCATTAGGTCAGGTCTTCTGTGGTAGGAGAGTGAACCATAGTGGTGAAGTGTGGGGTGCAAGAGAGATGTGAGAGAGGAGGGGTTTAATCGAATGCAGGCTAGTTAAGGGGAGGGCCAATGACTGATGATAAGGAACAGAAAGTGTAAGATATAAGGATAACTTACACAGAGATGGAAAGGCAGGAAACATTTGAAAGAGATGTACAGGGAGGGAAATGAGAAAGAGAGAGAGGTAGAATGTAAAAGTAAGTTTCCTGCCGATGTATCTTGAAACATCCCAGTGGGGTGCAAATCTTTTGCTAAAACAAACTAGAATAATAAATGCAAAGAAAATCTTGACTTCTGCTGGGTGGAAAATATTCATCTTTGGAGAAATTTCGAGTCCTTTGGAAATTCTTCATCAATAGGGATGTTCCTACTCCAGGGTCTCCTGGGATATATTTTCACCACAGTTTGAATACTCACTTTCATTATGAGGCCCGTCTGGAGTTCTGGCGTAAGCTCTGTTTCTGAGCAGGCAAATGTTTGAAACACCCCAAGCACAATGTTCCTAAGAGATGTGTTTTGACCCTAAGAGAATCGGAAGGACAGTAAGGACTACTAAACTCAAAGCACAGTCAAGTCTAAAACACAAATAACAGAAATTTGCACCGAAAAGAAACACCACAAGCTATTTTGAGCCACTTTAAACCTCATGAAAAGAATGCTGTTGTGTCTCTGCGCTGTGAGAATGACTTGCACAGGAGTGTGTTCTGTCTACCTTTAAAGGTTAACAGCTCATTAGGTAGGACGGAGTCAGGCTGACATATTGAATCCTCAAGGTTTTATGAGCTATAGTCTTAAGGCATTTTTAGAGTTCGGTTTGGGCCATCATGTCTGCGATAGATACAATTCCCTGACTTTCAGGTATTATTTCTTTAAAGAATGCATCCATTTAATCTCCTGTGTTTCGCAAACTGTGGGTCCTCATTTTCTGAAGCTGAATGGAGTCTGAAACTGAGTGATAAGAGTTACCTTTTTAACTCAGGTGGTACTCATCAGCAGTGTCAGTGAATAAAACAGGACCATTCCTTCGGTGGAACTTTTCAATGCTGTTTTCCAGAACGCATCTTTCCTAAATGACTGTGAACTCTGTGCTTATCAGACCTCTACAAAATGTTTACCTTAGCCAAGACATTCTGTTTCAGATGATTGTGCTTTGTTCTCCCAACTCTCATTTTATACTTTTTTTCTCCGTATAGAGAGATTTTTACCGAAACAAGGAGGTTACTTTTTTGTGTGAAACATCAAGTGTTAATTCACCTATGTATAGTAGAGTGAATTTGCCTCCGTAAGATTTTCTGAGACAGATAATGCCATTCTTATATCTTTGAACCACCTCAGAACAGCATGTATATCCATGTGGGATAATGTATTTGACAACATACTCAGAATGAGGAAAGGAGTTAACCAGCCCCACCAGATAAACTATAGCCTGCCCTTGAGTACCATTGTTCGCTTCACAAGCCTCAACTGTGCCAAGATGACTTTTTTGGTGCCCTGCAATGTCTTGCAGACTTTCAGCATAAATCAAAATTGGAGCATTAGATAAATATGACTCACTGTATGCCTGCAGCTGGGCAGACAACAATGATTCATTGATATCTGTTCTAACCAATGAAAATTACTGTCCATAACAAAACGTCTCATAGACAGCAGCACGGACCACATCGAGGAGTGCCTAAAAGTGTGTCTGTTGGAAGCATATGTTTTTTGTACACTGATGTGTTGTTGGCCCTCTTTATAAGTGGTCGGTGTTTTTAAGATAGTGATTTTCTATTCGCAACCTCACAGTATAGTGAATGATACATCAGTATCTGTGGAGGTTCCTTTAATCCATAAATGTATAATGTGTTTTAAGGTTATTTGAGAATTCAAAGTAGGGGTCACTGAAACGGTCTGTAACATCTGATGAAAATACTGGCGTCTTGGCGGTTGTACAACGTTGCAATGCATGCTTTTACAATGCATGCCTTTGCCATGCATTCTTTACAGTGCATGCTTTTACCACACATCTTTCTTTACCGTGCATGCCTTTACCATGCAGGTAAGTATGAATAAGGTCAGTGAGAAATATATATATCTCTCGGAAGCACACAACTCTGCTACACTATGAGGACAGAGATATGGCTCAATGTCAGTGTTCAAATGTGCTTTATTTCATTTCATTTTGGCAGGATACCACAGACCCAACACGTTTCGGCTCAGATCTTCGACCCTTGTTCACAGGTGGGCTTTACCATTCCACCACATCATTCTAAAGCGATCATCTGCTCATTTAAACAAAACTAAAGACATACTACATGTCCTGTTTTAGCCTTTCCTCCACTCCTTTTGTTACACAGTTGCTCAACTTGATGAATTTCCATGTCTCCTCTAGAATTACAAACTTAAAAACCTTAGTGGAGATCTGGAGGATGAATATCCATCAATTACATCCTTTGCAGAATAAAAAGTGTGAGACAGTTATATAGCATACAGAAATTATATATGATATATAATGCTAATTAAAATGTACAGAGTTCTGATTTCTTGCCAAGATGCATTCTAGATTTGAATAAACAATCAGGCCCTAGTGGGCATTTATAACGGATCTAATCATATATACTTCATGTTGCTTCTAACTATAAAGCTCTAGTGGCTATCCATCCATATCTTGTAGATACATCCACTAAATATTCATATACCATAAATGCATCCTCAGTGACTACTCTCCATATTTTTGTCTCCAAAACCTAAAGAGAAAAACCCTAACCAATTCATACAAAAAAAGGGACATAGGAAGAAAGGAGGGTAATAGGACATTCATTTACACTTCAAAAAGCTCCCACTCCATACAACAAGAAAACTCTACTAAAAAAGTGTGTAGAAAACACAGAACTTAAACTTCATATCTCCAGATGTATGGCTAGATCTTCGCTCATGTTAATGCCCCCTGGTTCCATAGTCTCCAAATGTACTATATAGTCTGATTCTAGCCTATGTAGCCTCAGACATCGATCACCCTCTCTCTGATGTTCCCCCATGCTATCCAGGCCAAAGAAGGTCATTACTGTCCAATCACTACCATGGCTAGTTTGAACATGGCATACTACTGGGTATTTAGGATCACTATCCTTGATGGCTCTTACATGTTCTAGGATATGTTTCTTCACTCGAAAAATAGTGTACACACACACACACACACACACACAAGCATGCACACACACACACATACACACACACACTCTGTAGACTTAGCATGCGTGGTAAAGGTCTGTGTTGTAAAAGCAACAAAAAAAGCATGCTTGGAAAATGCATGCATGTTAAAGGCACTGTGTGTTTAATACTGCATTGCAAAAGATGTTTCCCGTCTTGGCAAGACACTGTTTCTTGCTGCATTTGCTCCGCAGCTATTGTTGAACAATGGCTTGTACCATTCTAGGGGCCCGATTCCAATGCGGTTTGGAAATCTTGGCGACTGAATAGGTTTGGGAATGGTTTCTGTCCGACTCGGATCGGGAGAGTCCGACCGACCCATTACGATGCATCTGGATGCTTCCAGGTACGATTTGGTTGGACTCCCATTGACTTCAATGGGAGCCTATGTTCCGACCAAATGCATAGGCTCCCATTGAAGAAAGGGATTGCTAGGCAAAATCGGGCACCCTGAGGTGGGTCCCCCTGGTGCCTGCCACACTGTGCATGGCTGGTAAGGGGGGACCCATGTGTAACCCCACAGGCCCAATTGGGAAGGCTCTGAGTACAGGGGGGCCCGCTACAGGCCCCCAAAGTCTGATTTCGACTGCCGATTCGAGTCGGACGGCACGATTCGGAAAGGCTGTCCGAATCCCGTATCGTAATCGTTCGTGAAAACGTGGCGCATAGAGACGTACGATTCTGCTCCGTTCGGCTCGGTCATTCCGAATGCCATTGGGTTCTGATTGGGATATTCCTAACGTCTAACTTGCATTGTACTCGGTCGGTCAGAAACCTTTCCGATTCGGTCGGAAAGACACGTTCCTGTTCCGATTCGGACGGAGCAAATGCCGTAAGGAGGCCTTCCAACCTGCATCGGAATCGGCCCCTTAGTCTTGCTACTAAGGGTGGCACTTCCTTCAGTTTTTCTAGGGGTTAGGCCATGGAGGGAGATAACAGGAAAAGCAGCATTTCACATAGCATGGGTTCCATGACTGCATTGCCCCACCCTGACTTTTAGAATATTTGCCTACAATAAGAATACATTGCCAATAATATAGCGTTTACAGTCTATTTGACTGGATGAACTAAGCATATTATGCAAATTTCTCTTATAAAAATTAAGACAGCGCTAGAAATGTTGGATTTGTCATTGCTTGGGTAAGTTAGTTGTCGGAAGGGAACCCATAGCATAGTTTTCCCGTAAGATCAATTGCTTTGCCAGGAGAGGACCCAAGTCCCTCATGTAAAAGTAAAGTGCCGCTATATATAGTACAGTGCTTTGATACTCTCAGGTTTCATATTACTAAAAATCTCTAGCCATGATGGAGAGGTGGTAGAGTAAACTAAGCCACTTGCTCGCAAGCTAGCATAAACTACCTGTACAATCCAATATGTTTAAACTAAATGGCAGCATTAGAATAAGTTCATAGTTTTCCAAGCATTCTTAAAATTAGCTGGGAACTGAGATTTGTGTGTGAGGCACGATCCTTCCTGGGACCCACAACTTTATATCTATTTATTGGAAGGAAAAGTCCAGCATTTGCACATTAAAAATGTTGACTAAGGTCAAAGCTCCAAGGTGGCGCCTCCTGAGTAACTCCTACATTCCTGACATTGCAGCTGCTTACCAAGTCATAGTGGGGCTATAATACAGTGGTCAGAATGTATTTTCTGAGCACTGGGACTTAAAGATGTTCAGCTCAGTATTGCTGGCTAGCTGGGATCATTACTTTATTTGGTTTGGCATGATATACAAAGCAATATCCAAACACAAGGCCCATCGGCAGAAGAGAAAGAAAACAAGCAAAAATTAATTTTTTTCTTTGACTTTTCGCCTTTCCATGTTATAAAAATGTCACGCCACAGAACACTCTGGAAAATCAACTTTTTAAGTACAGTGTTTATTAAAAAATGCACCGAAGGTCTGCTTTTGGAGACCTCCCAAAGTGGTTAGAGGGATGTATAAGGAAGCAGACCAAGGAGCAATATAAGACTTTTTAAAATTTTATTACAGCATCACTTATTCTATCTCATGACAGAGAGTGATATTTGTTAGATCATTTATAAAATAATTCAACACTGAAGGTGCACAGATTTAATTCTCTTTCCGACAGGCGTTATTTGAATTATTACCTCGTGGCCAGCGATAACTCATGATTACATATGTTCAGCTTCAAAATGTTGGTTCAAAGCACTGTATTTACCAAACTGGCTATAGAAATTAGCTGTTGCATGTGAGGGGGTGTATGTGCTAATCCTGTGATATTTCCTGACAGCTTTGACACCTCCCAGGGACTTATCCTTTGCTGAGGTGACCTCCAGCAGTTTCCGCGTGTCCTGGTCTCCAGCTGCAGAAGATGCTATTGCCTACCTAGTGAATTACACTGTAGCTCTTGGCGGGGAGGAGTTTGTTGTCTCAGTACCCGCTCCAACGACAAGCACAGTCCTCACCAATTTATTACCCAAAACGACATACGAAGTCAGAGTGGTGGCCGAGTACCCAGAAGGAGAGAGCACTCCGCTTAAAGGAGAAGAAACGACATTGGAAGGTAAATGGTTTATTCCTTCAAAGGCAATATTCTCCCTAAACATACAATGGACATGGTCTCACTATGCATATTCATATATATTTTTTCAACCTGACTAGCACTGTTACGTACAATCCTAAAACACTGGCTACATAATAATATGCAAATTCATTTTTACACCGGGTCTTTCAGATAATCTTAATACTTAAGGGTATTCAATACGGGCACAAGGAAATCCATACAGGAGTGTTGTTCGAGTTCAGATCTCTAATTTCTGTACTGTCCCTTGACTACTTTTTAATAAACCAAAAGATAATTTATTTTTCCCATCGACCTTGATCTTCACGTTTTATGCCACTGAAGAATCAGAAATTTGGAAGCATGCTGAATTTGCTCATAAATGAGTCTTTCAATGCAGCATACACTTGAAGGCTGGCAAGAGCCTGTTTGAGTTTTCCATCAAGACTGACAACAAAGGGCACGATTCCTGTGAGGCTGGATGTGAATTTGCTGAAGATGCTTGTTCCAAAGAAGGAATGAGCTAGATATGGGCAGTGTACGAAATGCCATGATGACAACTTTTTAAATAGGAAGTCAGCGTTAACCAATCATATAAATTTATTCTAGCGACAAGGCTGCAGTAAAATATGGATTATTGCCTACTAGGAGTACTGACTACATCTGAACTGCAAACATACCCTGTATTGATTTGTACAGTACTTATCTGCAGAACCAACTCAACGAGCTCCCTCATTTGGTAAAGAGGCATGGCAGGACAATGCTTTTGAAAGAAACATCGCATTATATAACAACTAAAAAGTGAAGCATCAGTATGTCTGAAGCAATAGGAGTAGCAAAACTAGGTGATTGATTTTACTGTTTCCATGGACGTTGTATGTTTCAAATAACTGCATATTGAACATATTGTGCCGCATAACCATGCTAGGTAGTTAATGAAAGTAAAACAGGTGTGAGGTGTTGTGTATTGCACACACATCACCTGGAATTCTAAAAGCAGATTCAGATTGCAGTTCATACTTTAAAAATTATTTTGTACTCAAAGACTTTAGGAATATTATCAAATAAATCAACACCACCATGCCTTTATATGCAAATGGCATGCTTGGCAAGAACGCCCATGTATCAATATACATTCAGACATGTGGCATGAAGAGTTGGATAGCATAGAGATTGTTATTAATGGAATATGGCCAAGATTCTTCCTACCCTCTGTGGGTGATTTTATTACAATTATAACCCTGGCTGAACTGATTAGGAATCCTCAGTGACACTGCCTGCGCCCCAGACACTATTCTTACTAACTGAGAGTTGTTGATGACTGATAGAACCACTAGTTCGAAATCCTAAAGAGAGCTTCTAAAATCTGAAAGCGAATGAGAAAATCGTAATAACACCAAGAAAAGTTGCATGGACAGTATTTTTCATAAGGTCACCCATTCCTTCCATACTTATCCAATGTCATAACTCTTGGTAATATCTTTCTGATTCAATCTCACTTTCACAATTTCTCTCTCATCACTACTCACTGGCTGTGTCACACTCAGCTCACTAGATGTTACCCACCAAAATATGTCTGCTGTTAGGGTATATAGCCAGTGGTTCTCATGTAACATAATATTATTCTCAATAAAAATGGAAAATAACACTTCTGTGAGTATTAAAGAAAATACAACTATGCAAATGCCAAAAATCTGCTTGAATGGGAATGTTAAAACAGTTCCTAAACGATTAGCAGATCTTTAAGTTAGCGAAAGAAAGAGCATTGAACGTTATCTATACCATTCCACATTTGTAATAACTTTTCCAGGCGCCAGGGTAAGGAAGAGTGTATTAACCTTCATGAGACCTCAGGGAAAATTATATTAATATATGTTGTTGCCATGAATCCTTTTAGCCCTTGTAAAAGTGGAGATAAACATTCATGGCATATTTACAATAAGAGATAGAGCGGTTGCTTGCATGCTTTTTAGGTTGGAAAATTAAAAAACAGGTTTAGTTCGGAGATTAACACTGACCTGCCTCATCTGTAAAATTCTGTCAATTTTCTTCCCTTCAAGGATTCCATTAGTATTAATTGATGTAACTCAAGGACTGCATCAAGTATGGTTTTCAATTGTATTCAACAACGCCCCTATCCCCCATTTAGTACAATGGTATGACACATTTCCAGATAGATATTAATCGTGGATATTCCACGTGTTCTTTATGGATTCAGGCCTCTATGCTCTTTGGCTAGTAAACGTGACATATTCATTTTGATAGTGAAGAAAGCCTACCTGTTTTGGGACAGCCGCGATTTAGATCTTTTTCTTCCTCTGAGCTCCAAATAGTCTCAAAAAGTGCAAGGAATACTGAGTGACATGAGGTTGGTTACAAGATAGTACATTTTATATATATATATAGATAATATTGGTTTAAATAAATGTTTGTGTTCACTACAAAGATATGGAGGTTCCATGGGAAATGACCCCCAAAACAGGGGGCACCAGTGACTTCATTAAAAAAAATCTGCATTTTTGCAGATTTTTTAACCAATTAACGTCTGTAAATCTGACCTCATTTTGTAATGGTATGTCTGATTTCTTGCAGTTAGAGGAGCTCCTCGGAACCTCAGAGTGACGGATGAAACAACGGACAGTTTTAAAGTTGGCTGGACACCAGCCCCAGGCAATGTTCTTCGGTACAGAGTTGCCTATCGGCCAGTGGCAGGAGGAGAGAGAAAAGAAGTGACAGTCCAAGGGAATGAAAGAGCAACAACCCTCTATGACCTCTTTCCAGATACGAAATATCACGTGTCAGTTGTTCCGGAATATCAATCTGGTCCTGGAACTGCACTGAATGGAAATGGAGCCACCGAAGAAGGTATTCTATGAAAAAAAAATTGAAGCCTGTTTTGCGATTTTATTGCTGCATATCTAACTTTTAAAATAATGTCCAACAGGATTACAACATCAAATGATACAGTCACTAGTCTACACCAGTTTACAAGGGCAAAATGTTCGAAAAATATTCAAACCACCAACACTTGTAACTCTGATTCAATTGAATACCAACATATTTTATTTCTGCTTGAAAATGTAAATTCTTTGAATTTGTCTTCCAGTGGTTGGAGAGCCCAAAAACCTGAGGGTGTCTGAGCCTACAACTTCCAGCATGAGGCTGACCTGGGATAAAGCTCCAGGCAAAGTACAACGATATCTTGTAACCTACACTCCAGCCGCAGGTGGTGACTCAAAAGAAGTGACTGTAAAGGGAGATACCAGCACCATGGTACTGAAAGAATTGGATCCAGGCACCACCTATGCACTATCGGTAAACCCACTTTATGCATCTGGAGCAGGAACAGCAGTCACTGGTGAAGGAGCCACCCTTGAAGGTAATTAACCTATTAAATACTGAAAAGCATTGAGTAATACAATTTTATGATAATGCTGCAGTGATTAAGACAGCTGTACAAAGTTGATGCATCATAACAGGCTTGCAGTATGCCTGAATGGATACTACCACTCAGGACTGCGAGTTATACTGGGGTTGGGAATGCAACCTGTAATACCCATGGCCTTACATGCACCTAAAGTCAGGTGGAAAATATGCCCAATAAAGCGCCCAGGATTGGGGAATCCAGGAATGGGTCCTGTAATTCTGGACCTGCATTTTTTCCCTGATTCTGCTCTAGGAAAATCTTAATGTTGAGTAATTGGGGAGGAGATACCATCCGGAATCTGTGTCTGTGGCCCCAGTATCTCTGCCTCCAATTACAGGCCGACTTATAATGGGGGCCGTGGGAGCATGCACCAAGAATTAGAAAATGCAGCTCTTAGTAAATCCAAGACAGAATGGGGAAGTAGCTATTTAATATGTTTGGATCTGGATGTTGAGAAACATCATCCTGTATAGTTGGCCTGGAATAATGTACTTCTTTTCTTTTCATCCAACTTGTTACTTGGCACCTAATCAGAGCCTCGGGACAGTAACATTAGTCTACAATTGCCTTGTTACTACTAAGGTCCACAGTGGTTATTAACTAGTGTTGAGGTCAACTAGTTAGCTCAAAGGGTTTAAAGGGGTGGATGATGAAACATATCAGTATGGTATTTTGTGCAGCGTGATAGGTTTACCTCAATGAATGAATTGCATAAGTTTTTTAATGAGTTTATCACTGGTGAGTTACAGGCATCACAGAAAGTCTTAGTAAGAAGAGTTGTTTTTTAATAAATACCACGTGCCATGTAGGAATAAAAACATAGAAGTAGTCACCAAATGCTGACTCGTGCATTTATTGACGATTATGTGAATGTCTAGTGTTGCTTCTGACCCTCTCTTCCCCAGTATCAACTCATAAACTGAAAGTCTACAAGTGCCTATGCATAGCTGCTTACTTTTCTTTTCTGCATTTTTTTCCTGCATCATTTGGAATGTTTTTCTCATATTGTTGCATACATATTTTCCTCCAGTGCATACACCTCTAAGATCCTGTGCTCCCCTCATATGATCAGTGCTTTAGATTGCGTCTCATTGTGGAAGCATGTCTTTCAGTTGTGGTAAAATCTGGGCACACTACTAAAGATGAGGCATTGTTTTTGAGGAGTACCTCTCACCTTGCACCTCAATATCAATCTTTCTCATTTCATTACACTGTCTACTTCATACCCACTTTGGGATCTCTGACATACTATCTTGTTAATTGCCTGTAAACTTTTGAAACTTTACTTTGCAATTGTCTGACCTAAACTGTAGCTCCCATACTCCGACCATCAAACTATTTTTTTTCATATGATGTATGCAGATGATTTTTTTCATGTACAAGTAGGCATGTTTTATGTGGATGGCCTTAGATGCCTGACAGGCTAATATGCTAATAATTGTAGTAGCAGACAGTGTTTCTTTTTATCAATGCCATATGTAGGTATTTCATGTAAAATTCCTTAGGATGAGTAGATCACACTTGATCTCAGACTTTTCAAACACTTCAGGAAATGCTCCTCAGGTGTCATGGCAAAGGAAGACTCTTCAAGTTGAGAGTTTTGTTGTATGTAGAAAGAGCTACCACTAAATCGTTTTGTAGCAGAAACAAGCAGATAACCAGTGGTTTCTAGGAAGCCAATCTTGGGTACTTTGATGGTTGGTAAGGCTGGAAGACCTTATTTTTATAGCACGTGGGCACACAATGGAGGAATCTGTATACTGAAAGGGTTTTATTTATGGTTTCTTGATCAGAAACCATTTGCCTGCTGTTAGAACTGGGGGTCTCTAGTTGGCAATGGTATGCACCTTTGACCAAATAGGGACCCTTGCTTCTAAGTCAGGGAAAGGGGATTACACTACTGGATAACCCCTGCTCACCCCCTTGGTAGCTTGGCACGAGCAGACAGGCTTATCTCAGAGGCAGTGTGTTAAGCATTTGTGAACACATACAGTAATACAGTGAAAACACTACAGATGGACACCACACAGGTTTTATAAAAAATAAGTATACTTTATATAGATTTATCACAAGACCACAAACGACAAAAATCCACAATACTGTAATCAATAATACTTCAAGATGGTAGAAATGGTTTAAAAATCGGTTCTTCACTTAAAAGCAGTCTTTAGCAACAAATAACCCCAACTGGAGTTATCACGACGTCGATGTCAAAGAAATCCCAAAGTACGGCGCCGACCGCGAGGTGCGCGGCGTCGGGCCCGGAGTCAAAACAGACCCACAAAGAACAGTACCTTGGAAAAGCGAAAACAAAGACAGCTCACGGCGTCGGGGAGGTGCGGCGTCGTTGGCGCGTTGCGGCATCGGTTCCTTGCTTCGGAGGAGATGATGCGTCGGGACCTGGATGCTTGCGCAGGCAGGGGAGGCGTCGGTTCCAGACCGGAGAGGAGGTGACGTCACGATGGCGCCGAAGCCACGGTTCCGTACGATGTCACGATGTCGATAGATTCTTGACCACCCACGTCGACGATCGGCTCTGCAATCACCTGCTTTAAGGGAAGTACTTAAATAATGGTAACTACTTATCCCTAAAATGAGCAAAGTGTAATGATTATGGACCTTCACATTTATCCTAGTGCAATCTTAATGAGCCCCATTTACAATCTCCTATAGTAGTGCAAGCAGGATTAATGCCAAAGCAAGCACACAAGCTAGTTTTAAAGGGGAAATTTAAAACTGGAGCATATGATACTCTTGTGTTCGAAGGTGTAGGGAGCAAGACAGATTCTCTGGATTTTTCTAGTGAGTAAGGAGGTGATTCACCTGAGGGTGTCTCCTTGAATTTTGATGTGGTGGAGTATATTAATAAGGGTATGGTGGGATACGGTGTCGAAACCTGCTAAGAGGTCGAAGACGATCAAGGCCGCCATTTCCCCTTGGTCATGGAGGCTATGCATGCGGTTTTGGTGTTGTGGTGGGTGCAGAATCCAGACTGGGAGATGTCCAGAAGGTTGTTGTTCACCAGGTGTTCCGTGAGTTAGCGGTTGATGGCCTTTCCGCAGACCTTGGCGGGGAATGGGAGCAGAGAGATGGGACTGAAGTTCTTGAGTTCGTGGGGTTAACTGATGGTTTCTTGAGAAGGGGGTTGACTTTGTCGTGTTTCTATTCATCAGGGAAGGTGGCCGTGGTGATAAATGTATTGAAGATGGTGGTGAGTTTGTAACCAATGAATCACAATTTAAATCACTACTTTTTGTATCTATTCCCCAATAATTTTGTTACCAGTACAATAAAAGTAGAGAGTGATGAAGACAGACACAGAAATAATTGTTAAATTTCCCTATGAGGATTTTTGCATTTGGGCATAAATTCTGTTTAAATGACTATTTAAATGACTGTATGCAAGCGTGAGGCTGACAACTTTGGGACTATCATCAAGGTTTGTTTAGGTATGAAGAGCATTAATGTTTCATGTATTCGTGATAGTTGAAGCTGCCCTATACTAGAAAGGCAACATAACATGCATGCACAACATCATTGAGTAGAAACCTGTGAAATCTGAAGAGCACAAGGAAATGAAAATGGTAATTATCAACATTGGTTATTATTAGAAAGCTCTAGCCCGTAAAACTAAAATATTAAAATGTCTATCATTGATGACCTTTAGAAAGTAGGTAAATAAAAATGAGTGATGGGTTCAAACAGTGACCCACCTATCTGTTTTGTAGTGGATATATTTGACCATGCATGCTATATTTAAAGCTGATTTAGGGATGTAGTTGTGTGTGTGGTTTCTGCCTACACTTTTTATGGCTTGGCTTGACAGTGCAGCAGTCACCAGACAATTGTGTGAGTATCACTAGAGAGGGGTTTTGGCTCTGCCTACAATTTGGGAGCCAGGAATACATGTTTTGATTGGGCAGAAGTTGTGTGTTTCCACAAAAAACAGGCTTGCCCTCCAGCAGCTCTGATCAATTTGTTTGTGTATCCAGCTGACTAAGCTTCAACTTTCAGGGGCACACACATAACATTGGAATGCTATTAAAGTGTCTTAGCTGACTAGATCATTTATGTTGGCAACAGCACAGATGGGAGGAGGGCGGTGATTAACCTGCATATATTTTTAGTTCTGGCTTTGCAGTGCAACTGATCTTTTAACCTAGACCACAGTACAACTGACCTTTTAACCCATACCAATATTATTCTACAGTTCTTTGATTCCGCACAAGTCCATATCTATTCCCATGCTATTTACTTGTAATGATTCACATTACTAGAAAACATTCCTTAAAAGTCAGACCTATTGACCTTGCCAATGCTTGTTCTTCATTTTTTTTGCCAACAAAGAAATGTAAATATAGTAGGAAGTGTTTGCTTTTTTGATGCCAGTGCCCAATCTGGATCACCTCATTAAAAGGGCTTTTAAAGTGGCAAAGCTGAACCTGAGCAGACATTAGAAGAAGGTATTGCTGTAATTCAGGATTTAGGGTAGGTACTACTTCTTGAAGACTGGAGTAGAGCATATTTTGGGAAGTGAGTTCTTTACTTTGTGCTGCAGATAGAACTGGTCCTTAGCGGTTTAGTTCTTCTATAATGTGATTGTTCGGGGTAAACCATTGGACTGCTTTAGAAATGTCAGTCTGTTGAGCTATGTTGAGTGGGTGATTTAATTTGTCATTTGGGGACTGTATTTGTATGGGTCCAATTTCAAAAAGTGTTATGCCATCCACTTCTTAATGTGGAAAAGTCATTCTTTGAGTCTCAGCATTGAGCCAATGATAGAACTCTATTTCATAGTAGTACATATTTGTGAGGTGCATGTAAAATAAGGCCATTACAGAATTTTAAAATTAGTTTGTTGTTGAATGTGAAGGAATTTTCCGAATGAAGCATTTGGGTACAGTCTTGTAAGAAAAAGGCAAAATGTAGAACAAAACTTGAGATTGCCATGCGGGGTTTCAGTATGACAGAGAGCACATTGTGGGTAATAATTTTGAAAGTGGGCCATGGTTCAAGCAATATGAGTTAATTCCTTGCATTAAGCAGAGGTGGATTGTGAATACAAGCTGGTGTGATTTCTGAAATGTCTGTTATGCCGGGGTAAATGGTTGCCCTTGGGAAAGAAAGTCTGAAAGTCCTGATTTGAGAGCAAGAGTTTGATGTGGCGTAGGGTACATTAATCAATCAATCAGTAGATTTGTAGAGCACTACTTGTCACCCATGAGGGTATCCAGGCGCTGGCAGGGTCCAGTTGATTAGCCAAAAAGACAGGCCTTCAGGGACTTTCAGAACTCTGGAAGAGATCTGGAGGTCCATAGATGAAAGGGTAGCTCGTTCCATGTCTTCGGTGATAGGCAGGAAAAAGAGCGACCTAAGCAGCTGCTATGTCAGATGCAGGGGTGAGGGTTAAAGAAAGGGACGTGAAGCGGTGGTGTCTGGTGGGCTGATGGAAGTTCAGGAAGTGGTTCAAGTAGGCGGGTCTGCAGTTGTGTAGGGCGTTGTATGCATGGGTAAGGAGCTTGAACTGGCGTCTTTTCTGTACATGGAGCCAGTGTTCCCTGAGGTAGGGGGTGATGTGGGTTCGTCTAGGGAGATCCAGGACAAGTCTGCCTGTGGCATTCTGTATGGTCTGTAGTCATCGGAGTAGGTAAGCTGCGATCACTGCATAGAGAGTGTTGCCGTGGTCCAATTCACTGGAGATGACAGCCTGAGTGATGGTGCGTCCTGAGCTTTGGGGTAGCCATGTGAATATCTTACGAGGCATTTGGAGGATGAAGAAGCAGGAGGAGGAGATGGAGTTGACTTGAGTCATAATGGTTAGCTTGTTTCCTGAATGATGCATAGGTTCCTAGCATCGTCAGTGGGAGTAGGAGTAGGTTCAAGTCCTGAGGGCCACCTGGATGTGTCCCATGGGGAGCTTTTGTTTCTGAAAATCAGTACCTCTGTCTTGTATGTGTTGAGCTTCAGGCAGTTGTCCTTCATCCAGTTGTCAACGTCTGTCATGTAGTTGTGGAAGCTGGTCTTGGTGTTGGTGGTGTCTTCGAAGAGGGAGATGATGGGTGCCGTCAGCGTAGGATATGATGTTGAGTTTGTGGGTTTTGGCAATGCCGGCCAGTGATGTCATATAATTGTTGAAGAGGGTAGGGCTGAGCAAGAATCCTTTGGGCACTCCACAGATAATTTTCTTGGGTTCAGAGGTGAAGGAGGAAGGCAGACTTTTTGCGTTCTTCCGGTGAGGAAAGTGGTGATCCATCTGAGAGCGGCTCCTTGGATGCCTATGTTGTGCAGCCTTGTGATGAGTGTGTGGTGGGAGATCGTATTGAAGACTGCCAAGAGGTCTAAGAGGATCAGAGTCGTAGTCTCTCCTTGGTCGAGTAGGGCTCGATGTCATCGGTAGCCATGATGAGGGCTGTCTCGAGCTGTGGTTGCTGCAGAATTTGGATTGGGAGGAGTTGAGTATGAGGTTCCATTCCAGATGTGAGGAGAGTTGTTGGTTGGTGGCTTTTTCTAATACTTTGGCCGGGAACGGGACAAGGGAGATCAGTTGGTAGTTGTTGAGTTTGCTGGGGTCTGCTGATTGTTTCTTTAATAGGGCGTTGCCCTCTGCGTGTTTCCAGTCCTCGGGGAAGGTGGCTGTGGCAATTGATGTGTTGAACAAGGTGGTGAGTACGTCGCTAATTCTGGATTCGCCTAGGTTGAAGATGTGGTGAGGGCATGGTTCAATTGGGGCCCCATGAGTGGACAGAGTTCATGATGGAGGCGTTGTCCTGTGGGGTGAGCTGGCTCCATTCGGTTAGTCAGATGTCTGTGGTGGAGGCGGGGTCGTTGTGTTGCTTGAAGAAGTCTGTGGGCTGGGGTTTGAAGTTTCTGTAGATGTTGGCAATCTTATTGTAGAAGAAATTTGCAAGGTTGTTGCAGAGTTCCTGTTAGGGGATAATGTTTGTTGCAGCTGAGTGGTTGGAGAATTCTTTGACTATGTTGAAGAGTTCTTTGCTGTTATTGGAGCTTGATTCGATGCTTGAGGCTAAGGCCTTTTTCTTTGATTCTCTCAACTGTCTGTGGTAGGGGTTGGGTCTTGTTGGTCATGTCCTTGCTGGTGCACCATCTCCGTTCTAGTTGTTTACAGTGTCGTTTAGCAGTTAAAAGTGTGAGAAGTTGGCCTGGCATATGCTGTCCACTAATTATAGTGGGCACCTTGTACCAGTCCAAACAACCCCTTATTGGAGATAGGTTAAAGACAACCTTTATTGAAAGCTATCCTAGTGGTAGCTATGGAGAGCAGCCTTCAGGCTAAGTCTTGAAGGAATGTAAAGCAGCTTGTTTTACCAGTCTATAATCTCTTGAGTGACCAAATGAAAGAGGACCACACCAGGTATATATTCAAAATATATGTATTTATTACTAAACACACCCCTCTAGTCTCTTTATGAGGCTAGAGTTCGAAGTACATAAGTTATAAGTTAGTTATCTACAGTAATAGCACAAATACACATTTGAGCCCCAGGGGCGGACCAAACCATATACCAATAAAGTGGTATAAGAACCACGACTGAGCTAGACACAAGGCCTAGAGCCTGTACAAGTGCTTGGACCACAAGGAACCACCCAAGGTAGTGACACAGGGGACCCACGGGGGACGCGTGCAGTGTATGAACACAGCCGCGAACCGCCGTTAACTTCTATGGGGAAAGTCGCGATTAGAATTTAAAAGAAAAGGGACACTTAGAGGAGGACTTGGAGCAAACCCTTTGAGAACTAGGCTGTTCTAGTGTCAATACCCACGAGAGCACCGGAGTACTCGAGTTACCTCACCCAGGGGAGCCGGGTGCATAGGTGTCTTTCGGGGTCGGGTTTCGTCGTCGCTTTCAATGGCGATCTGCTGCAAAGTGCTGCTGGCGGCCAAGTCGAAAGTGTTCGGGTGGATCCAAAGGTGGATCGAATATCTGAAGAACCTGCAAGCAGAGGGGACAGAGTCTGGGTCACTATCCAGTGACCAGGAAGGCGATGAGCAGATGCCCACCGATGTCGAGTGCTTCAGGTAGGTTGACGGTCGTCTTGACTCTTCAGCCATGAGGTCCAGGAGGCGTCGACGATGACCAGGAGCTGGATTCGAGCTGTCCCACGACGTCTGTCGATTGCAGGGGTGTCGGCGACCGGATTGGACCCAACAAGCCTTGGCAACGGCAAGTCTCGTGGAAATGGAAGAAGGACGATGTTGCAGACCAGCAAGGTCTGGGGGACTCACCCAGCGAGGGTAAGTCAGGGCACACCTGGAGCAACCAGGGAGCCCAAGCAGAAAAGGATTGGCCTTCGGGAGGGCCTACTAGCCAACAGACTAGCGACCGCGAAGGAGCCTCGAGTTGATGCACGTGGAACTGGCTCACAGGACACTCGTGGAGTGGAGGCCAGTGATCTTCGGTGCAGTTGGTGCTGGAGGCTGGGGCTACTCGGAGCCCAAAGCACGACTTTGTGGAAGACCCAGAAGAGGATGCACTTGCAAATGCGACCGGTGTCCAGGGGTCATGGTTCCACGTTACCCACGACAGCTACGGGCCTCAGCTTTGCTGGGGACTCAGGGCAGCCTCGGGGAAGTCTGGAAATCCACCTCTGGTGATGCAAAGACTTCGGCGTCCGACGGGAGCTTCAGTGATGCAGACCGGACAATTGCTTCTTTGGTGCCTGCCAAGCAGGGGAGTCACTCCTTGACCCCAAGGGAGATTCTTCAGTCCTCTAATCTTGAAGTAGAGCGTCGAAGGTCCAGGATTCTGTGTCAGAGTTTCGTCCAGGTTAATCTAAAGTCCTAAGGACTGGGATCCCATACTTATACTAAGGTAGGGGGTTGGACATACTCTGTGGCCCCACCTATGGGAGGGTCAGGGCAGAGGGGTGGTTACACCCCTTTCCCTTTGTCCAGTTTCGCGCCAGAGCAGGGGCTGGAAGCCCCTGAGCCGGTTTGAACTGGGGTATGCACAGGGACACCAAATGTGCCCCCAGTGCAAGACTTCAAAGCACCAGAGAGTGCTCCCGCCCAGCCCCAATACACACTATCCTGTCTGGGGAGGTGGTTACACCTCCCTGGGACAGGAAACCTATTGTCCAGGCCTCCCCTGCCGGAGTTTTGGTCAGCAGCAGGAGGCCAGACTCGTGTCTGTGGCAGCGGCATCCATTTTGTGATGCCAGGGCTCTGGAAAGTCAGTACCCGGTATACCGGTGTGTACATGTCTCTCCCTCTAGAAGGGTGGAATGCTACCCCCGCCGCGGGGGGGTAGTATTCCAAGATGTTTGACACCAAACACAACATGTTTCCGTGCAGCCATCCCAAAGTTAGCATTTAACGCGAGGTTATAATGCGCTTAAGAGTATATGGTCGGGCTGCACTACAAACAGCATCAGAGAAGGGTCTCCGAACGCTGCAGAGGGGCCCAGCTCATGCAGGGGCACCCTCTCACATAGGAACCACGCACTCTGCCTTCAGGATTGATAAGGCCTGCCATAGGAGTGACTTATAGGTTTATATGTGTGCATGTATGTAGTGATATAGGTAGCCTATATCACAGTAAGGGGTGCATGCACCACCTTACCCAGGCTGCAGTAGCAGACCTGTGGTGTCAGTTTGGATGGCCTTCCAGGGGTGGCACATTACATGCTGCAGCCCCTGGTAGGCCTCTGAGGTACCTATGCCCTGGGTACATAGTATACCATATACTAGGGACTTATAAGGGCACTCCAGATTCCAATCAGAGATGTGCCTAAGGCACATGGAAACCATTTTAGAGAGGAAGCAGCTAGGCTGGGGTTCTGATTAGCAGGGCCCCAGCCAGACTAAGGTCGAAAAACAGTGAAGCATCAGCAAAAAGTGGGGTTACCGATGTGAAGCAGATCCTACTCTCCTACACAACCCCCCCCCCCAAACGTAGGGACATTAAACTAACCTTGCCCAGTTAAGTCTTCATGTTCTAAGTGGAAGTACCTAGAGAGTCCATCTGCATTGGCATGGTTACTCCCAGGTCTATGTTCCACTGTGAAGTCCATCCCCTGTAGGGAAATGGACCACCTAAGCAGTTTGGTGTTTTCACCCTTCATTTGTTTTAGCCATAAGAGGGGCTTATAGTCTGTTTGAACAAGGAAGTGAGTACCAAACAAGTATGGCCTCAACTTCTTCAGATCCCAGACCACAGCAAAGGCCTCCCTCTCAATGGCTGACCAACGTTTCTCTCTAGGGGTCAGCCTTCTGCTAATAAAAGCTACTGGCTGATCCTGACCTTCATCCTTCAATTGTGACAGTACAGCCCCTACCCCCAATTCAGATGCATCAGTTTGAACAATGAACTTCTTGGAGTAATCAGGACTCTGTAGAATGGGAGCAGTGCACATGGCCTGCTTTAGGTCATCAAATGCCTTTTGACAGCTAACTGTCCACTGAACCTTTTTGGGCATTTTCTTGGAAGTTAAGTCATTCAGGGGTGTCACTATTGATCCATACCCCTTGACAAATCTCCTATAGTACCCAGTCAGGCCTAAGAAGGCTCTCACCTGAGTCTGGGTAGTTGGAGCAGTCCAGTCCATGATGGTCTGGATCTTGCTCTGCAGTGGTTGAACCTGGCCTCCACCCACAAGGTGGCCCAGGTACACAACCTGACTCTGCCCTATCTGGCACTTTGTGGCCTTGATAGTCAGGCCTGCTTTCTGCAGGGCCTGCAAAACATTTCTGAGGTGGACCAGGTGATCCTCCCAGGTGGAGCTAAAGACAGCAATATCATCTAGATATGCTGCACTATAGGCTTCCAGACCTGTAAGGACTGTATTCACCAACCTCTGAAAAGTGGCAGGTGCATTCTTCAGACCAAAGGGCATCACCACAAATTGATAATGCCCACTAGGGGTTGAGAATGCTGTCTTTGGCTTTGCATCATCAGCTAGTCTGATCTGCCAGTAGCCAGCTGTCAGGTCAAATGTGCTTAGATACTTGGCTGAGGCCAAAGTGTCTATTAGCTCATCTGCCCTTGGTATTGGATGGGCATCAGTCCTAGTGACTGCATTGAGACCCCTGTAGTTCACACAAAACCTCATCTCTCTTTTCCCACCATTGGTGTGAGGTTTTGGCACAAGGACCACTGGACTAGCCCAAGGGCTATCTGAGAGTTCAATAACTCCCAAATCCAACATCTTCTGGACTTCTGTCCTGATACAGTCCCTGACATGGTCAGGTTGCCTATAAAACTTATTTTTAATAGGCAGACTGTCCCCAGTGTCCACTTCATGAGTGCACCAGGTAGTCTGACTGGGTGTCAGTGAGAATATGTGTCTGAACTGATTGAGCACCTGTCTGCAATCAGTCTGCTGCTGGGTAGTGAGGCTGCCTGCCAAGGCTACACCATCCACTGACCCATCATCAGGGTTCTGTGATAGCAGGTCAGGGAGTGGGTCACTCTCTTCCTCCTGTCCCTCATCAGTAGCCATGAGCAAGCCCATGTCTGCCCTGTCCACATATGGTTTTAACCTGTTGACATGGAGAACCCTGTTGGGACTCCTGGGTGTTCCTAGGTCCACCAAATAGGTAACCTCACCCTTCTGTTCAACAATGGTATGGGGTCCACTCCATTTGTCTTGGAGAGCTGCTGGGGCCACTGGCTCCAACACCCACACCTTCTGTCCTGGCTGGTAAACAGTCAGTACAGCCTTTTGGTCATGCCAGGCTTTTTGAAGTTCCTGGCTAGCCTCAAGGTTTTTAGTTGCCTTTTTCATATACTCAGCCATCCGGGAGCGGAGACCAAGTACATAGTCCACTATGTCTTGCTTTGGGGGCTTGAGAGGTAACTCCCATCCTTCCTTCACCAAGCACATTGGACCCCTGACAGGGTGACCAAACAAAAGTTCAAAAGGGCTGTAGCCAACCCCCTTTTGAGGCACCTCCCTGTATGCAAATAAAAGGCAGGGCAAGAGTATGTCCCATCTTCGCCTAAGCTTTTCTGGGAGCCCTTTAATCATGCTCTTCAAGGTTTTGTTGAATCTCTCAACTAAACCATTGCATTGTGGGTGATAGGGTGTGGTGAACTTGTAAGTCACTCCACACTCCTTCCACATTGCTTTTAAGTATCCAGACAAAAAGTTAGCACCCCTGTCTGATACAACCTCCTTAGGGAAGCCCACTCTTGAGAAAATTCCCAGGAGGGCTCTTGCCACCACAGGTGCTGTAGTGGTCCTAAGGGGAATAGCCTCTGGGTACCTGGTGGCATGATCCACTACCACCAGGATAAACCTGTGCCCAGATGCTGTTTGGGGATCCATGGGACCAACAATGTCAATCCCCACCCTTTCAAAGGGAACCCCCACCACAGGTAGTGGTATCAGGGGGCCTTTGTAGTGGCACCTGCCTTGCCACTGGCCTGGCAGGTTACACAGGAGCGACAAAACTCCTTGGTGTCTTCAGACATGTGGGGCCAGTGAAAGTGAGGGACAATTCTGTCCCAAGTCTTGTTCTGGCCCAGGTGACCTGCTAAGGGAATGTCATGGGCTAGGGTCAATAGGAAGCCCCTGAACTTCAGAGGTATAACCAACCTCCTGGTGGCACCAGGCTTGGGGTCTCTACACTCTGAGTACAAGAGTCCATCATCCCAATACACAGTATGGGGACCACTAGCTTTCCCAGCAGCCTCAGCAGCAGCTTGCTGTCTGAGGGGTTCAAGAGAGGGGCAGCTCTGCTGCTCCTGGCTCAGATCTGCCCTGGAAGGGCCCCCTGTCCCCAAGAACTCAACCTGGTCAGGTTCAAGCTCCTCTGGGACAGTTCCTTCCTCAGGACTGAGATCATCCCCCTCAAGGGACTGATCTTCCTTCTGAGCCAAGGGGAAGGCACTGCCTTTACCCTACTACTCCTCCTCTTGGAGGGCACTTGGTC
This sequence comes from Calotriton arnoldi, assembly GCA_963921515.1. Lineage (NCBI taxonomy): Eukaryota > Metazoa > Chordata > Amphibia > Caudata > Salamandridae > Calotriton > Calotriton arnoldi. The sequence goes on from CAWUFW010010850.1 coordinate 271,439, forward strand.
CATTATTCCAGAATCCAAGGCCTGTTCAGTGTTAGACATTTTGGCTTGTGACCTGGTCACAGCAAACACATCTGCAGGGATGCCCAGCATTTCTGCATGGGTCCTGAGCTCCACTTCTGCCCAAGCTGAAGTTTCTAAGTCATTGCCAAGCAAGCATTCAACGGGTAGGTCTGCACTTACCACAACCTTCTTAAGGCCAGTTTCCCCTCCCCAGGAGAAATTAACAACTGCCAGAGTATGGTCTGTTCTGACGTTGCTAGCATTGGTCACTTAGTACATTTCACCAAGTATAATCTGCCCAGGATTCACAAGGTCTTGTGTCACCATGGTGACACTTGCCCCTGTGTCCCTAAATGCCAAAGCCTCTTTTCCATTGATTAATGGCTGTTGCCTGTACTTGCCCAGATTACTGGGACTCACAGAGGAGGTCATTTCCATGCCTCCATCACAGACTAGGACTGCCTGAGTGAGTTCTCTGACTAGGTCAGAGCTCATCTCCTTACCCAGGGTCACCCTTGGCTTGTGTAGTCCCACCACCAACTGTAACTGCACTAGGGGGAGCAGGTGCCTTAGGGGCACTGGTGGGGGCTGGAGTAGAGTCTTTGGACTTGGTGCAATCACTGGTCCAGTGGGTCTTTTGCTTACAGACCTTGCACCATGGTTTCCTTTGGCCTTTCCCTTTGGTAGACTGTGAATCCCCACCTGAAGAAGATTTTTGGGGGCCTTGTGAAGACTTTTGATCTTTACCCTTCTCCCCACCCTTATCAGAGGTTTTCAAATCTTGCTTCTTAGGGTCACCACCTTGGTTCTGTACCTTCTGCTTCACCCTGGTTCTGACCCATTTGTCTGCCTTCTTTCCCAATTCTTGGGGAGAGGTCAGATCAGAGTCTACCAGGTGCTGATGCAACAGCTGATTTTGACAGTTTTTAAGAATCTGCTCCCTCATGATCAGATTGTACAATCCGGTGAAGTCACATACCTTACTGCCCAATAACCAACCTTCCAGAGCCTTGGCAGAACAATCAACAAAGTCCACCCAGTCTTGAGTCTGTGCTTTTTGGGTATCCCTGAACTTTAACCTGTATTGTTCAGTGGTTAGGCCAAACCCATCAATTAGAGCACTCTTCAAGACTTTGTAATTATCAGCATCCTCCTCTCTAACAGTGAGGAGCTTGTCTCTACCTTTGTCTGCAAAGGAGAGCCACAAGATTGCTGCCCACTGCTCCTGAGGGACCCTCTGTACTTTACAGGCCCTCTCTAGAGCAGTTATCCATTTGTGGATGTCATCCCCACTCTGGTAGGGAGGGACAATCTTGCTCAGGTTTCTATGGTCATAAGACCTTTCCCTATCTTTGGGGAAACTGCTGCCACCATGGGACTCTAGTCCCAACTTTTGTCTCTCTCTATAGAGATCTAGGGACTCCCTGTCTATAGCCAATTGCTGTTTTCTGAGTTCAAGCTGAGTTTGCTCATACTGAATCAGTCTCTTTCTCCTCTCATGAGAGGATTCCCTCCTATGAGAGGAGACAGAGGTCCCTATTGAGGTGTCAGAGTGGTTAGACTCCTGAGAAGGAGACCTAGACCTTCTGGGCACACTCAGAACTCTTCCTGGGGGGACAAAGGGGAGGTCAGTCTGATCCTCCCCTCCTCCTCCTCCACAGGAGGAATTGGGTTTTCCAGGACAAGGTCATTTTCACCTTCCTGGCCAGTTTCAGAGGGGGGGCTGGGTTTCTTCACCCCTGACCCCTTCCTCATCTTCTGCCCCACCCTCATTGCCTACCCCTTCAGACCCTAGGGGCCTGCTGAGATCATCAGCTAGTAACACCTCCCTGAGGTGTTGGGTGCTGGCACTTTTGCCTGCCTTCAACTTCCTAGTATTGCATAATGCTCTCAATTCCAAGAATGGGAGTTTATCATACTTGGAGGGAAGAAGCCCACTGGCTTCTGGCGAGGACTCACTGGGTCCTGGCTTTGAAGACATTACTAGTGAGGTGTGGTGTATGCACTACCTACTCTAGTGTGGCCTACTAAACTCTCTTGAGTTGTAGAAAGGGTGTGCTATCCCTTAACACACAACTCTAAGTTCAGTAGAACTTACTGTATTACTAAGCTTGATTTATATGTACCTTAGGTACCCTTAGTGGTTTTCAGTTGATCAATTCAATTGAGATTATCTGGTAAAACAATAGCAAGCTGGAATCCCACACGCTGCACACCAATGTGAGAAGTTGGCCTGGCATATGCTGTCCACTAATTATAGTGGGCACCTTGTACCAGTCCAAACAACCCCTTATTGGAGATAGGTTAAGGACAACCTTTATTGAAAGCTATCCTAGTGGTAGCTATGGAGAGCAGCCTTCAGGCTAAGTCTTGAAGGAATGTAAAGCAGCTTGTTTTACCAGTCTATAATCTCTTGAGTGACCAAATGAAAGAGGACCACACCAGGTATATATTCAAAATATATGTATTTATTACTAAACACACCCCTCTAGTCTCTTTATGAGGCTAGAGTTCGAAGTACATAAGTTATAAGTTAGTTATCTACAGTAATAGCACAAATACACGTTTGAGCCCCAGGGGCGTACCAAACCAAATACCAATAAAGTGGTATAAGAACCACGACTGAGCTAGACACAAGGCCTAGAGCCTGTACAAGTGCTTGGACCACAAGGAACCACCCAAGGTAGTGACACAGGGGACCCACGGGGGACGCGTGCAGTGTATGAACACAGCCGCGAACCGCCGTTAACTTCTATGGGGAAAGTCGCGATTAGAATTTAAAAGAAAAGGGACACTTAGAGGAGGACTTGGAGCAAACCCTTTGAGAACTAGGCTGTTCTAGTGTCAATACCCACAGGAGCACCGGAGTACTCGAGTTACCTCACCCAGGGGAGCCGGGTGCATAGGTGTCTTTCGGGGTCGGGTTTCGTCGTCGCTTTCAATGGCGATCTGCTGCAAAGTGCTGCTGGCGGCCAAGTCGAAAGTGTTCGGGTGGATCCAAAGGTGGATCGAAGATCTGAAGAACCTGAAAGCAGAGGGGACAGAGTCTGGGTCACTAGCCAGTGACCAGGAAGGCGATGAGCAGATGCCCACCGATGTCGAGTGCTTCAGGTAGGTTGACGGTCGTCTTGACTCTTCAGCCACGAGGTCCAGGAGGCGTCGACGACAACCAGGAGCTGGATTCGAGCTGTCCCACGACGTCTGTCGATTGCAGGGGTGTCGGCGACCGGATTGGACCCAACAAGCCTTGGCAACGGCAAGTCTCATGGAAATGGAAGAAGGACGATGTTGCAGACCAGCAAGGTCTGGGGGACTCACCCAGCGAGGGTAAATCAGGGCACACCTGGAGCAACCAGGGAGCCCAAGCAGAAAAAGATTGGCCTTCGGGAGGGCCTACTAGCCAATGGACTAGCGACCGCGAAGGAGCCTCGAGTCGATGCACGTGGAACTGGCTCACAGGACACTCGTGGAGTGGAGGCCAGTGATCTTCGGTGCAGTTGGTGCTGGAGGCTGGGGCTACTCGGAGCCCAAAGCACGACTTCGTGGGAGACCCAGAAGAGGATGCACTTGCAAATGCGATCGGTGTCCAGGGGTCACGGTTCCACGTTACCCACGACAGCTACGGGACTCAGCTTTGCTGGGGACTCAGGGCAGCCTCGGCGAAGTCTGGAAATCTACCTCTGGTGATGCAAAGACTTCGGCGTCCGACGGGAGCTTCAGCGATGCAGACCGGACAATTGCTTCTTTGGTGCCTGCCAAGCAGGGGAGTCACTCCTTGACCCCAAGGGAGATTCTTCAGTCCTCTAATCTTGAAGTAGAGCGTCGAAGGTCCAGGATTCTGTGTCAGAGTTTCGTCCAGGTTAATCTAAAGTCCCAAGGACTGGGATCCCATACTTATACTAAGGTAGGGGGTTGGACATACTCTGTGGCCCCACCTATGGGAGGGTCAGGGCAGAGGGGTGGTGTTAGAAGGTGGTTCTGACACGATGGGCCGCCCAGATTTTTCGCTTTTTGAGCACCTATGTGTGGAGCTTTTACTGTGGGAGAGCCTCATAAATTGGGACTCATCCACAGTGAACTCATAATGAAGGAGACGGCATGTGGATTTTACTGGTGTCCCCCTAGCTTGACTAGGCCGCTGCGCAGCAGCTGGAGTAAGGGGCACCGGGCTGGTTACATGCAGACACCTGTGTACAAGCGTGTGCACACGTGTAGGGGCTGCGCAGGGGAGATTCCTGGCGTGCGCAGTCCAGGAGCAGCTACAAAGTTAATGGTGTGGCGGGACTTATGCAGAAGTGGGTGGTGACACGGAATAGGCCTTATACACTGGGAAGGAACATGCCAGGGAAAGTCAGTGTGTTTTACTGTGTTTTTCACTTCATTATTCCCCTATGGGGATGTGGAGCCCATGTGCTAGATTAACTTTCCTAAAGCCTACAGATTCCAGACACGCACTAAAGTCCACTGTAGCGGATGTGAAAAGGAGTATTCTGCAGAGTCCAAAGTCATATTTGTACTGCTTTTGGGTCATCCAGAAATGTCACATTTCTCTGAGTCAGTCATAACCAGGGCCAGGCTGAGGGCTGACCTCAGCTGGATGGATTGATAACCTTTCTTCCACAAGCTAAGGCCTCCTCTCCACGAAGAGAAGATGGGTGGGGCTACAGGCTCATCCATCAGCAGCTATCACTGTGTGCCAGGCACCAGGCTGCACCAAGGAGGGAAGGCAGCGAGGAGGGAAGGGGTCTGGTTTTAGAGACCATGTGGCCAGAGACCCTGGATGACGCCATTTTGAACAAGCCCAGAGGCTGGACCAGGAGGATGGAGCAGGGGCAGGGAAGTGATGTGTCGCTGTTTGATAGGATCAACAGAGACTTCCTGCCAGCCCCCCTACTCAACTTTTAAAAGTGTCTGCGCAGGAAGAGAAGCTCTTTCTGGGGTGTGGTCTGTGGAGGCTGAAGGTGCTGGAGCCTGGCGCAATGGGCAGTTGGAAGGAGGAACCCCCTGACTGTCCCCCAGGGCCCTGCCAGCACCAGAAGAGGAACCCAGGACCAGTGCGCAGAAGCAGAGGCCTCTGCGCAGGGAGAAAGGAGGCCAAGGAGGAGAGACAGGCGAAAGGCTGGCGCAGGGAGCCAGTGAAGACAGCTCCCTGCCGAATCCCCCCTCTCAGAGACCCCGAGGGCGAAGGAGAGTGTTCCCAGTGGTGGGGGCTGGTCAAGAGGAGCGAGAGGAGACGAAAATGAAGGGAATCGGACTCCAGGGGGCCGAGATATGCCCCCCAGAAGGTGAGCGACCTTTGACCTACAAGAAGACCGACGACGAAGCACGAGGGGCTCCGCCGCCGGTCTTGCATGTGCCCCCGGGGTGGATCAGGTCCCGGGGGCTGCCCCCAACACGAAGCCAAGTCGGGGAGCACCGTCGTGCTCCCCGTGAAGAGCTGGCCGCGGGGTGCCAGGAGCCCACCCTGGCCCCCTCCGAACAAGAAGCCGGGGAGCGCCGGCGCGCTCCCCGCGAAGGTGTGGAGGAGGAGGGGCCCGGGATCCCAACTCCGGGCCCCGTGTGCCGAGGAGGGGGGCGGGGGAGCGCCGTCGCGCCCCCCGCGAAGATGTGCCCCGAAGCCGGGGAGCGCCGTCGCGCTCCACGTGAAGATGCCGAGAGGCGGGGGTACCAGGAGCCCACCCTGGCCCCCGGCGAGAAGACTGAAGTCAGGGGAGGCGCCGTCGCGCCCCCCGTGAAGACTGTCCAGGGGCCCTGGACCCCATCCCCGGGCCCCGAGGTGCTGGCGAGGTGGCGGGGGGAGTGCCGTCGCACTCCCCCGAGGTCCGCCGGGACCGGCGGGAACCTCCGTGTCTGCCCGCTGGAGCGGGCAGACCAGAAGACGAGTGCCGGCTCCCGCGGCAGCACGCGAGGGTGCTGGCCGGGCGTGGAGCCGGCGGGGGCAGCCGGGGGTGGGCTCCCCAGGCTGCCCTCCACCCCGAGAGGCCGTCGCGGGTCCCGGGTGGGACCGGGACCCGCCGAAACCGAGTTGGGGCATCGCGGGGCCCGGGTGGGACCGGGCCCCCGAAAAATGAGCCAAGCGGCCGGGGGTGGGCTCCCCGAGCCGTTACCCTCACCTGGGGGTCCAGGTTGGACCGGGCCCCCACCGAGGAAGGAGCGAGGCGCGAGCGCCAGCGCGGCTCTCCCGGCACAGCGGGAGAGCCGCTCATCAAATATGCGGCGAATCCCATAATGCCTTGCAGGCCAGGATCGGCCTGCAAGGGCAAAACAGCGTTTTCTTGGCTTGGGTCACCACCACACAGGCGCAAAGGTGCTGGGGGAGCTGCTGGAGAAGCGCAGTCTCCCCCCAGCACGAAGAAAAGTCCCTCCCTAAGTGTCATAGGGATTTTAAAAGAATAACCCCTCAAGGGCTCAGCCAGCATTTAACTCCCTTTAGGCTGGAACTTTTGTTCTACAGCTGAGAGTGTTTTGAGAAGTACCTCAAAGAGTGAAGGGCTGAGTTGGGGATGTCTGGAGAAGGGCATCCCCTGGAGGTGAAGACGTGTAATTGCACCAGCCCTGCATTTACTAACTGTTATTCCTTTTTAGAGAGACTGAAGGTCACATATGTAATATGAAGTACCTGTGTAAGGTGATGTCATAAGCAAAGTGGGTTATGTTGCCAGACACTCCTGCTAGGGTGTCTGGCTGGATATGCGTAATCCTGTGATTTCATCTCTGATGCCGTTAGGGGATGTAATTGCAATGCATTCTAATGTCCAACAAAGGTGATGAGTATTGTCATTCTAAGGTGTGCGTAAACATGTATTCTTGCTGCTGCACTTAGGTGAAGACCCAGACTGCTAGCCCTTAAGATATAGAGGTGCATACTTTATGGTCAGTAGGAAATGCTCAGTCAGGGTTATGTGTCACCAAGGCAGGTGTACCCATTTTTAATGCGCGTTGAGGTAATGGGGTGGGTCGCCACTGGGATGGTGCCAGTGCGCAGGGCCCTCTCTCCAGGTTAGGCTCAACACACTGCATTAGGGGGCAAGATGATGTGCATACATGGGAGTGGTGGTACTAGACCCCACCCCCTTTTGGGAGGGGTGGAGATGTTACGTAATGCCACAAAGTAATTCCAACAGCTTATGTATATTTGTAAATTGGTGCATAGTATTGAGTAGTGTGTGTGTTTAATAAATGTACTCTTACTTTTATAAAGCAAAGTACAGACTGGACAATCAATTATTGAGTGTTATTTCGGCGCACCTGCAAATGGCGATGACTAGCCCACACCACCTCCCTTGAGTAAAGCCTCAGACTGCTCTGCAACGCTACCCTCTGAGAGTCAGGCGCTACAATTGGGTGTTTGGTTCCCAGTGAAGGACAAATGTAGTCATGTTATTTGTGCAGGCCTCACAGATACTGCCTCGTTTTCCAACAGGTGGTTACACCCCTTTCCCTTTGTCCAGTTTCGCGCCAGAGCAGGGGCTGGAAGCCCCTGAGCCGGTTTGAACTGGGGTATGCACAGGGTCACCAAATGTGCCCCCAGTGCAGGACTTCAAAGCACCAGAGAGTGCTCCCGCCCAGCCCCAATACACACTATCCTGTCTGGGGAGGTGGTTACACCTCCCTGGGACAGGAAACCTATTGTCCAGGCCTCCCCTGCCGGAGTTTCGGTCAGCAGCGGGAGGCCAGACTCGTGTCTGTGGCAGCGGCATCCATTTTGTGATGCCAGGGCTCTGGAAAGTCAGTACCGGGTATACCGGTGTGTACATGTCTCTCCCTCTAGAAGGGTGGAATGCTACCCCCGCCGCCAGAACTGGCGGGGGGTAGTATTCCAAGATGTTTGACACCAAACACGACATGTTTCCGTGCAGCCATCCCAAAGTTAGCATTTAACGCGAGGTTATAATGCGCTTAAGAGTATATGGACGGGCTGCACTACAAACAGCATCAGAGAAGGGTCTCCGAACGCTGCAGAGGGGCCCAGCTCATACAGGGGCACCCTCTCACATAGGAACCACGCACTCTGCCTTCAGGATTGATAAGGCCTGCCATAGGAGTGACTTATAGGTTTATATGTGTGTATGTATGTAGTGATAGAGGTAGCCTATATCACAGTAAGGGGTGCATGCACCACCTTACCCAGGCTGCAGTAGCAGACCTGTGGTGTCAGTTTGGATGGCCTTCCAGGGGTGGCACAATACATGCTGCAGCCCCTGGTAGGCCTCTGAGGTACCTATGCCCTGGGTACATAGTATACCATATACTAGGGACTTATAAGGGCACTCAGATTCCAATCAGAGATGTGCCTAAGGCACATGGAAACCATTTTAGAGAGGAAGCAGCTAGGCTGGGGTTCTGATTAGCAGGGCCCCAGCCAGACTAAGGTCGAAAAACAGTGAAGCATCAGCAAAAAGTGGGGGTACCCATGTGAAGCAGATCCTACTCTCCTACAATAAGGTCTTCTGTGCACCAGCTAGCCTGCTTGGTGGACATTCTGTGGTTGTTGTTGCTGATGGGAGCGACGCTATCAGTGCAGTTGTTGATCCAATTGTTGAAGCACCTCACAAATATATACTACTATGAAATAGAGTTCTGGTCTAGATTGTTGGAGAAGATGGGGTGGATGGTGTTGAAGGCGTTGATCCATGTGTCCTTTGAGACTTTGCTTCAGCTGTGGTGAAGGGAGTTGGGCAGACTGGAGACGGAGGTCCGTGAGCTGGTGATGTTGAAGTGGCCGATGGAGTGGTCAGTCTAATCGAGTGTCGTGGTCTGGCTGTACCTGATGCGGTCGCTGGAAGTGAAGAGGGGGAAGCATTGCCTTTCTCCAGCATTTACTATGAACAACAGCTTGGTGAGGATGTGATACATTTTTCAGCATAGGTCGGTAAAGTGTTAGTAGCCTTCAAAATTGGGCTACAGGATTTGAAGCAGTCTGGGCACGGTGAGGGTAGGCTATCTGTTAGAGAAGTAGCCGTTAATATAGATGAACTATGCATATTTTATAGTACTGTGTTTTGGAGCAAAGGATACATTTAGGAGACTGTGGGGCATATTAGCAAGACCGGCGATAAAATTATCGCCGTTTTAGCGGCAGGAAACTGCCGCTAAAACGGCGATAATGGGCTTGCTAATATGCGTTATTGAATTCAATAGAAGCCCAGGTTAGATGTCCTGCACATCTAACCTGGGCTTCTATTGGAATTCCGTAACGCTTATTAGCAAGCCCATTATCGCCGTTTTAGCGGCAGTTTCCTGCCGCTAAAACGGTGATAATTTTATCGCCGGTCTTGCTAATATGCCCCTGTGTTCCTCTAATGGCAGCTTGTAAGCAAATGAGTGAGTGATAGATACATGAGTAAGTTAGTGAGTGATTAAGTGAGTGATTGAGTTCCTAAGTGTAGCAGACACATGGGAGAAAGCTGTCTCTTACTGGTCTGCACATATTGTATCTATAGATGACCTAGCATAGTTTTCTCAAATATTGTATGTCTTAGAAATGTTATAGTTAGAGATTTCACTTTGATACTGGTAAAATTCTTATTATATTTCTTTATGTGTTAGTGGTGGGTGGCAGGAGGAGACAGGGTTGACAGTTCCTCTCCCATAACTTTCGCTTTTTTCAACTGCTCTGGTAGAAAACCTGTTTTCCTTTCATGACTTTGTTAGAAAAGAACCATCCCAGAGGTTTACTGTAACTAGGACTCTGTGGAAGAAAGTTTTCATTTAGTGTTGATGTGATTCATTCGGTGGGTGTCAAGGAGATCTTGTGATATTTGCATCAAATGTGGATTATGATCGTTATGAGGCTAATTCCCCAATTTATTTTTTTTTAAACATAGTTTTATTGATTTTCTTGATATATGCAGTACAATCTGTTGTGACATTATCTTACGTTACAGATGTCATCTAGTATACACATTTTGTCTTCCAATAATATGTACATAGTTATACAATTACTCGTTTTAGGTACTGTATTCTACCAATATTTACATGTATGTTTATTTCCATAATTATTGATGTTGTGCCTAAATACAATCTTGATGATTATGTAACAAAGAAATCCTGCCAGGAACACTGTAACTTTCCCTAACTCCCTATTGTCCCATCCCCCAACCCCCTAATTGGCTCACTCCATTACGTGTCATCGTATGGTCCATACACACATTTTTCCTTTGCCATACCGCATCTTAGCTGATATGCGCACTACTCCGTTTTTCATTGAGCAATGTTATATAGGGGACGATGCTGCATGGGCTCAATGTCTTGTGCGGAAGAGGACGACACTCACTAAGGCCCAGAGGGCTCCAGCAGGTCCTTGGCCTTCAGTGTTTCCAACATCTGGTCCCATTCCATGGAAATGGGTGTTTTGCGCACACCACGTATTTCCTCCCTTCTGATAATGGCGCTCTCCGCCCCTGCCCACCAGAGGTGTGCCAGGTGTGTAATGGTGGGGGAAAAGCTGATTTCCACCTCATTGTGATGGCATGCTTCGCTATGAGGATAGCCATGTCTGCGAACATATATTGGATTCTCTGACTTTTCGGGCGGGGGTGTAGCCCTAGTAGGCAGCTATCTGCTGTATCCCAGATGGAGGTGCCTGTCGTTTCCTGAATTACCCCACCTATCGTTGACCAAAATCCCCTCAGGCGAGGGCATTCCCAAAGCATATGTAGTATATCAACATCTAACGTCTTACATCCAGGGCAGCAGACTTGTGCATCTGGGTATATACAGTTTAGGCGGTGTGGGGTAAGGTATGCCCTATGTAGAATCATGTATTGAATATACTTAAATTTAGCATTCCGGGTCACTTTTTTGGGGAACTCTAGGGCGTATGCCCACTCCTTATCTGTTATATCTCTACCAAAGTTCCTCACCCATTTTCCCCTAATGGCACCAAAGAGGCCCCCACGTGTGTTCTCATGCCCCTGTACAGCCAGCAGATCAGATGACGACCCTCACCCATCACATAAACTGTGTGCACCAATCCATGCGTGGAGGGTTCATTTCCGTTCGGGGACCAGTGGTTCCTGACATAGTGAGCTACGGTAGCATGTAACATGAATAATGTTTGGGGAACTCCCTGAGTGCGGGTAAAATTGTCATGATCAGCTAATATGCCATCTATAAACAAGGTTCCTACCGTTGTCACTCCCTCTTGTGCCCATTGTGAAATTCTCATCCTTGTAATTAGTCCTGTGGTAGTGGGAATTCCAAGTAATGGAATATTAGGTGAATATGGGGAAGTCCGCCTGGTATATTGCAGTGTCCGTCTCCAATACAGGAGGGCTGTTTTGAGTAAAGGGGGAGTTGTAGGTGGTATTTTAGAGTTAGGCAATAATAGTGTATGTATTGTCCCTTGATCTAGTTTTTGTGTCGAGTATCCAATTTCATTTAGATTACGTCCAGCCAATACGACAACCATTGCAGTTGGCTAGCCATGCAGTACACGCGGAAGTCAGGAGCCCCCAGACCCCCCTCTTGTGGTTTCAATTGTAGTTTTGCCAAGCTTACCCTCCTCGTCCTTTACCCCATATCAGTTCCATAAGGAGAGTGTCTAGTATGCGGAAGACACTGGCAGGGATCAGAATTGGCATATTAGTAAAATAGTATAATAATCTTGGGAGCAACACCATCTTGGAGATGGCTATTCTACCCCTTACCGAAAGAGGTAATGATGTGCAGAAGGAAACCTGGGCCCGTTGCGATCTAATGGCTTTCCTCAGGTTCCCTTCTAGGAGATCCTGAGGTGTTCTATATATTTGTATACCCAAATATTTGAAGGTTTGTGATGCAATCGTCAGGGCAATTTGGCCGAAGTGGACAGGTTCTAGGTCTTCCCTAGCTTGCATAAAGAATACGTGTGATTTTGTAGCATTAATTGCCAATCCCGAGATACATTCAAAATGACGGAATATAGTAGGAATGGGCTCCAGGTCGTCTGTTAGGTCTTGAATATATAAGATAAGGTCGTCAGCATATGCTGAAACTATATGTGTTGTCTCTCCCAGTGGGATCCCTTTGTTTGCAGCATCCCTCCGCAGTTTAATGAGTAGCGGTTCCAGTGCCAGAACAAATAATATTGGCGACAGAGGACAGCCTTGCCCTGTTCCTCTTGCCACCGGATAAGGGTGAGATATGTGGGATCAAGTGCGGACCCGGGCAGTAGGAGCAGTGTAGAGAAGTTTGACCCATTTCATATACCCAGGTGGTATACCAAATTTTTCCATAACTGCGAACATGTAGACCCAGTTTAGGGTATCAAACGCCTGTTGGAGGTCATGGGAGATACAGCCCGTCTTAGAGGAGATCTTGGATGCGGCCTCCATGACGTAATGCAGGCGTCTTATATTCAGGGATGTATTTCGACCTGGAACAAAGCCACATTGTTCTAAGTGTATGAGTCTTGGGAGATAGGGTAGAAGCCGACGGGCTAGAATTTTGCTAAGTATCTTATATTCGGTGGATAATAGGGAGAGAGGGCGATATCCTGCCATGTCTCGCGGGTCTCTGTTTGGCTTGGGGAGGGATATGACTAGTGCTTGCATGGTAGTTAGTGGGAGGGAATTGGCTTCTTGTGCTGAACTATATAAACATTCAAGCTGTGGAGTTAGATTATCTGCAAAAGTAGAATAGAATTCTGCTGGCAGTCTGTCTAAACCAGGGGTCTTATTGCGTGGGAGTTCCCTGATGGCCTCTTTAATTTCAGCCCTAGTGATGGGGTCATCCAACTCCTCCTGTTCTCTGTTAGTTTAGGGTAAGTCAAGCCATCTAAGAATGCTTCTATATGTTCCGGCACTGTATTTACTGGGGCGCTGTATAACATCTCATAGTATTTACTAAATGCAGTGTTGATGTCTGCCTGAGTATTCACTATAGTGCCACCTGGTAGTGCCACTTCCGGTATTGGTGTGGGGGGGGAGGGGGGTGCGTCTTGTAGGAGGTGGGCCAGTAGAGTGCCCGATTTATCCGCTTCTGTGTGTGTATGTTGGGTGTATGCCCGGTAATCAATGAGGCGTAGGTCCTCGAGGAGTTCGGCATGTCTAATTCTCCCCTCTTGTAATTGTTCTTGTTTGGAGGGGTCTCTACTCGCTTCCCGCTCCAGCTCCTGTAGGGAGGCCTCAAGTACGTAAGATTCCTATGGATTTCCTGACGGGCCCCCACCGTCGCTCCTATGGACACACCACGTATTACTGATTTAAATGCATCCCATTCTATTAGACAAGAAGAGGCCGAGTTCGCATTTTCGTTAAAGTAATTGGTAATAGTTGTGACTATTTTATTTTGGAAGACCGCGTCTTCTAGCATCTGTGGCCATAATCTCCAAGTTGGGACTGGGGTGGGTATTTTCCCCCATTCTAGAATAATTTCGAGTGGATTGTGATCGGATAGGGTTTTGCCCAGATATGTAGTTTGCAATATTTGGGGTTTAATGGATGAGGAACAGAATATTCTGTCCAGTCTAGTGTGTAGTTGGTGATTTGAAGAATAAAAAGAATATTCACGGGCTGTAGGATTTTGAAGGCGCCACACGTCTCTAATCGCCCACCCTTCCGCCCAGGACCTAAGAAACTCCTCTTGTTTGGTGGAGGCTGCCCCTCTAACCGGTGGGTGAGAGTGGTCAAGGTGTGTATCAAGGGTTGAGTTATAGTCCCCACCCAGTGTCCACGGGATATCTGCCCAGTCCGCTAGTATTGTGTTCAGGTTGGTAAGGAATTTGTCCTGTTCATAGTTTGGAGCATATACACTACCTATAACTATGTGTACACCGTCAAGCGTTCCATGTACTATCGTATATCTTCCCTGGGCATCTATTCATTGTTCTATACACACGAACGGTACCCCGTGCCTGACCCATATGAGTGTCCCTCTCGCAAAAGCGGAATATGATGTATTAAATATCTGGCCTCTCCATTTCTTACGTAGCTTAACTACCTCAGAGTCAGTAAGATGGGTTTCCTGGAGAAGGGCTATTTGTATTTTTCGTCTATTTAATTGGGCATGAATCCGATGGCGTTTGTGCACTGAGCCCATCCCTCTAACATTCCACGTTATCACTTTATATTTGCCTAACACCGCCATACATTGATTTGTCCGTTTGTGTTGCGTCGGCCTATGGATGTATAACATGTGTTGTGTGTTTCACAGCACGGAGTGACCCATAACCCCAGAAGATTCAACTTAGCTGAAACTCCCAATACTAGGACTAGCATTAGAACTTTGCTGGTCCAAACATTGAACAAAACAATCTGCAGGTCCAATCGGCTAATCAATGCATTAGCTGCAGGGGGGGTGGTTCCTGTACCAAACATAGTACTTTCTTACAAGACGGAGGGTCCCATATGACAGGACCCTTGTTACATATAAAGAGATATGTGACACCTGGGGGGAGAAAAACAACACATTATACATTAATACATTCTTACTTCCCTCCATCCTGAGCAACTGGAAAGGTGCACTGGGCAGCATCTTCTGGTTCTGTATACATCAGCCAAATAATGTCTGCACTATTTGCGGGGTGATCGATGGAAACAACAGGTCATTACTGTCAGAGTCGGAGTGTATCATATTATCGTCTGAGTGTTCCGATGAGGATGGCGGATTGGTTTCTCGCATGGCAGCTGCAGCAGCCAATGCCGAATCCTGGCCTCGCAGGGCCTGCTCTGGAGACGGGTTCCCCGCTGTGGCCCCGCGGGTCGATTTGGTCCGATGCGTTCTCCGCCTCAGTGATCGTTGTGAGTCCTGTTGCGTCTTCTGGTCTAATTCGGCCAGGGCTTGGGGGGAAAGAGTGGTTTCCAGCCAGTCGTTCGCTGCCTCCGGGCTGTCAAAAAAGTGGGACATTTGTTCATGTAGAATTTTCAATAGAGCGGGAAACAATAGGGCGTACTTAAGATTTAATACTTGGAGTTTCTTCTTCAAAGGCAGATAAGAAACACGTTGTCTTTGAACCAGAACTGTGTAGTCTGGGTATAGGGAGATCCGGTGGTTCTCGTATTGAATGGGCGCCTTCTCCCTGGCCCTCTGGAGGAGGAGGTCGCGGTCTTTGTAGTTGAGAATGCGGACAATCATTGTTCTTGGTGGTGCACCCGCTGTCGGTCTACCCGGTGGTATCCTGTGTGCTCTCTCCACGCAGAAGAAGGGCGACAATCCTTCTGGGGCTATCTGGTCTCGTAGCCACTGCTCCATAAATGGTGTCGCGTTCGGGCCCTCCGATCGTTCCGGCAATCCCAAAACGCATACATTATTGCATCGGGCCCTGCCTTCAGCATCCTCCACCCTGTCCTGCAGGCTAGCCAATTGTTTCTGTATTTGGGCTATGTGTTCAGAATGTTCTTTGTGTTGTGGCAATAATTCCAACAGGGACTGTTTATTGCTTTTAACTGTTTCTGATAATTTCTCATGATCCGCCTTTAGAAGAGTAAAGCCGGTGGTTAGGGAGCCTATCTGTTGTTCAATAGATTTACGTGAGTCTCGTATCTCTTGTAAAATTAAGTCCAGCTTATCTGGGGCGGATTCCTCATTGGTCGGTGGGACACAGCTTATTGAGGATGACTGTGAAGTTATGTCTGAGTCTCCCTGGGTCTGCTGTTGCTAATTCAAAATTTAATGGTTTCCTAGTCAGACAACAAGAGTTTGCTCAGACAACTGTGCAATATGTCTTCATTGTTTAGTATGATGAGGTTGGGAGACACTACTATGTAAGAGAATTGGGACATGCTATGCTCCTTTTCTTTTACTCTGTTTCTGTTTTTGTGCTGTGTCAAAAACGTCATTGATAAGCTTCATAAAGGTGTAAGCTATGTTTATATGGCTGCAAACGCTATGTGTTATTGTTGGAAATGCATCCAGTCCAATATCATGTGTAAGCTCTGAATTTCCTCCAGAACTGGTGGATAGCAGTCAGGTATCCCATGGCTTGCATTTCTATTTCTAACAAAGAGTAATTGTTCAACTAGCATTCAGTTTGGCTGTCTACCATCAGGAACTTGATTTATCATGGCATCATGCCCCAAGACCCCATGCTTAATATGAAACATAGCCTTTGATGGGAAACACAATAAATATAGAGCATTCAAAGGTGTAGTTTGTATTTGAGTTGTGTGTGCAAAATATTTACACACGTCGTACAGAGGTCCTTGTATCTGTGCTTTTTTGGAGTGCTTTAATGCTATTAATTTACATGGCTGGTTTGATGATTTGTGAAAAGTGAGCCTGAACTTCCATTCCAGTACCAAGCGAGGAGGTTTGAAGTTTAGGAAAACACAACTGACTGTAGTTTCAGCTGTCAGAGGTGGGACAGAGATGGGATGGGTCTCTCTACCGAGCAGCTCTCTCACTAAGCAATGTTAGTCCCTTTTAAGGATTGATGAAGCCCATTGTCAGACAACTTGAAAAAAGAGGTATTCAGTCAGATTTTATAAATGTTATGCAGCTCTATGGCTTCGGATTGCAGTGTTGTCTAACCTACACCATTTCTGGCAGAAAATCCGAAATGAAGAGACTCTCATTTTCAGATGGTATGAATAAGCATTGTCACTTGCAGTAATATAGTCTAATGCACAGAAATAGCTCTTCAGAGACTTCTGGTACAAATACAAAGGATTGACTTTTATATAAGAGTGCCTTTTAATTGTTGTGCACCCCGTTTCTCCTGGTAAAGGGACATACAGGGCAAGGGGGATTTTGGGGGCAGCCGACCATAGGGAGGTCTTCCCCCTGTGTATTTCGGGGTGGTGGAACAGTCGGATGACTGCTTGGGTTTGGGCAGTTTTTGGGCTACTTATGTAGCTCAAGGGTATATATACTGCCATTTTGAGGTACCAGCCACCATTTTGTCTTGGTGAGACGGTGGCTGGTACCTGGTAGTTAGCAATTTTGTCCCACCTTCCCATCCCTATTCTTAGTTTTCTTGGTTGAGGATTTCCTTTTCTCATGCATCATTTGCATTTAGCAAGCTTTGTTGCAGACAGGTGTGCAAAAGGGGTTATGTTGTTAGGGTTGTCACTTTGAAGCAAGTGCATAGGCGGTTGGCAGAGAAGTTGCCATGGCTTACTGAAGTTTATTGTTGTTGTCAGCAATAATTCAGGCTGGAAGGGAACAGGTAGGCAAGTTCATGCCTGGACGAGTCAGGAAGTTTAAGGTTTTCTAGGAAGTTTAATTGGTTAAAAGGTTAATAGATATAGTAAAGAGGGAGGGGATTTTAAAGGTCTCAGTTGCAGTTGACCAGCTCTGGAGCAAGTACGATATTGCTGAATTAAATTGTTATGTGGGGGGGGGTGGGAGGGATATTTCAAGAGTGGGGGTAGCTTAACATAGATAAGTAACTTTGTATAGTGAGGTTGTAGTTTTGTGAGGCAAAAGCATAGGTTGCTTTTGTGATGTGCTCTTGTTTCAATAAAGCAGCCTTTTTCACAGAAACCTTGTGTTAGTGGTCTGTGCTGCTCCCCTCTTCCCCAAAAGCTGAAGGGACGGGTCACCCACGCATAAAGTTCCTCTTTCTGTTGTAAACCCACTATAGGTTAAACGTCCACAAATGATCAGCAATTTCACCCCTTGCAGTCATCAAGCATTGTTTATGTGTTTTAAGAGGTTTAGAGGCTACAGTAATACTGTTCTGGTTTCATGTTTCTGTTACTTTCTGCTCTTTAACCTGTAATAAATGAGTCAGTGCCCTCTGCTCTGCTGAGCTTGCGTGTGCTTGTGTTCTGTACTGAGGAACAGCTGCAACAGACCTGACAACCTCAATTAGTAATTTCTACAATTATTGTAAAACTTTGGGGTTTCAAATATTTGTGTGCCAAAGTGACCTTATGTTATCGCAAGATCTATGGTGTAGACAACAGTATAGCTTAAATCTGCTCCTCCAGTGGCGTAGCCAGTGCTTAATTTGAGCTGGTGCTTTCCGGTGCTCAGCACCGGCACTTAATTGGTTTCTGGTGCTCGGCACCGGCACCTAACTGTTCTAAGTATGGTGTTGACAGTCTACCACATGGTGGCGCTGATCATCTAATTTAGAGATGAGCAGAACAACAGTTGTTTAGGAATACAATATACATTGAAATAGTGCTAATACCTGACTCCTGAGCCATTCCTTTAGCTTTGGGGACCTGGAATAATCTGAACTGTCGCATTTACATGCGAGAGAGATGGTCAGTAGTTGTTTTGGCAGCGATGACAAGGGCGATGTGTGGTGCAAGCCTCAGTGGCCTCCTGGTCAGAGCCCTGGCACTTAATATTTTACAAATTAAGCACTGGGCGTAGCTAGCCCTATGGGTGCCCATGACGGTCTCTGTGTTTGCCGCCCCGTGGCAGCCGCAGTGAGGAGCGAGGGGGGTTGCTGTTGCCGCCCGAGACGGCAGGGGATAGCGGGGGAAGGCCGCCGCCCCCAAAACTCGTGCGGCCCGGGGCGGACCGACCCCCTGCCTCCCCATAGCTATGCCACTGTGCACCTCACATTTTGAGGGTTATTGAGGGTTATAGTCCATTGTTTCATAAGTTTACATTACAGCCGTGGGTTATAGTGCTTGAACAAACATGATCCCTTATGCAATGCTACACTGCCAAATGAAATTAACATTTAGTCATTATGCTTGTCCAACCTTTATTGCAATAGAAAACACCCAATTCACACCAACGAATCCCTTCTGTACCCCAGCTTTGCATTTCCTCTTTCTTACTAGCACGGTTTGCTTGATATAAGCATCTTTGAAAAAAACATAAAAAACACCATTTAAGAGGTGAATTATTTTGAGAAACCCAGAAGAATGGTGTTTTGCAATTGCTTCCCCAATAGCTGATTGTTGTGTTATTTACTGCAAACAGATTTTGATTTGAATCTATACATGAAAACAACATTTAGTCCATACTTACAGATATATAACACATTCAGTGCAGCTACTGGCTTTTTTGCTCTTGCCACCAGTTGATGCTATTATGAGCAGAATCTGCTTTGTAACATCAATTCCCATTGTGTGTATAAAGACAGTGTTAAGAATTCAGCAGCTGTTAGAGGTTAGGCCCTAGATTTAGAGCGCTGTGATCGGTGGATTAATTCACACTGTGTTGTGCCTGGTTGAGATGTGGCTCTGCAATTCTCCTGGATAATGAAATTATCTCACATCCTCTTCTACAGGTTCAACAATCACTTTCAATAACATGCCACCAGCCTACTTCTTTTATCTGATCACAGCACAGTTACAAAATCACTTATGTTAAAGTAGTGGGTGATCATTGACTATTGCTAAACATCAATATTCATTTTTTTATTCTTCTAGTCCCTAGAGGGGAGTTTTGTATGTATGTCCAAAGGATGCTTCTATTAAGCGAACAACTTTGGAAAGACACAAAGCATTGTGTAAAGTTGCGGTACAGAAGGGCTTTGTTGGTGTGAAGTGAGTGTCTTCTATTGCAATAGAGGTTGGACAGGCATAATGATTAAACATTCATTTAATTTGGCAGTGTAGCACTGCATAAGTGCTCATGTTTGTTAATGCAGTGTAACCACAGCAGTAATGTAAAATTGTGAAACATTTGTGAGCGACTATGATAGAATTAATGGCTAGTCAATTTGTGTTCACAGGCTTGAGACCTGTAAATAAGGTTAATGGCAGTATAAAAGCAAATACAGGGCTTTAGACTAAGTTAATTGCATGATTTGATCAACATCATACAAGTAGCAGAATTGAAACCACATACTCTTTGATCTCGATGACATCAAAGAGAGTGACATCAAAAGACCTTTGAACCAGATGACAGACAAATATACTAAAAAGGAGAAAACTCATCCGTGATCTGTTTATGAATGCCGATCTGTTGCTCTATCCCACCGCCTTGCATAAAAATGTTAATGCATTTTAGAAGTTAGTGGAACTTGTACTCTAGGATAATGTACTCAAAATCAGCCATCATATTTTGCTGGAAACTATTTTGCGTCCTCCCAATCTGTTTTGGATTGGGAGGAGTGTGAGCTGCAAAAGATAACTCTTAGTGATTTTACATCCCTCACCATTGAATATGCAAGAAGGTCTTAAACGATGGTAAACTGTCTGGCTCCCATTTAGATCCCAGTAAAACCTTACACCTAGATCTCCACTACTGAGGATTGTTAGGAGTTCTTTGTTATCAAGTACAAGTCCTTCAGAGTTAAACACTTAAATAGTATGTCTTTTGTTGACAAAATCTGTCCTTGCTGGTACAGATAATGTTATTTTTTACTTATTTATGTTCTGCTGTATCACTCAACATTTCTTGAGGGTTTTACCCTGCAGCTACAGGATGTTGTAGAATCTCATTTGCTTTTGGATCTTCACCAAACATGGCTTCTGCCCATCCTGTAGGCTGAATTGGTAGCAACATCAGTGTTGGAAGAAATATGGAGGGTGGAAGGGATGTGGGGCTCTGATGTCATTAGATTTTCTGCGCCCTTTTACATCATCAACTGTCAGTGCTGAATGGATCAGTTAATTGGGGGTGTAACCCTTCAGTTGGTAACATCTTTTTTGACTGACAGATTCCAACAACTAGTTAGGCACATCTACATGAGTCTTTAAATCGGTACCCAAAGTGTACCTCAAGGCTCTCTGCTCTCCCCCCTTCTTTTCCAACTCATAATTGATATGCCCTGCATGTTTACTGCATGTATGCAGAAGATATCCAGATGTTGTTGGAAAATAGGTGAGGAAAGAAATCTGCCTGGAACCATCTTCCACATTTAAAAAAAAAAAATGTGTTTATTGCTTCTTACAACACAGAAAATAAAAGCAGCCATATATTCCTTTTGAGATGGCTTGCCTGATAAGCGTTCAAATTATTTACATAGTCATACAAGAAAACTTGAAACTGTTACAGAGCTTTTGTTCAAATTCCGACTCTAACTGTGAAGGGCGAGCTTCTAAGGGCAGGTGAATGTTACCGGTATACAGTTGCAATGTCATCAACGAGGACTGAAGTGAAAAACTAGGGAAAGAAAGAATAGGGCATATATGAGAAGTGGCAGCGGCAGGCCGGGTCAATTTGGGAGAGGAACTCATGAATGTAGGCCGGTGTGCTTGTTGAGTGGAGGTCACTAGGGTAGGTGAAAGTGTGGACCATGTGCAAGTGGGTTTGTGGTGCGGGGTGCTTCCAAGGGACCCCCCAGCAGTGCAACTCAGGAACCATCTTCAGCATGCCATTGCTTCTGTGCGCTGGTAGATAATTGTTAAATTTGCCTAAGACTGAGGATTTATGTACTCAAAATATCTAGGATGGTTGGTTATGTCCCACTCTCAAAGGCATGTGTCTTACTCCTGCTAATGTAGTAAGGAATTTGTGGGTCGTGATTGTGTGTAATTTATCTTTAGTTAATCAAATGTCTGTAGTCTCTAAGTGTGGTATAAGAATATTGACTCTTAAATATCATGCTACAAGAAGATCATTCAAATAATATAGACAAACCAGACTATCTTAATGTTAAATAAATATAGGTAAGTATAGGTTAACTATCTTACTCCAAAAGTATATACTTTGATGATATATATCTTCAAGGTATATAGAGTTAAGAATAGTAAATCTATACTTGCCTATATGCACTAACCTCAATGATATTCTGCTTGTCTATGTTTTGTCGCAATGTTCTTGTAGCATGATACTTTTGTAGTCAATATTCTGACGTACAGCCATCTACAAGACCTGTCTCTATTATAAAAGAGTTGATCCTTGTCTCGGTTTTTTATATACAATTCTAGTACTAAATGCATTTGTGCATTCACATTTGTATTTTTGCAATTAAGTTTACATGAGGTTGCCATTAAAATATTATCTTTAAGCATATTACAGCACATTCAAAATGCAGTTGTAAAATTCGCCCTAGGGCTCGAAACTTTTGATTCAGTCTATGCTCATAAGTGCCAGATGTACTGGCTTCTGGTGTGAAAGCAGATCATCTTCAAGGATTTCTTTTATTTCACCTTGTATATGTTACAATTCTCATCCAAGTTTCTTGGCCAATAAAAACATCTCTATCACTCGACATGCAACTTACTCTCTGTTACAAGCCAACTGATTCTGGTTCCTAAGTTTAGGCAATAAATGTGCATTATGAGGTCTTTTAGAGTCTAAGGTCCTAAACTCTAGAACTCTCTACCACCCAGCTGAAATTAGAAGAGAACCATCTTTTACCCACAAAAAAAATCAATGACTAGCTATTCCATCTAAACGTCTAGCTATATGGCATCTGAGATATCGCAGACATCTCAGATTGTGTTACTTTTTGCTCTTCCAAGCACCGACCTTAAGCTTTTCTTCTTTAGTTCCCAGAGACCCATTGGGTGAATGGTCACACTCATGCAAATGCGCTCATAGGTAGATAGAACCTGTTTATGGAAAATTAGGAGGTGGCCGTTTATTGAACTCTGATTGATAACAGGCTCAAATAATGAGACGCTAAAGCTATTTCAATGCCAAATGCAGTCTTACTTGTAACAAAAGAGAAGTCAGAACAGTTAAACCATTAGGTTATAAAGTAGCAGCAAAATCAGCATTGAAGGATCATTTAGAGTCCCTTCTTACACCTAATTCATGGCCCAGGGTACAGCAGGGTTTACACTGTAACAGCCCCTCAGGACTGATGTGACCTGTACCACTCCATGCCCAAGGGATTGGGTGCCACCTCAATCCAGAGACACCTACACCGCAGTCTGGAGATGGTAAGGATAAGCTCTCTGAACCAGGGCCGGACTGGGAACCAAAACCGGCCCTGGCAAAGTGCTCGGCCGGCCCCCCCCCCGGGGGGTTGGGGGTGCGGTCGAGCTGTTTGCCAGGGCCGGTTTCCGCCGATTTTGTTACAGGGGCCGATATTGCAGCTATGCTGCAAAAACGGCCCTGTAACAAAAACGACCCCCAAGGGCCCAAAACCAGCCCCCACCCTGGCGGCCCACCGGGTAAATGCCCGGTGCCCGCTACGGCCAGTCCGGCCCTGCTCTGAACTCACTTGGTGCTCACCATCTTGTCCAAACCCCTCCTCCTGTCTCTTAGGCAGCCACCTGCTGCCTGGCAGAGCAGCATTCTCACCCTCCAGCTCTGCAACCACTGCACGCAACAGGAAGCAAGTGTGATAAAGTAAAATAGAACATTGGAATGTTGAGCACTCCATTGAAAAAAATAGAGTACTCCGGGCTTCTAATGGGCGGTAGAAGCCCGGAGCATCAACATTCAAATGTTTGTGCTGTGAACAAAAGGCCTCACGGAGCCCGAGGGGATTTCAATCCCCCCGGGCTTCATGAGTGAGGCCTTTGTTTCACAAATTATAACATTCTGCCTTCTAGGGGCGGACTGTTATAATAGCCTTAGAGCCCTCCGTAGCGGGCTCTACCGGCCGTTGCAGGCACTCGCCTTCGGCTCTAGCCTTTAACGCTGGAGCGGGCCTTTAATGGCCGGTAGAGCCCGCTGTGGCGGGCGCTAAGGCTATAATAGACAACTGCTCAAACAGTTTCATTTAAGTTTTCTACAGGCTCATACTGTGGTGGGCATAACTTCCTAAAATGGCTGTGAGAAGCGCCTGCAGATGTCTTGGACTTAGGCAGTGAGTCTGTGAGCTCCGGTCTCAGTGAGTATAGCGCTTCCTCTCTGAAATGCTTCCCCAGAGTCTTGGTGCTAATTGCTTGTGCAGGCAGTAATTCTTTGGCTCATAAACTACGTAGGAGGAGGAGGAGCACAAAGGAAGTAACCACTCGGATAGAGCCACTACAGTATGCAAATAAACCTCAGACTCTGCTATCTGTACAACTCACCCTCGGTAAAGTTTGACACATGGCTCCGTTAGACATGCACATGATCCAGTTTTGCTTACAGAAATATTCCCCTCTGCATTTAATGCCATGACCGCAAGTCCTCTCACAGAACGAGAAAGGCATGCTCAGCACAGCGAGACCCTAAGTGGAAATTCAGAAGATGGCAGCTGCTCCCGAGCGCTCCTGGTTTAGTAATTTTCCGTCTCTTGGGTGAGGAGGTGGTAAGAGCAGACTTGGCAAGGAAAGTCTTCCACTACCTGGAGGCCTGCAGGCAGATGATAAACACACACTGCGCCAAGGTTGTTTAATAGATTATGTCCAATTCGGTTTTAGTCTGTATGATCCAAAGACAGGCTGAAAAAATATCCTGTTTTTTTTTCTTCCCGGACTCCAGGCATATTGCAAAGTAACCCAACCCTTAGTGCTTTGAAGCTTGAGAAAATAACTTACTCTGCAAATCTTCTGGGCCCCGAGGACATGACTTTCCTGGCACTGAGGTTCATAAATGTAAAGGCAGACTCCGAGGGAAGGCGGAATAGTTTCTTAATGCCGGCATTAGAACAGTTTAATAAATCATTGGCATGAAATGTTTCGGAGGCCAGACATTTCAGTACGAGTTCTCGCTGTCCCGCATGTGTGCCCTTTTTTGGAGCTCTGCGAATAAGTGGGAGCTATTCATGGGGCAGACCTTCGCTCTTAGGTCTCTGGCTGCTCTGGGGTTAACAGTTACACCCATGCACACTAACACGCGTGGCCTCTCCCACCCTTCAGGTATATTCAGACTGAGAGGAGCATCCATGTTAGAGAAGCACTACCTAAAACCAAAGTGACTTTCAGTTCATCATTGTAAACTGAATTTGGGAGGACTGGTCAAATTTCTTCCCGTGGTCCTAAATTAACCATGATGTCATCTTTCCACTTAAACCGAATATTTTCAGGGAGCGAAGTGCGATGTGTGATTTCGTTTCTTCTTTCTGTGACGTGGGGACGCTTATGAAAATAATAATGCCTCCCACAGACTGAACTATTCCCAGCGCGCCGCCATTATCTGACAATGAAGCCTCATCCGGCCGCTGGGACTGCTGGTCACGTGACAGCCCAATAGCCGGCACTGCCCTTGTTGGCTGAGACAAGGGCTCTCTGTTCCCCAGAGGCTTACTGCTGTCTCACGCATTTTTACATGACAAATGCTGAACGTTTTGACCCTGACATTTCCAAGGGCCTTTATGATTATCGTCAAAAATTAATTCAGATTTCCTGTATGTGTGGAAATACAATGTTTTTTTCCCCCTGGAAGCTAGTAGGATAACCGGCCGGATGTTATCTATATAAAAACTTGATTTGAATAATGTCAAGTGAAAGACATTTCTGTCATCATGAGACATCTGAGAGGTTAGTCCTTTCTGCTGATTTAGAGGTGCGTGTTGTATACATTTCTCGAGATTTCCTTTAGCTTTCACCGTGGTTACTACAGATATCTTGCATCACTTGTGAATTCTGCTTGAGGCACTGCCCTTACTCGTGCTGTCCTAAAATATTTTGCTAGCCCTAATAGCTACAGCGCCAGCCTACCTTAAAGATGTGTATTACAAACTTGCTAGAACGTCCCTTAGCAGACTGAGCCACAATTACTCTACTATCGCTTCTGTTCACAGACCGCTCGTAGTTCAAGGCACTATTAGTCTAGTCCGCTAAGCACTGCATGAAACTGCACCTATCAGACCAGGAACTTCCCATCATAACGGCTAACCAGAAACCTTTGTTCAGTGATTTAATTTGGCAAATACAAGGCCCTTAGAGAAAGTTCTTACCTCTAATGGCTTTGCTTACTATAACTTCATTCCCCTCCACCTAAGACTCAAACTAGGCTTCGTACAATCATTCTGGCGACTCTAAGCCATTCCTCCCTGAAGCAAATTTATTACAGGACTGCAAGTTCCCGTGTGCACTGGTATTCGGACTCCTCCCCTTAAAATTCACACTGGCAGCTAAGTGTGGTAGTAGTGACCTGCACCTCTGGCCCCTCTAGGTGGTACTGCAGGTCCCTCTCCCTTGTGGTTGCCTTGATGCCCTCACCATTTGGTCTATAAACAATGGTCCTGAGGAAACTTCATGCAAGATCTTTTTATGGCTTGGGTAGATGTTTTGAGTAAGTGATTTAAGATACTTTGGTTTGCTTTGGAATCCGCTGCAGAGAGATGTGCTATTCAAAGATGCAATGTTGTTGTGGTTTCACCACCATGTGGCTTAGAGGGAAATGTATACACCACAGTGTAAGTTTGGGAGATCTGTTCACGACACATATGGATACATTCAGTTCCCTTCCCCATGCCTGCATTCATGTGAAATGCACACCTGCTTGAACACCTGAGCTACTGGGGCACTGCTTTCAGTTTAGGTGCTCTTGCAGTTGTGGTAATGCACTCTTTGTAGTGAGCGCTTTTCTTTAGGCAAGTTTGATAACTCTGAAGCACTTTTCTGGAATGGACAGGGAGCAGTGTTAATCCCCTAAGGATTTTGGTGCTCCACACCTGAGCCTGGTCAACAAATTAATACATTCCATATTATGTGACGTACATTAAGCTCCACATAAATGACAGTTTCTTTTAGTATCAAACCATGTTGGTTTATTAAAAGATTATAAATATACTTTACACAAGGCAAAAATCCGGTTAGTAGCAATGTAGGAAGCTGGCAATTTATATGATATATCAAGAATCTTGTGGGAAGTGGGCATAACCCTGTTCCAGAATTCCCAACTAAGCCATCACAAAGATGGCTACTTCTGAAAAATCATGTCCACCTCACAGTAGCCCACCTTAGGGGTGGTACAAGCCTGGAAGTGGCATACCTACCAGACTAGCTAATTTTCCCGCCTGTCCAGGTGCCAAGGACACAGGGGTCGTCTTCTTCTCCTGTGAGGGGGAGCCAGATTCACCTTTCAAAGGTGGCAGCCCTTTGAGGCTTGCCGCCCAAGGAAGGCTAATCAGCAGTTCATCCAGTGGGAGGAGGTGTTACACCCTCTTCCCAAACAGGTTTATATTCTGGGTCTCCTGAGAGCAAAAGGCTCTCACTCTAGAAGGTCAGAACAGCGTCTCAGGTGGCAGGCTGGCAGAAGCCAGTCAGCAAGGACACCAGAGGCTGGTAGGTTTTCAGGGGGCACATGTAAGGTGCCCTCTGGGTGCATGTATTGGTAAATCCAATACTGGCATTAGTGTGGGTTTACCTATATGAGATGTTTGATACAAAACATCCCTATTTTCAGTGAAGCCATCATGTAGCTGGGGAACTTGTTTTCACCAGTGTCCGGCATATGTCTTAAGATGGCTTCCCTGGTCACTTGTACTGGCAGTAATAGGACTGACCAGCACAGCAGCATATCTGCTCATGCAGGTATGCCCTCACAAGTAATATTCAGCACCCTGCCTTAGGGCTGTCAGGCCTATTACATGCAGTGTTAGCAACATGGCACACAGGGATGTGTGACATCTCGTGTTTTTACTTTTGTCTTCAGACAGACGTGCATTCTGCAATGGCAGCCTTACATGTGCTTGATGAGGGGTCCCTTAGGGTGGCACAATTCATGCTGCTGCCCTTAGGGACCCTTTTTAGTACTTCAGGCCCTAGGTACTAGGGGTACCATTTACTATCGACTTACAGAGGGTGCTAAAGGTTTTGCCAATTGGAGAAAGCAATTGAACCTTTTTAGGGAAAGAACACTGGTACTGGGGACCTGGTTAGCAGAAACCCAATACACTTCAGTCAAAGTAGCATCAAATACGAGGCAAAAAGTGGGAAGGGGTACTGCAACAAAAGCCGTTTCCTACAAGCAATTTATCATCAGAATACATATACTTAAATTAATAGGCAGCCAATTAGATCAAATATTATGAAGCAGAGGACGAACCAGCATGGGGTCGCCTCGAAGGAAATGACAAGGGAAAAGTCAGTCCTCTCTCTGAGAGCGCACTCTAAAATTGCCCAATTCTGTTCTGCTCCCAAGAAATACAAACTCTTAACATTTTACCCAATTACACACAGTTCTCAAAAAGACTGTCAAATCAGGTTAAAGGGACATGATACAAATACATACTCGATAGGCTTTCAAGGTTTCTCACAATGCAAGCTTCTCTCTGCGTCCTTCAAACTTACAGTATCTGTAACAAGATAAGATACATAGACTAGTCTGCACACTCCAGGCGTATCTTGTATGTGATATTAATAAAAAAATTTCCATGATAATGACAGAGGAAAGAAAACATTTCTGCACATGGGAAAAAAGGAAACGAGCATTATTTACAAGAGCATTTGAACTTCGACTTCACTAGAAATAAAATGTTCACGTCACAAAAGAATGATGGCAACTAACGTCAACTGATTTTGAAATTCAGGCCTACCTTAGCTACAGTAAAACTAAACTTGAATAAACATAATTTCTCTCTACTTTATAATTAGCTTAACTATGCAGTAATGTCATGGTCATGCAAAAGATAATATATATAAAACTTTGTTACTTGCGTGTTTGGGGGAGGATAGATGCACAGAGATGTGAAGCGCAGGAAAAATGTCTTTATGTGAATTGGTGTCATGATAGTGAGCTTGGCTCAGACACTGGGAATGCGTGTCCTGTAACTATTATGATGACTCATGGACTTGGTAGCACGTGGGAGGGCATGACTGGAAAGCGATGGCAGACCTTGACTGACTATGGGATTTCTTGAAGGACCTGTCCACGATATTAGCTGAGCATTGTAGTGTTGTACGGTCAGCGTCCATCTGCACATTTTACACAAAGTTACAGACATGACCAGTCCATGGCCTTGCAAGTATGCCAGCGCGTGGGGCTCTGGGGTAGACAGTGGGATTTTCCTCTCCAGAAGCGGAGTGTGAGGCAATGGAAAGAGCTCAAGCCAGAGATAACAGAGCGGACCCAGCAGCTCCTCACATGCCGAGCGTCTTACGAACTTAAGACCCGGCACCCACCGTGCGGCCCTTTGATGTCCCAGTAAGAAATACCTCATGTTTCAAAAGAGAGTTCTCCATTCCCAGCTCCCCGCTTTATACTGCCATTTGTTTCAGCCTGGTGCTGGGCTAGCATGCGCCATGGATGTACCATTTAAGTGAAGTGGCTTCTCAGTAAATCACGGGTCCTGCAGTTTATGAAGTCCTGCCTGCATTAAACACTTTGAAGTTAGCAACTATTGCGTTAACTTCCCCTCTGAACCCTGTAACCCTGTAACCTGTGGGCATACGTGCATACTTGCCCCACGGGGCCTGCCACTCAGTACTTACAAACCAGAGGTGACTTTCCTAGTCTTGTACATGGTAACTTCCACCCCGTGTAAAACCTTGTAAAACCCTTGCCTCATTTGTTTTCATGCCCGTAGTAAATGTTTACAGTTGACTGCTCAATACACGTTCAGTTCAGTGACCTTTGTCTCTGTGGGCGGTGTGCAGTAAACTATGTGCAGGCTTCTGCCAGCCATCAGGATGATTACAATATTCAACTCGGTGTTACCTTTTACTGACTGCAGACGAATGAAACCCTGAATTGCTCCTGGATTTAAACGTGTCTCTTCATAGGCGCCTTCTCCACAGAGATAACTTCCCTTGGAATATTAGAAATGAAGATCTACGTTACATCTATTTAAGCAATTTAGTTCTTCTTTGACTTATTCTTTGAGAAGATATTTCCGAATAAACAAAAGATGATGTATTTTCATTTGCTTTGGCCCATTATTCCTAGCCAGGTTTATGCTTTTATGGCTTCCTTCTTTTGAGATATATACACCCTGACATGTTTCTAATAAGAAAAACAGTGATGTCGACTTCTTCCATGCATGCTCTTTAATACATATTAGGATCTGGATACAAAAATACCAATAATATGATATATGGTACAGTGCACCCCCAGCCATAGATTATAAGGTTAGTGAACGTCACAGAGAAGTTGTTATTATTAGTGAAATTTATAAAGAGCACGGCTACCCCTGGTGGTTTCCCAGCGCTGCACGTCAGGCAGGGATCATCAGAACCCGCCACTCAGAACAGCCACTCAGAACTGGCCACTCAGAACAGCCACTCAGAACAGCCACTCAGAACTGGCCACTCAGAACAGCCACTCAGAACAGCCACTCATAACAGCCACTCAGAACTGGCCACTCAGAACAGCCACTCAGAACTGGCCACTCAGAACAGCCATGTTTTCAGCTGTTTTCGAAAGGTCGTTAGTGAGGGACATTGTCCAGAGACAGAGAAGTTATCTGACTACATAGAGGAAACATGGTCACATGCCAGGTGATTTTGTGAGGTTGTGGACTCTAAATTCACTTGCAATATCCTTTTCATGTGTGGTTGGGAGCAACCTATTCCGCTTTCTTAAATAACATTTTTGTCCTTCTCTCCAATACTTGCAGAGTTCTGATATTTGCTTTTACTAATTCAGATCTTGCATGTTCGGACTTTTAACCTACATTTACCATTAACATTGTGATTTGTTGAAAGTGTCAACTTTCATAAGGACCACTTGGCAGCTGTAAAACAAAATTTTCCACGAAAATAAGAAAGCTGGCCTTTAAGCAGGCTCCTGCCTGTAATTAAATCACTTCTAAGAAAACTTCTTTGTATCAAACCTCCAGTCTTAAAAAAACAACAAAGTAGCCTCTTCTGGAAAGATCCTGACATTCCCCTGTGCTGACTATTTAATCTTTTTATTCGTTTTGGTCCAGATCTATGGTTTAGGGCTTTGTCAGGACACCCCAAAGTAAAGACAAACAGATCTGTTTTTGATAAAGGAAGCAGCGTCTCTCATTCAATTAAGAGGCTTGTGTACACTGAAATCTGATCTTAGTACGGCCATCTCCAGCTCAGCTTGGTGCACTGCTGCTTCTGTTTGTTGATGCTGAGGTAAGTCTGAGGGATGCTGCTTCTGTTTGTTGATGCCGAGGTAGGTCTGAGGGATGCTGCTTCTGTGTGTTAATGCCGAGGTGGGCCTGAGGCAGTGCCGTCTTAACGCATGGGCACGATGGGCAGTTGCCCGGGGGCCCATGAGCATAGGGACCCCATGCAGACCAGAATTTAACACTAATTTTCCGTTACACATTTTTATTCCTGTGAGTGGTTGTGTAGGCGGGGCCCAGTGCCCTGCTTCGCCCATGAGCCTATAATGCTGTTAAGCAGTGGTTAATTTGTAAAAAAAAGTAAGTGTCGGGGCTCTCGTCAGGAGGCAGCTTGCACCAGCCCATTTCTCCTGTTAGCGCCGCCCAAAACAGAACCAATTTCTAACCGTGAAATTTGGGAAGAAGATGTGGCCTAATGGCCAGAGCTGCCAACCTCGGAGCTGGGGTTTGAGTCTTGGCATTGGCTCAACATCCTGTGATTATGGGCAAATCACTTAATTTCCCAGTGCCTACCAAAAATGAATGTATCCTTAATGAAAAACGCCGGTGTTGATGATTAAGTGCCGGTGCTGAGCACCGGAAAACACCGGCTCAAATTAAGCACTGCTGTTAAGACGGCCCTGGTCTGAGGCTCTGCACTCTGTCAGGAGGCGACGGATCTAAAATAGAGCTCTGTGTGGTGAACAGAAGAGTTGATGCCTTGGAGCTGGGGCAGTTACTTGTAGGCTTCTCCTTCTCTCAATGTTAGTAATGGTAAGGCTACACAGACGATCAAGCTTCATCTCTCTGCTCTGGAAAAGGTACGAGTTTGTCTTTACTCTGACACTCAGAGACTGTAGTTGGTGGCAGGGCACTATCTTCTCTCGCAGTTTCTGAGGGAAAGTGGATGCCGACTGCACCACCATTATCGACTTAGCAGTGTGTTGTAACTTTTCACTTGAAATAAATGATCACAAGCGAGCTGAGATGCAATTTTGTGATTTAAAACATGCATGACACCAGAACGCACCCACATGAAAACAAAGTATGTGATATTATAAATAAATAATGTTCCCTCGTATATAGTATGCAGTATTTTAAATGAGTAACTTAATAAGGTGGATCTTTTTTACTGAGCGGCTCTGAGTGCCATGAAACAGAGGAAAATAATGCTTGAGTTGTCTATGATGTCACTCAGAACCCCAAGGTGAAAACCCTTCCCGTTATTCAGATTTTAGACAGCTATGATTTTATATTATGTATGCTATGTTATGTATGCCACTAAAATCATTTGCGCCACTTGTTAGTGCAGGTTGTTTTGTCCTATCAGCATAGGTCTGCAGAGACCCATGCTGAAAGGGAAGAAGGTATAGCGCTGCCCACATTGTCCCACATCCCTCGGGTCAGTGGAGACCTGACAGAAGTGGAAAAATGCAGATGAGTCAGCTAATGGCAAATTCACCTCTGTGCTCTGGATACCTGGGCAAGGTGGTCGATAAAGGGGAAGGGAGCACTTCTACTTGTGACGACACAAAACTGGGTAAACACCTTGGTTACCCACTATTGTGATGTCACTGCAGTAAATAACCAGATTTCGATCTGCTTGTTAACAGTATACGCATACTTGGCAGTGATACCTAACAAAAAGATCTCCAACCACAGCACAGAAGCACATATGGAAACAAAGACACTGATCCTTAGAAGACAGGAAGGGCGGTAAAAGGCAATGGCATACCAGTTGCTGTTAGTTTTGTTCCTCCTCTCTCATAGTCCATGAGTAAACTACTGCTTTTGATTATTTAAACCTAAGCTTTCAGTTGGAGGTCAAGACAACCATAAAGTTTGGTAGTTAAAGATCACTCAAAACGAAAAAATGCCCTCTTGGCACCTCACCTTCACTCTTTTATTGAAACATCAATCTTTGCTGCTGATAACAACATCTCAGTTGAATCCATTTTGCCCTTGCCTGATCTTGAAGCAACTCCCTTACGACATTACCTCCCCCATGTCAGTACTGTTGCTCCCAGGCGCTTTAATAATAGTGTTTACTGTTTTTCTCGCCACCGCTTAGTGAAAATTATCCTAAAATATTATTTCTGAATTCTTCCTGCCCCAATTTCGTGCCATGGTCTAACTTGAAATAGCGTTTTTCTACCTTTCTAATGCAGGGACCACTGAGATGTGTCTACGAATGTATGTCTATGTATGGGGGCTATAAAGTGTTCTTCTAGCTACGCAGCACTGTACAAAGATAGGAGAGATGCGTTCTGAGCGGGGAGAGGCTTGTGGGTAGGAACAAAGAAAGATGAGGTTGTAGGATGGTGGTGATACTACCTGTCTTTCATGGCGATTAAGCTTCCCCCTATGAGCCCAATGTTCTGCTTGTGCTCCCTGTATGTTTATCTAAGTTTTTTCAACCACTGTGAGGCACCAGGTATCATCAAAGCCCTACTTTGTGTGCCTGCAGTGGTCTGCTTAAAGAATGATCGTCCAAAATGCATCCTCTAAAATGGTGGCCAAATGAGTTAAATTGCCTGATTAGTTAAAAGACAATTTTAAACATGTATATTTTAGTGAAAGCAAGGATATGACATGGACGTGCCACTGGAAGCACTGGCCTGTAGGACATCTGTAAATGTGTCTATATCCTGGACTGCCTCTGGCTGAGAAGAGCCACTTTGACTTGGAAGGGTGCCTTGTGTCAGCAACATTTTATACAGCTTTTCTAGGTACAGGGGTTTCCGTTTAAACTCGGTTGTAGACCTGAGCCATATTTAGTTCGAGCTGCCTCAGTAATATTTTAAGTTTAAAGGATTTATTTTATTTTCCAGTACTGATTTATATTTTTCAGGTGTTGGAAAAGGATTATGTTTGAAAGCAGCCCAATTATCAGCATAGACATGTAATGACAGATGCAAGACTGCATGAATGATAGTTTTAAAGCACTTTTCATCTGGTGGTTTCACGTAGACACCATTAACTGAATCACTCAACTACTTGGGAACATTTTTGCTGTGAAAGCAGATAATTTCCCTCTGAAATCGTACAGTGCCAAAGTGCGGATGTAAAATAGCCAATGTAAAGTGACAAGTATTTTTAGGAAGAATTACAAAATATTGAAAGTATGGTTTATTTTACTGTGAAACATCTGGTAATGCACATAGCTAAGTTTCCATCATTTTCCACTCGAGCAGCATTTATTATCGTATTGAATTGCAAAGTCTAGGACTGGAAACGTTTTGAATCAGACCAAAACAAGTAGATTGTGATTTATTTTTGATAACTAATAACTTTTCAAGCTTTGCGGAAGCTACGTGGCTTTTGGTAGTATTATTGTACAATTAACTTGGACAATAAAGTTGATTTCATTTCTTCACTGCCACGCTAGAAGGGGGAAACGTTGCCGCTCTTAAAATGTGAAGTTTGTTCAGATTTTCCTCTAAAGGTTCACACTGATTGTAATATGGATTTAGATGGTGACCACAGTAAAATGGGCTTGGCTTTCATAACTGAGTGCAAGCAAGCAGACACAATGAGCAAAAAGAAAATCAGAGCAATCTGTCAATCCATCCATCCATCCGTTTATCTTTCCAAGCAACATTTATCTGTCCATCCACTCACTCATTCATGCATCCATCCACTGCCTTATATTTCAGTAGCAACTCTCTCACCTATCTTCCATCCATCTATCCAACCGTCTACCCACCCACCCATCCATCCATCCATTGGCCGTGTATCTTTCCAAGCAACATTTATCTGTCCTTTCACCCACTCATTCATGCATCCATCCACTGCCTTATATCTCTAGAGCAACCCTCCCACCTATCATCCATCCATCCCTACCCAGCCCGATAGTCAACCGCTAGGATCATAAGAAGAGTTCATGAGATGATGACTAGAAGTATCTATACTCCTCACAAGTCAATAGAGTTTTCATAATTATGGAGCAATAGAATGTCTTCTGTTATGAGTGGATTGAAGGTACGTATATAGCAAATAATGTGGTGTTAAAAAGAGCCTAACCATCCTTCTTTCACCCTCATAAGACAATATAGTGGGGAGATGCGAGGAGCAGCAGAGTCTCTTCTATTATGAATGAGCTGAGGATATAAGTATCAAATTTACATGGTCAATAAAGCAATGCTAAAAAGATACTAAGTTTCATTGGGACCAAATCTACAAATCAGATAAAAAGAGGTTATTTTGCCACCTGATCTTACGTAAGCAGCTTTATCTTTTATGATTGGTCTAATACACAATGTAACATATCACATGAGTGTTGTTGCAGAGTTGTACAGGAAACTGCACAGAAAGGATAAGCTAAGTGCAGGGCTGGAAGGCCTGGTGGAAAGCATGCGTTGAGACTGAAAAGGGGGGTGGGTGAGGTTAGTTAGGATTGTGCTAGATGGTGTTTTTGCTGGACGATTTCAAAAGTTTGCAAAATATAAAAAGAGTTCCCATGATGCTGATTGGACTGAAAGTGATGTCCAGTGGTGGTGGTGGTGGGTGGTGGTGGGTGGGGGGTAAAGGCGCAGGTTACTCAAAAATCATACCCTATATTTGGTGAGTTTGTGTTTGTGGCATGGCTAGAGTAATGGATATGTCAACTCTGTTTGGGTAAAAACTGTCTGATATCATTAGCTTTTGTCTGATATCATTCGTTTTTGACCAAGTAGAGAGTTTTCTTTATATGAAAGGCCTTTTGTGTAATGCAGAGGTTCTCTTTTTTAATGTGGTTGAAATGTTCATCTTCTGCCGTCTTGGAGTAATATATCTTCACTATGTGAAAGGAGGAAATTTCTTCTTGTGCACAAAAACAGAGATTCATAATAATTAGGATAGAGCAAGTGTTTGGGTAGCTGTTGGCGAGTATTGGCTTACAGATGCAGCTTTAGATAATGAACCATTAGTAGAAAATACGTCTTGATTCAAAATCACTTAACAGTCATCCATTCCAAATTATGGATGGGACATGTGGCTTGTTGTGGTTCCTGTTCTATACCACTGATTTGGAGGTACAGCAGTTGTTTTTTTATTGAGAAGAGCGAGTTTTAAACTTAGGGTGAGATGGGCAAAGCCATTTTGCATTTGCAAACCCCGCGGTTTCCAAAGTTACTAGGATTTGTGACTACAAAATTTCTTTTTGATATGTATTAAACGCACTTCGGGAGTTGAAAAAGCCTTTCCAACTTGCAAAACATGTGAAAGGGGTTTCCCTTCTAACTGAAATTCAGGATGGCATAATTAATTATTATTAATAGTTTGAGACCCCTATTAAAGTCTCAAATCATTTACCATCAGTTACTGACACCTCAAAGGGGGTGTCAATTGATTTCCAAATTGAAGATGTTCCTTTGGAACACCTTCCTCTTTGTGAATAGCATTGGCAGCCTCAGAACCCCAAACCCAAATGTTTTTTTTAATAGTAACACTGGTTCCTTTAAGGAACACAGGCTGCTTAAAAAAAGTTTTCCGTCTGGGAATGCAGACATGGGGATGGTGGTCTGCTCTTTTTTTGCCTGCCACCGTCACTGTGTTTTCAGCCAATCACGGGGGCCCCCTGCCTAATTACTATTCCTCAGGCAGATTTTACTGCGCTCCCTTCGACTGGTGATTTTGTCATGCAATCTTTTAATAAATAGGTTGCATCTCAAAATTAAAGACTGGTCACAAAAAGTCTATTGCAGTTTGCAACCTCTTTTAGTACATCTGGATGCAGGTCTCCTAGAGTTGACTAATTCATGTTGCCTAAAAGGGTTGGTAATATCACATGTCATTATGAGTCATAGATTCATTCCATTTTAACATTTGTACTCCCTGATATTGTTGTAATGTTATTAAGAAATACGATGTGAAAAACTCTGGTTCAAGCACTGGTCATCAGTCGGTTGGACTACTGTAACGTACTTCTGGCTGCAGAAAATGAATCTTTATTGAATAAGCTTCAGGTGGTCCAAAACACTGTGGCCCGATTGGTACAGAACATGCCATCCAGAACAGCCTCTTTGCCACTGCTGCGTCGACTACACTGGCTTCCCACGTGTCAGAGAATCAAGTTTAAGATCTGCTGCATTGTACACAAAGCTTTAAATGCCAAAGGACCTAGCAACATAATTGACAAACTCATCCCCTATCTGCCCGGCAGAGCCCTACGCTCCGGGGAGAAATCTTTCCTTATCACCCCCCATTTTAGGATGTCCCATACGGTAGGTAAAGCTTTGTCTTATCTTGCTCCCCTCTATTGGAATCTCCTGCCCTTGTATCTCCGAAAGTGCACGGATTTCCTTCTTTTTAGGAAACTCCTCAAAACCAAACTCTTTGGCAACTGATTCCTCTGATTTGGTGTTTCCGCTGCCTCCAGCGCAAAGATACCCCTTAGGGGGTGATTCTGGTGCTTTATAAATCATTCATTCATTCATTCATTCAAGAAATAAAATCAGTTTGTACATTATGTCCGACCTTTCCTCCAACCCAATGATGAGACCTAATAAGAGACATTCGCATTTTAAAAATAACTGGATATTTCCAAGTTTAGTGGCAATTAGGCCTCTGTTAAGATACATACAGGATGTGGATTGACCTATCGGGCAATCAAGCAGTGCCAGATGACCTGGTCTGATAGGTCAGTGTGTCAGCCGTGAGCCTGTTTTATGGTCTAGTGGTCTTTACTTTTGAATTTTCTGTTATTAAAAGAACATTGCCTGAAGCAAGCTCAAATACATGCAGTCTTCCATACCTTGCAAAACGTTTTCCATACCTTGTCCCAGTCTGGCTCTGGTACATATGCTTGTATTACAAGAGTTTCCCAAATTCCGATGGGCTTAGTATCAAGAGGTGCTTGGAGAATGGGAATTATAAGTTTTGTCTTTTCACATGAAGAGTTCAGCCACTAAGAACAGCTGAAATCTCTGTGTGAAATTCCAGGTGAAAACATGTAGGAATCAGTGTGGAAACACTGATTTCCCCAGGTATACCTTAATAAGGTGTAATCCCTGTCATTTCTGCATCCATTAAGTTTCTGGTACCTCTAGTAACTGTAATTGTGTGGCACGGAAATAGCAGGGAATTTAATGGCCACTCGTAATGAAGGCCTTACTTGCAGTCCTGATTGACATTCATCAATCTGAGAGGTGTGGCATAAAATCCTGAGAGACGGCTCTGCTTGTCTTTTTGAATGTTCTCTACACCACAGTGTGTATCCTGCATTCTTAAACGTGTTTCCCATAACCCGAATTTAACTATTGATGGGTCTCAGAACTGTTCCGAGTACTCACTACAACATTAATAAGTGCATACCTTTTTTTCAAACCGTCTTTGGTCTTACTCATTGTTTCATTTGATTCTATTTTATTATGGTAGGTTAAAATCTTGAATTTTGGAATTGCAATGTAAGTGTCTTAAATAAAAAAAAGAAGCTGAAAACCTCAGTACAGTCCTCAATTCGCACTATGAAGCACTGTCTTAGTTCAGCGAGAGGGGCAGCGAAGTTACAATGTTTTCTGTAGCCATCCTAGTAACAGAGAGATCGATTTGTGATGATACCTCAGATATAATGTGTTTCTGAACTGTAAATGTGTACACGTATGGGTTGTACTTGAAACTTCCATTTTCTCCATGCTAATCTGTTTTAATCCCAAATGTCTTTCAGAGCGTGGCTCCCCTCGTGACTTGATTATTAAGGACATTACAGATACAACCATCGGCACATCATGGACTGCTGCTCCAGGAATGGTCAGAGGCTACAGAATAGCATGGCAGTCACTTTTCGATGATAAAACAGGGGAAAACCTTGTCCCCGGCGATACCACAAATACTGTCCTCAGGAACCTGGATCCTGAGACGAAATATAGACTTTCTGTCTATGCCAACTACGCCAGTGGTGAAGGAGACCCCTTAACCGGGGAAGCAACAACTGAAGGTACAATACGCAATTCTTGCATCCAGTAAAGGATCTTGAGTGATGGAAAAAATATGAATCAATTTGTAACACTCATTTTGCATTTGTAATGTATATCATAATCTACTTATTTAGTTTAAACAAAATGAAAATTAATTGCCGTACAGTCTTGAGGGATGTAACCAATCCTTACCCTCACTTCACAATGTAGCATTTGTTTTTCATGTGACAGACTGGCATTCTTCGGCTATAATGCACTCTATCTTGTCTCTGTTGTAACATAACTACATTTGCTTGTCCAAGTGCCAGTGCCATAGATAAATGCCTCTGGTTTCAGCTTCATGTCAGTTTTGTATGTCACTTTCAGATCGATTCAGTTTCCCTCTTAAACTTTACTTTGCTAAAACAGGTACTAGTATCAACAGTGAGCCTGGGACAGACTGGCCTAAAAACATGAGTTACCACTCCTTTAAAATGCTACTTCGAGTACTTTCTGGACAATCACAGACTCCTTCTTCCACCTGGTGCTCTTCTTCTGATCCAGGTCTACTGTGAAAGCCATGCCATGCAAGACTGGCTTGTATGTTCAGCTTTGCCCGTCATCACAAGTTTGAGCGTTCAACCTATTAAAAAGGCTCTCCGTGCCCCCTTTTTCCTTGCTATGTTTAACAGAATACTTAGGGGCATATTAGCAAGGGCCTTATCGCCGCTTTAGCGGCACATTTTGCTGCTAAAGCGGCGATTTTTTTATCGCCCTATCAGCAAGCTGTCGCTAACAGGCGTTAGCGACAGCTTTCTGGCGATAGCGGCCCGTTTTCCCATCGCCTTGCAGCGATAAATATCGCTAATGACATGCAAGGTAGGCGTTCCCAACAAAAAGCGACTGAAAACAGTCGCTAACACAACTTCTCCCTATTAGCAACGCAGGCGAAGCGATAAAAATATTCGCGCGAATATCGCTAGAATTTAACACCTGCTAAAAACATGACTTACCTGTTTGTAGAATAGGAGGTGGATTGTCAGCCTAAGTCCACCATGGCGTTAATGCGTGAATATAGCTGGATTTCCAGCGATATTCACGCATTTTGCCGCTATCGCTGGATATTTTATCGCATTGGAGATAAACCTTGCTAATAGCATGTTATCTCCGCGATAATATCCAGCGATAGGCGGCATTAAGAAAATGCGCGCTAAGCGCGGTTAGCGATAATTTTCGCCTGTTGTTGCTAATATGCCCCTTACTTTTCTATTTCACGCACCTGAAACTGCAAGAATTGCAGGATGAATGACAAAAACCCTTTTTTTGACTGTTAAGTTGGACTTTTCCTTTCTTTCTCTATGTTTGTGCTTGTTTGTTTCTTATAATTACAATAGTCTGCATACCTCTTGATGCATTCAAAATTTATTATCGGAGAATCTCACTGTCGTCCCCTGTATCAACTCCTGTTCCTTTCACTTTCAAAGATGTCATTTCCGTTCTTTGCAGCAGCATCATAACTTATTTGTCATGTTGATAGTGTTTGTTGTGTTCTGTACGGGTTGTTATTAATGCCCGAATCTTCAACATTGAACTTTTTCTCTATTTTTGATTTTGTACTTAAGATTTAGTAGCTCACAGTAGTAATATATAATAGCTCCTTCTATTTTTATTACTGATTCACACTACACCAAGTGGAATATTTGTGGTCTATTTTCACCTTATTCAAGTTCATCT
This sequence comes from Calotriton arnoldi, assembly GCA_963921515.1. NCBI lineage: Eukaryota > Metazoa > Chordata > Amphibia > Caudata > Salamandridae > Calotriton > Calotriton arnoldi. Next base: position 311,681 of record CAWUFW010010850.1, read on the forward strand.
CTTTTGAAAACACTATTTCAAATTGATCGCTAAACTGTTGATTCTGTAAGGGTGACTATAGTTTCAGGTCCTGATTTAGTGTTGATGACAATGGAAAATCCACTGGTTCTTGAAGAAGGCCCTAAATCCGGAAGAAAATTCCCTGGTAGAATTTACTTCCCCATGGGTGGAGGAAACTCCGTAAGTGGGACCCCTTCAGATTTAGCACTATGCCTTATATCATGTCCCTGGTATTTTAGTGTCATTAGTTGTCCTCACAAGAGCACTCACATTGATTTACAATGAAATTGAAGCTAGAAACAGAATTCTTTTGTTTCAGACATTAAAGTCTACATAGTGGGCTTTTTATCAGCGGAAGGGAAAAACAATGGAAAGTCTGACTTTGGAATTCATGCCATTCAGCGTTCATTCTATTCCTGATGCCATCCTCAGGAGGTCGCACTCCTACAGTTCTATATTAATCCTAACCCGATATGAAGTGTAACGTCACATGTCAGTGGGAAGATGCAAAATTATAGGTAATGGGAATCCCTGGGGTAAAATAACATGACAATTGCCCAATTTCGCCTTTAAGCTCACTCAACACACTTGCATAGCCACTCACTCAGACATCAAAATCAGATATGCCTGTAATAAACATTAACTCTTTCCCATGTATCTAATGGGCAGGGCCGCAGGGCCATGCACCGCACAATGTAATTGCTAGAATGTTAGAAAGTGAGTTCCAGTGCCTGGAAACTTTGGGTATTAAAATATAATGAGGATGGGTTTACTCTTTTGGAAAGTATAGTGATTGACTCTGCGTGTAGCATACATGCCTTATGAAATGGTTCTTTCTACTAACCGATCATTATATCCAGTTTGTTTATGAAGATTCCATTTTTTAAGACCCTTAAAAATCATTGGATTTGTGGGGTAGAAGATATTTCCATTCTTAAACTGCTGTAATAGTTGGCTAAATTTTGCTCCACACAGCGTCTCCTGATGGCAAGATTGTGAAAGTTAGTGAAGAGACGGAGACAACAATGAAAGCGACGTGGCAGCCGGCGCCTGGCAATGTCCTGAACTATCGTGTTGTTTACCGCCCACGTGCTGGAGGGCGGCAGATTGTTGCCAAAATTCCACCAGCAGTCACATCCACAGTATTGAGAAGACTGACACCCCTGACAACCTATGACATTTCTGTCATTCCTGTCTACAGAGAAGGCGATGGCAAAACAAGGCAAGGGAGTGGAACCACACGTAAGTACCCAATGCGTAGGAGGCTGGGAAAGAAGCTTGTGACTGAGTGCTTGGTACCACTGAAAAGATGGAGTATAACTCTTGCTTTTTATGGTTGCTTTACTGTTTTCTACATGACATAAAAAGCGTTCTAAAGGTATTAGTCTCTATGTAATTAATATTAATAGCAATATCAACAAAGCAGCAAGGAACAACAATGCAAGCAATAATAATATGTACAATAACATCATAAATATTATTAGCCTCTTCCGTGCTCGTCATGAGTCACGGTGGGCGTGTGCTCACGACGCGCGGGGGCCGTCCGAGCCACGCCCGCGATCGGAATGTCCAGCACCTGGGCGGAATTCCGGCCGCAGCGAAGCAGTTAATAATAACGATAATAATAATAATAATAATAATAAGTAGTAGTAGCATTCACTATAATTGTGGCACACTCCGAAACCACAATTGTCTCTTGGCACTTAAGTTGTTAAGTGTTAATATTTCCTAAATCAACAGAACTCTTTTTATCGATTTGATAATGTTTAAAAGTGCATTGCAATTCTAACCTGCAACTTGAAAGTTATACGCAGACTTCTTCAGTTGCTGTGCAAGCACTGACCAATGGAACAAATGAATTCTGACTTGTGTGAGATAAATGGAATAATTTGCCATTTCGACGCTCGAAGTGCATCCTGTTCCAGAATAATTGTCTCAATATATGAAAGATTTTTCAGGTGTATATCAGACTTCAAACTGTGAAATCTGTAAGGTATGTGCGTGTAAAATATGCATAATTCCCAAGTGTGTAAGTGAAAGCATACATGTTTCTAATATACATGCACAATTTACACAAATAGATACACACACACACACATTTGAGCCTACTGACTAATGTGAGGTTTACACGGTCTGTCAGTGAGGTGGACAAAGACATCCAATGCAGATGAGGTGAAAACTGACTGATGTGTGACATAGTGAGAATTCACAAACAAGTGCAAATGCACTTACCACACATTTGAGAACATGTAAGTTATATTTGAAAGATCCAGGTGTAAGTGCTGTTTAAAGTGTGAGAAAAGTGTCCCGGTTGACCCAGTTTTCACAATGAATAAAATGAATAAGGGGCATATAAAATAAATTTTGAACTGAAGAGAACAAAGTGTCAGACAATGAAATTAAAACAAATAACTTTAATAATTGATTGCATACCTATTGGTTGTAATTTGTAAAATATGTACACAAAAAACATCATTACAGCGTGTGTGGGGAAAACGCATCAGTAACACCTTGCGAGGAATTACACTTACCAACACCTTCAGGACCAGTGAAACCCTTAGCTCAACCATAGGTAGCTTTGGCTCTGAGCAGTCAGGCTTATGCAAGGAAACAAGTGTAAAACATTTAAGCAGCACCAAAACAATTGAAGAAGAAATAGCTGAGACACTCAAGAAATCCGACACCAGTTTATAAAAAAATAGACTGTATTATTATGTGTTTTTAGACTGCAAAATGAAAAAAATCCACCAGAGGGTTCCGAAGATATAGCAATTACAAGGTGCAGTAAATATACACGTTTTCACTTAACCATGAACAAGCATTGGCAAATTCAATGAATATGACACCTATAAACTTTTTCAAGTAAACCTTGGGTAAGTATCAATCCTGTTACTTTTAGTTATTTTAGGCACCCAACTCAGACAGGGTGCCAGCAAGGCCGTCAGAAACCGTTAACTTCCAGAAAAAAAAACATTCTTCAGTCAGTTCCAGTTACTTTTATCTCCTTGCCATAGACTCCTATAGAATTAGTCCTGATGCAAGGGATACAAGATGCTGAAGATTTTCAAGAATGCTGTGGATACGATGCGGTCAACAGGGGTTTTCCCATGGCTACTCCACAGTCCACGACTTGGTGAGATGATCCTGGTGACGGAGGTCAACGTCCCAAGAAATCCTTTCAAGCCTGGCAGAAGTCCAGTCACTACTGGGCTACCAGTCGCCTGGTATCATGGTCACAGGTAAATCCTTCTGGGTGATCAAGCTCCATTCCAATGACTCTCCCGGGTCTAGCAGGGTTGGGGGCATCTTTTGAGCATGGGATCCTGGTCCTTGGTGCTGCAGGATGATGAGGAGTGGGGATATGGAGATCTTGGCTACCAAATCTCCCGATCAGGGCTTCTTCAGCTGTTGTGGCCCTGTGCAGTAAACACGAAGTCAGCCATCTGACCTTTAGGGTCTCTTGCTTTGGCTGAATTCTGGAAATTACTTCTTCTTGAGCAGTTCACAGCAGGCACAGTCCCTTCTCCTTTGCTAGCCAGCAGGTTCACCAAGATTAGCCTTCGTTAATGCAGCCTCTCTTCGATGGCTCCTTGGCACAACAGGGCAGTCCTTTTTCAGTCCTCTTCTTCAACCCATGGAGATCTGAGTTCTGTGTGCAATGGGTGCCCTTTTTATTATTCCCAGAAAATACCCCGAGGGTGGATGCGGTCTTTAGCCAACGGACTACTAAGTTCCCTCCCTCCTGATGACCACTGCCAGTGAAGTGTGGCATCTGGATATCTCAGAATTCTCCATTCTGCCCACCTTCAACATGGGAGAACCCCTCTCTCAGTGTTTAGAGCTGCCTAGCTCAAACCAGAGGTCTAGCTGCCAGGGAGGCTAGCCGTGCCTTAAAAACTAGTTTGGCAACTGGTTTCCCCTCTCCTTCCAGCGTGCCATTCTGTCTACCTAAACAATCGAGTAGCCCCTCTTCCAAGTGTTCATCATTTGCCCTTCAAAAGAGGCTTCTCCTTTGAAGAGCGCCTTTTGGGCCAACACCCATATAGCTTCCTGCCAGGTAACACCTCACTCCCGTGCAGGCTTCTATTGTCTTCTTTCCTAGGAGTTGTTTGCACGTCTCTCCAGGAGGGCAGAACGCTATCTCAGGGAGAGACTCCCTGTGGAGTCGTGGATGGGCACAGGGGACTTAGGACAACAAAGTTGCAACTTGTTATATTTACATTAATTTCAACTTTGGCACCAGGTCGGGCTTAATGCAATGAGTTGTTTGATGCCTTACACTATAAACTTTAGTAGTTCCTGTCAGAAGTTAGCATGGCTGCTGTGGCAGCCTATAACACTGCACTCATCAATGGGCCAACTAGTCTTTTCCACAGTAAAAATGACAATTGTGGGTTTTTACTGTTGGACCATGTAGATGTTGGGTAATAAATCTTCCAACCCTCCTCAGAGCGAGGCAAAGCAAACAGACCCCAGCTGCCACAAAACACAGGAAATGTTCTTGCACCTTTGTCCGTTTATTGGCTTGCCAAGGCAGAAGGCAGACGCAGTTTCACGTCTTGGAACAAGCTTCTTCTTCCCCATATAGATATTCAGGGGAGCATATATAGGGCAGAAAGTGCTGTCATCAGTAAAATCCTTAGATGTGGACAAGGCCAAATATGGTTGTACATATACAAATAGAATTGTCATGCGAGCACAAGACATAGAGCAAAATAAGGACACAAGGGAACAGAAAGCAAGTTTAAGCAAAACCTGCAAGATTCAGAGGCTTTTCACAGCTGTTAACCCAGGACGTGTCAAAGAGGGCAATAAAGGTCCTGGGGTCAGGCTTGAATAGATTTGTAAAGGAGGGGTGATTTTAGGAGCACAGAGCAAGCAGTTTGGTCAGAGACAGACCTAGTTAGCTCAGTGGGTCTGAGATAGTGAGGAGGAGAATGTGGGATTGATTCACTTATTTGGCTGATGCAAACATATAGATATATATTTTTCCTCACAATATCCCTCCTTTTTTATAGCAATATCAAATACCATTGTAAGAAAAATCTGAATATATATATATATATATATCCGGTTTCTTCCGTGTGGAGTAATCTTTCTTTGGATATATATATATATATATATATATATATATATGGTAGAAATATAAAGTATCGATAAAGTACATATCCTTGAATGGCATTACACAGTTTTTTAAATAACATGCATATATTGGCGTAGACACATCTAAGAGGTATTCATTTTTCAACATAGATAAAAATATATACTAGTACTTAATGCATTTATTTTATATATCTATAGCCATTAATTCAAATGTCTCTTTGTGTGCTTTCTCTATATCCTGTTGTATTTGGAGATATCTGCAGGCTAGCTCCTGCTCTGTAGGAGGTAGAATTTTAACTGCAGAAATTGAATGGATGCTTTTACTACACAATTGCTGTTCCATGGAGCAGCAACACTGAAGACAACACAAAAATATCACTATTGTTAAAAAGATACCCAGTAGTGCTAAAAGTGAGGGGCATATTAGCAAGGGCCTTATCGCCGCTTTAGCTTTTTTTTTATCGCCCTATCAGCAAGCTGTCGCTAACAGGCGTTAGCGACAGCTTTCTGGCGATAGCTGCCCGTTTTTCCCATCGCCTTGCATGCCAGCGATAAATATCGCTAATGACATGCAAGGTAGGCGTTCTCAACTAAAAGCGACTGAAAACAGTCGCTAACACAACTTCTCCCTATTAGCAACGGAGGCGAAGCGATAACAAAATTCGCGCTAGCGCGAATATCGCTAGAATTTAACACCTGCTAAAAACATGACTTACCTGTTTGTAGAATAGGAGGTGGATTGTCAGCCTAAGTCCACCATGGCGTTAATGCGTGAATATCGCTGGATTTCCAGTGATATTCACGCATTTCATCACTATCGCTGGATATTTTATCGCATTGGAGATAAACCTTGCTAATAGCATGTTATCTCCGCGATAATATCCAGCGATAGGCGGCGTTAAGAAAATGCGCGCTAAGCGCGGTTAGCGATAATTTTCGCCTGTTGTTGCTAATATGCCCCTAAGTGCTTTAACCATCCTGTTGCTAGCCATGACAATAGCCAGGACCAGTCATCAGAATCTGTAATTTTCCCTGCTCCACGGAATATTTGAACTGCATTCTTAATTTGTGCCACATCCCTTGCTATGTTTTCACTTTTATTTAAAAAATAACAGCAAGAGGAATTTAATAAAACGCACAGTCCTCCTTGTTGTAGTGTCAGGAGGTCAAGTGCAATTCGGTGTTGAATAGTCATGGCAGCTACTGAATTAATTTCCATCTGCAACTGTTGAAGTGCATCTCTTGTTGCATTGAATGCTACAGCTAGCTCAGCAGACATATTAACTAGGGCCAATTCTAAATCATATACCCCATATCCAGGAATAAATAAACGCATTAGTTCAAAGAATAGACCTTGTCTAGTTTCCATAATAGGTGCATGTATATCTCTTTTATATCTATGAGCAAAACTCCCCAAATTTAGTGGCTCATGGGCTGCAATGTGTGGCATGACTGAAATGTTTGGTGTAAAATAAGAAATAGCACACATGCCTTCCCAGTGCCGGGGAACCACCTTGTATGCTTTAGTGCCACAAATAAAATACATTCCGCCCTGTAACTGTGTGTCCAATGTGTGATATTTACTGAGAGGAAGGCCTACCCCTTTAGGAAAAGTGTTTTGGAATTGATCACACCATTTGTAATCAATCCATGAAGAATTTATAAGCGTAACATTTGCCCATGGTGCCATGTATGAGCAGCGAGCTGACCATAAGGGGTATTCTAATATTTTAGAAATCACATTTGGTGCCCTAGCTTGCTTATTCTTTTGCTCAATAAATGGATCGTATAGAAGACCATCAGGTGTTATTAATAGTGTCTCTCCATCTACAGTGATGTTCCAGTAATGCAAAGTGTAGTTTACTTGTTTTCCTCGTACCTTAGCTGTCCAGTTCCTACTTACTAACTGTCTGTCTTTTATGTTCCAATTCCCTGTGATATTATCAAATTCTAATATGTTAGGACACTGGCTACTTTTTAAATGTCCTAAGTATCGGGAAGCTGGGTTACATCCTGAAACATGATGCTTTAAACATACAGGAAATGCTTTTTCCTTGTCTTTCTATTCTACTGTAGGAGACACTTGGTATTGGGCTTGAATATTTGGCAGTATGGTACAACGTGGGTACCATCCAATCCTTCCTTCTCCACAATCCCAGGTTACATTGGATATGAGGCATCCTATTCCTTGCGCATAATTTTGTATAGGCACAGGTGTTTCATATAGGCCAATTGGGTCGCTGGGGTGTCTGGATAATTCTCTACAAATCCAGAAATTTTGAAGACCTAAAGCCTGGGCAACTTTCTCATGTACTGCAATGAGGGGATGGTCAGCAGGTTGTTGCAATACAGGTAGCACACACATAATTAAGGTACTAAAAAATATTGTTAGCATAATGCAATGCATTTTTCTTGACAGTGGTAAATATCACTTTCAGAATTTAAAATATTGTTAGGCAGTGTCTTTCTGTCTCAGTTCCAGGGTACTTTCTGTAAGTGTCAATAATGAAAGTTCTTGTGGTGCGCTGTCATCTGCTTCTCCTCCTGGTCCGTAGTCATCTTGTTCAGGGGCGGTTTCACGGACCTGCCCTGCGTTGTCCTCTTCAGCCTATTTTTGGCAGGTGTAGACCATCACTTTTTTCTAGACTGCGTTGCGTGCTTCACTCAACAGCATCAGTTGGTGTCACCGTTCCTGGGACACTTGATGATGGACCCTCAGCGTTGTTGTTAGGAAAGGTCTGGTCTGTCTCCCCCTTGTCCTGTGTTTCACGCTGCTCCACTTGTGGCCGGTGCTCATCTGTTAAAGGTGCCTCTGCCTCAGACGTTGTTGGTGCAGCCCTGCATCGTGTTCCGTGCAGCCACTCGGGACGTCCCTGCACCTTTAGTGATGTTCTGGTAACCAGGAGCACAACGTGGGGTCCAGTCCACTTAGAGGTAAGATAATTTTTTTTTATTTTTCTCACCATGACCATGTCTCCAGGTTTAAAAGGGTGTGTTTGTTCTAAGGAAGGATGGGGCAAAGCTTCCTTCACCTGGAGATGGTGATGCCTCAAGACCACCGACAATTGTACAGCATAGTCAGAAATATGCTCATCCGTCCACAGCAGTGCTGCTTGGGATGCTGTGAGAGGCAACCTCAACCCCACCGACATGGGCCGCCCCATCAATACCTCATGGGGGGACAAGAGAGTTGTTCTAGATGGTGTTGCTCTTATGGCATGCAGCACTAAAGGCAGCACATCTGGCCATTTCAGGCCTGTTGCATCAGTTGTTTTGGCTAATTTATGTTTTATTGTGGCGTTCATTCTCTCCACCTGGCCTGAACTTTGTGGGTGGTAAGGGGCATGCAGTTTCCACTCTATTCCCAAACAGTCACACATCTTTTCCACAACGGCAGCAACAAATTCACCCCTCTGTCACTGTTTATGCTCTGGGGACCCCAAACCGAGGTATTAAATCTTTCATCAAGCATCGCACAACAGTTGCTGCATCATTCTTCCTAGTGGCAAACGCCTCCACCCATTTTGAAAATTGATCCACACATACCAGCAAATATTTGAATCCATTCACTGGGGGCATATAGGCGAAGTCTATTTGAATGTTGGTAAAGGGACCCTCTGGTACTGGCAAGTGATCATGGGTAGCGGGGGACCGACCTTTAGCATGTTGGGCACAGACAAGACATTGGGAGCAGAATTGTGCAGTGAAAGCTGTTATCCCTGGTGCAAACCATTCTTGTCTAATCAAAGCATTCATCCCTCCTTGAGCCATGTGAGTGGGTCCATGGGCAAGCCTTGTAAGGGCAGGAACATACTGCGTGGGGCCACAGGCCTCCCATCCTGGTGGACCCACAATCCCTCATCATTCGGCTCACATCCAGCATCAATCCACGCTCTTTCTTCCTCTGGTGGTGCAGACCATTGTGCTTCTTTCACATCAGCTAGCAACAATTGTCTCTGAATCAGCTGTATTTTTGGAATACTTTTTGCCATTGAAGGCACCATCTGTACTGGCTGTAACATGCTCTCTTTTGCTGCTGTGTCAGCCATGGCGTTACCTCTGGCTATCTCAGTATGTGCCTCACATTTTATTACTGCTATTCTGTTGGGTAATAGGATTGCCTGTAGCAAATTCTTTACTAAGGGGCCATTTTGAATGGGGCGTCCTGCTGCTGTTATGAAACCACGATACTGCCACAGCTGGCCAAAATCGTGAACAACGCCAAAGGCATAACGTGAATCAGTGTAAATGTTAACATTTTTCCCCTCAGCTAGGATGCATGCTCTTGTTACAGCATACAGCTCGGCTTGCTGGGCAGATGTGCCAGGGGGGAGGGCTGCACTTTCAACTATGGTGTCTACTGTTGTTATAGCATACCCTGCTCTGTAATCAGTGTCTGTTAGTCTGCTGGAGGAACCATCAGTGTACCACTCATAGTCAGTTTTTTCTATGGTGTTTGCTGCAAATCTGGTCTGGGTGTGGTGCATGTCTCTACAACTTCAACACAGTCATGGTCAGGGGTCTCATCTGAATCACCTAGTGGAGGTAATAATGTTGCCAAATTAACAGGTGGGCATCTTTTAATGGTGATATTGGTGTTAGACAACAGAGTGACCTCATAACCTGTTTGCCTGGCCGCCGAAAAATGTTGTGTTGCTGCAGATGACAACAACAACTGTACCGAATGTGGCACATAAACAATACAAGGGTAGTCCAACACAATGGGAGCCGTCCTCTCTACCATCACAGCTGCTGATGCCACTGCTCTCAAACAAGCTGGATGCCCAGTTACTGCTGCAGGCAAAGTCACAGAGTAGTATGCCACAGGTCTTTTTCCTGAGCCATGCTGCTGTGTCAGCACACCATTTGCAATGCCATTTTGCTCTGACACATAGAGATGGAAGGGCAGTTTGTAATCAGGAAGCCCCAGGGCTGGCGCAGTACACAAAGTCTCTTTCAGTTTCTTAAAACAATCTGCAAGTTCATTAGTCCATACAATGTTGTTGGGAGCATCTTGTAGTGTACATTGTCGCAGGATGGCATCATAGGATCTGTACTCAGGGATCCACTGGCGGCAGTAGTTCATCATCCCCAGGAATGACAGCATTCCTTTCTTGGTGGACGGAGGCTGCATGCCCTGAATCATTTTTATCCTGTCAGGTGATATGCGGCGTGTACCTTTGGATACCACATAACCCAGGTAAGTCACCTCTTTTTGGCAGCACTGGAATTTTGACAATGAAGCTTTGTGTCCTCTCTCCTGGAGGTGATTCAGCAGCGCTACAGTGTCTTTTTCACAGGCCTGAAGTGACGGAGATGCCACGAGTAGATCATCAGCATACTGCAAGATGATGCTACCTCCTTCCCGGTGTAGGCTATCCAGGTCTCTCTTTACTGCCTGCGCATAGACCGTGGGACTCTCAGTATAGCCTTGAGCTAGTCTTCTGAAAGTATATTGAGTATCTTTCACTGTGAAAGCAAAAAGGTACTTGCTCTCTGGATGGACTCTAATACTGAAAAACACAGAGGAGAGATCAATGACTGAAAAGTACTCTGCCTCTACAGGTATAGAAGATAATATAGTATTGGTGTCAGGCACAACAGGTGCTAAGGGAACCACAATGTTGTTTATCTGTCGTAAGTCCTGTATGAACCTATACTGCCCAGTATTGCCCTTGGGCAATGGAATGATAGGACTATTACAGGGGCTGGATGTCTTTTTAATGATACCTAACATACAGCACCCTGCCTTAGGGTTTGTTAAGCCTGCATTAGGGAGGACTTGCATATATATTAGAAAGGGAAGATTGGGGCTTTGCCATTGCTTTAAATTGCAAAGTTGAGTCAGCATTTTACAGCTGCCCTTCCAGTCTGCAGTGGCAGACTGGGAGCCAGGTTTTGCCCAGGGTGGCTCAATCGGTCCTGCAGATCCTGGGGTGACCTTCTAACTTACAGCACCTGGGTACCATATACTAGGGACTTGCAAGTAAGCTAGCCTATGCCAATTGTGTAAAAGCCGAACAAACGTACTCAGTTATAGGGCACAGGCACTGGGGTCTGGTTAGCAGGCCTCTGTGCACTCTCAGAGTCGAGAAAACAGCAGCATCAGTCCAATATTTTGGGGGTGACCACACAAAAAAAGGCATTTTTTCTTAGACACCTTACCCAGAATTACCAGTACTGTGGGATACTGTAATTCTGTGATGCGATATTACCAAACAATGAAAGGTTTTAAACCAAAGAATTATTAATAATCGCAGAAACTAGAGATTAGGCATCAATTCAGAAAGGTTTTCACTGGTGAAATGTGTCTGTGGGAGACCCTGAGTGGGAAGGTCTAATTCATGTCTCATAATCCCTATTCAGGCAGGAACTTGTTCCTGGCTGAATCAGGATTGCCCAGCTATCCTTGATTAGGTCCATAGAGTTAGAAAAATAGAATTATGTGTGTTTTATATGTGAATACAATGCACTTATAATTGTTTCATCTAATTAGAATAAATTACATCTATAAGAGTATAAATACAAACGGAGGGTAACTGTTCCTATGGAGAAAGGGCTAAATAAAGTAAGGTGTTGGTGGATAATCCAACAGTTGAGGGGGACTCTTCCTTATTGGAAGATTGAGCCCTCACACACCCAAATGTGTGCCATGGTTCATCATAGGGCTTAGCTCCTCGTGGGATGGAGCTGCAATGCCCCACGAGCCCCGCAAGTGGGCTCTTTGGCAGAGATATTCTCTTTAAACCGTATGAGTGAGTGAGGGTCTGAGAACATAGGGTAGTGTATTGAGTGAAACAAAAGTGTCCCATAAAAGTGCCTCAGGAGTATCATCAAGTTTTTTAATCTATGATCCCCTTGGCAGGATTAAATACAAGGATGTGAACATTGTCACTGGGGTATAATGCGCCTTGACAATTCTGACATGTGAGATTTAGAAGGTCGACATGTTTCACACCTGTGTGGTCCAGGAGGGATCCGTGGCATTTCTTCAGGACCAATTGAAATAAGTAAATAATCCCTAACCTACGCCTGGGTGGGTTGTGTATATTTTTGAAAAAAAGGAATAATCTGAAAAATCTCCAGGGAAAGTTTAGGTAAACTGTACGTGCATATGAAGTCTCTAAATAAGATATCTTTATCAAACCTACACAAAAACAGAGAAAATGTTGAGAGGGTTTCACAAATACAGTACATGTGGTGAGTAAATTACTAAGAAACCTTAAGAAATTAAGTTAAATTTTGGTAATCATACTATATACTGTAAGGCTGAATGCAAAACATGCTAGGAGTGCAGTCGTCACTTCATAGTGAAGAAATGAAAACAGAACACACAGCGTATCAGGCAAGTGACATAATGGTGATAGACAAACATTTGCAGACCCAGACAAACAAACATGCAAAAATTACATATTGGTAACTAGGTGATTTAGGACCCAAATAAGTGTTACCTCCCTGAATTGGGGTGGGAATTAGTCTTACCCTGCTGGTGTTTTGTTCCTTGCACCATAGAGTAAGACAGAGAACTGCGTATCAACTGCGGTTAGAAACTGGAAAATGAAACACAGTTTTAAAATTACGAGCTTGTGCCAGTGGCAGCCAAAAGTCATGCAGCCAAAGCGTTCAGTCTCTATTGCAGTACTCACATGATCTGACGCGGAGTGGCGCTCATGCTCGTTTGAAGGTAGCGTGTGGGTGTAGGGCAGCTGTATTTAAATGCATCTTTCTCACCAGGTGTGTCTTGTTTGTTGGATCATTTCCCGGTTTAGCGTGTCACATGATTGCGAGTAAAAATAGTGTGGCCATCTTCGTCAAGTCATTCTCAATGTAAAAATACATTTCTTGCTAATATGAGAGACAGAGTAGCGATTAATAATTGTAGCTCAAAAAAACATGTGTTACATTTTTAGAAATACGCCAGAACCGGGCTGATTTGAACAGCATAACAGGCGCAGCTAGTGGGCTCAGGTATGATCCTTCACAGAACCTGCTAGATGTATAGTGGGTCACGTGAAGAGAAATTAAAGTGATGGAGCCATATTAGTCTTGTCATTTTCGGTGACGGATACTTATCTCTTCAAAACACGTCTTGCTAATATGAGAGACAGAGTAGCATTTTGGTTATTGTATCTCAAAAAAGCATGTGTTAAATTTTAAAAATTAGGCCCGAACTGGGCTGGCTCAAACAATATTACGGGTGCGGCCAGGTGGTTCGGACATAATCCTTCAAGGAGCCTACTAGGGGTATAGCGGGTCACGTGAAAAGGAGTGAGAGTGGTGCAACCATATTAGTCTTGTCATTTTCGATGAAAAGTACCTATCTCTAAAGTGAGAGATGTTGTCATTGAAGAGACAGTCTCTAATGTGGGGAGTGTCTCTTTTCTAAAACGAATAAATGGTTTACATCACGCATTCCACCCTCCCAGCTGTGGAAGCCACGGCAGTGGTTGGACTTCAAATTGGATTGTGTTTATCGAAGGTGCCACCAGACACCTATATGTAAATACATGAGGGGTCTGTAATGTTATGTGGCCAATGCTTCAGGGTGTATTAATAGGTAGCCTGAGGATAAAATCGTTTTCGGAATAGGGTGATCAGGGGTACTCTAGAAAAGAGAGGTGATGTCTGAAATCCCATGTTTTGAAGAAATCTATGTTGTTACGTAGCAATGATCAGCCTAGATTGTCATGAACATGAACAATTCCGGATCGTATGAGTCGCAGGTGACTCAGGATCATGCGGTTTGCAGCATGGAATGGTTGGAACCCCGTAGTTCATAGTCTCATCTGTTGACTTTGTGCCATGGAATGTCATCTTTTCAGTCTGCACACATGTGTTTTCAGACTACAATTCCAGCGCTGTTCTCTGTTGATAAGTGACTGTTGATTCCAACGCTCATTAGCTTCCTGGATGGTTCATCTGACATCATCCAATGTATGGTTGGCAGTGAGAAAATGTGCCAACAGCTTCTTTGTGCTGCGTCTGCAACATACATTGCTGTGGTGCTCCATTATTCTACTCTTGGTTGGTCTTGTTGTCATTCCCATATAGTTCAGTGTGCAGGGGCAAGTGATTAGATATATACCCATCTCCTCGTGTTACAGTTGGTGTGCCCCTTTTGTGTCCAGATAAATGATTCACTTAGGTGGATCTCCTTAGAGACTGTAGTAAAAGGACATATGGCACACATACCACATGGGTAGTGGCCCATGACAGGTGATAAGTCCCAAAGGGTGCGCTGTTGAATCCTAGGAATTGTTTTGGGTCTGGTGTGGACCAGAAGATCTTTTAGGTTCTGTGTCCTTTTGTAAGCGCATCTGGGACATGGAATGTCAAGAGAGCCTGAATTCAGAATCGACCAATGTTTTCTGCTGATCTTTTGAATCCTATTAGAGGTAAATGTAAAAGTCACTACGTAAGTAATCATGTCATCTGATACATTGTCTCGTGTCTCTAGTAGAGCCTCTCAATGGTTGTTCCTTGCTCTTTTTTGTGCTTGCACGACTATCTCGGGGGATAGTCCTGTGCAACCAGGTTGGTGTTTAATTCCTTGGCTTGAATGTCATATTCTTTCAGGGTATCACAGTTGTGCCATAGGCATTGAACTTGCCCGAAGGGAAGATTGTCGTGCAGTGTCTTGGTGGTGGTGGCTTCCCTAGAGGAGTAGGCTATTTCGATCAGTAGGTTTTTAAAAATTTGTTGTTGACAGCCTTCCTGCATCATGGGAGATTAGGAGATCCAAAAAGACACTGCTTGATTTGATACTGTGTTGGTAAATCTCAGATAAGTGTTAAGAGTGTTGACCGAGGAACAGAAGTCATGGCAGGCATCAATGTCTCCATGCCAAAAGACAAGGATATCATTAGATAATCTGTTAGGATGAAAAGGACAAGCATGAAGAATAAGTACATTTGTAATAATTTTGAGGAAAGAATCATTGATCGGATTGGATCCTATGTAATGATTGAAGATAAACTGTAAAATTATCATTGGATCATGTTCGAAAGAAATGAAGCTAGTTAATATGATGTTATTGGAACCCATTTTAAATTGTTATTCATTGTTGCTCTGAATGAGTGGGATATTGAGGTACATGTGTGCATGATGGAATAAATGTTGGTTGTCTGATGAAGTTATGTTATAATGAATATGGTATGAGATATTATTAAGTAAAAATCGAATAGCACACTTCTCACTTTGTTTGACCCTATGTAAATTTGACCTAAATGTATGTTTTATATTTCAATTGTATTTTGCTATGGAAAGTTCATATTTTTGTGTCACATGAAATTTTAATGTCTTGCATGATTAAATATATCAGGTGAAGCAAAAAATATAGGAAATCATTTATAAAAGTGGATCAAATTTCATTGTACTGGCCGCACATATAGAGTGAATGAATGAATGATGATTTATTGAAACAACAGTTTGCTGGGGGGCTCTTTTCTCTTTCCAGTTTTTGCCTTGCCCCGGGAACCCTTATTCGATATGCAGGGTCTTCCATATAATTTTTTGAACAACTCAAGCACTTACAACATGTACACGTGCAATGGTTGAAGTTATGCTTACAGTACTTTGCACATATTTTAAAAAATTTGAATCGATGTTTTCATATAACAAAAAGCCATTAGTCACCCAGAAAAATAAGAACTCTTTTCCATTTATGTCTATCTGCAATATTGAACAATTTCATTTTTTTTATTAAAAATATGCATTAATGAGAATACACAACTTTCTTTGTTAAGCCTATGAATAAAGCCAGTGAAACGGTTGACAGAAATTTCCATGTGCAGAGGGCCAGATGCGCCAGCTCAATGCTAAAGAGTTTTAGTGAATGGGCCATCGTTCCTGCTGTGAAGACACTAATGGGCACATTATATTGGGTTTTCATTGGGTATTCTCTCTCCTTAGATCATATATGTCAATATTCATTTGCAAACAGTGTTATTTCACAAATGCTAGCAACACCCCCATTTGAAAAGTCACTTTATACAGTGAGGTGTAAAATAAATTCTACCATTATATATTACTATAGTAAGGAAAAAATATATTTTATTTTGTAAATCGGCAGTATTCCGTGGTCTTGTAAACCTTGTTTCGCATCTGAATTTATGTCTTGGTAATGCAGAGCTCGTTTACTGGAGTTGCTTCCTCTTTTTCCAAATGTTTTTTCGAGTCCACTAACCACTAGATCTTCTCGTGCCATCTGAATCCTTAACCAATACACAAATATTTCCATTTTCATACAGATAAATGAGAAAATTACAAAGTATGGCCAAATAATGCGGAATGTTTATGCCGCAAGCATTAAAGAAATCTGGGTTTATGAAAACTGTTTCACCATACATACACAAGCAGATCTTAAATAATGCGTATATTGTATTGCATAGTGCGTCCACTCCTGCTCCAACGTAACATAGGTTATTTAAACAGTAGATTTTTTATTTTCTTTCATCAAAACGGCATTACGAGTTTTGGCAGTCACAGCTGCCTTGTTCACATGTAGGAGACATTTTTAAAAGTTCATTATTTAAATATGTGTCATCCAATGCCTATTACTTCCTCTAATATACTAATATATTTTTTCTTATAACAACATTTGTGTAAAAGATCAAACAAAACTTATGTTATATACTTATATCCAATTTAAATCACTCAAAGGGAATTGATTCTTTCAGTAATAATACAGTGCTAGTGCCAACTTTGCATCCATCTCATTTGGACAAAGTGATGCTTTGCTTTCTCTCTACTATTCATGTTGATTCTTATACAATCCTTAAAATATATCCAGATGGTCTGTATTAATCTAAATATGACCTATACAATAAAGTTCATTTACCATGGGATCCTTCATTTACCATGGGATCCTTAATGGAACCTAACAAATAATCCCAACAAGAACCTAATAATGCTTGCTTGTTTGTTAAGGTGTTTATCTTTTTTGATTGTATGTGGTTGATAAATTGTATATATAAAAAAAAAATCAAGAATAGAGTCAATCCTTACTAGCTTTATCTCTCCCTATTTATACTTCAACCCATTTGTGCTAATTAAAGTGCTTAATGTGCATCTAAATATTAACCTATATATAAAATCTCATGTCTCATACTCAAACTTGGTGTCCTGTCAACAGGACTCAGAGCATGTATTCCTTTAGAGTCCTTCTTCAAATATGTATATATAGTTTTTCATCCGAATTTAAGCCTGAGGGGATTTTGGAATTTAAAATGATGCTGTACCTTGATTCAAGCTGTCTTAACTTTAACTCTCTGTTACCCCCCTCCTATTTTTCGGTACAGAATCGATGACAAAATACTGCAAATCTTCACATCTTCCATTATGGTACTCACGCATATGGCGAGCTACAGTATAACTTTGATCCTTCTTTCTTATTGCCCTTAAATGCTGTAGTATTCTTAGGTGTACCATGTGTATGTTGCTCCCTACATACAATTAAGGACAAGGGCATTGCAGCACATATACCACGAAATCACTACGCCATGTATAAGAACTACGTACTTTCAGTGAGGTTCTTAACAGTGTCGACACAATTGCTTTTTTATTCACTCCATACTTACACGCTTTGCATTTTTGGCACTTCCAAAATCCCGGATTGCCTTTCAACCAACTGTCTACTTCTTGTACTTCTGGGCTATTAACTGCCAGCTCTTGGCGCATCGACTTTGCCCGTTTGAATGTGAGTAGAGGTTTATTCATAATATCACATCCACTTACAGGGTTACTCCTGATCAAATGCCAATGTCTGGTTAGAATTTGTCTCACTTTCTGATGGTAAATGTTGTATCCCGTTATCATTCTAGGCTTTTTCCTGTGCCCCCTTGCTTTTTTCTTTTTCATTTCACTTGCATCAAATAATAGAGACTCTTTAGGCACTAGTTGGTTATAGCCTCTTTCAGTAAACTTTTTTTCTAATTCTTCTTGTGCTTCACATAAAGTGTAGGCCTCACTACAATTTCTTTTCATTCAGAGATGTTCGGCATAGGGAATGCTTTGTTTTAGTTTTGCCAGATGGAAACTTTTTGAATGCAAAATTGTATTCCCTGCCGTGGGCTTTTTATATGTTTTGTTGTGTAGCTTTTTATCCTTTACAAACACTACTAAATCGAGGAAGCAGATTTCCGTTTGGCTGATGTTAGAAGTAAAGTTTAAGTTTAGGCAGTTATTGTTAAGTTTCATAGCAAAAGTTTGAGTAGAATCAGGGGTGCCTCTCCATAACGCAAACAAATCCTCAATGAAGAGTGTCCATAGGACCACATTTTAACACCATTCTTTCGAAAAGTTTTTATGAGCACCTGCTCTGCCCACCATGCCATATGTAAGTTGGCATAACTTGGGGCAAAGCAGGTGCCCATTGTGGTGCCTCTAATTTGCTTATACATCTTTCCCATATAAGAAGAAGTTGTTCTCCAAGCACCAAATTGCCATTTCTAAAAGCATAATTGTGTGTTGATGAAGCTTGATTGGTCTAGAACCCGGGAAGTGTGACATGGCTTTAAGGCCGTCCTCATGTGCAATACTTGTGTAGAGTGATGTCATGTCTAATGTCATTAGCACGCAATCTTTTTCCCATGCTATATCATAGATTCTTTAAAAAAAAACCTTGTGTCATGTAAATATGATGGTGTAATTTGGACAAATTCCTGCAAAAAATGATCTACATAACAGGACTTTGTTTCAAATAAACTGCCAATCGCAGATATGATTGGCCTTCCCGGAGGGTTAATGGGATTTTTATGAATTTTAGGTATCAAATATAGGATAGGTGTCACTGGTGTGTCAACTTTTAGATACTTATATTCATCATGTGAAAGTAACCCCACTCTTCTCCATTTAGATAGTTCCATAAAGTATCTCTCTTCGACCTCTGTAAAATCTGTGTGCCTTACCTTGCGTTAACAATTATCATCTCTCAACTAGGATCTAGCTTCTGAGTCACACATACTCAAAAGCCACAGAACGGTATTACGCCCCTTGTCTGATCTTCTTATTACAACATCTTTTCTCTGTTTTATCTTGCTCATTACTTGATGGTATCTAAGTTTTTGTGTGTCCTTAGTATTCATGAATTCTCCACCAGATTGTACAGATAAAGATTTCAGATCTGAGATTACTAACTCAAAGAAAATGTCTAATGAATCCCTCGGTGTCACTGGGAGGAACACCGACTTAGGTCTGAAGTGGGTTTTCACACTGCCATATATGTCAATTCCCAGAGCTGTCGCTGTTACTTCGGTGGTAGGGCACACATCTACGTCTGTGTTTAAACAGTTCAGCTAATCTAATTCCCTTAACAGCTCCATGTCATTAACGGTTTCTAATACTGTCCTTGATGTTTCGAAATCAGTGGATGAACAGTCATTATTTGCAAAGAATTTCTGCAGCTTTAATTGTCTCATGAATTTGTAGAAATCAATTCGAGTTTGCCCGTAATTGAAATTAGTTGAAGGGCAGTATGATAGTCCCAAAGATAAAAGCATTTCTTCATTCTTGGTCAGATCAATGTTAGAAAAATGTATTATTGCCCCTTGGGTTCCTGCTGCCATTACTTCCGCTGGCACGCTTGTTTGGGTTTCGTCCCAGATCTTAATTCCATACCTTCGGTTTCTTCTCTGACGTTTTCTTTGGTTGTTCTTCCTTTTCTTTGGACGCGGCCTTGTGTTTAGTGAATGGTCTAGCCGTAAAAAACGGAACTCTTAAATAACTGTGGGTGGATCTCTCTGCATCCCTCGTCTCCTACTGCTCCTTCTTCCGGATCAGTTTTGACTTCTGAGCTTAATTCTGAGCTCGTTCCCATTGTTACTGGCTGGCTACCACTCGCTAAACTTGGTGATTTATCAGTCACTTGTTGTTTTGCAAATGAATATATCTGCCCCCTTTGATAATCAATTTTGTCTCTTAGGAATTTTACTGATTTGCTTTCTTTTATTCTTTGCTCATACTTCTTCAAATTGATTTCTATTTCCTTTTCATATTTCTTAATTTTGTCCTGATCTTCATGTTTAATCTTCTTGCAGAGATTTGATCTCATCCAAGATCTTCTCTCGGTCTCGCACAGCATATTTGACCAGGATTTGCAACATTACTTTAGAAGACTGAGCACTATTTTCAGCCCATTCACGGAGCATCTCTGGGTCCGAATTCTCATATGTAGGTGCAATTAATATGCACAGACCTCATGGGACTCTGCCTACTTCCAGATATTTCTGGAGTGACTTGCACTCCCACCGTTTTGAAGTTTCAATTTTATTTAACTTCTCCAGTCTCCACATCTTGGAGCGTAAATCCTCCGTCTGAGATGTCAAGCTCTCATATTGAAATGCCCCTTTGTCTATTGCAGTTCTGTTATCGTTAAACATCTCTTCAGCCGCTTCCTCATTGTCCTTTAACCAGTTTGATGCAATTTTTTCACAATGAAACTCCTTTAACTCAAATGCGTAGATACATATGTGCATTAGAAAGAAATATAAATTACACAAATGGCGCATGTCCTTGACGTTTTGTCACACTTATGTATACAATTAATCAGTGCTTACTGGCCTATAGGGCATTCGGACTGGCATGTAAGGCAATCACGCTGTGACGTTGGGGTGGTTTGACAGGTCAATGTGTGGGCTGGTTTTTAGCAGCTTGTTGGCCTATTTTATGGCTAGGTGGACCGTGTTTTTTTTACTATTCATTTCTCTGATGTTACCACAAACATTGCCTGCAGCACGCACAAATACATGCATTCTTGCAAAATACACCTTTAGATGTTCAAAGATGGCCTGATTTGCAAATTAAAGCCTCTTTTTTTTGTAAGCCATCTTGTTCTCTAAAGGGGGCCACTTTTATTTTGGTGCCTAGGCCTATATTAAGTCCCAGCACGACCCTGCGATTACTATAAATGCTTGAGTTGACGATTTGCTGTATTAAATGTGAATACAATGCTTTTCTGGAAAATGCCACTTTTTTTGGGCTGGGACAGTTTTCCTGAATAGTGGCTATTGAAATGCACAGTCAATCTATAACCAAATGCACCATTTACCCCTTTGCAGTTTCACCTTTCAAGCCTCCTCGAAATATCAAAACATCTGAACCAACCAGGTCCACTTTTCGAGTGACCTGGGAGCCGGCCCCCGGGGAAGTCAAAGGTTATAAAATAACTTTCCATCCTGAAGGCGATGAGGCGAGACTCGGAGAGATGATGGTCGGTCCGTATGACAGTACAGTTGTATTGGAGGAGCTCAGGTATGTCACATCTCCCTCTCACTTTGCTTCAGCGCATTAAGGGGCATGTTTATGAGAGTTTTGCGTCATGCCTGCACCACACAAAGTGGTACATGCACAACCCTAAACTCTATGACAGATTTATGAAGCCACACAAAGCCACTTTACATGGCTCTGAGTGGCTTCATAGATCTGGAGTAAGGCAATGCAGCCTAAATAGCTGCGTTGCCTTACTCTGCCCTGGGTAGGTGTTCCATGGGCATTGTGATGGGTATTTCCACGCAACTCCCATGGATTTTGATGCATTCCTAAGTACTTAAACCTGTGAATGCGCCAAAATCTTGCACCTTCCCAGGGGAGGTGTAACGGGAACAAATATATTTATTTCTCCGCGTTTTTAACGCTTTCTGTTTGTGCTGCAATCTGAAAGAGGAGAAAGCCTCTCAGTATTAAAACAATCATGCCTACAACACAGCCACCCTTGAACCATGGTGCAAGGGTACCGGCATTGGTGCTACAGTGCAAGGGAAGAGGACAGGAATGCGCTGTATTGGATAAATACGGCACAATCTTCCCTTTCCCTGTGATGCAGGGCAATGCATCAAGGTGACTTTCTGCGCTGCACTGCTCCACCTTTTTCATAAATATGTCCCTAAATATCTTTCTCCCATTTTGATGAAATTGTATTGCTTCCAATGTGCCTTGAGAACACCATGTAGGGATTACAGAATACACATAATACAGTAACCATTAAAATTACGAGAAGCACAATAGGAGCATTGCTGTCTCTAATATAGCATTCATTCGTGTTTAAAACCCTAAAGGGCAGCCTGTTACAGCGGGATCAGACAGCTGTAGGGTGGCCTGAATAAATTAGCAGTAGATTTTGTAGATCAGGCGTATACTGGCTGCAAGAGGCTGTTTGTGAAAGGCCACTGTTGTACAATTGAAAAGAAAGCTGAGCACTATCAACAGCACTCATCTCAAAGCAACCACGTTGCACAGTGGCATTGCTGTGCCGTAAGAGACAAATAGCATAGAGTTCCCAGTCCAGCATGGCTAGGTGGCTATGTCATACTAATAGAGTACTGAATTGTCACAAGAGTGGCCTCTGCTAGCACATCACATCACGGATCCTTTAGCTTTAC
This sequence comes from Calotriton arnoldi, assembly GCA_963921515.1. NCBI lineage: Eukaryota > Metazoa > Chordata > Amphibia > Caudata > Salamandridae > Calotriton > Calotriton arnoldi. The sequence continues at coordinate 334,159 of CAWUFW010010850.1, forward strand.
TGACCCACACTCTTCCAGCCCATGGCGCAACTGCTTATCCCATAATGAATAAGACAACTTTAGCTATTTGTACCGAAGACCTATTGTATATATATATATATATATATATATATATATACACTGAAAAAAACCATAGGTTTCAGGCACGTTATAGTTAGAAATTAGCATTTAAAAAACCTTAGAAATTCACTGAAAAAACCATAGGTTTCAGGGGCGTTATAGTTAGTTGGACATTTCACTCGTACAAAACCATAGAAATTCCCCGTTATAGTTAGTTCAGCTAACTATAACTCGCTGCGCCCGCAATGCACTGCTGATGACGTCACATATTACATCACTCATGACATGGTCAGTGACATCACTCATGACATCACTGATGACATCTCAAATGACATCACTGATGACATCACTGATGACATCACTGATGACATCATCCTTGTGATAGAGTGGCAGACCTCCTCTCACCCTAATATAACCTTTGATACACACACTCAAAAATACAAACTAACATTTTCAAAACAATGGACATACCAATACCAGTTACAACACACCTATTCAGTAATTCCAAGATCTACACACACATCCACTCATTCACCAACAGTCCCTATACAGTCACTCATACATGTACTCACTCATCATATGTACTCATACACCTATACATCCTGTTACACACCGCCACTCATCCATAGAGTTACTCACACACATAGTCACACATGCAAACAAAGTATCAAACATCCATTTACTTGCATATACAGTTATACACACACTACCACACTTACTTCTACAGAAACTTACACATACTTACTCTCTTAAACAATCACTTATAGAAACACCTACTTATTTGTACAGGAACTCTTCCAATCTTTCACTCTCACATATACTCCCTTATATACACCAATACTCACATATACTAGTTTAAAACATATGTAGTTACTCATAAAGACACTATTGAGGCAGTCATTCACTCACTAACACACCCATACACATACTCATCCACCTATACAGTCCTGCACACATGCTGTCTTCAACACATACAAACAGTGAGTCACTCATTCATGCATCTATGCACTAAGTAATACCCCCACCGAACCATACAGACACTCAGACACTCATACTGATACTCAAAAAACCAACTAATAACCCATATAGACACTCATGTAGCTACTCACCAACCCATGCAGCCACTTATACACAAAGTGAGAGACTGATACAGATATTTTCATATTTAAACATTAGTCACTAACCCATGTATTCACTAAGATACACTTAGTCAGTTATACAATCAATTTTACAAAACAAAATCATCCATTTAGACACTTATATACCCATTTATTCTTCCATCGACCTTGAGATATACATATATAAAACATATTTAATTTTCAGAAAAACACACATTCACTGGATGATGTCATCATTGATGTCATTTGAGATGTCATCAGTGATGTCATGAGTGATGTCACTGACCATGTCGTGAGTGATGTAATATGTGACGTCATCAGCAGTGCATTGCGGGCGCACGAGTTATAGTTAGCTGAACTAACTATAACGGGGGAATTTCTATGGTTTTGTACGAGTGAAATGTCCAACTAACTATAACGCCCCTGAAACCTATGGTTTTTTCAGTGAATTTCTAAGGTTTTTTAAATGCTAATTTCTAACTATAACGTGCCTGAAACCTATGGTTTTTTCAGTGAATTTCTAAGGTTTTTTAAATGCTAATTTCTAACTATAACGTGCCTGAAACCTATGGTTTTTTCAGTGAATATATATATATATTTATTATACTATGTATACATGTGAAAATGTCTCGGTCCCCTGTTTGCCTCGGTGGCACGGAAAAATGGGTGGAACTGACGTCAGCACGCCGACGAGGTACTCTTATGGCTCCGATGACGTCATACGGTGTCGCGAGCGGAGCCGTGCTATTATGACGTCCTTGTTGACGTGGGAGAGCTAGGAAAGAATTTCCGTGGAATGCTGGTGCAGGGGATAATCACCTAAGTGTTCAGGCTAGTCCTTTGGGAGCAACTGTTTATGTTGCCACTCCAGAAACCAAAACCAGTGATCCGAGGGCAGAGGCCCTGCAGATGGCACACGAGGTGGGGTGCCCAGTCGTGTGCACCAGCGGGCAGCGAAGTGACAAGCACCACAACCCACAAAAAAGGTAACGAGGGCACTGAATAACACAGGATCTTCTCTTTGTATCTGGCAGGAACAACGAAGTTAAAATGCCCTAGTACCAAAATGTAGAATTAGTGCTACAACGGTCTTCAAGAGGACCTGCGATGCCGCTTCTGCCTCCCGTACCCTGGAGGTGGCACATGGGTCACGCGGTACGGTCATACTGCGGTGGGACGCACACTCGTTGACCTCTCATGGCACTGCTCCACACTTCAGGGAGGACGCTTTCTATTAGCTATGTTTTCTGATGACATGTCGCGCCGGCCCCGTCCAACAACAGAACTCCTTTAGATCCAAACAGACTCTTCCACTCTCTCACCGGAAGTGAAACCAGGCCACGCGGACACTTTCACAATACAACAGCCAGGAATGCACTTTTCGGTAAAAAAAAACCACATTCCTTCCTCCTAATTAATCAAATAAACGTCTCACTGAAGAACAGGGGCCAGCTTCGATCGGTAAACAGCCGTTACAACGACTTTTTTACTTTGCGATACCATTACAACGCATGCATTACCACGCATGCGTTGTACATCACAAAGTCATTACTACGCATTTTTAGAACGCATGGTCATTTACCACGCATGCCTTTACAACGAATTTTGTTGTAAAGGTATGTATGGTAAATGACCATGCGATCTAAAACATGTAGACGATCCATGTCGTTGTAAGGAAACAGAGGCTGTTCCGTTTCCTCACAACGACGTGCACCGCCCTCAGAGACAACGTGAAGCAGGAACCACGAGGAGAGAGGAACCACGAGGAGTGAGAGGTAAGGGGGATTGGGCATGGGGTGGGGGTTTCTTTTCTAGGGTTTAGGGTAGTGCAGTGGTGTTTGGGTGGTGTAGGGGGGCGTGCTGGGGGTAGTGTTTTAGGGTTTAGGGTAGTGCAGTGGTGTTTGGGTAGTGTAGGGGGTCGTGCTGGGGGTAGTGTTTTAGGGTTTAGGGTAGTGCAGTAGTGTAGGGGGTCGTGCTGGGGGTAGTGTTTTAGGCTTTAGGGTAGTGCAGTGGTGTATGGGTAGTGTAGGGGTCGTGCTGGGTTAGTGTTTTAGGGTTTAGGGTAGTGCAGTGGTGTTTGAGTAGTGTAGGGGTCATGCTGGTGGTAGTGTTTTAGGGTTTAGGGTAGTGCAGTGGTGTTTGTGTAGTGTAGGGGGTCATGCTGGGGGTAGTGTTTTAGGGTTTAGGGTAGTGCAGTGGTGTTTGGGTAGTGTAGGGGTTCGTGCTGGGGTAGATTTAGGGTTTAGGGTAGCACAGTGGTGTTTGGGTAGTGTAGGGGGTCGTGCTGGGGGTAGTGTTTTAGGGTTTAGGGTAGCGCAGTGGTGTTTGTGTAGTGTAGGGGGTTGTGCTGGGGGTAGTGTTTTAGGGTTTATGTTAGTGCAGTGGTGTTTGGGTAGTGTAGGGGGTAGTGCTGGGGTAGTGTTTTAGGGTTTAGGGTAGTGCAGTGGTGTTTGTCTAGTGTAGGGGTAGTGCTGGGGGTAGTGTTTTAAGGTTTAGGGTAGTGCAGTGGTGTTTGGGTAGTGTAGGGGTTCATGCTGGGGGTAGTGTTTTAGGGTTTAGGGTATGGCAGTGGTGTTTGGGTAGTGTAGGGTGTCGTGCTGGGGGTCGATTTAGGGTTTAGGGTAGTGCAGTGGTGTTTGTGTTGTGAGGGGGTCGTGCTGGGGGTAGTGTTTTAGGGTTTAGAGTAATGCAGTGGTGTTTGTATAGTGTAGGGGTTTAGGGTAGTGCAGTGGTGTTTGTGTAGTGTACGGGGTCATGCTGTGGGTAGTGTTTTAGGGTTTAGGGTAGTGCAGTTGTGTTTGTGTAGTGTACGGGGTCGTGTTTTAGGGTATAGGGTAGTGCAGTGGTGTTTGGGTAGTGTAGGGGGTCATGCTGGGGTTAGTGTTTTAGGGTTTAGGGTAGTGCAGTGGTGTTTGTGTAGTGTGGGAGGTCATGCTGGGGGTAGATTTAGGGTTTAGTGTAGTGCGGTGGTGTTTAGGTAGTGTAGGGAGTCGTGCTGGGGGTACTGTTTTAGGGTTTAGGGTAGTCCAGTGGTGTTTGTGTAGTGTAGGGAGTCGTGCTGGGGGTAGTGTTTTAGGGTTTAGTGTAGTGCAGTGGTGTTTGGGTAGTGTAGGGGGTCGTGCTGGGGTAGTGTTTTAGGGTAGTGCAGCGGTGTTTGTGTAGTGTAGGGGGTCATGCTGGGGGTAGTGTTTTAGGGTTTAGGGTAGTGCAATGGTGTTTGTGTAGTGTAGGGGGTAGTGTTTTAGGGTGGTGCAGTGGTGTTTGTGTACTGTAGGGCACGGGTACTCATAGTACGGCCCGCGGGCCGCCAGCGGCCCGGCAAGCCTTCCTTGGCGGCCCGCGGACCTTGCAGACATCGTACCTGTTTTTTTTTTTTTTAAAGTGTCAGCAAACACCGCAGCGCGCACTCTGAGAGACTCTGCTCTATGGGGGCCGGGCGAGTCTTTAAAAGACCATTCACTTGTTAATGAGGCTTTGTTGCATTTTACCTCTTCTTAGCGCCCCTGCATCTCCACTCCATGCAGGGGCGCTAAGAAGAGGTAAAATACAACAAAGCCTCATTAACAAGTGAATGGTCTTTTAAAGACCTGTGAAGTACTCGGGTGCGGCTGTGTGTGTTCCCGGGAAGCTGTCTCAGCCCCGGCTGACACACACGCGGGGTGAGTTGAGAGAGGGTGACAGAGAGAGGGTGACAGAGGGAGGGTGACAGAGGGAGGGAGACAGACGGAGAGAGGGAGACAGAGGGAGACAGAGACAGAGGGAGACAGAGACAGAGAGAGAGGGAGACCGAGACAGAGACACAGAGAGAGGGAGACCGAGACAGAGAGAGACAGAGAGAGGGAGACCGAGACAGAGAGAGAGGGAGAGGGAGACAGAGAGAGGGAGACCGAGACAGAGAGAGAGGGAGGGAGACAGAGAGAGACAGAGAGAGGGAGACAAAGAGGGAGACAGACAGAGGGATAGGGGGAGACAGAGAGGGAGAGAGGGAGACAGAGAGAGGGAGACAGAGAGAGGGAGACAGAGAGAGAGGGAGGGAGGGAGACAGAGAGGGAGACAGAGAGAGACAGAGAGAGGGAGACAAAGAGGGAGACAGACAGAGGGAGACAGAGAGGGAGACAGAGAGAGGGAGACAGAGAGAGGGAGACAGAGAGAGGGAGACAGAGGGAGACGGAGGGAGACAGAGAGAGGGAGACAGAGAGAGGGAGACAGACGGAAACAGAGGGAGACGGAGGGAGACAGAGAGAGGGAGACAGAGAGAGAGGGAGACAGAGAGAGAGAGAGAGGGAGACAGAGAGAGGGAGACAGAGAGAGAGGGAGGGAGACAGAGAGAGGGAGACAGAGAGAGGGAGACAGAGGGAGGGAGACAGAGGGAGACAGACAGAGGGAGACAGACAGAGGGAGACAGACAGAGGGAGACAGAGGGAGACGGAGACACAGAGAGAGGGAGACCGAGACAGAGACACAGAGAGAGGGAGACCGAGACAGAGGGAGAGGGAGGGAGACAGAGGGAGGGAGACAGAGGGAGGGAGACAGAGAGAGACAGACAGAGGGAGACAGACAGAGAGAGGGAGACAGAGAGAGGGAGACAGAGAGAGACAGACAGAGGGAGACAGACAGAGGGAGACAGACAGAGGGAGACAGACAGAGGGAGACAGAGGGAGACAGAGGGAGGGAGACAGAGGGAGGGAGACAGAGGGAGGGAAAGGGAGGGAGACAGAGGGAGGGAAAGGGAGGGAGACAGAGAGAGAGAGGGAGACAGAGAGAGAGGGAGACAGAGAGAGACAAACAGAGTGAGTGAGACAGAGGGAGAGAGAGAGAGAGGGAGAGAGAGAGAGGGAGGGAGACGGAGAGAGAGAGGGAGGGAGACAGAGCGAGAGAGAGAGAGATAGAGATAAAGAGAGAGAGAGAGAGAGAGAGAGAGAGAGAGAGAGATGTGTGTATGCCGGGTCTGGTGGCTCAGTGGACGAAGGCGTCCGCTGCAGGGGCCTGTGTTCAACCTCATGGTCAGCTTTTTTTTGTGCTCTAGCCCCGCCCCCCTCCCCCACTGACCCCGCCCCCACCGGTGCGGCCCTCGGCCACAAACCACACTGTAAATTTGGCCCCCGAGAGAAAGTTTGTGAGTACCCATGCTGTAGGGGGTCGTGCTGGGTTCTAGTGTTTTAGGGTTTAGGGTAGTGCAGTGGTATTTGTGTAGTGTAGGGGGTAGATTTAGGGTTTAGGGTAGTGCAGTGGTGTTTGGGTAGTGTAGGGGGTCGTGCTGGGGGTAGTGTTTTAGGGTAGTGCAGTGGTGTTTGGGTAGTGTAGGGGTCAACCAACATGAATTTGTCCTTGTGTGATGTAACCAATGCTCATGTAAAGCACTCCAATACCTGACCAGTCTGCACTATATAAAACTGCAAAAAACAAAAAATAAAAAGTGTTTTGCACACTTCTGTCATTGGGCTATACGTGGGCTACCTCTGGGTGATATTTGTGCTACATTTGGGCTCTTTTTTCTCTGGTGGCCATCTTGGGAGACTTATTTGTTATGAAGTTTCCTAATTTCCTCATTTACTACAGTCTCCTCAGTAGGAAATGCTTTCAGTTTTACTTTGATTCCATCAAGAAGGCATTCAGATGTGTCACACATTTGCCATAAATTCAGAATGTTAGCACTCTAGTTGTTCATTAGATCACTGTAGTAAAGCTACTGCTCACCAAGGAGTTAACTGGAAGTCTACTGCTGGTATTGAAAGTGATTGTTTCAGTCTGCATGTCAGAATTTTCTAATGAAATAGAAGAGGATTTGAGATCTCACTTAAAACATGCCCTAAATTTTCTTTTTGCAGCACTAACCATAATTTCTATGGCAAAATGAACCCCCTCATTTTGTTCCTTTTTAAATTAAATGTTTTAAGTGTTACCAGTTTATTCCAATCAAGATGGCTTCAGGTGTGCCATACTTTTGTCATAAGTAAGGCTGTTAGCACTCTAGTTGTTCTTTAGAACACTCTGGGAAGCTGCAGTAGAACACAAAGGCATCAACTGACAGGCTGCTCCTGTTGAAATATAACAGGAAGATATTTGAGATCTCACTTAAAACATGTCCTAATTTTTCTTTCTACAGCACTAACCATAATTTCTATGGCAAAATGAACCCCCTCATTTTGTTCCTTTTTAAATTAAATGTTTTAAGTGTTACCAGTTTATTCCAATCAAGATGGCTTCAGGTGTGCCATACTTTTGTCATAAGTAAGACTGTTAGCGCTCTAGTTGTTCTTTAGAACACTCTGGGAAGCTGCAGTAGAACACAAAGGCATCAACTGACAGGCTGCTCCTGTTGAAATATAACAGGAAGATATTTGAGATCACACTTGAAACATGTCCTAATTTTTCTTTCTACAGCACTAACCATAATTTCTATGACAAAATGAACCCCATCATTTTGTTCCTTTTTAAATTAAATGTTTTAAGTGTTACCAGTTTATTCCAATCAAGATGGCTTCAGGTGTGCCATACTTTTGTCATAAGTAAGGCTGTTAGCACTCTAGTTGTTCTTTAGAACACTCTGGGAAGCTGCAGTAGAACACAAAGGAATCAACTGACAGTCTCTGCCATTGTTGGATGTACATGTTTTACTGAGAATGTCAGACTTCATTCTCACATGACTGAGAAAGATAATGTGAATTTACAGAAAATATGCTCTCATTTTAGCTTCTGGAGCACCTTCCAAAACTGTATGGGACAAGCATGTGAAAATAGTTTTCTCTCAAACATGATTCATGATATCCCAGCAGAAGGTTTTTCACAGGGTAAAATCACCTTAGAACACACCACAATTCCTGAAATTAGTATGGTACCATCAACAAATGAATTCTAATGTAACTAAAGTCTGTTATCACCCTTTATAGTTCTCCTTTTGGTAACCCTCAAAATCTTCGATTCACTACAATGCATTTCAATAGGGTACTATCATTTATATTGGTCCCAAGATGGCTGCCAGCAATTCCAGGATGAAGTGCTGACAGCCAATCAGATCTCACGATGACATGTGTGGTTAGGCTCCGCCCAGATATATATGTGTTTTTACTTTTGATTTTCTCAGCAACTACTGAACGGATTTACACCATTTAACAAAAGGGTTCTTTCTGAACCAAGAACTACCTCTTTGACAAATTTGGTGTAATTCCGTTCAGCAGTTCGGGCTGTAGCCTTGCATAAAGTTTCCTATGGGAAATTGATTTTTTGACTCTTATTTTTTTAATTTCTCCGCAACTACTGAACGGATTTACACCATTTAACAAAAAGGGTTCTTTTTGTGTAATTCCGTTCAGCAGTTCGGGCTGTAGCCGTGGCTAAAGTTTCCTATGGGAAAATGAATGGGGAAAACATGTTTTGGGACCCCCTTTTTTCTCGGCCCCCGCTTGACGAATCACCCGAAACTTTCAGGGTAGGAGCGGACCGGAGCGGGCCATAAAGTTTGAAAATTTCGCGAAGATTCGTCAACCGACGCAAGAGTTATTTCAAATAGAATGTTGCGGATTTCCTATGGAAAATAGGTTCTAACTATAACTATCCACTGGCGACCGCCAGTAGATTATATATATATATATATATATATATATGGAGTATTTTTTGTCTGCCCCATATTCATGTTGGCTAAATTAATTTAGCCCTGTTATTCATTCAATGGTTGTGCTGTGAGTTTCTCATGTGGCCCACAGTTCAGTATTTCTATCTGAGAAATTTTCATTGGTGTAAGTATGTATTCTTCACATGTTATGTCAAGGAATATTCTTCATTCTGGCTTTACAGAGGTTATTTGGTTCCTCTCACATTTTGGGAGCAGAGCTGCAGGTTTGCTTTAATAGCTCTTAACATGCTTTTGCTTGCTCCTGTGTCCCCTAGCTCTCTTTGGAGCTGGCATCCCCCTTTTGCTACCTTTTGCTCTTTCTGTTAATGCTCCCACTCCACTCGGCCAGTGCTGACTATCTCCTCCCCTTAATACCTCAGTTCTCTCCCATGTCTGCCTTTTCTTTTGAGAGGACCCTGTCATTCTCTGCTCTTTGCTACCTGTGATCAGCATTCTGGCATATTTTGTTTTCAAGTTCCTATTCCAAAATGCACGTTGGACATTGTAGAATGGTAGGCTATAAAATAACAACAAAATAATTGAAATATGGCTGCCATGTTTGCTCACTTACCAGTGTCCAACCTGGAATGATTTTTGTTATACATAGACAAAAAACATTTGAAGAAGGGCACACATGAATGCCTTTGGAAGGCTCTGGTGGTACGTCTGCATGTATATGGTACTGGTGGTACACAGACTTAACCAAAAGACAGGGAGCGCTGTGCAGAGTCAAAGGCAAGATTGAAGAGTGAACTGGGCTCTGAGAGTGGACACAAAGTGTTACTTCACTGTCTTTAAAGAGGTGTTTGTTAGGTAGTATCCTTGTTTCTTTATGTCTTGCCTTAGACAGTGCATGTGCTGTCGCTTGTGAGATGCTTAGTTTTTTTATACAGTGGGCTAGAGCCTGACCATTGCTTGCCATTTGTTGGCTTCGTTGTCACTCTGATTTGCTTGCTTCCTATCGGTCAGCTGCTGTAGACTTCTTTCCTCCTCGTACATTTGTCCCTCCCCTGGAACATAGACGCATTACCTGTGTCTTTCCACTGGTCATATTTTTAGGTGCTACTTTTTTCTTTGTGTTTATGCACTCTACCAGAGTGCATCTTTTTTAGCTGGCTCCCTAGTGTACTTTTTCCCTCCCTACCACCGTCACTCATCTATATTGCTTGCCCCCACCCCATTCCTACCGTTGTTTGCCTTGTTGCTTCTTTCACCCACCCGCCATCCCTCTCATTGTCCGTCCCTTACAGTGTGCATGTAGTTACTTCTTTTTCCCCACTCGCCCATTCTCCCTCTTTCTATTAGTTGTTGCAGCTGGTGACTTGGGTCCTCAGTACTACTGAATCCAAAACTGTATAACCAAGTACTCCTCTCCAGCAGTTGACTCTCTCAGGGTATCAAGACAGAGCAGTCCAAGGCTTACTCAAGGAGGTGTGGGGGGTTTAAACCATACTACCAGCTGATAAAACCAATGTCCAATCAGTGCTATACTTTAAAAAAAAAAAGTACTTTATTACACACAAGAGAAATTTGCTTCACATAAAACTAGGATAAACAGTGAAAACCAGATGTCTCTGCAATGCTCTGGGCCGGAGATTTGACCCCAAACATTATTATAGCCGCCTAGATGCTAAGCACTGAAAAAACACAGGTGAGGTCAAATGTTCTTGATCAGCACTTAACCCGCCACCCAAAGAAACAGAAGTGCCCTCCATCCTGAGCGAGGACACAGCTCTAGTGGTGTCAGGGATCTGATCGCAGGTGCCTGATGTCTTAGCACAATTTACTGGAGTCTCACTAGTTCAGTAGCCACTGCCTAGCTGTAGGAGGGTAAGTGGCTAGCCAGAGTGCCAGCACTCTGATACCCTCAGATGTCACAAAAAGAAAGGCGGGGGCCTCTACCACAGGACACTCTTCACCAGCTGCAGATTGTAACTGGAACCATCACACAGGCTCCCACAGCATAGGGGAGGGATCTGGGCAAAGTGATCTCACCTTAAAGGGCTTGGATCAAGCTTCCCCATCTCCCTCTGTCTTTGTTGATGTGTTAAAAGCTTCCTTATGTTGAGCAGCTTTCTGCACTTTCCTTGTGTTCCAAGCAGGCAGCTCCACAAGCCTCACACAATCAGCTGGTTCTCTGACCAATGCTGCTGACCCATTCCATGCTCCTCGTCTAACTGGCAAATTCCTTTGCAGCATAATCTATCAGCCACAGAGAAGACTTCCTCAAGTTCAACCCTTATAAAGGGGTTTTCAGATTTTCAGACGCGGTGAGCAAGCTTCTTATCTTGCCTTCACACCACAGTTCATGACTGGCTTCCTTGGACGGACCTGGTGTGGGCTGGCCACCTTGTCAAACAGTAGACCAGTCTTGAACAATAACTGACCGCTAAAGCCAGACTTTTATCACCTCTGATTGATAGGCTGATCCAATCAGAAGGTCTGCTACTTTTGAATCCTGGGTGCCCCTCCAATCGTAAGGCACATTTGTGGCATATCCCACTGCGTGTCCGAGGCATGCAAAGGATGACTTACTGGCTCCCATTGTACCAGTTCAGGCTATTCCCAAGAGAGGAATTTTAATTAACTCCAGACCAGGAGGCCTGGACCATCACCCAACAGAAAGAGGGCGAGAGTCCCTCCTAGCAGAGTAAGTGCAGCTAAACACAGATAAGAGAGAGTGTCTACCCCCTGCCCACCAGGCTACTCCAAGGAATAGGGAGGGGCACGGGGGAGCTGGCATGTCCAGCAGAACAGCTTGGCTCACATTACACACAATGGTTTACCTTACCATCCTCACCTAGTACACACACACTGGTTCTCAAACACACATCCCAGGTAGACAAAGGCAACAGGACCACAGGCATAGGAGACTGCACAGACTTGATCAGGAGGGTGGCTAGTAGCCCACACTTCTTAGAATACAGGTATACCCTGGCTATAGATTTATTGCTGCCACCACTGTCAATCCACTAAAGCCTGGGTAGAGATGACAGTTACCACTCTCTGTGAAGTAGGGGTGCACTATACATGCTTCCCTCAACCTCAGAGCCAAGCTTTAGGGTCTCAATCCATGTAAGCAGGGAGACCTTCAGTGGATATGTCTGATTGTCATTCTCAGTGAGATAGGGATTCAGAAAACATACAGTAACTTTTAAGTGACTTGCCTGGAGATCAGTATAAAGCAGGGAAAGCACACTATCCAGAGACATGTAGAGGACTTCCTCTCCCAACACATACCCTCTCACCCTCTGTGATGCTTCCCACCAAGTTCTCCCACCAACAAGAAAAAACATGGCCCCACAGACCTGCCCTCCCTCTCTCCATTGCTGGTTGCTCTCTCCCACCCGCCATAACAAAAACTGTGCTATGACATGTACACCGATGGCCTCATCATAGTACTTTCTTTTTACCCACACCCTCTATATTTCACTCTCTCCCTCCCACTGTGATGCCAATCCAGCATGAAAAAAATCTGCCCCCATGCACCCTCTCTCAATCCTTCTATTGCTGGTGCTCCCATCCACCCACCAGAATTACAAAAAAGGTGCTATGACGTGGATACCGCTGCCCGCATCATAGTGCTTTTTTAGAAAAGTAAACTTTTAGTCATGCTGTACAGCACCGCAGCTACTGTACAACATGGCTAAAAACATTGACAAAGTCAATACCACAGATTTGCTATAGGAGATTTTGAGGTTAGTTGAGATTATTCTTGATATTATGACTGCTGCGCAATAAAGGAGTACAAGAAAGTCTCTGCTTGGGAATCTGCTGTGCCACAAACCCTGTTGAGGTTCGTAAAAATGTAAAAAAAGACATTAATGGGGAGCAATCTTTGCAATTAGCTTGGGACAGAAGTCATAACTGAGGTGTGTTTGGTTGGCTTTTTGTCTTAGACTTTTGGTTCATGGTAGTTTTTTAATTCTTTAGCTTCTAAGATTAAGTGGTCTGCCATAGAGCAGAATAGGTCTTGCATCGGGTGAGTCCGATACAGTGCATTTGAGTGTCAGGAATTTGGTCATTATTTTGTGATAGTCCTTTGATAGGGTGGTGATGTCTAAGATATGGTGGGAGTAAAACAGTTTTTTTGCCTTTTTAATGCCGATTTTATAAATTTTGGGAAGATGTTGAATGTTGTCATTATGGTTGAATTGTTTTCTTTTCGTGTCTTTCTGTGAATTTGTTGTTTGCTTTTAATAACAGAAAGTCAGGATTCTGCCTCGCAGCTTTCCAATAATATTGAGTGGTTAAGGGGGTCTTGAAAGGTGTCATCGACAGATGTCAGACAAAGCGCAAACTGCTAGACTATCATTATAAGGCTGCTAACTCAGGAATAGGTGAATTTTCATTGAAGAAAAGGTAGATCCTGTTTTTTTCAAGGTTTAATGTTTATCTTTGAGTTAGTACGTATTACCGATGTCAGTGGTGAGGAAAGTGTGAGGTTGAAGTAGATGACATGATGGCCTTTCTAAGAGAAGGGATGATTTCATATAATTGTAATTAGGTTAGGAGGAGTGGCTATTCCATGGTCTGTATAACCAGCTGTATGGGTAACACTGGAGAGCCATCTTGGACAAGTGTTTTGAATTTTTTGTACCATGTCTTGAAGTCGAACCCTGCCTTGAAGTCTCCCAGTATGGAGACTTTCATATGTCAAAAGTCCAGGAGGGCATCATGGAAGGTATGGTCTTATGAAAGTGGCCTTTAAATCATCAGGAATGATGGAAAGATGGAGAGCAAGGATCCACATTATGAAGCAGGACATATGAGTCTATGAAGAACTGGGTTGGGAGGTTAGATAGGTGTAGTGGCAAAGAGCAGAATCTCTGGTCTGAGGCTCTTCCAGACCCTAAAAGGGAAAGATATAATAGGGAGAGGCCTTTAATCTCTCTTCCCTTTATATGAACCCCTTGTCCTAGATGTCCTGAGAGGATGGGTCAAATAGGACAGGATGGACAGGTGTAGCAAGATTTTCTTTATTTATTAAAAAGATTTGTAATGCGCACAGCTAACCCTAGAGGATTCCCAGTGCAGGCGGCAAAGGAAGAGGAATTATGGGTACATCGGCCTAAAAAATACGGGTCTTCAAGCCCTTGCAGAAGGCAAGTAATGACATACAGGCTCTCAGGTGCTCTGGAAGGGAATGCCATAATTTCAGGCCAAGATAGGAGAAGGAGTGCCCTTGTGTGCGAGACAGGTGAAATCTAGGCACAGCAAACAGAGCGTGATTCGAAGATCCCAGGGTTTGAGAGGGCTGATAGAGCATCAACAGATTCTGATTGTTGCTGGGTCCCAAACAAGCTTTAGCCTTAAACAAGTCGCACAAGGCTTTGAAAGTAATGCATTTGGGAATTGTGAACCAGTGCAACTCATGAAGAAGAAAGGTGACTAAGGCAAATTTCGGAAGACGATACAGAAGTCTAGCAGCTGCATTCTGTACCATATGCAGCCGGGGGATGGATACCTTGTCTGTGCACAAGTAAAGCACATTACCATAATTCAGCCTAGACAAAACCAGGGCCGAGATCACAGTCTCTGGGCTGAAATGGGGATCATCCAAATAATCTTTCTGAGCCATTTAAGCACAGAAAAAACACATGGCAGTCATTTTAGACACCTGAGGCTTCAAGGACAATGAATCATCCAGCAAAAATTGGAAGGAGTTAGTAAACTGGCCAATGTTGAGGGCCTCAAAGAGAGGGATGTTTGCCCAGAATCTTGACCTCTGTCTTATCCCCATTGAGCTTGAGTGAGTTTTTGTTTAACCACAAGGAGATCCGACTCTGTGCAGATGACAGTGTAAAGTTGATCTGCGTGTCATCTGCAGAGCAAAACAAAGTCCAGCCACAGCTCTACACTAAATCTGCCAAAGGGTGGACATATAGGTTGATCAGCAGGGAACTTAATTCTGACCCTTGGCGAACTCCGGAAGTTAAAGCTTGTGGACTGGACTTGACGCCAGATGAAAAAAAACTTGGAATGAGCGATCTCCTAAAAATAGATCTGATCCATGCCAAAGCTGACCCTTCAAGTCCCAGTGACACCAGTCTGTCCAACAAGACAGAGTGAGACAAAATGAATTGTCCTTTTATGGGTTTTCAGGGGTGGGAATTTGAACTACTGTGATGAACTTTGCGAGACTTCGAAATACTGTTGTGTACATTGAAATACTGGCCGATATGGCGTCCCTTATTTCCCAGCTTAACAAGGGGCAACTGTAAGTAGGGGTGTTAGTTATTATTGACTAGTTGGAAGCTGTAATGATCTAAAGGGATGTTGCAATATATTGAATACCATGATTGTATTTATTATATGTACTAGCTTTTAAACTGTTTATTAATGCATATGCGTACTTGTGAATTTAAATCTACATTCAAAATTATTATTTATAATCAATTTATTATATGTATTGGCTGGCCTAGCTTTTTTTTCTGTACACTTGCAGCTTCTGTTTTATGTTCTATATTGAAAATAATAAAATTATTTTTAAATAAATACACGCCGCACTAAGATCTAGTAAAATAAGCGTGGCTGTTCCGCCTTCATCAAGGCGCAGGCTCAAGTATTCAGTTATGCCCTAAAGGGCGTACTCTGTGTTATGTTCAGCCCTGAAGCCTGATTGAGACGGGTGTAAAAGTTTTGAGCCTCTGTAAACATGTAGGAAGGTCAAGTTAATGATAATGTTAATGTTAATGTTAACTAGACTTATAAAGCGCGCAGCTGCCTCAGCAAAGAGGCGTCCCGGCGCTGGCAGTAAGAATAGAACGTGGAGGCTAAGAAACTGGGTGAATCGGCGCATAAAGAAGTGCACATAAAAAGGAGGAATTAGGCCACTGGAAAGAGGTATGTCTTAATGGCTTTACGGAAGGCCAGCAAGCTATCCAGGCTACGAATCTGAAAAGGCAGGGAGTTCCATAACTTAGCTGCCAAGCAACGAAAGGACCGCCCCCCGGCACGGAGACGGTTCACTCGAGGGACGACAGCCAAGTGTTGCCCCAGAGAGCGCAGCTGGCGTCTAGGAGCGTAAGGAGCCAACAAGTTGGCCAGAAGCCCGGGAGACGCAAGCTTAAGAATTTTAAAGGACAAACAAAGAGCCTTAAATTCGATTCGCTTAGCCATGGGCAACCAATGTAAACGCCGGATAGCGCCAGCTGTAGAGCAGCTGCGCGGGAGCCCCAACAGGGCTCTGGCGGCTGCATTTTGGACACGCTGCAAGCGCACTACTTCAGCCTGATTGGCCCCAAGAAGGAGCGAGCTGGCGTAATCCAGTCTAGATAGTATCGCCGCTTGAACGATCAGCTGACGAGTGGGTGGATCAAAAAACCCCAGCAAGGGTCTAAGTCCCCGAAGAAGGCCGACACAAGTACCGGCCACTTTCTTGGTGTGATCCTGGAAGCTGAGGGTAGAATCCATCCAGACCCCTAAATTTGTAACCACTGTCTTAGGGATGGGGGCACTACCAAGAGTGGTGGGCCACCATTGCTCACTCCACAGTCTACTGTCTTTCCCCACCAGCAACACTTCGGTTTTATTGGCGTTAAGCTGGAGGCAGTTGGAGGTCATCCACTCGGCGACTGCAGCCAGACCACTTCTAAACTTGGAAGCGTCCTGCATAGAGTCGTCGGAGAGGGCCACCACCAACTGCGTGTCGTCAGCGTAGGAGACCATAGTGAGGCCTTTGTCCCTAGCCACCGTAGCAAGGGGTTGAACGTACAGATTAAAAAGTACCGGACTCAGAGCGGAGCCCTGAGGCACCCCCTGCCCGATGGAATGGACACAGGAGAGAAACAGGGGGGCGGTCACTTGGAATGTTCTCCCAGACAGGAAAGATCTAAACCATTCCATAGCAAAGCCAACAACACCTGCCTCCTCCAGATGACGTAAAAGAATCATGTGGGAGACTGTTTCAAATGCGGCACTGAGATCGAGTAAGATCAGTGCTGCAGTATGCCTTGTGTCAAGAATGGTCCGCAGATGCTCGGTCACAGCCAAGAGAGCAGTCTCCGTACTGTGTCCAGGGCGGAAGCCATTCTGGGAGGGGTACAGGGTGCCATTAACATTCAGGAACCCCGTTAAGATGTTATTCACGTGAGCCTCAGCGATCTTACCTACCCACGGTAAAAGGGATATAGCACGAAAATTTTCCAGCTTAGCCGGGTCCAGCGAAGGTTTTTTCAGTAGCGGAACCACCATGGCCTGCTTCCAAAGCTCAGGGACCACGGCAGTGGAAAAAGATATATTAGCAACCTGGCACAAAGGAGCCAGGGGCACAGATAGAGAGTCCCTAAACTGGGCAGGCTTCAAAGGATCTACCGGAGAGCCAGATTTAACTTTGCCACACAGCAGTAAGAACTCTTCCTGTGAGATGGGAGAGATAGCCTCCAAAAAATGAGAGGAAGGAGGTCCGTGGGGAGTAGTGAGAACTGGGGGCACCAAAGGGAACGACCTATAAATAGTTTCCACTTTATTAACAAAAAAGGTTGCCAGGTCTTCACAATGTTGCTCAGACATAATCACGGAGGCAGTAGAGTTTTTTCTAACTCTGAGATCCTTGAGTATTTTAAAAATGCACTTAGCCGGATTGCGGCTTAGCTTGATTTCATTGGCAAAATAGGCTGCCCGGACAGAGTGTATAGTCCTATGGTAGCTTTTAATTGCGGCCTGATAGCAAGCTTTAGCCCCGAGGTCATAGTCCTTTCTCCAGGCACGCTCCAACTTTTTACAAGATTTACGTAAAGCGGCCAGAGAATCGTTAAACCAAGGGTTAGAGTCAGAATTACGGCCCTTAGACCATTTGGCAGGAATGAGAGAATCGAGAGCTTGAAGAAGCCAATTACAGAGTGATCTATATGACAGATCAGGATCACTGTGCAATTGAGGAGGGTGTATAGAAAGAAGAGCATGAAAATCCTCAAGCTTCAATTTACGCCAAGGGCGTTTGAAAGTCACTATTGGATGGTAAAGAAGGCTTAAGCTATTGTACCAACCCTCGAAAGATACCAGATGTAGTTCAGCAACCGGAGGGTTGTGTTACTAGATCGAGGATTGGAGGACTGGGACCACTTGCTGTAGAGAGAAGGCTCTGTATGTAACAAAGGTGGGTACATTATCCAGCCTACAACCAATTAAGCCCTTTTTAATTTCACTCTATTAATCAAGGAGTACTAATAATATTTAATATTTTTCAATCAGCTCATTATCCTAGAAATGTCTATTTAATGAGTATTTGTAATTTAGAAGTTTTGTTGTCCACACCTGTTATCCCATTACATTGTAAGTGCTCTTCAGACAGACTCTCCATAGTATTCTAAAATTCATACTCCCGCTTTATCAAACTTTTTCAATTATTTGCTTGTATTTCACCATTTAAAAAAAAAAAAATGTTTGTTAGCATAATTAGATGTACTACTGTCAATCCACCTTTAGATTTATTATTTTTGCTTTTTATATAACGCAAACTTGATCCAAAGGTATTGGCGTACTTAACATGAGCTCCAGTTACATTACACCAGAACACATTCAGTTTTTTATTAAGTCAGGGGAGTATAAGTAATGTTATCCAGAATCGCAGGATCTTGAGCCGATGCCGAGACTTGAACTCGGTTCCCTAGTTCGATAGCTCTGGTCATTACGCCAATCGAATAGGTTCCAAAACAAAAAGTGCCCATGTTTGAAGTCATCTGACAAATCCCCCTCCCATTCACTTGTTCATATTGCTTAACATAGTGGGTCAAGCAGAAATGTTCGGCTTATCCTTTTGAACTTTAATATCTGCTTTCTCCACAAATCAAGGTGGCTTTGGAAGGGAAGGAAATACTAGCAACCGCTACTCTGGAAGATTCTCTAACTACTCAACATGAGCCACTATATTCTCCTCCTAACGGCTCAGTGCCACTATCCTGATGCTGAAACTCTAGCGGATACAGCCCCCAGTCTAAAATCCCATCAATGGCTCTTGGTGGAGACATTATTCTGACTTTAAGAGTGTGTTCACCATGCTTATGCTGTTCAGGGGAAAACACTGCACTACCTCAAGAACTATCATCCCACTATGCATGATATAGGGTGCGTGATATAGGGTGCTAAGATCAAGTGAGCCTAGCTTGAGAATTTGACAGCTAATAAATGATGGACACTAAAAGTTTAGAGAGCAAACCCTCAAACCAAAATAGAGCACTTACCCAAAGCCCAAAGAAAGAGTTATAATTCAAGAAATAACTGAATGCTACTGTGTTCCAGATGGTGTTCAATATGATCAGGATGCATAACAGCGAACCAGGTCAGTCCCTTTTTCCTCAAGAGTCTATGCTCACTAAGCACTTACAGGGCAACCAACTGATCAGTTTGTACACCACCAACACTCTACCCACAAAAATCATAAGTCAAGCTATAGCATAATTAGCTTTACTACTAACTACCAGCTAAAATGTTTAGTTATTCAATAACATTATACAATTACACTGAGGCCCCAGGTATACTCTGAAATAGCCAAATGGTAAAACGTATGGCATGTTATAAAAACAGTGATTGAATACATGCACACATCTCTGCCTGTAAAACTATGGGTGTCAAAAAGTTGAATTGCTAAGCAAATAGTTATAACACTAATTTAGGCCACTAAATATGTTGGAAATATTAAAACATTTAAAAGCTCTTTCAAAAGGTTAAACAATCTAAACCACTTTGGGGAATTAAAAAAAGTTATAGTAAGAAAATTGATTGAACATTTTTATATATTGACAAAACTGGCTAGTGGAAGTTTTTTTTATGTTAGAATAGATTAAAGTACTTTTTTAAATGGTATTTAAGATGTTTGAAAATATTTAGAGGGTATTTTGTTTAATTGGATTCTTGTAGTTAGTATTCAAAAAGTACAAATTTTGCTTTCATTTTTTTTTAATGCTTTAGATCTTTTAGTTATAGACTTTTAAACCAATGTTGTGAGTTTTTCAAAATCTTGTAATTAACTTTAAAATGCATTTGGGGAACAGTTGGAAATGTATGTAAAGCATTACAAAAATTCCAGTTTTTCCATGAAAGTTTGTAAAATGTTGAAGCCTATTACAAACATTAGTTGGAATTCATGGATAAAAGCTCTCAAACATGTATATGCTATTAAAAACAAAAGTGAAATTCACTGAGATAATAAGCTAGATTTAAAGAAATTGGTCAATTTAAAATGGTCTTTTTCAAATTATTGGAATAACTTTAACAAGGTAACAATAATTTTGTAAAGCATCTAAATATGTTTATAAACACTGATATTGGGAGTTCAACAGACATCGCATTAAAAATACAATTAGAAGGCATAGATTATGTTATTAAAAAATTAGAGCAGGCATTCAAAGTGTTAAAATATTATTGGAAAGTTTAAGAAAGTTGAAACAATTTGTTTAAAATGCTGTAATTGTTATTTAGAACTTTTAAAACATGATTAAAGCATGTGCAAAAAATAGATCATATGTTAAGCTATAATTAAGACAAGTTTGATCATTCTAACTAGTTAAAACTAACTAGTTAAAACTTCAGCTTAAAGCTTCAAATACTTTAAATGCATTGACAGATTTAAAATGTCTCAGAACTCTTATCTAAACATTTGTATTTAAGAGTTATGGATTCAACAGATTTTATGCAAGAAATACTTTTAGAAGAACCAACAGGTATTAATATTAAACAAACTTAGAAGGTGCAAAATTATTTTTGTTCACAAAGTGTTATCTAGGATAGTAACCAGTGAAATGAGGGAAATAACCTTTTAGGTAAACTGATACTGATTGCTAATCCTTGAATGCACCTATACAGTGACTTGTTAAGGTAAAAATGAGAATGAGGCTGAGTTGCACTGTGAATTGGTTTCTTCGGAAAAATCATAACATAAGTGCTATTGTGGCTGATGTCTGGGTCTTCTTTTTGGTGACTGAACCATGTGGAGATTACCAGTGCACTATTGACAAACAATAGTCAGACATTATCTATTTAAACTGATCAGTCTAATAATCAAAGTCTTTTCTTTAGGTTAAATTTTTAGCTAGCTATATTTCATAAGAGAGAATTCATTTTTTGTTTCTAAATTTCAGTGTTACTTATACCTCTTGGCAATAGTCAGATAGGATTTTTTTGTGTGTAGATTGAAATGTAGAGGGGCCAGTACACAGCCCTGCCTGACCACAGTTGCATATGATTTTATTATCTCCCCTTCAGACTATATCTCATTCTTGCAAAGTAATAGTCATTGACAACATAACGCCTTGTTTTGAAATAAAAACAATTTGCATAAAAAACATTCATATTACAAATATGTCAAACATTTCCAAAGGAAGTAGTGTGCAATTAGGTCACTGATACTCAAAGTACGACCCGGGGGCTGCATGCGGCCCACCTGCTCTTTTCATTCAGCCCCTGGGTGACAGCAGCACTGGGCTGCTGTTTACTCGACTCAGCACAAACATTAAAAAAGTTAAATAACCAGCAAGCATTTATTTAAAGGTTAATTGCAGTTAAAAAAAAGGAGCTTAGGTGTACTGCGCTCCTTAACTTAAGAAACATCTTCAATTTTAAAGACAGCAAACATAAAAATTTGATAGTCTCTTCAAAATTCAAAAAATGAATTTCATTAACCTGCAGAACTGTTTCATTGTAGTAAATCAGATTTTAGCAGTGCATTCACAAAGTATTTTTTTAAAGTGATAGTTTTCCAACATGAATTTAGAAACTATCATGGTCTTTCCGCACGCTGATAAACATACCATTAGTGATTAAATCCAAACACAGGAGAAGATTTTGTACAGCAAGCATCCTGAACTCAGATATTTCGAGATCCTCTTATATGTAATAATGAAGAAAAAGAAGGGAAATTGAAATAAAACAATTGCCCAGGATCACACAATTTGATCAAGTGGGGAAGCAGGGATTCATCCCAGGTCTTCTGGTTCCACATTGTGCAATTCAGTTCAGCCACTAGTTGTACATGTTTTGCTTCCCCTACACCCACTTTACAACCCCATTTCTTCCCAAGACCATCAGTGTGGCCCACGAACATACCAAAGACCAAACATTTTGTCCCCTGGGAAAATGTTTGCGAGAACCCATGATTTAGATTAAGGTTATTGCATTTATATGTGGTGTCCAGAGCACAAAGATCTCAGCCAATACTTAAAGGAGCAACTTCAACATCAATATCTACAATAAGATCCCACCAGCAATTGAGTCCAACCACATTCCAACTTCACCATTCTCATCATTATTCCTACATGGGGAGCAGGGTCAAGGCTGATTTGCATATGGCTGGATCCAAACTGGGGTTGCTTGGTGAGCAAAAGAACGATGGATTTAACCCAGATCTCTTGACTGGGGGTGAGTGTTTGAAAAGTTTCAGCACTCCGTCCATTATCTTGTTGAGTTTTCTGATGGATTGCTCCCACAATATTCAAATAATTGTAATATTCAAAAACGCTAACCAGGCATTTGTCCACTTATGAATTTCATCACTTTTCTAAATCAGCTTTGCATTCCATAAGTAAAATCCCACAGAGAGACATCTCCCATCCTATCCCAACATCTTCAACACCATATCGTAATTTCTACTAGGGATGCCCATATAAGCGCTGATTGTAAATCTGCAAAGATGCTTAATCTGTGGCACTTTGAAGCTATTGAGCAAATAAAGGGACTTATTTACAAGCCCTTTGCCCCGCCGGTGCACCACTTTTTATATGGGAAAAAGTGATGCACTGGCGGCGCAAGGGGCTTGTAAATAAGCTCCAAAGTATTATTTACCAATCACTTCACAGTCACTACACAGCATCTCTGTCTGTCCCAACTCGATTACTCCTACTCTCTCTTTACATACCTTCCAGATTATAAAATCTATGGCCTGAATCTATCTCAGAAAGAGACCTCCAGACTGTTGGTTGGTTTGTGATGCTAGGACTACATTTCTACACCAGCAGCTCTGGCTTCTCTCAAACCTCTGAATAATAAAACACATCTTTATCATTCATAAACCCATTTGGAAAATGGAAAATTCATACTTGGGCAAATAGCTGACCCCGCACTCAACTAAAGGCACCACCTCCTGCTGACAGTGCTCCTCAAATTCTAACCTTCTGACTCTGAAGACTGCTCATTTGGAGAAACCATGGCACATATTTGGAATTCTCTTTTACTACAGGTAAGAAGCAGTGCATTTTTTTGGGAAACAGATAAAAACAACATACTATCACTTATGCACTACTAAGCCAGATCAAACACTACAGTACAATTGAATAGCTTTCCTCCACACCTCATTTATTCTCACAGTCTCCATTCATCCTCATAAGGTCAGAGCACCTTTTCTCAATGCTATAAAGAAATGTAACATTATATTTCTGAAAATACCACAGAAATCACTTTACCACTATACAGTGCATTGAACAGAGCAATGAAAAGATGGATTTAGTAATACCCTTATGTAGAGTACATTTACTATTTCATTGAACATAAAAATACTTGATGGAAAGACCATATGTAGCCAAGTCAATGTCATTTATTGATGTAAAGACACAGGTGATGAGTGGAATGCCTTCAAACGTCTCTGCCATTGATAATGGCATTAGCCACATTCCCATTCATGTTTTTCACCCATTATGCTGCTTCAGAAAGTGACCAGTCATTAAAAAAATATCATTGGTCCTATGGAACAGTGAGGTAGTGGTGGCATACTGATGTTTAATCAGTGAGGTTATGATTGAGTTGTGTGCACAGTGAGCATGGGACCAATGTCTGGACATACCTAGCACATTTAGGGCATTGCAGGGATGAAAACACAAAGAGGTGATAGGTGGAATGCTTGCAATAATCTCACCCCCCTTGCAATCTCTTGGGGTTGCATTCCAGTCTATCCTTTTCAACCATTAAGTCCTTTCAGTTACTTGAAACAGAAAGCAGCCAGATGCCCTAATAGGAAAGGTCCAGTCTGGACATCCAAATGAGGTCCCATCAGAACAGAAAACCAAGAAACTCCCGACTAGTTTATCCCTCATCAGAGAGGTGCAGCTGCAGTACTGTGGCACAGCAAGCATAAGACCCACTACTGGGCATAGAAGTCTTGCTGTGCCACAGGACCCAGGCTGATTTGTATATGGTTGCCCTCTGTCTCAAGTGGCATAGTGGGTGAAAAATATGAAATGGTATTCATAGCTGAATGATTGCCAGTGACTGAAAATTATGCAAGCATTCCACCCGTCACCTTTGTGTTTTGTACTTATTGGTATATTAACTTTACTGAGCCATTTAAATGTTGTTATTTAAACATATTCTACTGTCATACACTTTTGATCAATGATCATGAATAGTATACCTGGCTTACATCATATGTCTTTTAAATTTCAGGGCTGCGACTTCATACAAGGTAAATGTTTTTGGGGTGTTTGATGATGGACAAAGCCCACCCCTCATCGGACATGAAACCACGACCCTGTCTGATGCTCCAGATCTCACAATAGCTTCTTCAGGTAAAGCATGATTTATCACGAACAAATGGTATCCAAAAGCAGTCTCTGTGTATAGTGCTTTGAGACTGCCAACATAGAAGTATACTGCTCATCTGTATTAATTTGAATTATGAGTTTTATTTTCACAAATATGTGTTTGTATAGCTCTGTAATTCAGCACTGTATAAATTAGTGCAATCTTAAAAATTAATTGGTATCTTATGAAGACTTTAGGTAAGAATGGAGAAATTATTACATCCCTATGCAATTTATTGCAGATGAAATATAAGCACGACAACAGTTATGTGAGAAATAGGAAAACAGAGTGTTCTTGACAGAATTGCACAGTGAATAAGTAGAGCAGGAAACCAGAATCAAAAACTTTAACTTGAGACAAAACACTAGAATCCACCCTAATATCCTACCCCCTTAGTACAAGATGTGTTTGTGGTGCACAAAGCCCCAATTTAAAAATCACTTAATGCTCAGTGGTAAAAACCCCACCCATCCTTCCACTTTTTGTATGCATGAGGTGCATTCTAATGTGGATCTGAGATGTCCACATAGAAGTTCAAAAATCAAAGTGGTAGCTCATCAATACCTACCAAATTTAGATAATAAGTTACAGCAATGATTAACCTCAATGAAGGAATTTAAGTTTCAGTAGGGGGATCTCACTTGGCAGAAACACCTCTTCAACTAATTATGAATATTTTCGCCCGATTAAGGCATTGCAGATCGTTTGTTCAGAATACAAAGTATGAAAACTAACACGTTATTATGTTTACCTTTAGAAATTTGGATTTGCACTATTCTGAGTCTGTGAACCTCTAAGGTGGCAGCCAAGATTCTAACTCTGTGGGAAAGTTAATTTGAGCTGTGCCACCATTTCTCTGAAACTGTTATCTTCTAGTAACCACTTGACTCCCTTTTTATTTATCTCAAACTGCTGCCATATCATTGCAGTGCCTATGGGTGGCCATGTGTGGTGCTAGACTTACTCGAAGGCTGGGCTGGAGTACATTTGCAAGTGTTTTGAGACATTTAATGCAGTAGGAACTTTGAAAGTGTAGTTTGTGAGTTATGGTCTTACTCTTTTGTGGATGGGTTTTTGTATAAGCATGTACGTCCATAAACACCTTAATATCCCTCCCTAAGCCTCTCCTTAAATTTCCTTAAATCCCTCTCATATAGTGGGAAGTCTCCCCCAATTTCTAGCCACTCCCACAGTCTCTCCTATATTTACTACAGAAATGTATACCTATGAGTGTGGCGATCTCTATCACGTTGACAGAGAGCACTACACAGAAAAGATAGAAGAAGCAAAGGTCTCCACAGAGTGGTTTGTGAATAACATTTTGTAGTAAGTGCATAGTTCTACAGAGTTTATGAATGGCCTCAATGGCCCAGATCATCAAAGGAAGCTATTCTACCTGCATTTTGATATCCCAGCATCGAGCACCACCTTAAGCCAAGGACTACTGAACGCCAGAGGTGGCATATTCTGTGTGTGGTTCTCACCCCAGTAGAACAATGATTCCATCCAAATTTGCTACATTAACCCAATTCTGCTAAAGACATGGCGCCACTAGTGGTTTTGTTAGAAAGAGTAGTTGTAACTTATGGACCCCTAGGTTCCCCCAAAATAATTCCACATCAGTTTTCTTTCACTGCAGTAGAAACCTATAGTATTGAACATGCAAATATGACTTCATTTTATTGTCAGAAACCTGCCTATGCTACAGATAAGTCACTAGTACACTTTTACTAATAAAGTGGGTTTTCAATCTAAATATTTACCTTGCTTTCGTGTTTAATTGGAGGCTACTCACACTTCATCCAAATCAACATATAAAGTAGCAAGTGAAAATACCACAATGTGCCCTGTCTGCAAAGTAGCACAAATATTTACCAAAACAGATTCCAGCACCACTTTCAGTATAATGCCTACTCGTGGCAGAAATACTGTCACAGTTAAGTTCATTATATGGGATTAGTTACTACTGTTTATAAGGTCTTACTTATCCCAGCATACAGGGGAATTCCCATATTGTCACCATAATTCTCCATGATTCCTGGAGAATTCCTCAGAATTGATCACATATTGTTTTGGGGATGATTCAGTGATATACAAGGACTTCATCCATTTCTCAGTGGAGTGTGAACTATTCATCTTGCTCTCAAAAGAACTTCTTTACCTATCACCTGCATTTTCAGTAACCCAGTAGCTTACGTTGTTGTCTAAATACTGATGTAACCATGAATGTATAAAGTCTCACACTTCTTATGGGTTACAAGCCGGACCACTGGAATTATGTGATTCCGCAGCTACAGTGTTTTCCACTCAATCATGGCTTTGGTACACTTGCCACATAATCTATCATATTCTGCATAATTTGCAGATTTCAGCAAAAGCTCACACGGATCACACTTTACTAAAAACGCTTCCACATGTGTTCCAGCTTAGTAGCAGGCTGTTTGTTGCACAGAGAAAGCTCACCTTTCAGTTACTGAATGCTGTATTTAAGCGTTAAACTGATGTTAATGCCTTGAAACCTTTGCCCATTTAATGTTAATGTGTAAAAATGACAAAATGTTCTACATTATTAATTTGCTTTTCTTGCTGCATGTTTAGTCAATCCTACAGCCCCAAAATTCCTGTGCCCTGGTTATGGTTAGAAGGCGGTACTAAACCATCTGATGTGTGGTCAGAAATCAGCTGTAGCCATAGTTCATCCGTGAGAGTGCTCACAAATTTTGATAGAACACTCATCGTATGTCTTGGCAATCAGATGATGGAGGTTGTAGTAAATGGTATTTGATTTCAACACAGCACATTCTGCAGACTTTTAGGCCTATGTCAGATGTACCCAACTCTGTTACCATGCACCTACGAAAAGGTTTTGTAATATCCAATTGATTCATATTTAGTCTAATACAAATCAATTCGCAAAAATGTTTATAAGAGACACAAATATAACGTTTGTTATTCCCTTCTCTCATTCAAGTGCATTTCTTTTATGATTCGCAAAAACATATCTTTCACATACAAATGTTTCTACATAACAAAATCGTGTCTTATAAATAGTGACCAATCGTTATCGACGAAAAAAAGGTTCTCATAGAGAAAGGAAGGCATGAGAGTTACTGTGATTATATTGACAAAAACCTACCATATTAAGGGGCAACAAAATCATTGTAAAGCCATGATAGTGCCAATGAATGATAGCAGAAGTTCCTCCATTGAGGCTGCGTTCACTCTAATGTATCTATACATATATGTGTGATTCACTGTTGTGTCGTCACACCAGTGAGTTGCAAATGTGCAGGGTCATTTGCATTTAAAGTTTTAATGAGGTGGCAGCTACCACTTAATAATGCATGTTACATCTGGTCACATAAAAGTGAATATGCTATGAGTATATAATGCATAGATTGTACAAATGCATTTATTTTTACCGTTAATATATATATCTTTGAATGACCTAGACATATGCGCATGGAGGCACTTTTTAAAAGAAATTACATTTTGTCCTATGAAAATGCAATCTGCTTATGTTCTGTTGATGAATTCCTAGATCTGCACCTTTTATGCAGGGGAAAGATGCGGCTTTAAATCCCTCAGGTACACGGACAACGCTATTCCATGATACAGGATCATCTAAGGAGCACACAGTTGATGAATTTACAACCTATTTCAACTGACATGAGATTTCTCTTTCCAGGAGCTCTGATGGGAAACATGTTAACATTTAAGAATTTTTTGGGCAAAATCTCATGAAAAATCAAGATAAACTACTTTGCATTTGTGGTCATAAAAGTCGTCAAAGGATGTGGAATGTTTTGCTCTGAATACATATCCAACATGAACTGGGTTGCACAACAGTAAAGTGGAAGATTCTTCTTGGGTTCTGTAGATCTTCAGCTGAGAACTATACCATGTATTGAAACTTCATTGGCCATCTCCTGCTTTATGTCCATGTCTTTCCTTGTCCTGTTAGCGTCTTCTGCGTTGAATCCGTCTATGTGTCTCTTTTTCTAAATAGCATCCTTTCCCTCTCAGACATTTTGTAAGATGTGCAATCCTCTGCACCATCTGCTTGTATTGGTTATGCTCTAACACTATGTAGATCATATTTTTCTCACTGAACAGGTCGGCAAGACAGTAAGTACAGCTTGAGTTTTGCGTAAAGTCTGTCATGCTCAATGGAAACATGACTTATGCTGTTGTGTTTAGAATCTTGGTATTATTTTCTCATTTGTCCAATAGGCTTAAAATAGTAGCACATTTTGAATTCTGCTTGTAAATTTGGAATTAATGTGTAGGTGGTTCAAGACAAGGGATATTGTCAGCAGCGCTTTAAATGGAGAAATATAAGTGCAGGCACTCGCCCTTCTGAGCTGTGGACTAGAGGTGAGGCCAAGTGTATGTGTACGGCAGGGTAGGGAGACAAGCATTTAATGAATCTTCTTTCTCAGTCCTCCCCTATCTCCTCATTTTTTAATCAGATAAATTAAGTAACTCTTTATTTCGGTTGTGTGACCATCAAAGTGCATAACAATAAAATACATAAAATCCATAAAAATTAAAATATGTAACAAGCTTGGTAAAACGCCATTGGTATGCAGAATAATAAATATATACAGTACATAGACATATATCGACCAGAATAAAAACAGAATACCAAGTTCAATAAAATAATAAGATTGTCATATATAATGACCTCTTAGCAGTCAGTGAACTCGAGGCAACTTGTACCTTCACATTTGAGGTCCACATGATCAATGCACATCAGAAGGTGACTGTTTCAACGTTATTAAGATTCTGTCAGTTAATTTAGAACATACATGATAGCTGTACAATGGTATAAAAAATAACCCTTATTATACTACCATAACAGCAATATAAAACATCCTATGATTTTATATCAATAATGAACTATCATATCCGGTAAAATGCTGGATACCTCAAATAATCGGCAATCCCTACTAATGAATATTATTATAATAATAACAATCAATTTATCTAACAACGATTGTAACTCATAGCCATAAAGTGCTAAGTGTCTCAGATCATCAAACAATCCTAAGTAGCAGCTATTGGAGTGGCGAACGTTTAATCCTGGCTATACTTGCAAATAAATTAAGGCTGGAGCCTCTCTGGCAACCTGGGACATGAACTTCTGGCGCCTGAACCAGACACTCATCAGAAACCTGCTTACAGCAAATACAATAAATGCTGTAGTGTCAGATTTCAATATTCTCAGTGCTGCCCTATAACGTCTGATTCTCAGTCTACAACAGACGGGGCGAATCCATTTTTTGTGAAGAAAGTGATATTCTTTACAAAAAAATAAAATGTGTTCAACTTTCTCCAGTGTGTAGCCACAGACTGGGCATGCAGTTGTATCTGTATTCGTTACGCATACGTTGAATGACCTTAGGGGTAAACAGCCTAATCTAAATTTCACATTAAGACTTTTCGCCATAGTTGGTGAGATCGGATCAAAAAAAAGCTCAAACTCAGAAAAGGGTTTGAAACTAAGAAACTCAGTAGTTATGTGCCCTGCGGTTTTGTTTACAACATACTGTTCTTCTACAAAGGCCCAATACTTAGCCTTCTCAGTGGCAATATCGTTTTTACTAATGCATTCCGGACAGTCCCACAAGTGAATCAACCGCGGTGATTTGCACCAGAATTTAACATGGCAAAGCCAAGGAATCTGTTTAGCACCAGTTAGATTTAAAACTTCTTTCAATGATTCATAGTATTCACCTAGCTCCGGAGTGGACCAGATTCATAGCCAGTAGATCAGTGGTTTAATTGCGTCCCCGTCCCCAATTCTCTTCAGTCCTAAATCAAAGAACAGCGGAGTCAGCGGAATGGTGGCTGGAACAGGAATCAAAGATCTAGCAAATATATTTTCGCTCACCACTAGTTTGTGCAAGTCAACATGACCCCAAAGCTCTGCACTATATAGTACAGCATTTTGGGCTTTCATCCGATAAACCTCCAGAGCGGGAGTAATTGACCGGGAGCAAGCCTGCTTGTGGAATCACAATATAGATTTGTAACATAGGGTTAGATAGCTTTTCTCTAGTTTGAGATCCCAGCTCAGGGTTTCGGTTAACCTTACTCCCAGATAATCAAACTTGGACACCCTCTCAAGTGGTTTACCCATTAACTTCACTGGTCTACATTTTCCCTTGTTCTTACCAAATACAATGTATTTTGCTTTCTCCACATTTAATTCCAGGCCCCTGGTCTCACAAAATACTAGAAATTTGTCGATTAGCCTCTGGAGTCCCATTGGGGTCCTGGATATAAGTAATGAGTCATCAGCGAACAGCAGGATTGGTATTTCTTTTACCATTTAACATTCAGATAAATTATTTCTGCCCCCCACAATGACGCCTCTTTTGTCTTTACCCTTAGCCCTTCTTTATCTCCCAGATCTCTATTTTTCCTTTTTAGGTCTTTTACCCCTCCTTATATTTCTCTCTACTTCTTTCCTCCACCTGTTTATTTCTCCTCTTCTCTCTTATCACTTTCTTCTTTCCTTTTCTCCCTGCCTCTCTCCCCCTCTCCTTCCCATTTCTCTGATGTTTTGTCCTTCTTTCTTCTCTTTTGACCAGTTTTTACTTTCCACTGATCTTCCTTCATCCCCATTCATTTCTCCCTGCTTGCCTTTTCTCATCTTGTTCTTCTCCTTACCCCTCCTGTTTCTCTTCCTTACACCTCAGACTCTTTCCCCAGTTTCTTGTTTCTATTCTTCCTGTCAATAGCTTTCTCCATCTCTATTTCTCTCTATTCTTCTAATCAATATCTCCAAAGCTGCTCTCCCCTCTTTTTCTTCACATCTCATGGTGCTCACCTGTTGCCCTGTCTTGACGCCCTTTCCTCTCCCATGGGAGGACTGGCCTACATATGTGTCATGAGAGAAGGACCATTAGACCTTTTGGAAAGGCAAGAAGGATGGGAATGGATCAATCACATCCTGCCCTACACAGGGCTTGACAGGTGAATGATTCTGTCCCATCCCAAAAGGATTTCTGTGGCCTGGAAGTTTGAAAGGTCCCAGGGTTGGACTGGGACAGAAAATAGGCGTGGGCACCAAAATAAAAGTAATCCCCATCAGAGAATCAGATAGCTAAAAAAGTGTCCCACATTTACTAAATGAGGCAGTTTTGAACTTGTAAAGACATGCTGCACAGGAAACATCATGCTGAACAGGTACTTGACAAGGTATGGAAGACTGCATGCATCTGTGCTTGCTGCTTACATTGTTTGTGGTAATATCAGAGAAATCAATAGTAAAAACCAGCCCACCTGACCATAAAACATGCCCGCAAAGAGCCAAAAAAACAGCTCACACAATGACCTGTCAGATCTGTCCTTCTGTCGCTGCCAGATTGCCCCATAGGGCAATACGACTGTGGAGGTTCCTATAGATTCATTTAATTTTGCCCTGGGCAGTGGCTATTGGGAGAGAGAGAAGTGAGTTCTGTGCATGTCATTTTTTATTTCCAGTTCAGTATGTGGTGCACACTGCCAACTCATCCCTCTCCTTAGTGCACATACAAATCCAGGCACTGCTTGGCTGGGCACTTGTTCTATGCCACTCCTGAATAGCAGACACGTGCTTGCTCCGTAAGAGCTGCATTCACTCTCCAGGCCCCAAACCTTTAATTTGGCAGTCCACAACAGGACACTGGCACACCTGTCCCATCCATCACAGTGCTTCTGCCTCTAATAATGTGGCATCAGGATCTATTTCCATGACCCCATAAGAAGCACTCCAAATAAGGCACCAAGAGGTACACAAAAAGCACTGCGGAACCTGCAGATCGGCAGGTTCTAACAACTTAATTTGTGTGCTGCTTACACTTCACTCAGATAATTTTGCGCACACAGCTCTGGCAGAATAAAGTACTGGAGGATTGTCATGCAGGCCCAGGATCAAGAATCTTAGCGAAAATAGTAGTGATAGAGCAAGGATCAGCAGCCGATGCAGTGGCCTGGGCCCCCAACCCCAGATGGAGAAACCTCCCTCCTCCACTTGCAGCTTGCACGACCGGCTGCTGTATGGTTGACAAAAATTACACCATTCACTGTGAAAGAGTTATTTGATTCTCCCAATGGCCTTGGAAACTGGAGTGAACTTCATGGCGCAGGTACTGCATAAATTGGGCCAACTGCAGCACCCATTCAGAATGCTACCACACACTTCTGCTCAAAGCCGGCTTTAGAGCTGTTGTTACCTGGTCTCAGGGCCGGCATTAGAGCTGCTGCAGCTCGTGCGACTATCATTTTTGGCACCCCCCCACCCATAACCATCTCCTCAGATTCCCTCATGACCACCAAGCAAATGTGCCCCTCATCTCGCCATAGCTCCTCTCGCACATACATTTCATTTGTTACAAAGCACTGGTAAAGGTTGACTTTACTAATAAGAATGTATATTTACCCAAACAAACACTTTTCAGCAACATTAGGAATAGATAATAAAAGACTGTGGGGAAAAAACAGAACATCCTAACCTACTTTATGCAGTTTGCATGCAGCTCTTTGATGACAGTTTGTAACACTCATTACTCTGTATTAGGGTTGTATCTTATGAACTGCGGTAACAGAAGCATCTCTGTGACAAAAGCAGTTATCCACTCAGCTATCCACATAAAATACAGATCTGTGATCTGCACGGTACGCATTCTTTGCAGCAGGCATATTAACCCTCTGCACTACTTTATGGCTAGTCCAAACTTCCCCTAGACAAAACTCTGATCCCTCTCTAGCAGGAACATTATCAAAAGAGTTATCTTGACATTTTTAATGCTGCCTGGAAACTGGATGCACAAAGAACTCTGCTGAAGGTGTTTTTAAATCGCAAGTTATTGCTAAACACAGTGCCCCCCCCCTGAGTTCAGCGCCCCCTTCCCAGGTCAGCGCACAGTGCGGCCGCACCAGTCACACTGCCCTAAAGCCGAACCTGCTTCTGCTGGTGAGTGCAACTCAGCTTTCTAAACAGGCCAAGGCAGATGTGCTAGAGTCCAGTTTGGTGCTACAATAATTTGAGCGCTATAGGCTGAGTGACTAGAGAGGTTGTAGGGCATGTTAATATCAAATGCATTTCGCACCTACATCACTGAGTCAAAAAGGAAAGTGCGTAGTGTGTATTTCCGGGCAGCAGCGACTCTCGCATTTGTTGGCTGCAGGAAATGCAAGTTGTTAAGCACATTTGCCACCACTAATTACGAGATGGGCGGGACCACCTGTGGGTCAAGAGAGGGACATAAGACGTGTGTGCCACTGGAGTCGGCAGGGCTGCACAGAGTAGTGCATATAAAAGCTCCACTCTGTCGGCAGCAGCAGTAGCAGTTATTGCTCAACATACCAACTCCACTAAGCCTGCCCTGCTGCCATTATGAGTGCCGGTACTCTCCTCAGCCGAGGAGAAGTGCCGGTACTCAAATGGAGAGAATTGTAAGTGTCCGTACTCAGCTCTGGTGAGTACCGGCCCATTTAAAGCACTAACTGTCAGAGCAAAAGGAGTAGACTCACATAACCGTCTGTGGCCAGTAAGCCTAAGGCTTTTGCACTAAGTGCAATTTTGCCATAATAAACACAACGTTTTTTCCAATTTCATATTAAATCCTTATAGTATTTTATTTTATTTGTAGGCAAATTTGGGAACGGGTGGTTTCCTTCCATTATGATTCTTTGAGGAAATACCTAAAATATCTCCTAAAGCTTATCATCAAGATGGGAACAAATGTTCTGACTTTTCAGCTATGTTTTTCTATGCACAAGAGTGTTTTTGTAGATATTTTACCTCCAAAATTGTTATAGCCTTCATGTGTTTATTCAAAAATATTTGTGTTACTTTTTATAAACAAATAACAATTCCATTTACACTCTCACTTTTTATGAACCATAATAAATTCAAGCTTTATTAGAATTAGATGTATCACACTATTTTTCAATGCTTTTTTTATCTTAAATTATCTTGTTGTGTGCCACATTACTTTATAAATTCAAATAACACTTCCCCTTTAATTTTCTACCCAACACTATTAGTATACCGTTGTCACCGCAATAGTGTTGTCTTTATTTTTAATTTTAAAATCACAATCATTTTGCACAATAGGATTACAATTTTACTTTTAAACTTCAAATCAAATACCAGGCTGTGGATTCCAAAATGATTTCTGTTTTTTCTATAATTATAAATTCAAATACTATTAACCAATTTATATTTGCTGTTAAATCAAAAATCCCAGCTCATCTTACGCACAGACAGTTGTCACATCAAATGCACAGTTCAGAAATACTAATGTTTTTGATGTGCACCCTTTTTGCCTGCAAACCCTGATTTCTTTTAATAAGGTTGGAAATAAGGTTACAGTACAGAACAGTTTACATAGGGTGTTGTGGGTAGGATAGTTCTATTTTCACTTTAGACTTATGGAAGCAGGAAATCTTTAGGCAAAACCTAGTCATTTTCTGGCCATTTCTGATTCACCTGTGAGTCGTCACATGTAATTGCTGCATGACATTTAAAATATATTGATTATGGAAATTAGAATTGTACAATATAAGCGATATAAGCAAGATTAAAAGCAGTCAACACTGATAAAAGAAAGATTTGCTCAGAAATGCATAATGTTAAAGAGATGCAGCAATAAAGCATTCACCAGGTACATGTCTTGAAGTGTGTGCTTTTGGCAGGTACTTGCACTGTCAGTGTATTAATGTATGCAGTGTGTGAAACATAGCTTACTTGTCTCTATGTGCTATGGCAGGCTTGGAGTGCACAACGAAAGCCCAAGCTGACATCGTCCTGCTGGTGGATGGCTCATGGAGTATTGGGAGACCAAACTTTAAAATAGTCCGAAACTTCATTGCGCGTGTGGTTGAAGTATTTGACATTGGAAGTGACAGAGTCCAAATTGGTAAGAGCGGATGGAGAGGATCTTTGCCACTGTTCTAAACGACAATCATGGTATTATTCTGACTGATGTTTCTATTCTCATTTAAGCTCTTTCACAGTACAGCGGTGATCCCAGAACAGAATGGCAGCTAAATGCTCATAGAACTAAGAAGAGTTTATTGGATGCAGTTGCAAACCTACCCTACAAAGGAGGCAACACACTTACCGGCAAGTTATGTTCTTGAACGTTTGCAGAAATTCACTATTGCCAGAGGCCAGTGTTCTGTGTCTGCTATTTTAGAATTGGACCAGACTGCTAATATCCATCTTCTGTTTTTCACTAGGACTGGCTTTAAAGTTCATCCTGCAAAACAACTTTAGGCCAGAGGCTGGTATGAGAGAGAAAGCTCGCAAGATTGGAATCCTTCTCACTGACGGCAAATCACAAGACGACATTGTTGCACCATCAAAGAGAATTCGTGATGAAGGGATAGAGCTGTATGCTGTGGGTAAGTGGATCTGGGTCGAACTCTAAGCATGGGATGGAGAGACTGTTGATTGTGAATTGTGAATACATGCCCACCAAGGTTTCACTGCTCTCTGTACAGCACTGTGCATATAAGCATTAGGGTTAGAGCCTAAGATTTTTTAACTCAGTGTATAAACCCAAAACAAAATCAGTCCGATGGATTGAAAAGTTCCTTGTTTAGTGCTGTAATGTTTCTTTGCAGTAGTACATCTTTAAGCACCAGATGGCATCCCTTTTCCCAATTCTTTCAATACAAAGTGCAATTAAAACAGTGCACTGTTTAGCCTAGACTGTCTGAATTGCCAGCATGCCTCTGTGACATTTTTTTTCAGTTATCAGTGTGAACTATTGGCTCCTCCAACCGAATAAACAATCATACGTTGGACTACCATTCAGAAATTGTTTTAAATTACATTAGAAATGGTTCTTTATTTACATAAGTCCAGTCTTAAGCTCGTAGCCCAGATCTTCACAGGCTATTGAACACTGCACAGGATTGGTAAAATAACCCCTTCCTAGTGGCCTTACTATAAGACCTTCCAAGCAGAACAAACAACAAGACAGTGTTCATCCATATGCAGAGTACGATTATGAACTAAAAACGACATTTAATAACATATCCGTTGATTTTTCATTGAGTGGACTAAATCCCCTTATATCAACCAAACAGATATTTTCTTAATCTTGCCATAAAATAGAAATCCCATGTTTGATTCTTTACCCGGACACCAATGATATTTCGGGGGATTTACCGTGTCTTTTACTACCTGGAAGTAGTCATGCTGGGAAGATTAAGTGAACTGTTCTGAGTGGCCTGACGGGGCTCACCATATTAGATTTGATTTCCAGATCCAGCCTACTGTCCAGTAAGATATACTGAGGGCCAGGAAAAACAACCTGGATCCTGCCTCTGCTTCCGCTCCCTCTGATAATGCACTTAACAGTGAAGTTTCAGGCTGAAATATGTGTGCTAAACTCATTAAACCAGCTGCTAAGCTCTTCACACCTTACACGGACTGTACTATTGTTTCTGGAATATACCCCAAATTAACTATGCGAATGACAATTACACATCAACATATTAATCACATGGACTTTCCAACACAAATTCTTGCACTGAGATGTGTATTTGTAAAGACGTATCTGTGCAAACGTCTCTTATTAGAACATTATATAGTTATGTCAGCCTTTACTAAATCTAGAGAAGACAACACTGCTGGAAACAGCTGCATAAATATAATATAGTTTCAGAAACAGGCAATATACCTCAAACGAGTATTATCACTGTACCCAGTAAATTACAGTTCATGGACTCTAGCCTGGCCTATCCTTTTGATCTTAGCAGCATTGTGAGTAGCAATATTGCTCCCTTAATCACAAGATTATTAAATCAAGAATTGTCTCTGATTAGACACAGATCTTCCAAAGCATTGTGATTGTCAACATAGTCATGTTACATAGCTTGAGATACAAAGGAGAGAAAGCAAAGAAGAGCATGATGTGACTGAGGACAACACTGATCAGAGGAGAATTAAAGGACATTAATTGCCAAAGAAGTCACCTACTGTGGAAAGGAATAAAAACATGTATGCACATAGGTGAAGACTATCTACGTATATTGTTAGATACAGGGCTGCCATTTTTTGTTTTCAATCACAATGTCCCCTCCAATTCAGCAATGTAAGTTCTCTGCACCATTCCTTGTCAACACCAAGTTGGAAGCCGCTCTCCAGTCACATAGATAATTAATATTGAGGCTCTTAAATGAGCTCAACAGTAATATTGTTTTCAAGGTGTTGAAATATCTTGGTAGCCATGTGCGACCATTGATGCCATCAGGGGTTCCACCAAGAGGGGCTCCATGATGCACAGATAACACCCATGCTCACTATTCGTACTTAAGACTCCGTCATTTCCTGCCAACACTTGTGCGAGCTTAATTAATGAAAAAGTATGCTGAAACATTTTTAAAAAAGGTATAAGAATAACAGGTCTGATTTAATAAACATTTGATGAATACTTGACAGGCTGCAGCAAGTAGGCCTTGTAGATTTGTATATCATTAGTGTGAGCCTATATTGGATGACAGGAGCCTTACTGGATGAAAGAGTCCCTTTCCCTTCTAAATTCTTTATTTCTTTTTCTTCAGGTATTAAAAATGCTGACGAAAATGAATTGAGAGAGATTGCGTCGGACCCCGATGAGATCTACATGTACAATGTTGCAGACTTCTCTCTTCTCACAAACGTTGTTAACGACCTCACCGATAATGTTTGTAACAGTGTAAAAGGCCCTGGTGAGTTCCTTTACCTCCAGTAATATGTTTGTTAATTTATTTTTGTTTATGGACATTTTTCTCTTTTTATAGTCAGTTTAATGCATTTCAAAATGTTCCTTTTTTTTGTTGCAAAAGTGACTTGTGATCTCACGTTTCCCATCATGAGGTGTGCTACAGCTCCAATTGAGCTGAAAGTTCTGCATTCATTAAGTGGCACAAAACAGAAATCCGCATATTTGATGTGAAGCGGACGGAACTCCTTCAAAAACGTACGCTTCACAGAGATGGGATGAATGACGACTGTCTTGATTTTAGTTTCTTCAAAATATGAAAGAATATGCCACACTGCTGTACTTTGAATTTGAATACCTTCCACTGTTCTCCTGTGTTGGCCAACACAGATCCCATAACTACATTTGAGAGTCATTTCTCAATTTTCTGAGTAACATAATTAAACGTTCAGTCCCAAAGTGCTCCAGATACCTAGGGCCATATGTTCAACAGGTTTTAGTGCTCGCAAACAGAGAATTGGGCCGTTTACTAAAGAGTCTTTTGCCATGTAGTAACCCAACTATGCAAGTTGAGAAACTATTACTGACTCGCAAAATAGGGTTTGGGAGTCAGTATTAGGAAGAGGCATGTTAAGGGCGTCCCTTCCTAATAGCGAGTGGCAGGGGATGTAAGAATGTATTGCGACAGGAATGCGGTCATAAAACATTCGCAGTTTACCTCCTACTTCAAGTAGGTGGAAAGCCAGTCGCAAATGGGAAGGGGTCCCCAGGGAATCCCTTCCCCTTTGTGAATGGATACGAAAACTTGTTTCAGGAGCAGGCAGGGGTCCCAAGACCACTGCCTACTCTTAAAAACTGAACCTGAAACATTTCATTTTTCTTTTGAAATGCATCTTGTTTTCCTTTAAGGAAAACAGGCTACCTTAAAAAAAAAGTTGCCTTTTTTAAAAGCAAACACAGACATGGTGTGTTTGCGATAACCAATAGATTGCTAATTCTGACCTACCTCATGAATATTGATGAGGTAAGTCAATTGTGACCTCATTAGCAATCGCTAAATGTGTCTAAGACACATTTGTACATCGCATTTTATAAGTTCCTAATTGCGAGTCACAAAAAATCGCAATTAGGGACTCGCAAAACGAGTCAGTCGCACATGTGGCCTTTATTTCTTTATTTTTTTTAGAGCAACATGCTTAACTCTTTATCAAAGTTTAAATATTTCAACAATACAGTTTCAATAATTTTTAGATTTTACAATTATTTTACCTTTACATATCTCTTGCTGTACGTATATTTCGAAAATGCTCCAATTTCATGATTTAGTAAATGTGACAGTGTATTCCCCAGTTGCTTCCGTGCTTTTATTTATTTACGGAATTTTATATAGTGCGAACTTGACCCAAAGGTATCGGGTATCAGAGCGCTTTACATAGCACCAGTTGCGTTACATGAGGACACATTCATTTTTTGTTAGGCACGGGGAGATTAAGTGATTTGCCCAGAATCACAGGATGTTCAGCGTCATTGCCGAGACTCGAACCCGGTTCCCCAGATTCAAGGTCGACCGCCCTAGCCGTTAGGCCAACTCCTCTCCCCTACTCGATGATGTAACCCATCACACTTTGATCCTTATGATAGATTTCCCAATGGGCACTAGATGGGTATACAACTAGTATTCCAAACCAGTCTCAATGACAAAAACCTGGTCAGAGTCACAACCCTTGTGGCAACTGGTTTCTGGGGACACTAGGCCAGTCAGGGTTTTTGGGATCCAGTTGCATCAAATGGAGTCGTTTACCACTCGTGTCCTGAGGCCACAGTAATGTCGGACCCCAAAATGGCTAACCAAGTACTCCTCTCCAGCACTTGACTCTGTCAGAGTAGCTAGACAGACCAGTCCTATGCTTTCATAAGGAGCTGAGGTGGGTTGGATATTCATAGTATAGTTTATACTGTGAAAACAGCCAATAAGATCAATGTCCAGTGAGTACTTTACTTTGTAATTAAAAAGTACTTTAATGCTCACATGAATACACTACACAAGGTGATGAGGCTTGCTTGGGAAGTTTGCATCCAAGGCAGACAACAAATCCTCAGAGCTTTTTGTCATACCGAAATCTAATTCAGCGGGACGGTACAGTAAAGGTATCTGGCCTTTCAGAGCCTTACTGAGGCCTCCAGCTCTGTCCTGGGGAAGGATTTTCAACTTCCAAAAAAGTCTAAGACTAGAGACAAAAACTTGGACCACAGAGAGGCACAGGATCCTAGGCAGCCATGAAATCTGGGTTTATCAAGTTTTAAGCCTGTGGCACCAAATCAAACAACTCCTGTGGGAGCTTAATGACAACAGTATACGACTTCGAGGGATACTTGTCATCCACAGCCTTGGACCTTCCATC
This sequence comes from Calotriton arnoldi, assembly GCA_963921515.1. NCBI lineage: Eukaryota > Metazoa > Chordata > Amphibia > Caudata > Salamandridae > Calotriton > Calotriton arnoldi. Next base: position 374,573 of record CAWUFW010010850.1, read on the forward strand.
ACTGGAATGTTTAGGCTTCCATTTCAGAGACTAAGTCAGAAGGTAAACTCTTTGACTGAGATGACCTACTTGGTGTATCCGACCTCCACTGTGACGTCTTATTGATGCTTTACTTTTATTTGTCATCTTTTCTCTGTTTCCCCTTTAATTATTTTGATGATCTTTGTGTTTTTTTGCTCATGAACTGTTTTCTCCATTTTCCTAAATTGGCTTCGGGAATTTATTGTGTTGTGTTTTTTATTCAAAAATTACAGGTGCTGCTTGAACTTAGCATGCATTTCTGCTGCTTGTGTCATATCTACCAGGGATTGGGCAGAGATTCTCTCATAGCTCTGTTTTGACCTAACCTGAGTGGATTTATTAAGGTGGTAGGGGTACCCCTCTCCCAAATTAATAACCTAATTTCTGACAACGCGCTTGAGTATGAATAGAGGTTTGCTATGTTCAAAATACAATAGTTGTTTCTCATAAATATTTAACATTCTTACATAAGCAATTCGTCTACACTCTTTCTTTATACATATAGGTGGCTTGAACCCTCCCTCCGATCTTGTTACTTCTGAACCAACACCCCGTTCCTTCAGAGTTACTTGGGTCCCACCTTCTCAAAGTGTGGAAAGATTCAAAGTTGAATACTATCCTGTTGCTGGAGGCAGACCCCAAGAGGTGAGTACTTGTCTCAAAAAGTACAACAAGATTTTCCATTGCCGTGGACCTAATTCACAACTCTGCTGCCAAAACCATGCTCTACCTGGTATGCCATTGGATGCAGAAGTTGAAGATTTTTTCATGAATGACCGCCTACTTTGAATGGATATTGAAAGAACAAGACAGCATTTGAGTAAAAGAGGAACAAAAGAAATGGGGAATTTTCCACTCTATTAACCAAATGACCGTCTTGATATAATTACCAAAGTATTGCTTCCAATACTCTCGAGATGACATAAGGTCTGCCATGGTTACAACGTAGGCTCATTTAGACTTTAGCTTGGTATTTACTTGATTCCTTAATGTTTGTGATCTCTAAATTTTGAAGTAGAAAGACGTGCTTGTGAACTCTACAACTTATTATGCTTTGATTTGTTTATGATGAAAACAAAGAAAGAAAATGTCTTTTGAATGAATGTTGGAAGTGTTCATTTATGTTGATCTATGTAAGTGGTGGATGAATCAACTGGCGCATGTTTTGTTCAGGCTACACCCGCCCATGAAATTTCTCAAGGAACTCACTGGAATGTTTCTGAAGTTCAGCCACTTCACCACTATGTGGAGTAACAAGTCATGAGCCAAACGCAACTCATGTTAGGGTGACCTGTGGTGAAAGTTAAAGATAAGGAATAGTTGTCTGCTGTTGTAGTATGCTTGATGGACCATGTCGATTGATTTCAGCACTATATGCGAAGGAATAGTGACTCAATGAAAACATTTTGTTAAAGAAACTCATGTTCTCTGCACCGGAGAATCATAAACTGGGTTACAGGATCCTCCCACAGCATATACCATGTTGTGGGCATCTGTGTTGATCGGTCAGATAGATATACACAAACTATTGGTGCATTCCAGATGAGCTAAGACTAGAGCCCACACCGATTGCAACCTAAGATATGGATAATCTACAGCGGGAATATAGCTATTTCCCCTGCTTCCACCGCTGAAAGTTTCAGATTGCCTTACTTTATATGCACATTGTTTCAGTGTGCATCGAAACAGCATTGCATGCTACTCATCCTGACATAACTGTGATCTAACCTGTTGCTTTGTCATGAAATACACGGGTGCCTCTGTCTTTGTGAGCCTATTACTGAAGTTACATGTACAAGCATTACCTATCATCGTCTATGGTGTAATCACTCATGTCTGGGTTTGAGCTGATTTAGTAGGACTTTCTAAACACTGATGTTCTTTATTTTTATGCAGGTGTATGTACGAGGAACTCAAACTACCACAGTCTTGGTTGATTTGAAACCAGAAACAGAATATTATGTCAATGTGTATTCTGTGGAAGGAAATGAAATCAGCGACCCTCTGGCTGGGACAGAAACAACCTGTAAGTTCAACCATTTTGTATTTTAGAGATCCATTGTATTATCCGTGTCTGACAGAAATGATCTCAACTAAATTTTGCAAGCAATCATGAGGTTTCTGGTTTACAAAGATTAATTTTATCTGTCTGTCTTTGGTGGTTAGTATGAACAAATGAAAAAAAAACATTTGGTCACTATAGCCCAGTGGCGTAACTAGACCTTAGACCGCCCAGTGCGGTTCCTGGGTTTGCTGCCCCGCGGCGGCCACACTGAAGGGCAGGGGAGGGGGTGGACCGCCCCCCCCTTGCTACGCCACTGCCATAGCCAGATCTATCAATCTATGAAGCAGTTTTTGAATCACTTTAGGAGTCGTCCTTCCTCACGAGAGATGCGACTCATTTATGTGCAACCACTCAGAAGTGTCCTTATGTTGGGCCACTTATTGATATCAGGCATCCATTAAAAGGTGCCAATGTCATAATTACAACTGAAATACAAGTACTAACGCCATCAGAAACCCAGCAGCGTGAATCCACTACCTGTTTAGCCACCAGTGTAAAAATCCTACTCGGTGATTTATCTTTGGTTGTGGGTGATGGAGTTGTTTACAAGTTGTGCCACAGCACTATCTGTAGATTTGAACAGCCTGACCATCAGGAGAACTAAACAAGATTACTCCTTAGAAAGTAGATCCAAGGATTACTGACAGACATGTGTGTCTTTGTTAGTGTGTATGTGTGTGCGTGTGTTTGTGTGTGTGTATGCGCCCATCTAGTGGAGTACATCTGCATGTGAGGTGTCTTCTCTTAACCCCGAATTACCAATGAGATAAAAAACACTAAGCTCAAACTGTCTCATCTTTGGAAATGGGATTTTTAAACTAATATAATTGTATTTTGCTTCAATCAACTGCATAATGCAATTATTCATTAATACCTTGACCTCGGGCCAATTGTTGGCCTTACATCACTATACATTCCAATTTGAAAAGGTCAGAAGAGATATTCTATGGTATAAAATACAGTGGCTCAAAATCCATTTAGAAGTGACCACTCAAAACGTCTGTAGTATCGCAATATGTGTCAAGGTGTTCATACTTGTCAGTAACATTCTGATCCATATCATATTTAGACGTACTTCAGATGCCTTCACACACTCTCCTTTATACTAGAACATTGGTTCTTCCCACTGTTCTTATTATGCTACTTGCTGTTTTGGTCATCATTCCTGCCCAACCTTATTTATCTCCTTTATATCCTCTCCTCGTTAGTTTTTGTGAAAGATGAGGTTAAGTCCTCTTGGCTAGTATATGATTTCCTACTGTCTTATTTGGCTGGAAAAAGAAAGGCTCACTTTATCAACCCCAGTCTTAGATTATTGAATGCGAAATTGCACTAAATTGTGTGTCTGTACATCGTAATTATACTAATTGATTCAATCGCATTATAATTTATTTTACCATGTATTAAGCATCTCTATGCTCCACAGCCCTAAAGCAGGTGATGAGGCTGAGTCTTGAAAAGGAGGGGGAAATCTACACTTGCACAGAATCGTGCTACACACATACTATGTGGAGGTGATCTGTTCTCCAAGGTCATCAGCACATTGCTAGGGTTTATGCAAACGTTGGCGGCACCACCCGAACAAGCATATTCATTGGCATCCACCACCACGCAGAGTCAGTGTTGGAGGTCTGATGGTGAGGAGGGCCATATTGAAGAAGCTTCACAACGGTGCAAAAGAACACCAGGACGAATTTATTTGCACCATTTTTGCTGCTTTTGTAGTAGGGAATGGAGCTAGCAGTATTTGCACCAGGGAAAACATGGACCACGCATATTGACTCAAATTATGATGTATTTGTGTGATATTTAACCAATATTTCTAATGCAAAAGATTGGACTAAAGTTCATGAACACTCAGTTATTCCCATTTTTGTTACATAATAACAATAGTTGTGCAAAACCAATTTGCTCTTTTTTTTAAAGGTTATTCGTAGAATAAGATTTCTTTGCTAAAATCTCTATTGCACACTTCCAATGATTTTTAATCAAAAAAGTGATTTGCTTATATTCCACGGTCCATTTTTCTCATCGTCTTGCTGGTGCAAAAGCATTTCCCTATTAAATATTGCACAAAAAACAATATGGTGGAGAAAAAGATTTACCCTGATTTTTGAACCTCTGCTGTTTCAGGAACAGGACCTCAGATCTCCTTCCCCGAGACAACAACGCTGAAACCCAAAGGCCATAAATGGAAGTGCCTATTCCTTGGGATTTAAATCTTGATGGTAGACCTACTCAAAGACATCCATCATAAGCAGACATTGACTGTGTCCACTCTGTATTAGGCCTATTTGAACTTTCAGTTTAAGAATTTTGCCTTTTCTCCCAATGTGCATCCTTTTTTTGAGCCCGTCTTTCCTTCTCTTTTAACATACTGTAAGGTTACATACCTCGGGCCTCACAATTGTCTAGAATCCCAGATCTGAAACTTGATTGGCTAAGGATAGCATAAGGAGGACACATATTTCTCCTGTCCTGGCCAATCTGCATTGGCTGACTGTGCAACTGCAAATTCATTTGATAGCCTTATGTATTGTATGCAGGTCGTTTTTATTACAACTAGCCTGCTTTCCATAGTAATCGTTCTGAAACCCTTCATAAACTGTTTTTGACGTTTCTCTTTAGCAAATCTATCAAAAGTCAAAATTCCTAAAACCTTGGTCAGGGTTTGCAGATCTTCTCTTCGCAGACTCCAGCTCTGTGGCCTTCACTTTTTCCACGTCTGTGATTTACTGATCATGCAAAGATAGGGATTTTCCAAAAGTAGACAGAGCCTTCCACCTGCCTTGGATATCACACAAGGTAAATATGCGTCCTAGAAAAATCATAGGGCAACAATTTGTAGCATAACATCTTACAGAACGATCAGAATTAATTTAGTGCAGTAGTGCTCATGGTATGGAAGAGTGCTACAATACTTATTGATAGCAAACAACACCGAGTCCTAAATAATTTTTTTTTGCATCTTATGCTTTTTCTGCACAAATATCAAGTTTTCCTTCATTTTAACTTCTGATGGGGGTTCGCAATGGCACATGTCCTATCTGAATCAAGAGTAGCTCTCAGCAGTTTCCCTTACTTTGTAGAAATGCATGTGAGGACATCTACATACCAATGGTGGTGCTTGTAATGATGCCTACATTATCATCTTGCAAAATACCCACTTTCACTAATTCAAATTTACGGGGACATATGACCTCTATTCTCTGAATAATTTCCTTACATTTGCGTGTGCTTCAACTCCTTGTTGCTTGTGTGTGGGGCTCCACCTGCATTCAGTTTTGCTTACCTGTGTCTGGCTTGCACTCAAATACAACTATGAGTGATCTCCCTTGGGTGGCAATTACTATTGTAGTTTTTTTTCTGAAACTAGACAGGGTTTCTTTGGAACTGTACGCAAGGGCTTTTGATCACATCTTTATAAATACTATCAATTAACAATGTGAAAACTCCTCATTGAAAACAATGTTTTTTCAAGCAAACGGTCATCCGGCTTTGACGCTTGATCAGGGCTTTGCCTTACCTCACTGTTACGACCTTTTTACGTGAACTATGGGTTATATTACGTTTACTTTTGTAGAGTACTGCTTTTAGGTTCAACCAACAAGTTATGCTTTGCAAACAAACTGTTGCTTTGGGTTTGACATTTTCCATATATTTAACCTAGTGGACGGGCAATATATGTTCGCTTTGTAGGAAAGAAAATTGCATGCTGTGCCCCCTGTTTAAAAGATTTCACAAGTAAAGACTTAAGCTCCTTGAGCTCCCAGGCATCCATGACACGGATGGAAACCTCTGGAGGCGTCTTCAGATGGTATCACAGGCCGTTTACAGCTCTCTGAAACCCCCGGGTCGATCATCGGTGATTTGTGGCTCTCCTGGAATGTAGTCCAGACCTCAAGCAAATTTCCACCACCTCCTCCCTTGAACTCGAGGAACACCTGTCAGCTGTGAAATGCAGCACATTAGCACTGGGGCTGCCGGGTGCATTCGTCCTCAGCTGCTGTTATAGTGTCTCATGACTGTAACAGAGGAGGCCATGAGGGGAAACCTGAATCCGCTAAACAGTCATTTAAAACAGTTTGGAGCAAATGTAGTTGTAAGTAATGCGGGCCTGCATATAGGTAATCTTTACAATCTTGTTGTGTGTACTGCTTTTTACCAGTAGTAGCAGTATCCAAGAGGAACTGGTGGAGGCAAAGTCACTCCTTCGGAATCCTATGGGAGTTGACATTCACACCCATATGTGAATTTCACAAACTTGGCCTGAGTGAAATATAAATTACGCTGCATAATTTGCATAATTTCCATGTTACACTTGTTACATTAAATTCCCGAAAGGACGCTGGGCTCACACCCCAGTCAACCAACAACCCCAATTTCTAACAGACGCCGTTATGCCATATGGCGTTATTCTATCACCATTCATGGCAAAGTTATAGCGCAGGAGCGTAATTTCATATCATTTCCCCATAATTTCACATTATTATGCGAAAGCAAATGACAAAAATTTCGCGCACCCCTGAGGTACTGGAGGCAGTATGAAAGAGTGCGTCGGTGCAAGCTACACAACTCCCTCGCTCCCCTACTCTTTAGCTTTCAGAGACAGTTTGGCAATGGAGTGAAGTGCCTAATGACGATGCTAAAATAATACGTAAATATGACACAAACATACGAAGGAGCATTTTGACAGGGCAGCAATATTTTTATGCTCTGATATCATTTTTCCCATGTTTTATAATGACATAGGCCCTCAGTGTGAGTGCCCCCGGTTATTACCCATCCTTGGAGTTACTGGAGGTGCTGCTAACTTTGGAGGTGTGGAAAATCAGGCCTTTATGAGGTGGACCTTCTGGGTCCACTAAGTAAAGTGGAATCAGTTGATCGAATTATGAGTCCCCAAGAAATTTCTGAGTTTTTCCTGAACTTTCAGCAAGAGAGTTCAGCTGCTTTTAGTAGGCACTATCTCGGAGCAAAAGGAAACAGATGCACAGTGGTCCTGTAGATAATTTCAATGGGGCTGGCATTACTAGGTCCATCAGAATTAAAGTGGCCACTCACAAGAAGGGCCTTATTGGTTCTGTTTACTTCACATTTTTTTTACATGTTCTCACTATTTTTTATTACTACTAGTGGGGATTAATTGATGCCACTGTAGTGGGGAACATTCTGACACAATGACGGCACACACACACACACACACGCCTGCATGCACACACGCACACGCACACGCGCACACACACACTCACACATGGGTGTGGTTCCACTGGTTCACACTTATTGAAAAGGATTTTGGACTGCATATAACCTAGGATTTTAGTTTTAAGTCAGAAATGTATGCTATAGGTTTATTCATACAGTTTCAGGACATTTTCAAGTAATCGTGAACATCTGCACAAGTCATACATCTACATCATTATTATTCAACAATAATCCCTGCAGGTGGTCCACAGCACAGGCAACTGGAATTGTGATGAAATGGTTATTACTACATCAAACATGTATTTCTCTATACCAGGAAAACGTTTTCTCTGGTGGAGAAATCCCAGAACAACCCCCTCACCCCACCCCCGGCTGTGTTTCATTGTTTTTTTTTTATGTCTGATTGTACATGCAGTAGACTTTTGGCAGTAAGAATAGATTTTCAACTAAGTGCGAAATACTACTGGAAGAAGCAGTGAACGCCCATAAAATTCTGTCTTAGTGGTTATTTACTGCTTTCCAGTGGCCATCCTCCTGCCGTCTCCCAGGAACAACTATCCTCCTGTCCCTACACCTACAGCTGCATTTGAATGTGCTATTCTACATTAGTGCGAAAAAATGTCCAGTTACTTGACTCTGTGCATCAGATGCTGCCATTTCCATCTATTGATGGGTTTGTTTATGCACCTAAGTTGAACCTATCAGCAGAAAGTAGATATGAAACATACTTTTAATCATTGAGTGATCGTTGGACTCGTATACAGTGCATGGTGTCACTGTGATCCTATGTTACTGCCCCATAAATAACCAGAAAATGTAGCTGACCTGGGAGCAATAACTCTAATGAGTACAGGATGGTATCCATCTTCCAGTGTCAGCAGTTGAGGTAGGGCCCGAGATCATAGGTCAGGCTCTTCCAGTTTATAATGCATTACCCTCCTCTCCGAGGCATGTCTTAGCCTGTCTTTTTTTTCATTATTTTGTACAGTAGCCCTCTACTACCTATTACTTTTGTTTTTATACACATCTGACTCCTCAATTCTGGGATTCACTTCTTTTTGCTTCGAATATCTCCACGATTAAGCTTTTCGTGTATATTTAAAACAATTGCATTAAATAATGTATTGAATCTCGAAATGTCATTTTCGCTGTAAATCAGTATAATCAGTTTTGATATTTGCATCGCAAGGACAAAATTGCAAATGCAATCATACAATAAAGAAAACGAACAAGAGAAATTTGATAATATAAATGTGCTACTCTTCCATATTAAATGTTTCTGACTACTTAGTGTCAGGTAGTACAGTGTGTTTATTTAAAAAATATATACAGGGAGAAACAGAATGCAGTCGTGTAAAAATGCTCCATTTATTAGAACCAAGGGACCTATTTACGAAAACGTCATGCAGTGCATCCCAAGTCACCTTGCTGCGCTGCACTGCGTGACAGGGAAAGGGCAGGAATGCACCGCATTTAAGGCAACATGGCGCATCCCTGCTTTTTCCCCTGCGCTGGCGCCCTTTTGGCAGCCTACCACCAACGCAGGCACCCTTATAACCTGGTGCAAGGGTGCCTGCGTTGCATGCAGGATTGTTTTTGTGCAGGAAGGCATACCTTCCTGCACAAAGACAATCCTGAGAGACATATTCCTCTTTCTATGTGTGCTGCACACATAGAAAGAGGAAGTAACAAGAAGAAATAAAGATATTTCTCCTTGTTGCGCTTCTCCTGGGAAGGCGCATCTTTTTGGCACATTCCCAGGACTACCAGTTGTGGTAAATCAGGGAATGTATCAAAAATCATGTGAGTTGCGTGGGAACACCGAACCAACGCCAATGGAACACCTCACTTTTGCAGAGTAAGGCAACGCAGCAATTTGCGCTGCGTTGCTTTACTCCTGATTTATGGAGCCACACACGTCCATGCAATGTGGCCTTGTGTGGCTTCATAAATCTAACTTAAGGTTTGCGTTGCACATGTACCACGTTGCGTGGTGCAAACGCGACACAAACCAATCGTAAATAGGCCCCCAAGTGTATGTTTTATTGCTAGCTTTTGACACCACAGAAGCCTTCATGGAGTTATGAGGTAACCTCTTGGTCATGAACGCCAGCAACCAGCATATGCTTTAGACTAATAAAGTTTAGTCTGACTAACACGATATTGCCCTTTGAGTCAAGGAGTACAAACGCCAATTTATTTGTTCCCACAGGGCCATAATTATACATTTACATCTGCCTTTTATTACTCATGATGCACTCAAGGCAATGGCCCAAGTTACTGCTTAAGTCTCTTCACAGGACTGTATTTTTGCTCTGGGACCCTAAAGGAGTCTCCCTCCCAAAGGGCAGTGCAAGGTTCACCCACCTCACAGAGTTGAAACAGCTGCTACCTGTGAATGTGCAAAGGTTCTCAGTGGCTTGAGCATTGCAAGGCAGAGTCCATCTGCAAAGTATGTGATACAATGCTATGAATATTTCCGTTCCAGGTATGTAACGAGTTCTGGCAGCTTGCATACAAATGATGGAAGCTTCAGCTCATGGTATATGTTCTTTTATGCCTAAATTCGTTGATTAAAGAGGACTCTACAGAAAGACGACTCAATTATATTCTCAGTGCGATAGTGAGAATGAAAGGAGCAAACCGCTTCAAAAACCCATGAGAGACATTCATTTTAATCATCTGGTTTTTAGAGGAATAATTGCTTTTACAACAATCCAAGCCACTTGTCTGAATATTTTGTGTAGCATATTAGCATTCACTAAATATTTTGCTAGTGTGCCTGCATCTTTACTTTTTTTTAATATATTTAACATATTTATACAATTTATGGACATTTGGGCGATTGTCACAGTTTTGCTGATTGTCAGTCTCTGATTTTAAACATGCTATACACAACTAGCAGTAGCTCACTACCAAATCTTCAAATAATCCGGGTATCTTTCCAGCCAAAACATCGCCTTATCCTTTGGAGAACTTTATTCCAGCCACTGTAGTTGGTGGACGAATCAACAATATAACACAAAGGGGGTCATTTTTTTGTTTAATTTCAAGGAAAAATCCCATTAAAATACCCCATCCCTCACCCACCACAAGTGCCATCAGCCAAATGGTTTGTTATGTTTCCAGCATCATGGGGCAGAGAGACTGATTGCCAATCCGAACACCAGTTTGCAGCACCCATGTTTTCCACCTTAGTGCACTTTCCCTCTTGCCCAATCCAGAATGGAGGGAGCTGCTTAAAGCCAGGTCAGAGGAGGGCATAATCCAATGAGTGAGATGTATCCTCTTCAGAGTGAGACCCATACTCCATCCAGCGAGTCAACCCTTTTTGGGTCTCTTCTGCGAGAGATATTGTATGCTTCAAAGAGCTTGGAGCCCACTGATTGCTTACCATTCGTTGGCTTCATTAGCACTCTTATTTGCTGCCTCCTCATTGGGCAGCGCGTGCCGGCTTCACTTCTTCTTCTATTGTGTGGAGCATGGACCAATTTCTGATTGCTTCATCTTGATTAGTGCGCCTCCGCTGCTTGTGCTGCGATTGAAGTGCTATTTTTATTTGTCTTAATTCATCATGTTATGTTGCTTCTTCACTCTCACCTAACCCTGTTGTCCATGTTGCTTTTAAAACCCCTCCTTCCCCCTGTTGTCCGTGCCTGTTTGTAAACCCCCTCCCTCCCCACCCATTGTCCATGTTGCTTTTTACCACCCTCCCTCCCTGTCATTCATGCTGCTTTTAACCCCTCTCCCTCCCCGTTGTCTGTGTTGCTTTCAACCTCCCTGCCCCCTTGTCCATGATGCTTCTTCTCCCCTTGTCCATGTTCCTTTTAACCCCCACTCCATTGTCCATGTTCCTCTTAATGCCCCCTCCCCTCCCTTGTTCGTGTTGCTTTTATCCTCCATCCCATATCATGTTGCTTTTAACCCCCTCCACTCCCTTGTACATGTTGCTTTTAACCTCTCCCATCACCACCCACCATAACAAAAAAAGCAATATGAAGCAGCCAGTACTGGCCACGTCATAGCACTTTTTTTTATCATCTCTTCACCCACTACTCTCCCTCCTGTTGTCCGAGTTGCCCATTCCCTCCCCCTTCCCTTCTGCTGTCTGCGTTGCCCACCCCATAAGAAAAAAAAGTGATATGATGAGGTCAGTGCTGGCCGTGTAATAGCGCTTTTTTGTCAACTTTTAGCCATACTGCAAGGCAGCCGTGCTGCTGTACAACATGGCTAAAAGACATGAGCAAAGCCACTAGCCATTGCATAGTGAGACCTATTGGTTTTGCCCATGCTTGTTACTTTGGTCAGTCCCAATCTGCTTGTGATTGAACAAATATTCATTTCCATTTCTCTTGAAAACACCTCCTCGAAATAATCAGAAAATAAGATAACGCGTCATACCTTTTAGAGACGCTGGCTTATTCTACAGAATATATTGGTGTTGAATTGACGTTATTGATTTGTGTCAAGTACCTGAAGTTGAGCTAATTATGTTTTTTGATGAAAAAGGTCATTTTTGTGGTTTAGTAAACTGAACCCAGAGTACATAAAATGGAACAGACTGTTAAACCGAATATCCTGTAACTTTAAAAAAATCTGTAGAAACCATATGAAAATGAAAAATGTTTGCACGTTTTCTTGACAGTGCCTATACCATCTGTTCGAAACATGAACCTTTATGACGTCGGGACCACGACCATGCGCGTAAAATGGGAGGCGGCTGCCGGGGCGACTGGCTACCAGTTACTATATGAGCCCGTTAATGCGACGATCCCAGCGACAGAAAAGGAGGTGAACAATACGAAGCATGCACTTCAGAAACTTTAAAACCAATGTTTACATTATGCGTTGCCAATCCTTGAGTCTGAAACCTTTCAGTTTGTGGTTGTACTAAAATAACGATCCAGTACTAAAGCTCTTGTATTCAGTCATACTTGACAGAGGAAACACGGTCTGGAGCCAGTATGTGAACAATTGTTGCTAACTGCTGTGTGTACATTTGTCAGGCAGATTTGCACATGCTGTTTGCATATTGATATATGCTGAGACGAATAGAACATGAACCTAGCCAGCAAGCACCAGTAAGCCACAAGGTGGGAGGCATTTAGTGTTTCTGATAGGATCTTGGAGCTGGAAGAGCCTTGGGGTTCTTTGATTGGCTACATTTCTGTACCGGTAGAAACGACAGTTACATTTTGGGCATACATTTATTTCTTGGATTAAAGGCTCCTGTTTCATTGGAAGGTTTTGTGTGATGCCATCGATTTTTCTGTAGAATTGTTTAGTTAGAGCAGGAACTGCCTTTCCAATTGAACATGTGACCTTTGACCTCTGAGAACAAGTGATAATTCCCTTTAGTCTGGGCATAGCTGAAAATGTAGTCTGTGTTTGAGTGTGTAATAAAGGCGTGATTGGAAAAGTTATCTTAGGCACACTGCAGAAAAAGTAAAAGATCTGAAACTCTGTTATCACCAAACTTATAGCTGCAACAGTGAGTGCAAACGCCTATAAATCAGACACCATTTTTTTCATTTTTTCTGCAGCAGCAATTGATGAGCTGTAATTGATTCTCCACAGTAGTGACTTTAAATGCGTGGTGTTTGCAGAATCATTAATTGTCATCAGCTTAGTAAAAACCAGTAGATTATTAGTCCAATAGAAATGTATTATTTTGTATGGTTTCAATATATCCCTAAAGCCTGCTTCCAAGTTCTATCTATACTGGTTGTTAAAGGCCCTGAACCAAAGTTATAGGCTTGAGCCGCAGTTGAGTATTGCCCAACAGCCGCTGGCATACAAACGGTTATAGCTCGAGGCAGGACATTCCTCCCCTGAAGGTAGACTGTTCTAAATTAAAAAGGGAGAAGCAGAAAGACAAACATTGGAATTTTAGAGTAGAAGGCTTATACCAGCCATTATTAGCCCTGAGCCACTTCATTGTGGTATTCTGTAGACAAAATACTTTACAAATAGATAAATAAAAAGGCATAAACAAATGAAATATTTGTCCATTATGTCGGTCATGATGCAAAAATTGACACAGCCTTGAGACAGGTTTAAGCACCTGTGATGAATCAGAAACTGAAACGTTGGAAGTAATTACTTACCTAAAATGGCTTGCTTTTCTACCCCACAGATGCGTGTTGATGCTTCGGTGACTAACGTAAGGCTGGAAGATTTAATACCCAACACCGAATACACGGTGACACTATATGCTACCTTTGATGAACTCACCAGCGACCCTCTCACGGCTCAGGAAGTCACATGTAAGTTTTGAGGCATATATGTTGTTATGTAGTACAACTAACGATTGGAAGCTCAAATGTTGAGAGACTCTTATCATCAGAATCCACTAGTTTTGCTGCACGCGATTGGATCCGAAGATGTGTTGCTGACACACGGCAGTTAAACAACGTGAAAATCGGAGTCAACCTGGTGTCATATGGCCCTCAGTAAATACATTTGTTCTGCTGCTCTTAGATGGACAAGTCTGTTTAAAATATTGCTAGTTTATTTTTGAAATGGTCAGAAATAATGGAGTCAGATGTGCGAAAGCAGACATCTGTGTCAAAATCTTGATGGTTGCATAGGCTTCAGGCAGGCATGTGCCTTGGCATGTATGCAGTGCCAGCATATTTTACCATTACTCCATCGGCAGATGGCTTTCATGAGGCAGTCCCCCAACCCCACAACCTCTCGCCACTTATCTCCATCCTACACTAGTTGATCACATTAAGCATTTACTTACGCAGACATAATTTTAGCAACATATCAGGAGGCAAGAGGGTAGAGAGCCAATGTGACTACATCTGTGGGAAGTTATTTGCAGTTCTATTGTTCGTACCCATCACATGCTGTCAATTAGAGGCAGCATCCAGCGACTGGATCAAAGGGAAATGTTTTACAATAGGGGGAGGAAGACAGCGGATATGACAATATTGTTAAAATAGAAGATTAATCTGTAAGCACTAACACATGCCAAAAAGTTCCCCCGCGATTGCTGTCTGCTCTCAAGATGTACTTCCTCAGCGGTTTCGCCACTGAGACAAACTGTGTGAGCATTATATATTATCAGAAGTCTCCACACATGGCCAAGTGTTTTAATACCATGAGAAAGCTTAGTGTACAATTCAAATACTGTGAACAACACTCATATTTATAATCCTTATTTTCATTAATGTCCTTTAATCTGCTGATTGCTGGGCAGGAGGCTGAGTGAGCAGGAGGTGGAAAAAACACACAAGGTCTGGTTTTTCGCGTGCTTTGCTCTGAGAATTAACATTACCATGAATGTGTTTTTGTTTTTACCCAAAGTGCCACTGGGCGGAGCTGGAAACCTAAAAATTAGAGATGTTACCCACAGCAGCATGAGAGTTTTGTGGGATGCTGCACCAGGAAATGTTCGAAAATACATTGTGAAGTACAAAACTGATGAAGAAACGGACTTCAAAGAGGTATAGTATAGCAGGACAAAACAGAATTTAATTCCTCCTAAGGTTGCATGGAATGGTTTAAATTAGAATTTTGCTGAGTAGTTTGTTAAGCATTTGGTGAACATGAAAGTATGAAATAACTCCTTGCAGAGGACTCAATTTGTATATAGAAATCACAAGCTTAAGAAAATAGGATTCTGAAAAAAAAAACAATTCTAGTGAAATTATGACGATATGCTGAGAATTTTTCGGAGGAAAAACTACAGGATTTCCAGTTTAATAATGGCTTTTTTTTAAAAAACATCACAAGCCATTTCTCCACCGAATATAAAGCATCATTTTGATACCGGATGGTCAGACCACCGCCCGCCATCACGGCGGTCCAGGGACCTACCGATAGGCCGGCGGCGGTCCACCCGCCCAATTAGAATTTGACCGCAGTGGTGGCGGTCAAAAGTGCTTTTTTCTACTGCGGCTTGTGCTGCGCCCCAGGAAAAGGGCCACAGCACAAGCCACAGTAGAAAAAAACACTTTGTGCACATCTATTCACCGTGTGCCAGGCACCATTTGGTGCCTTCCACACGTTGCATGGATGTGTGGGGGGGCACTACATGTGACCCCAGGGCCATTTAGCAGTAGTCCACGGGGGGCCCTGTTTGGAGCCTCCAAAGTCCTTTTCCGTCTGTCTTTTCATGGCGGTCGGACCACCATGAAAAGGGAGTCAGAAAAGGACATCGTAATCCCTGCGGTGGTGGCTGCCAGGCACCGCCGCAATGTTAGGGATACGATTCAAACCACCACCACCACCCTAGATCCTGTCGGAGGTGGTGGTCTTTTCCCCCTGGCATCTGCGGTCCGACCCCATGCATTGAAATGCAGCGGTTGGACGGATGGTCTGTGTGTCGGGTGGACCGCCACCGACGGGCTGTCCGTGGCGGTCTGCCCGACATTGTAATCAGGCCCATAGTGTCTCCCCTCACCCTTTGACTAATCTATGGCAGTTGGTGCTGCACTAAGACACTAATCAAAATAGTGTAAATAGAAGAACTTGATTAAGTAATACAAGCAAAGGACTTGAATAGCAGCTTGCTGAGCAGATGGTAGCTCGATGTCAGGTGCAGGTGGCAACGCCATCAACTGGATCCTCTAAGCATTGTTACACTAGAGACCAGCCCGATGTCATGCTCCAACTTTACCTCTCCCACCGCCGCTGTGAAATGATAATGTTTCTATGCCTCAATTTTATGGCAGTTGCAACCTATGAAACATCACCATGGCTTTACTTTAATGGCAGCCATGCTACCACTGTGATTTCTGCTATTACAAGCAGCTGTTCCTTTTACCAGTGAGACTACTGGCAGCCACCTGGGTGCTGTTCTAGTGGCAGTCAGCGTACATAGAGAGGCACTCCACAAGCAAATGAGGACAGATGCACTGTTGCAGACACACAGGTAGTTACAGAACAGGTAGCAGGACTACTCTCTCGAGACTAGTCTACACAGCCTTTTCTCTAAGAGAGAATTGTGGTAATGAGGATCCCACAAATTAGCCTGCACCAAAGGTGGACAGGAGTGCACCCATGCAAAAACATAGTACTGAGGACCCTGCTTCGTGATAGATTGCCATAGCAAATCCCAGAAGATTTAAAGGCTCCCAGAATTTGAAAGGGGTTTCTGGTGGCATTCCAGCATGTTAACATTTAGTGCAGGATTTGACATACTAGCCCTCGATTCTCTAGAGATTGTGATCTCACTCTAAATGCTACATGCCATAGTTGTCCTACGGAGCAGATATGTTGCTAAGCCAAGGTTCTTTGTGTTAGATATAGTCCCAGCTGACGTTAGACCATAAGGTTGTGGATTTCATTGTTTTCCTCACAAGTACTTTGTTAATGCTGTTTCTCAGGTGGAAGTCGATGGAAGGACAACAAGCACGGTACTAAGAGATCTCTTCTCTCAAACTGTGTATGATATAAATCTTTTAGCCGTATACGATGAAGGCACATCTGCACCAAGGATCGGGCAAGCTACCACAGGTGCGTTTTCAACACAGATGGTGTATTTACATGCATAAATATTTAATCATTCTCAAGATTGTCTATCAGATTATGATTGGAGAGCTGGCATACATCGTTTTTTATAGAACCTTAAGAAATATTATACTTTGCATTTGGAGGATAGAAGGGTTGAATAGCCTATTAAGGGACTTCACTCTGTTCTATGTGCTTTTGGATGGTAACAAAATAATAATAAAAACAAGTATTATCTGTCCACTGTGCATTTTTGATTTGTATTTTTATCATACTTTCCCTATTCTCTCTAATGTCTCGTTTGACACTTCCTATTTTTCACTTGGACTGTTTGTTTAGCTGATTTATGATCTCAATTAGATTTTGACAGAGTGGGAGTCATGCCAATAATCATGATCACTCACCTCATTTAGAGTTGAGTGAAGCACAGTGTCGCTGACAGCAGAACCTCAGCTGGCCCCTCTGTTGGAAACCTGTGACCTAATGGTCTGTCTGCCACAGGGCCATCAGGTCACATTGTCTTTCACTCCACCCGATGTTGCATGGGGACACCCTCACTAGATTTTCCGGCCTGGGACTGCCATATGAGAAAATTAGTTGCACACCAGGTCCATTGATTTTATTTTCTTAAAAACGAACTCCCAATTTGGGAGTTTATTCTCTAGAGACAAAAAAAGCATTCTAAGCAGGTGCAACAAACATGGAGCCCGTTAGGCAAACCTTTCAAGCTGCAGTGCAACTACAGCAGCTGCTGATGCTCTGAAGGCTGAGAGATTATCATTGGCAGGAGTGGATCTCAATATGGTGGCTGATCCTGTGGCAGAGCCACATGCCACGGTCTAACTCACTCTAAACCCTATGTGTGAATAGAAGAACAGAGCAATTGTGATTGGACCTATGTCTTAAATGAACAATAATGTAATCGCAAAATGTGAAACTGTGCAATAAAGTTAATATCCAGAACCAAACTCAGAAATACATGTGTATAATATACAAATATACACAAGATTCATTGAGGATACATCATTGCAATAGTTTCAAGTTTATTTATTTGATTTAGTTCTCTGCTGAGAACTACAAATTTCTAAAAAGATAATAAAAATACATTTGTTATTTAAAAATTGGTAATTGATCATTCTAATACAATTTTAAAAAGGTTTTTAAAAATTTAAACAGACTATAACACATTAATTCATTAGGAGGTGACTTAAGAAGCGTAATCAATTGCAATAAATCCACAGATAAGTGACAGATCACACTTAAAATGTTGATGGGCAGAGAAATCTTTTTTATAACTGAGTTATTATCATTTTATAATTTTCTTAAATTGCTGGAAAAAAACAGTGCTGCGACACTCCTCTGCCTTAGTGGAGGAGCTGCCACTGTCCATCTCTGAACTTGATTGCTTAATAATGAGCCAAACTGGGCAATCTTAGACAGCCAACGACCTCCCCTTCACACCATAATGTGTTGATAATGAAAGTCCAGTATGGGATTAAGGAGATGCTCCTGTCTTTTAATATAGTAGGAGGGGCGAGTGGACAAATGCAAGAATGAGTGTTATCTCTTTGAATGTTGTCCAGACATCAAAATATTTCTGAATAGGTAAATTGTGAGCCTGGATTTTGGCCAGTTACGTTGAGAGGTGTTGGTCTCCCATGACCCCTTAAACCAAAATAAATGCACATATTATTTAGGCCTGGAAGGAATTTCAGTTAAGCCAATGTAATGGGAAAAGTTCCGGTGATTTCGCCTTGCTCTTTGATGAGGAATTATCAATAATTACACGATTACTACTGCTCGCATAATTTTGGGGAAAAAATCCTACCAGGAGAGCACATTTAGCAAGCATGAGTGGCTGCTCACGCTTGCTAAAAGTATTCTGCTGTACATAGCACTATTTCTTAGTGCAAAAATGCATCCTCATGTCCATTTTGGACGAGAGGGTGCATTTTGTGTTAAGAAAATAGCTCTAAATGCTGGGAGTAAGAGGGGAAAATTCTACCCTACGGGTACATTTAGTGAGTGGCCGCTCATGCTTGCTGATTGTGTTCTGCTGCATTTAGCGCTATTTTTAGCACAAAAATGCATCCTTGCTTCCATTATGGATGCGAGGGGGCCTTTTGTGCTAAGAAATAGCACTTAACGCAGAATTACTCTTCTTGCATAATTCCATACACATATAATCTCGTGGAACTCATAGGTAATTCCGCATGATTATGCTACACAAAATTATGTGAGTTATTCCCACTTTCAATATTATTTACTTTTAGCTGTTCCTATTCTTCTTTTGAACAGTGATCAAACCTGCAGATTATTAAAATTGTCATGAAATATTAATGAACAATCCCCAGTGCCTGTCTCCTATAAATGGTTAGATCTGGGATCTTAGTTTTCTTCTTTCCTTGGTCTGCTGTTCACAATCCTCCTTATGTTGTTTAAATGTTTCTTCCTATTAGATCCTGTTCCAGCACCACAGAATCTAAGGTTCTCTGAAGTAACAATGAACAGTTTCCGGGGAACATGGGACCATGGCGCTCCAGACGTGGCTCTGTACAGGATATCCTGGGAACCCGTTGGCAACGCACAAAAGAAAGTTGATGTATGAAAGTTATCTTTGTTATTACTTTCCAGGCACAGTAAGAAATTAGATTTTTCAATAAATAGAAGTGTATTTTAGTTTAACAAGTAGTTATTACTTCACCAGATTTGTATCTCGATCAAAGCCCCCTGTTTGACTTGGCAAATCTGTTATGTTATGTTAGGGAGTTTATAGAGCGCTTGGTTACTCCAAATGGAGTGTCCCTGTGCTGAGATTCCACCACTGGGGGCCTGTTTGTCCTGCTCTGGGTTACGTTCAGTGTAGCCTACCTAGTCTGAGGCGCTCATTTTTGCCTAAGAAAAGCCAGGTCTTCCGTTTTTTTGGAACTGAACTTCTGATGGCTCCATTCTGAGATCCAAAGGCATAGAATTCCAGAGTCTGGCAGCACGAAAATTGAAAGAGCTACCTCCCAGACTCATTCTATTGACTCTGGGGATCACAGTCATTGCAGTCCCAGAGGACCTGAGGTATCTGTTCGGAAGGTAGAATTTAATCCGAGGAAAAAGGTAGCGTCGGCCTCTCTGATTCAGAAATTTATAGCAAAGTGCTTTAAAGGATACTCTATGCTTGATAGGGAGCCAAAGAAGTTGAACCAGTCCTGTACTTATAGGGGAGTATTTTGGAACATTCAGTAGTTATGCCTTACTCCTTAAATTTCCTAGGCTCCTCTGTATTTTCTCCCAGGGAATATGTCAATCATGTAAGGCCATTGGCAATACCCCATGTAGTATTTTTTGTTGTTGTCAATATATGAGGCATGCTCTGATGGCAGACACTCCTTATTTGTACCTCCTTGTAAATGACTGTGCCTGCTGCCACCTCAACCCAAGCTTTTCAGTGACTGGCTGTGTTGGCAGCATTATTCTTGCATTTGGGCACCGGCAAAGACTAGTTCTCTGAAGTGACCAACAGTCATAAAATATGGCCCAAGGCCGGCTTTAGCGCTGGTGGCATCCGGTGTGACAACCTTTTTTAGTGCCCACGTGACCTCCTCCTCAGATTCCCTCACTACCACCTGGCAAAAGGGCACCTCATCTCTCCATAGCTCCTCTCTCGCATACATTTCATTTGTTTTAAAGCGCTGGTAAAGGCTGGCTTTAGTAAAGACAAACATTGACTTAAAACCAGTGATTGTGAATATGTGCCATCGATTTATGAGCCTCACACTTGGAGCCCTCTTTTTCACGCGGCCACTGCTGAACGACAGGGTTCTGCTCAAAGAAAGGATTATAATCGGCCTAAAACAAGTAAAATGTCCCAGTAATGTTGTAGGATTGAGGGGGAAAGGCTCTCGCTAAAATGAACATTGATTGAATGGAAATCACTTTTGAATGCTGCAGTTCAATTGATAATTCTAATGAACAAACAGGTGGCAGTTTAATGCAACGATTCTAATAGAAATACACAAATGACCTTCCCATAAATGTGTTACTTTGCTTTCTCTCAGACGATTGTTGACGGTGATAAAAATACAATGGTGTTTGAAAACCTGGACCCCGACACGCCCTACCTGGTTGCTGTTACTGCAATCTATCCTGATGAGTCTGAAAGCGAGGATCTTACTGGCACCGAGAGAACATGTGAGTATTAATTTACTGGGTGGCATAATCTTGCTAGACAAGAGAGTCTAATCCAACGCTATATTTCTATTTAACACTGCAGATCAGATAGATTTTTTGGTCGTATTTTTCTAAAATGATATTACTGTCCACCAAATACAAATGGGTGCTCATTATTTATTTATTTACAGAGTCACCAGTCCGGGTATTAGAGCACTGTACATATAGCAAACAGGTCATACATACATGAAAACCAAGTGCTGGGAGCAGTGCAAAACAAAAACAGATACAGTAAACCACAGCGAAACGGAATAATTCTGCTAAACAGATTTTACACCATCAAATAATAAGTTATGTATTGTTTACTGATAGTTCTGTTTGAAACAATCAAGTGCACCTTTTAAGTTTGATAAAAGTTTCGTTTACAAAGAGCAGGCGTGCTCTTCTGTGGGCTGGTTGTACTGTGAGACTATTTCAGGTGTGCAGAAGGAGCAAACGTGGAAGAAAAGCATATTTAGGGAAACCTGTTCGGGAGAAAGTTTCTTTATGAATCTGCTTCTCTAACTTCTTTCAAATGAATAGAATTCCCTGGATTTCAAATCCATCCTGTTGAAGGCCCTTCACGTCGAACAAATTCCACGCAGTCTTTTTTTTTCTCCAGGATCTCTCAGATTCCCTTTTAATGCAGGAATTTCCTCCATTCACGCCATCCCACCCCATTTACAAACCTCCACTTCCCTCGCCCACTCTCTCTTTATTTCTCTTTCTTCATCACTCATCTTATACCATTGTGAACCCCCTTTCTCGTTCAACTGTTTGCTCCTGCCGACTCCCTACTACTACTGCCAAGATACCCCTAGTACCTCTGACACTTCTTGTATCCTCATACCGCTATCCCTCCTTTTATAATTGCACATCATTTACCCCTACCTATAGCCTCAGACTGCTACCCTTAACCTAGCTCCCCTGTTCCTCCCTATTCTGTACAACCTCAGCATTACCTATGCTATATCCTTGTATATGTACGCACTGGGCACTTCTGCAGACATGGAGATGAGGGTTCCTCTCCACATACAGAGAAATTCTATTATTTGCTAATAGTAATTAGGAAATAGCAAAGTTGATTTTCTCTTGCAGAAGTGTTTATGACAAGTAACGCAGATCGCTTTATTGAGTTGAATCCTATGTGCTGGTAGTGTTTCTTCTGAAAGCAAGCATCCCTGAAATGGTAGTTGTTGGCATACCCAGTACATATGTTCATTGCCATTGCTGTGTGCTGATTAGGTGAGTCTGTCAAAGAGGAAGTAGAATTGGGCTACTCTGTTGTATTATCATTGTCTTAGGGGATTTTGCACGTTTCCTTTCAGGGTTTTTGTCATTTTAAATATTAGAGCAGCATGCATTCTCAGAATATTGATCAAACGTTTCTATTCTTTTTTTTCCACAGTACCAACGACTACAACTCCAACTCCAGGTAAGAACGTGACATAGAAACACCCTTTAAAGCCTCTGTTACCATTTGCACCCTGGAATTACTCCCAAGATTTAACTCTATGCATGATTGAGCCAAAGCATGTAACATTTATAGATATATTTAATTGCATGCTTTGCCTTAGAAAACTTGCTGTACAATAATATTTCATAATCATACGTTATTTGAAGGTAAGATGTTCATGTGATAAACAGGTATTTAGTTTAGACCACCCGGGGGACATATCACATTGGCTCATTTCCAGAATAACAACACATTTCTCAGTGGCTAGTTTCTATCTCTATGTTTTGAAATCTCTCAGCACTAAACATCACTGCTGCCTCACCCACATGACACACAGCCCAAACCCAACGACACCCTCATCACAGCTCACTCCATGCCATCACGCCTCACTCCAGCTTCCTTCAGCGAGGGTTTGATTTGTAGTGACAATATTTCTCCTGTATCCTATACCTAGTAGAGTGTGCTATCAAAGCTGGCAATTATGCTTTCCCAGTGTGTGGTGTTGCTGTCTCGGGAACCATCTGAAAATCATTTAATGGGAAATATCAGATATCTGTGTCTCTCCTTTTCAGAACACACATCATTGATATAAAGAAGATGAGAAATCAATTGCATCTCACTTCTTCCATTCACTCTGGCTTGGCCAGACACATCCTACTTTGGAGAAAACCAATCGAAGCGCTCTCTCCTTCTCACTCGCATCTTTATTATATGTCAATGAGCACAACTGTTCAGTGAATGGGGACACTTAAGTAAATAATCCTGAAGGTCCTTCTAGCCTAGATGGGTCTTCGTAGAGTTATCTCTCAGTAGTGTGTCTGTAATCGGGGTGACTGAGCAGGGCAACGTGTGCAACTTTACCCTTTTAAAAAATGTTATTGCATGTATTTATCCATTTGCCACCGATTCTCATGAAGATGATAGCAACAAAGCATAGTGTTTTGACAACAATAGAAGAACTTAATCTTGAATTCTAAAAGGGGATACACTCGCGGCATAAAACAAATTATTTCCGAATACCATCCGTATAGTCCCGTTAACTATTGTGGTATCAAAAGCGCTGCACCTTATTTGATGTATCTCTTGTTCTTAATACATATATGTTGCCCGTGTATCTTTCAATCTAGAAGGACGCCAACAACCGTCCTATGTATTCCGGTCTCCTGCCGAGTATGGCCTTTGAGCATAGATATATATATATAACACCATGACAGCAGGTCTGTGAGCCCCCCCCCACCCCCCCATATCGGCTGAAGTCCTTCAGTGACTAGGGAAGAAAATGTGCACGGGCCATCTCAGGCTTTGCTGTCCTAGAACAGCGGGAATGTTCCCAGGCAAACACAAATGCCGAGAAGACTGGTCCTCACCCACGCCTGCTTCTGCGTACACACACTTCCTTTGACCACTAAATGATCTTTGCAAAACCAGCCAAAAACCTGAGCTTCTGCTAAGACAATGACCTGAGAACGAACTTAATTTTAAACATGATGAGCAAACCGGTGCACTTTAAACAGAGAGAGCTAAGGTGGGAACCATAATGTATCTCCGTTAGTATGTACACAGTCAACACTATGATATGGAGCAGGTGAGAATAGTGAAGTGTACAGATCAACAGATCATCTGTCTAGAATATGACTGTCTGATACATAACCACCTGCAGTAAAGATATGCGGTACCTCTACACTTAGAAGCCTTCACTGATTCTTTCCAAGAGTCAGGACTCAAGTTCCTTCACCATTATGAGTCCCAGAGCGAAGGTGCCTAGAATTCAATTCAAGATGTGGGCTATATAAAATATGATTTGTTACTTTTACTGCGTCCATTTTTAGCATTTATTATTTTTCTGTGACTCGTAGCCAGCCATATTGGCAAAGTGATCTTTTGGTAACCGAGCCAAAGCCATGTGATAAATAAATGTTTAATGGGTAGGAAACTCAAAACAGTTTGCCATTTGGAAGGGATTGTGCTTATTTTATATTGTGTCAAGTTATTTGCATATAAAATAATCTGTTTTTGCAAACATTTTGCTATCAGTACCTTACAATGGCACAATTTTGCTCAAGAATAAAAATGGCCTAGGCAGATCACTAGTATCTTGCTCTCAATCCAACACCTAGCTTACCCAGAAGGAGTTTTGACATGGCCATGGGAAGCGTGCACATAGAGTGTTTCTTGCTGCACATGTATAAATTAAATTTGAGGCAACATTGGTCAGGACAAGACTTAAAATCCTCTGCTTACCTACTAATACCTGCCAAAGTTTCTCCATGTTATTCCCCACAAGATATTTGGCTAGTGTGTCTCTAGCTGCTTGTTTCTCCCTGGCTATCACTTATTTCTGGTGGTCATAACAGCATCAAGATTACTTGGATGGTGTTTCACTTTGTGGTTGAATAATCCTGAAAATTACAGTGTGCTTAATCAGAACCTCCATAACCTTAGGATAGCCTTGAAGGTTCTATAACCCATCACATATGCCAGCCAAAAGGCAGATAAAATCCTACTTGACCAAAATCCAAGAGTTTTGACATACCATAATTATAAAGATGATTACGTTTGCAGTGTGTATGAGAAGAGTAAGCTTCAGTTAGCCTAACACTCTATAACATTCACCTGGGTGTGTACCCAAAGACTGTATGTACATTATGGAATGCCCTACCATCTACAATCCTGATGACCCCTAACCTTATGCCTTTCAACAAAAAGTTAAACTCTTCCCCTACAAACACAAGTCTTGTGCATTAAGTATTTTTTGTCTAATGTACAATCATAATGTTATGCAACCCCAGTGTCCTCTTAGTCTCACCTCAGTTGCACGTAAGTGAACAGCACATGATTTTATGATGAATTTCTCAAACAATACCAGTTATTTCACATATTCCCTGCCTTTTCCTTTCATATTTCTTCATATTTGCCAAGATTCCTTTTTTTCTCTCTCTCCCTTCTTTCTTTCCTCACATACTAGTTACCTTACTTTCCTATATTTTTCATTTTTTTCAACATGCGTTCCTGTGTTCTTCCTTCCATTTCTTTAGTTTGTCCTTCTGTCCTTTCCTTTTTCCCTCCTTCCATTCCTCTCGCTCTTCCACATGTAACTCTCCACCTCCTTACTTATTTTTTCAAAGCCCAATCCTTGTTTTATTCCGTATATTCAGATTCAGTTTTATCAGTAAATACATGTTTACGTCCCTATCTGAATTTTGTGATACCAATTCTTTTCATTAACTTTGTTATAGTTCTAAAGAGTGGACCACGTAACCTGCAAGTGTACGATGCAACATCCAGTAGTTTGACTGTGAAGTGGGATCATGCCACTGGTCGGGTTCAGAGATACAAAATTGCTTACCAACCTTCAGTGGGTGTCGGGCCAGAACTAACGGTAATACATGTTAACATGCTTAACTTTATAGAGATTTAAATATTGGGATGATATTTCTTGGGGTGACAGTTACCTAAATTAACAAATCTCGACATTGTACAATGTTCAAATCTTATGTGTACATTACTCTGGGCAATGGTTTTCACAACAATCAACACAATGTGCACGCTAATCCAATTGAGGAGCAAATAGTGAACCTAATTTTGTCCCCAGTTTAGCATCATCATATTAACACTTGAGAAGCTTATGATGCATGGTGCATATGTCTACCTTACTTGCTTTAAGTAGGGTCTTTTGACACTGACGTCCTAAACATGACCTTAGACTAGAGACATATTAGAAAGATTTCTGAGGGAATTATGTTTTTATAGACCAAAACCACAAACAGTAAGAAAGAGAGGGAAACTGATTGTTTCTTTGAACTCTACCATGTGCTTTAACATATCCATCTTATATCTAGCTCACTGTGCTAGATTACAATTGTAACTTATGAACTGCACAGTAACAAAAGAATCTCTGTGACAAAAGCTGTAACCCACTGAGCTATGCACATAAAATATTGTTCTTTGTCATGCATGGCACACATTCTTTGCAACAGGCAAATTAACCCTCTGCGCTACTGATGATGAGTCAAAACTGCCACTAGGCAAAACTCCCATCTCTCTCCAGCAGTTACATTAATCACCAGAGTTAACCTGACACTTTTATTGTTGCCTGAAAACTGCTGAATATACAAGGAACTTTGCAGTGCTTTTAAAACTGCTGCACTGCTATAAAACCGGCCCCCATTAACAAAACCAGCCCCCCACTCTTGCAGCCTCCCAGGAAAACACCCAATGCCCGGTCCGGGCTTGCCCAAGATGGCAAAGCTGCCTCGTGGAGCAGGCTCCATGTGCTCCCGGGAAGGTACAAGAGATTTATAGGCAGCAAAGTATCAACTTTGCTACAGCTGCTCACTGCAATACGTTACATTAATTTCGACTTGAGGTACAAGTCGGGCTTAATGTAACAAGTTGTTTGATACCTTAATGTGCTCACTTTGGATGCACCGTTCAGAGGTTAGCACAGCTGAGGGGGTCAGTGTGTTACCCTGTACTCCCCATTTGGGTGACTTAGGGGTCGATTCCGATCTCGTCCGGAAGCGCACCGAATACGATTCGTCCGGAAAAAATACGTGCCGAATGCGGGTTTCCCGACCGATTCGAACAGTCGTCCGAACGAGCAAGTACGATGCGCACGAACGCGAAATCGCCGACCGACTCGTTTCCGGCTCCGAACCGCTCCGTATGACTCGGTCGCAGACTAACTGTACCGCGCAATGGAGTCGATTTCCGACCGAGCCAGTACGATGCACGATTCGGACAGCCGGATCGAGTCGGAGTCTCCGGCTCGAAAAGCTCCGGGAGCGGACTTCGGGGGTCCGTGCCAGACCCCTTCACCCGTAGCCGAACGAGTCGAACACAGGGGGACCCAAGGGTCCCCCTTCACATGCATGTACGGTGCGGATGGCACCAACGCTGTACCCACTGCAGGGGCGCCCTGTGCGAGACGTACCTATTCAGCTGTGCGAGGCCATGCACGCGTCATACGACCGGCTCCCATTGACTTCAATGGGAATCCGACCGAGACGAGTCCGTCAGCATGCAGCAGCATCGTACTCGCTCGGTCGGACTCCAGGGGTACGGCTCGGTCGGAAAACACTCCGGATCCGGCTCGGTCGGAGTGCTTTCCGACCCAGATCGGAATCGACCCCTAAGTCTTTACAAAGTAAAAACGGTTGTTTTGCGTGTCTTACCGTCACGACATGTAAAGTACATGTCCCGCCTGTGTCATTTGTTGCACTGTGCCTTTAGGGCTTGTTAGGCCTACCAGAGGGGTGACTTACACACATGTCCACAGAAAATGGTGGCTTTGCCATTGCTTTCAATGGCAAAGTCAGGCTAGTAGTGCTCAACAGCTTTACCAGCCTGCAGTGGCAGACTGGGGGACTTGTTTTACTTGAGTGACCTCCAGGGTGGCACAGTCAGTGCTTCAAGCCCTTGGGTACCGCTTTAACTTACATGCCCTGGGCACCAAGGTGCCATTTATTAGAGACTCATGGGTAAGTTAGACATCTCCAGTTGAGTACAGCCAATTCAACATACACTTTAAGTTCAGGGCACTGACACTGAGGCCTGGTTTGCAGGCCTTAGTGCGCTCTCAGAGTTGAAGAAACAACAGCACAGTTGAAAAACCTAGGGGTGGCCATACAAAAAGAGGCATTTCCTTACAAATAGGATAAAGGGACACAAAAGCACCAGCCCAAAATAGTTCTCCCGGGTGGAAATCCTATTTAATTAGCCCAAATACACCAGTTATCAGGTGGGAAAAGACACATTGATTGTATCCTGTAGAGGTTTACATTAAATTTAAACAACATCTAGCATTCCACCTATATGATAGTCAGTTGCATGGAGTGTTTTCATGAGGCATGTGCATTACATGTTTTTCTATAAATGGGCCTTAGCCCAGTACTGTTAAAATACAAGAACATTTACCAAGTACAATGCAAACTTCGCAACTTCACCCCGCGATTTTGTCTAGCTGAACGGTACTCGTATGTTTTGAAATAAACAACGGAGCTTAGCCAGGGCTGCACTGCTGATTCTAACCTCATCATACCAAAATTCTTACTCTCTAGAGGTTATTAAAACCATCTCTACTCAAAATATAACAAACCCATTTGTAATATTTTAAGATCAGAAAGAGTGTGAAACCCTTGGACAACAAACATCAATTTAAAAATTAAAACCGTGAATAGTAATTGACAAGTAATTTACTCTATGTTCAATCGCCAAAATGTTTATAAAAATACCGTGCAGCAAACCACAGGAAAAACATGAAGCCCCACAAACTCCCACACAAAGGCATTCCTTGTTGGGTAGAAGGTGAAGCGCCCTCATGTTAGAAAGACCTGATTATTTTTACATAGTGACCCAAAATATAGGCAAAAAGAAAGCCACGTCCTTCTCTGCACGTCACATTCCAACGGTTGAAAAAACACACATTGCACTCTGGATCCGATTTCTTACACAAAATGTTCTTTTATCACAAAAGGCAGCCATTTCAGTGACTGTCACAAATTCTGCCTATGGAGGTGGGTGGACCTGTTCTCTTTTGTTCTTTGTTCCGCGCATTTCAGCCTGAGCTTTATATCTAGAAAAGATGCATCATATTACATCAATGTTATGTTTGTTCACCATGTTGAACTTCCTATCCACCAAGGAATTTCATCTTGTTATCATACAAGATATATGGACTGACTTTTGAAATAAAATTTGTATGACCAGATTGTAGTCATAAAATCCTAGTGTTGCCAAATATAGCTTTTGGGCGAAAATCACCAACACCATTATCTAACAAACAGCACCAGTTGATTTTTAGTTTTCAATGTTATCCTATTGGTGAGGCTGCTTCAAATGCACATCGGATACATTTGAAGAGGGCCTCTCCCAAATACTATTGGATTTGCAACACTCAAATCTATGGGCAAAGGAATTCTCTGCAGAGGAAGGGTGCAACTGCTGTGTGGGCAGAGATTGGGGGCAAATATCTTATAGTATTCGGAGCTAATCCTTTTGTTGTCATTGGGTGAGGTTTTTCTTGGAAGAAGCATATCTTCACATGCCAGCCAAACGTCAGGCATTTTTGGTATTTAGATCCAGAATTGGCACAAAGGTGTACAGTAAAGGATGAGAGAGTTCTTTTCTCAAGGACTGGCATCTGGATATATTGGTCTTGCACGTTTAGAAGATTTAGAAGAGTCCTATACCATAGTGCCCACCTGAGTCCAAATGAAATGATTGCACCAAGTTTGTTAGGTTCATGTATGTGACACTGTGGCATTGTGTAGGACCGACATAGTATTTGTAGATAAATGTCTCTCCATTCTAATATTACTTCTCACGCTCAGCCTTCAGGGGGAGGCTTGCAATGTGTGGAACATTTGGATGTGTTTCTGTTTCTAAGCCAGCACTTGAAGAGCTTTCAGTTGAGTGACTGCCTTATATTGCCTATGATGTAAAGTGAATCAAGTTTAGGTGCTGATTGCATGTCAAAACGCATGTTTCTGTAAACCACAAACAAGCTTTCCGTCCTTTCATCATCTTTAAGGAACTGAAGAGGATTCAAACAGTTAGTGAGACGGGACACATGCTGGGACTTGACAGCTGGAAATGGCATTTTCAGCATTCCAAATGCTGCTCATAATTACTGTGCAGAACCTTCCAAGACCAAGAAAGATATTCCCTCCCAGATTGACTTTTGGCAGCCTTTGCAGCATGGGTTCACTCAAATAAAAACATGTAGTTAGGTTCTGCTCCTTTGGTGCCCTCAACACGATCTTTTATTTTTCATTATGAGGTTTTTGAGAAAAAAAAACAGTTTGCTTATCCCAGGAATGTTTATAGACACTGAGATCATCCCTACAGTGAATATATGGTTGAATGGAATAGAGTTGGGAGACTGTCGTGTAGAAAAGTTTGTGCTTGGTCATGGAAAAGCCACAATGCCTTAACGACGACAGCTTCTCTTGAAGGTGGACATCTAACGCCAAAAAGTAAATACATCTTTCACTTATATTTACACAAGTTTTCCTGAAAGATTTATATTTAATTAACTAAATGGCAAAAATACCATTATCTTATCATTATTTTTGGAATTTGATATCGACTGAGCCTCTTACCAAGAAGCAAAGAATCACTAACAGATAATGGGCCCGATTCACACAGTTTTTACTGTGAATTTCTTATATTTGACTTGCCTCTCTTCTGAAATCCAGGCGTAAACCCAGAATATACCAGATCAAGTTACAACTACTCATTGCAAACTCTTAATGAATTGTGCCAATATGTTTAATGCAGTGAGAGTTACTCAAACCTTTATTGCTTCACATGAAACGCTATTGTGTGCCCAGTGCATAGTGTGTATGTGTGCGTGAAGGTGGGTGGGTATGTTGGGTGAGTGTGTGCGGCTATGTAATGTCTCCATATTTTCAAGATTTCAGGATTGACAGAACTCTTATTAGACAGGTTACGTTTTCTTCTAAGATTTTATGCAGCAATGTAATGCCAGAGTTAGAATGATGTTCAAATTAATATGGGTATTGGTTGTTGTAGGAAACATAATGACCTTGGAGGGATGGTAATTTTCTCACAGTGGGCAGAAAAGGTTCACAAAAATGTTATTTTGCAACATGATAGGCTATTTTTAAGATATCCACGACTTCCTAAAATAGGTTATATTTAGCATCATGGCTTCCTATGGAAAAGTGACCTAAATATGGACCCCATAATATGGTGTGCCAAATGGTTGACTCAAATACACCGTTGACAGTGATAGTTTTCATGATAATAGCTGGTACAAAAAGATGCTTTATGTTCCTACCACGTGTTTTCATTTATAAACTGCAGATTGGGTTCCTGAAACCATTGCCACTCAAAGTCAGATGGCAACACACAAAAGCTCAAACCCATTCTTTACAACTGAGTTGACGAGAAGTGTAAAAATCATGTTGGTCTTTTGAGTAAGAATATGGCTGTGAGCAGCATCCTCTTGCATGCTTTTAATGCAGCATTACCAGTAAGTATGCATTGGAACTGGAAGGGGAGCAGTGGAGCACTCGAACACTGGATCAGTGTTCCCGCTCCCGTTTTTTCAGTGGAGAGTCACAAATGGCTTGACTTCTTTTTATTCCATGTTATAACGGAGACTACAAGCAGTCTAAGAGGAACTATCAACAAAAGAAGCAGCATACCGACCAATGACTGTATTTTCGAGACAAGAAGGCACCGGTGTCCTACTGAAGACTGTTGAGATCATAGGATCTTTTTAACCAGTGTTCTCTTTGCTATATTGTTTCTTACTTTTTATGCTCTCTAGGTCATGACCCTTAAAAATCTAGACTTGCTCAATATTCTTCATTCTTTATTTTAGGGCAAATGTTTCTTCAAGCAAACCATAGAAAACAATGAACGATCCGAAACATCTTACAAAGTCTAATGTCTGTATGTGTGTGTGTGTGTGTGTGTGTGAAAGTGCACAAATGCATGGTGTGATCCGAATATCCATGGGCAGGTATTTCTGTGCTGTAAAACCCTGTACTAAGAAAGAATCACCTTAGTTATTGGTTGTTGTTAATTGATCCTTAAACAAAGATTGCTTGCAGAACTGTGGGAATCTTAAAGTTACACAAGCTATCCTGCTTGTTATTCACAAACACTTACCATCCACCCAATCTAGAGATGTCTGGAAGATTAGTGTGGTGCCCTGCTTCCATGCACAAAGAACAATCTAGGTTTAGCTGAGGTGCATCTTGAAGATAGAAAAGGCTGCAATTGATTTCGATGACAAAGGATGACTGATTGAGAAGAAGGACATGTGAAATAAGTTGATGATTATAACAGACGGAGAGGTAAGAGAGCAGGACTAGAGTATGGCATGGAGTGAAATATGTAAAAATGGGTAAGAGAATTGTGAGTGGTGGGGCAAAAGTTTATGGACAACTGCTCACTGGACTTGCGAAGACGAGTCTCATTATGAGTGAGCTAAAACGTTATGTGTGGGTGAAATTATCTCACATCTTTATGAATCCATTGTATGACTTACTGTGGATACATATTCTTCATAAAATTGTTGTAGTTTGGGATCAACCTTTTTTACATGGTTCCTGGATGATCCAACAAGTGCTAACTTCCCTGATAAATCTGTTCTTTGCGCAGCTTCTATCTAGAGGGAAGCACAAGCAATCCAGAATATCTTGGATGTTGACTATGTTCAAAGTCAAACCGATTTTTACCCGTCCTACAAGTCTTCCATAGAACACAAAAAATTGCTCATTCATTACCTGTGAAAGTTTTTTGCAGTTGTTGGAAATTGCCCTTTCTAGGGTGCGTGCCCTCAACTTTTTGCATTTTGCCCCTCCTGGTTTTCGCTGATCTACGTGCTAGCCTTAGGACTTTGAACGCTTTTGACACTGTCATACAGTGCCAACACGCTGTGTTTGTCATATACAAACTGGCAATCAGTGTATACATGATTGGCTGATTTGAGTTATCTGTAAGTCCCTTGTCTAGGGGTAAGAAATATACCTAGGGCATGCTACTCAAATGCTCCTCCATGGGCCTGCAGCACAGGTTGTGCCACCCACAGAGGTGGCTCTTCAAATGTGCCACAGGGTTGCCCTTGCGGGCCTGTGTATGCAGGGTACTGTTACTTGGTTTAGATATTTAAAAAGCTACTTGCCAAGGTTATGCATGTCTCTCACTATATCAGAGTATTCCCTGAGGGCAGGGTGCGGTGTCAGGAAGAGGTAGGGCATGTGCACATGTGCGCTGCATGCACTGTCAGTGAATGGCACCAGATGGTGTGTTTGGTACAGTAGGACCTGCTTCGCATTGGATTGGCATGAGGGATTTGTGGAAAGGTTATTGAGGTGTATTTCCTACGTACAGTATAGTGTTTGATATTGATGAGTTAGTAAAGGGAAATCCTCTCCGGTGGTGTGAGGGTATTTGATATTACTAATGTGGAAATACCAAGTTTGGGAAAGTGGGTATTTCGATGCTCGGTGCTCTGTGTTCCTGTCAGCCTGTTTCCACTTCACATCTGGGTGCTGGGGGGGGACTGTTACATCTGTGCATTCCTGATACGCAGCCTCAAACTAGGGGCTCAAGGGGAACTGCAGACCTCTGACTTTGAGGGGCCTTCCAGGGATGGATAAGAGGGGGTGGTATTGGCACCTGCATTTCAAAGGGCCTTTTGAACTGATCTCATCTTTAAAGGCCATTGTGGGTATAACTACTGGGGCTCTGTCCTCAGGAGTTAGAGACGCTTGAGGGTTTGGAACCATACTATGCTGGTTTGATGCTGGGACATCAACAAAAGGAACTATTGGGGCAGGAGGGACTGCAACTGGATTATCTGCAGACTTGTGGTGGCCTGGGGCTTGTCATGCTCTAGGAAGGGGACTATCACTTGGTGGATTTTGCCTGGATGTTGCTGACCTGCAGCTAATTGCCAACTGTTGTGGCCTGGGTCCCTAAGCACTCTCCAAAGGCCGGTTGGCTGGCTTCCTGTCCACGCGATCCCATGGTCAGAAAGGTTCTCCCCATTTCCACAAGATCGTAAGGACTGCGCATGGTGTGGCGGAAATGGGTGGAAGTGATCGTCGGTTGAGACAAGGACCCCCCGACGTATGCTGTAATCACACTGTGCAGAGGACTGTGCTCGTAAAGATCAGCAGCCCACCTTGGGTGCCGGAATGTGAGGAGTTCGAGGAGTGTGGGTGAAGTTTGCTGAGTCCAGGGGACCAGCACTTACAACCGGAAACCTGTGCTTGCTCGCACTTCATAGTGAGCGGTGTCCAAGGGGTTTTGGGGGAAGATTGCTGAGTCCGCTGGACCTGACTGTTTCCAGCCTCCAGATCGGGAGGACGACAGTGCCTGACATCACGGCCTCCCTCCAAAGTTGCCGGCTCCCTCTCCCTGGACCCACTCTTTTGTTGAGAATAACATGACTGGACCCGAGGTGTCTCATTGTGCATTGTGTGCACCCACGGCTGGCTGCCTGGATCACCTGCAGCTTGCACCTCCGCCGGAGGGGAAACATTTCTCCAATTTGGAAGCAAGCCAGCTTCTGGTGTCAGTCTTTTGCCGACGGGGGAAGATAGTGATCCTGCCCTCGTGAAGGTGCTTCTGGGTGCCTGAGGACTTAATCTGGATGGAGGAGAACACCTAATTGTTTCCTTCTGCTTTAGGTGGTCCCGACAATCTAATCAAAGTGTCGCCAGCGGGTGCAACGTGTATCATTGGCTGGAGTGCTTTGAGTAGCTAACGGGGCGGGGTCATGAGGCGTAGTCAAAAGCTGTGATTGCTTGACCATTACAACCGAATGGGGTATGAAATATTGGGAATGTCATGTTTCTTGCTAATGTCTCAGCAGGAAAGTGAAATACCTCCAACAGCCTGCTTATATGCTTCTCTGTTGTTGCTTTTGATGTGGGAGTGAATTGCTTGGAACCTGAACACCTCTTGGAAGTGCGCACATGTGTTTATGTTGCTTATGGGGCTGAGGGGATATCTGGGCAAGTGAATGTCCATGACTAGTATATATATGTTCATGCCGTTCTACTGCTAATGGAAGAGTTTGATAATTGCATATAACTGTAAAGTATATTTCCAATATGTATGTTGTTTTGATTTCAATGTATGTGTAATATAAACACCAGTGTTTTATACATGCGGTGTGGAGTCTTATTGGTAGAGTACGCAGTGTGTTGCGAGGGTGATATGGGGCCGACACTTTACACTTTGACCCTGAGGAGTAGCCTGACTGGTCTGTGCCAATCTACCCAAAGATGAGCACAGGTTATCGGACAAGTGTATCGTACTCATCCTATCTAGGTCAATGGATTCTGTCTGGCTTCGATGTGTCCCAGCCAGCCAGAAACCGCTGGACCTAAAAGCAGTCAAGAGATGCTTCAATACGAGTCAACTGGTAAATTAAAAATATATAGCCCATATAGGAACCTTGCATGCCACAGACAGGGTTTGACTACGAGTGGACATTTCTGGGGTTCACATTGCAAACCTCTGCCTCCACAGCAATAGGATACCTCAGCTTTCTAATACTTGAAGGGGTGCAGTCATATATGTCTCTGCCAATGTCTTTTGATTGGTGGGTGATGTCTGACATCATTCGCCCTGTAGAAGCCGACAGAGATTTCTAAGAATTAATTTATAGTGGAATCATAGGGTTTACTCTTGAATTTTCAAATAGGTGCTGACAAGGAAGACATAACCAGAGCCAATGCCTGTACGGCTAAGTGCTGGAAGGCTTTCAACTTGTCTTGCAATTAATAAATGCAATCTTTCTCAGTCTGTTGGCCAGTTGCTTGCTCATGGTGGGCGTTTCCTGTAATTACACTACTGTTTCAACATATCATTCCATTAAACTTATTAAATCATTGTACACTTTTCTTTGAACTCCCAGACACTAGATATTGTAGCCTCAAGCTGCAAAACACAACTCTTTCAAACATAATTAAGGGAATATAAAATGTAATCCTTACTCAGGGTGGTGCCATGTGAGCTTAATGGTAGAGCGTTATCTGCATGAGATCTGACAAGCCATTATATCTTGCTTAAATCTTTCAGAGAGGGCAAATGGGGTTAAATTTAAACAACTTTAATGGGGTTATTGAAGCACAATATCTTTTCATAAAATCATTGCACTGTGACATATATCACCAACGCTGCATTTGGACCAGTGGAATATATTCAAAGAAAAAAGAGGGTAATTAAGGGGCCTTCATTAGGCAAGTAAATATTCAAACAAACTAAAAGCACTACAGTGGGCTCATGCTCACCACACCTACAATGCCTCAACAATACCTCCTCTCTGAAGGGCCGCCTCTAAACTTTTCCAAGACTTCACTGTTTCTGGGGCCTCTTTGGACCTCCAGCCTCCTCCAGACTCAGACTCATATAAACTCAGGCAGGCAAGCAGGGCGAGACGAATTTACACACACAAATGCAGGGTATCCTACGCACACTTGTGGCCACCTATGCTCACCTCTGGTCTGCCTGCTGTATTGGGTTGACTCACCGAGGGATGATGCGGCCAAGCTGCCACCACCTCGGGGATAGTGCCATAACATCTCAATGTCTCCTAGGAGTTTTCAGGGCCCTGACCCTCTAGCCAGAGTATTTTGGTGTCCGGCCTGATGTTAATAATATTGCGGCTGGAGCACGAAAGGTAAGCTGCACTGGCTGTTATACCAACCCCTCCGCTGCCACACACCACTGCCCTCTGACACTAGATGCCTTGCACACTGCATCACCTGCTGGCTCTTCCTTCATCACCTGTTAGCGCTTCAAAGGCACAGGGGATAAACACACTAGCAAAACCGCCCAGAACATTCACTTCTTTGTCTATTTAGATGATGGTCTATGTTCAATATTTATTTAATCAATTTTTTTAGTTTTTGGTATAGCACATCAGGTCCTGAACACAGGTTGATAGAGCGTTTTTCAAAAATAGTACAGTGATGTAAAGTTCAGGTTGAGGTGATTAATTATCAACAGGATGTCGAGTTTAGTAATAAAGGAGGGAGGGACGTATAGATATTCGTTGTGCACTTAAGAACAGTCAAAATGTAGTCGATGAATGGTCACATTTGCAATGGATGCAGCAGATGTAAGTTTGTTTTGTTGTTTGAGATTTTGTCTTCAGAGTGCAGACTGTCTGATGGTTAAAAAAAAGAGCGAGTGCCCATAAAAATGAATGCACCGCTTCTTACTGGAGAGGAGTTTGTTAAGCACACAGACGAGTCCAACCCATGGACCAAGCACACAGTTAACAAATCTTCCGTTTATGCAACTGCTCTATGGAGGAATGAAAAGCTTCCCTTTAACTGGGATAGTTATGGCATATCTCACACTTCTAATGCAAAGTAGACGTTGAATGTGCTTTGGACTCTACTACCAGGTTTATGTTATTGATTCAGAGCAGGAAAAATTTTGCAATTTTTAAAGTTTTTGTAATGTGTGTACTCATTATATAGCACCCCTTCATATATATCTGATTCACATAACCATACGGTGGAGGGGTTTACATGGTTTTCATTTTTTTAGAATGAAATGGCCTTCTTTGAGCTCGTTGTAAGTGGCACCTGGACAGTCATGGAAATCTGTGACTTATGCACTGAGTAACAGTAGACAACAAGCCATGAGTCGCTGGCAGCTAAAAGCAATGAATGGGGAAAAATTAGGAAACAATCAAAGTATGAGTCATATATATAGCAGCATTGCATTCCTGACGTAGTTCATATGCTGTATTGTCTTTCTGTTTATTCCAGACTACAGTAGACGGAAAGCAGAACACGGTGGTTCTACGGAAGTTACAGGCTGATACCCCATACACCATTACCGTGTCGTCTATTTATGCTGACGGGGAAGGAGGGCGGATGACAGGCAGAGGGAAGACGAGTAAGGACAGCATTTTACATTTCAGCGGCTGCGAAATGTCATAAATTACTCTGGCTAGGCTCACTCCCTGCACGCTGTCGACGCAGACATTCCAAGGCCCCAGTGATAGAAGGCAGAGCAGAAGGCTCACACCTTCCACCTCCAGGGAGAAAATATGGTTCAAATATAAACACGTGGGTTGCTTTATACAGCCTTCAAGTTCTAGAATGCACAGTAAAAAAGTGTGAAGTGCGCTTTCAGAATACATCTTGGCCTCAGAGATATGGAGTGCTTTTTATGCATGAATGCAGATGTGCACATAGAGACCCATCGTCACCTAAGGAAGATGCTGAGCCAGTTCACTCTAAAACACAGAAGTAAATGCCAGATGTACGAAAAGACTGGTAGCAAAAAGTAGTTGCAAACTGCGCTCAACTTTTTGCAACCAGTCTTTAATTTTTCGTTGCGATCTATGTGCTCAATGGTCATGTCTCAAAATTGTTATACGTAGGGTGACAGCATGAGCTCCCTAATGAATATATAAATTAGACAGGTTGTTATTTGCAGATCCCATTATTGGCTACAACACAGGGATGGCAGCCTGCCAGGAACAGCAGACCACTATCCCTGTGTCTGCAACTCAAACAGGAAACTCTTTTTTTCAATCAGCCCCAGTTCCTTAAAGGTACTAGGGGTGCTTTTTTGGAGAAAAAAAAAGTTGGCTACCTGAGGCCGCCAATACCATTCACAAAAGGAAGATGTCTTAGGCACTTTCACCTTTGCGTATCAGTTACTATCTCCTGGAGGTGTCAGTATCTGATGAATGATTGGTTACCATTGATACATACCATACACAATTACAATTATTAGAAGGCAACGCTCCTTTGATGCCTCTTCCTATTTGCAGTTTGTATGTGTTTAAAACATACCACAAAGTCACTTTGTGGTCACAAATCCTGTGATTCTGCAAATCATAGGATTTGACCACTCAAAATGGCTTTGTACATCAGTTCCGTATTTATTTCTGGCAAAACGAATCAAGGGTTCTCATACACTAGAGCGTTGATTACTGATGCAGGGGATTCCGAATCATGCTCAAACTCCTTTTGGGACAGGACTCAAACCTACGCAATTTCTCCCTAATAATTTTTGGCAGATAAAACCTTGGTAAAAAAAATGTGGTAAATTCTGTTACATGCAGAATTTAGAGCATAAAATTACAATTTCGCGTGTAGGGCCACATGTAGAAACCTTTATATCGGTCATAAATGGACCAATTCACAGAATTGGCCCGTTTGCGAATGCAAAAAGGGTTTTTGGGATGTAGAAAGCCCTATTTGCGATTTAGTAATCTATTACCGAATCACAAATTGGGTTTGCGATTCGGTATTAGGAAGGAGCGTGTTTTCAGGCATCCCTTCCTAATACCTCATCGCAATGGTATGTGTGAATGTTTGACGATCGAAATGTGGTCATAAAACATTCGCAATATAATGCCAATTTCAAATTGGTAGTAACCCATTCGCAAATCTGAAGGGGCCCCTGAGGGACCCCTTCCCCTTTTAATTTTTTGTAAAAGCATTTTTTAAGAGTGGTTGCACGGACCGCTGCCTACTCTTAAACAAGCATTGGCATAGCCAATAGGTCTCGCCTTTGGGGTTTTATAAGTGTGTAGCTAGAGCTATTGGTTTTGCCAATGTTTGTTAGCTAAGTTGGCATGTTCAAACCTCACAGAGAATATAGCATGCCTCACAGAGCAGCACATGCTCTCTGACTCTAGACGCCCCAGTTTTTTCATCCCACTTAAAGTCCGTCAGTTTATTTACAAACACAGACAGGCCATGTATCAACTTAAAATCATTACCACAAATGCAACATATTTAACTTCGTCGTCCGCCTTGTCACGGGGACACAGAATCTGAAACAGGACATCAGCCAACGTTTCTACACGCATCAATGTTTCAGTACTCCTCTGTGATCGGATTGTGCAGCAGGAAGCAGTGGCGTCCGTGTACACGCCAGGATGCCTTTGTATTTCTATTTTAGCGCTATCAAATATCCACTTAACAATGCTTGCAACTGTGAAGCAGCCAAACAAACGAAGGGCTCTTACCTAATCCCAGAGGGGTGCTATATGAAGACGTGCTGTAGTAATAAGCAGCGGACGCATTTGTGGTACAGCTGCTACCCAGGAAGTCAGCGCCAGTTAACCCGTGCTAGCGGGGTCCTGTTGGGAAAGGAGCGTTGAAGTAGGCAGCAGCCTGAATACATTACTTACAAGTAGCGCTGGCCTCGAGGCGCTTACTTGAACGAGGGCTATGTGTGACGATGTATTCAAGGGAACGGTGAGGCCCAGCACACATGAAATAAGCATTGTGAGCGCGCACAAGTGCTCTTCACTGTCATTAAGTAAACCCCTGATGTCATAGAGCCCTGATAGGCAGGCAGGTTGGCTTGCAGATATATGCCGGATCTGATGTCATTAACTGAGCATCGAGCTCAGTGATATTAACACTTTACCTGCGCCTATACATAATTCATTCTGTTGTGTGCGCCTTATGAATGTGCATTATTAATCTCCACTAACAAGGACACCGGGAGGATGAAAGGCTGAGTGGATCCGCCGGAACTGGAAGCTATGACCACTCGCCAATCGTAGGGAGTCACTTCTAGGAAGTGATTTCTGTTTTCCATTATTAGAGCGAGAGCGCGCTGTCCGGGAGGAATCCTTCTCAGTCGCGCTTCATTCATGCTGTCCAATGTTCCGGGTTTCCCCTCGCGGGGTTTGCACTGCTTGCTGCGCTCGCATCGTTTCGTGGATATGTTTAGACACATAAATCATGAAATCACATACTCAGCAGTGAAGTGTCAGACGGTGTGTCACCAACTCTCCGAATCTCACTTTTTTCTGTCTGAGTTTGGAGGGGTGGCCGGGAGGGCATTGGAACAGGGCACGCGGGCATCAAAGGAGGGACGAGCAAGGGTGGAGGAGACCCCTGCAGCCGCCACCAGCGGGGCTGCCTCTGGCTGGAAGTTCCCAATTACACTACCCAAAGGAACTGCGGACTGTACGACGCATCCAGTGGGAAGTAGAGCTTCCGTTATACTAACAAGGACAACAATGGAGGAGCGGGGGCGAGCGAGCGCGGCAGCCTGCTCAGCTGACCAGACGCTCGTGCGTCATGGCCTTTTCCCGGCATGTGTTTCCAATTATCGCGCCCGCGTCTGGGCACGATAATGGGAAACAGATGTCGGCCGCGCGGGTAACCGCCCGAAAAAGGCCATGACGCACGAGCGTCTGGTCAGCTTTGAAAACCCCCTACATAATGCTTCGCCAGAAGCAGCGCTTGCGCGCTACTCTAGGCTCAACCTAAAAATGAAAAGAAAAGTTTTAAATTTTTCTTTTTTTTTAATCACATTCTGTTTTCCTTTAAGGAAAATGGGCTGCATTTCAAAAAAAGAAGATTGCTTTATTCGAAAGCAATCACAGACATGTTGGTCTGCTGACCCCAGCATGCCACAATCCCTGTGATTTTAGTGATTCACAATGGGTCGCAAACCGAGGTAGGTCTCTTTGCGACCCACTGGGAATCGCAAGTGAAACTCAAAGGAGGTTCATACATTTGAAATAGCGATTTCCTAATTGCGATTCGCAGGAAATCGCAATTAGGAATTCGCTATTTCAAACTTTCGTACATGTGGCCCATGGTTCCTAATTTTTAAGAGTAAAACTCAGAATTGAAGGTATTTATAAGATGCGCTAAAGGCCTCAATATTTCCTGACCCCTTTCTAAGCAAGGCCTAACATTGTATGCTTCACAGCGTTTTCCTCTTTTCATTGTCTACTGTAAATGCCTGTTAATGTGTACGCCTAGTTTAGTGTTTTAATGTAAGCACTGTAATTTCAGCATTGATTTAGTGTTTTTTAAGCGTCGTGTTCATTGTGACAGTCAAATCACGTCAACTATAAGTAGTAAATGCATGGAACATTGTTGTGGTTAACATGGGTGCGATATGTTTCAGAACCTCTCAGCACAGTCAAAAACCTCCGGGTGTATGACCCAACTACAAGCACTCTCAATGTCCGTTGGGAACATGCTGAAGGAAACGTTCGTCAGTACAAGATCCTATACATTCCGGTTTCCGGTGGTGTCGAACAAACGGTAACTTTTAATATTGCTTCGCATAGATGAGCATGGAAATTAAATATTATGCTGGTTGTGAACTCACTATGACAATTGTCACTATATTTTTGGTAAGTCCCAGATGTCAAACTACAGACTAACCAGTGAAACAGGTAAACAGCAAAATGAAGAATGGTGAAGCACTCTATATGGAAATCCATACATAAACAGTCATCAAATTGAGATGGTTTCTTTTTTTTCGAAATAAAATGACGTGATACCACTGCTTTCACCTACGCCCAACCAAACCATAGCCATTGAATGAGTGCCATAATCTTCCCCATCGGCAATGGAATATGGTAGGGTCTTCCAACTGGACCGAACACTCAGAACCAAAATAGTACAAAAAGACGCAGCTCTTCTGATAGATAATGGACAAATATAGAGCCTTATTTGCCAGTAATTGAGTAAGTGATCAGCTTGTAAAAACCTTTAACATTTACTTTACAAACTATTGAACGAGGGAAGCAAATCTCAAACAACCTTACTAAAAGAAACAAGCGTTGGTAAACTTGTCACTGTTCTAAAAGGCTGAGCAACCCAGTAGCATTTTGCTGCTGCCAGCCTCATTTAAAAATAAATAAATAAATGAAACAGAAGAGGTGGGGGAGAGGAATAGGCAATGAGATGGGGAGCATCAGGGAGTGAGGGGACGGGAGGAGAGTGAACCACGAGGGTGCAGGATGGGGCAAAGAACCACAGGCTCTACCATGAAGTGCTGAATGCAAAATAAAACAAACAGTTTTGTCAAATCAGCAGAGGAAATATAAATCTCATCCAATCAAAACAGTGTGAGAGCGAAATGCTCCTGGGTAGAACAAGCACAGAAACAAGGAGGAAATCCATTGAGTCAAAAGCAGACACCCAAGATGGACAACAATGCCATCCAGTCATCTAGGATCTGACCCAAAATTCACCCTAAGTAAATGGTATGTATTGGTAACGATAGGCCTGCCATCAGCTATCTGTAGCTGAGACATAAAAATGTATGTTATAATTTATCAAAAGATAAAAGATCTGTATAAAAAAAAGATAGCTTCCATGAACTTACACATCTTTACAAAAACTTTGAGAATATGAGGAGGGAGGGATGTCTTAGTGCAGAGAGCTGCACTTTGGAAAACAATACCAAATGAGCGGAGTAATTCTGTACCTATTGATATTTTTTGAGAAATATAAAACACTCTGCTTACCTTAGTGCCAACAAAAAGGATACCTAACAGTGGTGCTGTGGAAGTAAAATTGTATGCAGGACATGATACACCATGGTCTAATTTTGCATATATGCATGTAAATTAATTCTAAAGTTATTTTGAGATTCTCCTTCCTGTCCAGTTCAGGGGCTGCATAGGTGTGCAATATTTGAAGTCCTCAAATAATACTTTACTTAACATGATAGGTTCGTTAGCCTAACATAACCTGCAACAGCATAAATATGGTAAAGTTTTTTAGGTCGAGCCTAGCGGCAGCGCGCATGCGCTCCTCGCTCTGCGTGGCATGCTGTATTAGAGTATGCAGTGGAAGCCCCGCCCACTCTCCACCCATATTTGTCATTGGCTTGTGTCATTGTCCTTCTTACATACTTGCTCCTGATTCGTAAATAGGCTTGTTAGTCCCTCCTTGGTACCGCCTTGTCTGCATTTGTTAGCGCCCATAAGGACTAGACCTTTTACTTGGCTTGTTACACGGTCTGCATTATAAGTGGGTGAGCACTATTTTGTTTATTGACACTGATGGGGACAATGGCGGCTGCTTTTTTTTGTATTTGCATGCTGAAACTCAAAGTAGGACAGGTGGCCTGTGCTTCAGTGATGAAGTGTTCAAACCTGTAATGCAATGCTTTATAAATGTTATTAGGGAAGTCTGCAATTCACTACTTCCTTGACTCCTTTAAATTCCCTTTTCCTCGTTTTATGATTGATGATGCTGTTGACATCTTGAGTACATATACTTAAAAAAACACCCTCGTCTCTCCTAGAGGTTTTAATATTGGTTCCTATTTAATGAGAACCCTTGGAAAATGTTGTGTTGCGTAATCAGTAAAATAATGAATTAAAAATTCTTACTTCAAGAGATAAAAGTAAAAACAAAGGGGCATATTAGCAAGACCCACGTTAAAATGATCGCCGTTTTAGCGGCAGGAAACTGCCGCTAAAACGGCGATAATGGGCTTGCTAATATGCGTTATGGAATTCCAATAGAAGCCCAGGTTAGATGTCCTGCACATCTAACCTGGGCTTCTATTGGAATTCCATAACGCATATTAGCAAGCCCATTATCGCCGTTTTATCGGCAGTTTCCTGCCGCTAAAACGGCGATAATTTTAACGTGGGTCTTGCTAATATGCCCCAAAGTTTCCTTATTGGCTCTTTAAATTAGCATCACTTTCCTCTGTTGTTGTGTTTGTTGTGAACTTCTCGGACTCTAAAGTTGATTTTAGTATCAAAATAGGTCATAGTGTGTTTTCTACACCTATTCAGGCAACTGTAGCAGGGAA
The DNA here is from genome assembly GCA_963921515.1 of Calotriton arnoldi. Lineage (NCBI taxonomy): Eukaryota > Metazoa > Chordata > Amphibia > Caudata > Salamandridae > Calotriton > Calotriton arnoldi. The sequence continues at coordinate 419,047 of CAWUFW010010850.1, forward strand.
TACAAACTCCATTGTGCTTCGAAATCTTCAGTCTGACACGCTCTACACAGTGACCGTGCTTCCCGTTTATGCAGAAGGAGATGGCGGGCTTATGTCAGACACTGGAAAAACATGTAAGTGACTACCATTACTTGAAGGCACCCTCTTGAAACAAACATTTTGCAAAGCCAATAAGTCATGCCTTTGTGACCTATTGGCTTTGTGAATTCTTTTTAGTCACACTGCAAGCTTTTGATGCGGCTGCGTGCATCATTTTGTAGGCACACACTCCAAGCATGCACGTGCCTACAAAATGACATGGGCGCTTTTATTTCTTTTTAGTTACCGACTTGCTTTAAAAAAACAATTCTCTGTGCTTTTTACTTAAAAAGAAAATAACTCAAGTAGTTTTTTTTTTTCAAAGCAGGTGCGCGGGAGAGCGGAAGCAACATGGAGCATGGTGGGGGAATAGCGAAGGATCATAAGGAAGAGGGGGGTCAAATAGTGAAGCAACATGAGGAGGATGGATACCGAAGCTGAAGCAACATGGGAGCAGATGCAACAGCAACAGGAAGGGAGGTTTAGAGGGGGATACAAAAGGAGAAGGGAGAGAGCAGGAGCAAAAGCAGCATGGGAATGGGTGAAAGCAATACAGAGGGCCTGGGTATGGGGAAGCAATGGGGAGAAGCACACTGGCAAGCGCAAGAGGAAGGGGGCAGAGAGAAGCAGTCGGGCAACAGAGAGCATCATGGAGTGCAGGGGGAAAGACATATATGAGGGAGACGGTTCAAAAATACAAGCACTCTAATGGAGTGCTTCACACAAAAGAAAAAAGTAGTGCTTTAAAATCAAGCAATGGACGCAGCAGTGCTAGCCAGTCAAAGCGATTGATGTGAATAAGAACCAGGCAAATAATAGTTAAAAGGAAAGCCAACCAATGATAGCCAATGGGTGAGCTCCAAGTCCCTCTATGTTCTTGGTAAACCGCACTATGCCTCGCAACAGGCAGCACATGCGCTGTTTAGTAGGCTTGATCTATAATGAATATTTGTTCCATCTATTAAAAAACACATATGTAACATTGAAAAATGTGTTTTCCTTAAGGCACTAGTGATCAAAATGCCTGAATTTGTGAATATTTACTTGTTATGCCTTGTGACAGGATTAGAATAAAGGAGCAATGTCTACTTGGGTATCACTTCTGCGGAATATTACACATTAGTTTTCGGACATAGGGGCCTCCAATGGTGAGTCCCGATGCATATAAGATCTGATTTCAACATACAAAAAACATACCAAATCTACTTGTTGACGACAAAAATACATGCATTTATTCGACACATGCTCTGTATATTTGAAATGTAGTGCAGACGGTGCTGTGAAAAAGTGACCGAACAATAAAACGTGAGTATCCCAGAGAGACAATATAAACAGTCTTCCAAAGGTGATCTTGTTTGCGGAAAATAGTCGATGTTTAGACCCTATTGAAAGGTATCCATGGGTCTCATCTGGACAAAAGCTGTCTGTCTGAAACAGAAAAAGAAAATGTTCTCTCTTCACAAAAGAGTAATGCTCTATTACTTACCGGTAATCTTCATTACTCCGGGTCCCGTTGTCCTCGTCCCATTCAATACTAAGTGGAGATAACCATCTCCCGACAGAAAAAAAGATCAGAAGAATGATGGGACACTAACCCCGCCCCTCCCACCAGGAGGACATATGGGGTACTTACCCAGCATTCCGCCTGAACAACCAAGCCCACAACAGGAAGGCCGGCGGTCCAGGAGGGAGGGTGGGGCGTATGAATGGGACGAGGACAACGGGACCCGGAGTAATGAAGATTACCGGTAAGTAATAGAGCATTACCCCCAGGTCCCTTATGTCCTCGTCCCATTCAATACTAAGTGGAGAATACCAAAGCAGAAAAGCCGGCCTTCCCAAACAAAACAGAAGCCAACCCAGGAAACCACACCAAGGCAGCCACTGCAGGAAGCAAAAGGCAGAACCGGCGAAAACCCCAGGCAGAGCACCCAGACATGAGGGAGCCCCACCAAGCCGGGACGCACCCAACAAAACAACGGGAGAACAGCCAGAAGACCAGTACGACAACCACAGAGGCCAACCAGCCCACAGCAGGAACACCCCACAGCTAACCAGAGAAGGGGAGAGCACGGACACACAAGCCAATCGAGGCAAGAAAGAACAAAACAGCGAGGAGGCCACCCAAGAGGAAGGCCAAGAGCCACCAGGCCAGCAAGCCAGATCCGGGCAACAGGAGCCACACCCAGGTACAGAGAACTCACGCCAGCCGAACGCAGGCCCCGGAAAGAAAACAAACACCCAGCGGACAAGGGGGCCAGAGAAACGCGAAGCCCCAACAAAAGACGACCAAAGTCGCCCCCAGGAAAAAAAGGTAGAGAAGCCCACCAAGGGCAGGACCAAACCAGAAGAGAAGGGAAGCAAACGACCCGGCCCCAGAGAGACCAGAGGAAAACTCCCGGAACCTCACAGAAGAGCACCAGGCCCCATGAAAAAAACAAAAAGGGCCAGCACCAGCCGACAGCCCACCAGCACCCAGCCGGGAAGGCGAGACAGAGTCCACGGACAGGCAAAGAGGGAAAGCCAAGGCACCGGGGAAAGATGAACAAACACCCGGAAGCCAACCAACCAGGCCCCAAGAGCCAGAAAGGAGCAGACCCAGCAGTGACCAGAACCCCACAGGACGAAAAACCGACCAGGAAACAAGGCACCAAGGGAACCAGTACAGCCAGGAAGCCCGAGCAGCAGGAACCGACAAGGGCAACCAATCAGGACAATGAGACCTGGGAAAACAAAGCAGAAAAGGCAACAGGAGGAAGCACAGGAACCCAAGAACACAGCCCCAGCAGAACACCCCAACCGCAAACCGGCGGAACCGGAGCAGGAAGCCACAGCCCGAAGAAGGCACACCCCAAACACCAGAGAAGGAGAGCAACGGAACGGGCAAACAACCCAGAGAACCCAAGACCAGAGCAAGGGAACCCCAAGGGAGCCAACACCAGCATCAGACAAGCCCAACCAGAGACAGGCCAGGCAGAGACATCCCCAAACAGCCCAAGCAGAAGGCAGGGGAAAAAAACACATAGGCCAGCAAAGACCGAGGGCCAACAACCCATAAAGGCCCCGAAGGAGCGGGACAGGCCCAAACAACACTGCACGGAAACCCCAACCCACCAGGGGAGAGGTAACACCAAAAAAAAAAAAAAAAACATCCCGACCACAGAAGCAACAGAAGCCAGGGCGGAATGCACAAAAAAACCAAACCCCACGGCCCAGCACGGCCCGAGCAGGGGAGAAACCCCCAGGGCAGAAAACAGCAACTGAGGACACAGCAGCCGGGAAGCCAAAGCCGAAGCCAAGCAATTCGCTCGACCAGAAGGACCCGAAGGCCCAACCCACAACCGGGGGAAGGCCAAAGAAGGGAAGTCCCCAGCAGAACACAGGCCAGAGAGCAATCAGCCCCGGCATCGCCCAAACGAAATCCCAAGAGTAGGGGAAAACAGGAGTGGGTGATAGACCCAAACAGGAACAGCCAGAGCCAAGAGGCCACAACGGCAGGAACACACCACACCCGCAAGGACCAGAACCCGATAGCAGAGGGACCAGCCACGCCACAGGCAGAAAAGACACCCGCAAAAGAAGTGGCAGGCCACACAACGAACCCCCAACACAGCCCCATCAGGCAGCCAGGACCACAGCAAGAGCGCAACCAGGCAATCCCGAGCAGGTCGCACCAAACGGAAACCAGCAGACCAGCCAAGAACAGGAGCCAACAGGGAGGAAGGCCGAAGGCAACAGGCAACTACAAGGAGGCACCGCCAAAGGCCAAGCAGAAGCAGCTGCAAGTCTGCAGACCAGGAGAGACCGAAACACGGCCCCCGGAACAACATGAGTACAGGGAAAAGCTGAAGCACAACCCCGGCAAAAGAACCACCAGAAAGGACAGGGACAAGCAACCCCCACCTCAGCGAATCAAGCCGGAGAAGAACACCGCAGGCCAGAAGAGACCCAGCGGAGGCCAACAGTACCCGGGAAATCCATCCTGCATCAGACTTCGCCCACCCAGAAGCACCACCGACACCATGAGACCAGAGGAAGCAGGGAGGAAAGGCCGAAGGAAGAGGCACAGCCACCAGCCAAGAGGCCAAACACAAGACACCCCAGGGGAAGCCAGAAGCAACCGAGGAACCAGAGTAGGCGAAGCGTCCAGAACCCCACGCTGCAGCGGGGACCAGAGAGGGCCATCCAGGGCCCCCCAAAGCACACCGGCAAGGGAGACAGACCCAGAAAGGAGGCCAGACCAGCACCACAGTGCCCGCCAAGAACCAGCAGCCCGGGGAAGCAGAAAAGAGGAAACCACCTCAACCGGAAACCCAAGCGGGCGACCCCAACCAGGAGAGAAGCAGACTCCAGGGAGCAAAGGCCACAGGCAAAACACCGGAGGCCAGGACCAGCAACCCCGAGGCACAGGACACAGCCAATGAACCCCAGCACCCGGCCCAAAAGTAAGGGCCAGCAGACAACCAGGGCAAAAACGCAGCATAAACCAGTGCGTCAAGAAGAGCCAGGCAGAATCGCAGGCAAAGGCGACAAGGAATGGAAGCACGAGAGCCAGGACAGCAGCAGGAAGACAGAGACAACAGCCAGAACTACAGCCACAGGCACACCCTCCAGGAGAAGCAACGGCAGAGACCCACCGAAGCCAACAGGAGGAACCGGTGCCCAGAGCACCACCTCAGAGACACAGGGAACGCCAAGGCCAGGTCCGAGAGCAGAAGAGACCAGGTGCCCACAGACCGGCAACCCCGGGGGCCCAGATGAAAAAAACACCGGACACATGGGCCAAGAAAAGCCAACCCGGCCACTGCACGAAGACTTCTCGCCAACAAACGGACAGCCGTCAAAAGGAACAGTGCCACTGTGGGGGAGAACTGTGGCATACAGGAGGGGAGGCAACCATAAACAAGCACCCCCCCCCCGCAACCGAAAACACACACCAGAACATCCATGCAAGGCAGCCCAGTGAGAGAGGAGCCCGTAGTGCGTGCAAGGAACAAGCCACATCCCACAAACCAACATCCAGCCGATCAGGGAGACAAGCAACCCCGTGGAAGGTCCAGAAGACGGAATGCGACTGCATCAACCCACCGCCAGCGCGCCTGAAAAACGGCAGCAGGAGTGAATCGTCATGAAACTACCCACACACAGAACAAGATCACAGCTCGTGAGGGTCAGGCGAGGTCACTGTAAAGGAACACCCACCACAGTCCCGGTAACAGACCCGACGCCGAACTGAGGGCCTGGCCCCAGTGGGAAAGAAGAGCAATCGCTATCCTCGTCAGAATCGACATGCCGGCTCAGAATGCCGAGCCGAGCACAGCACTACACAAGGTCTCATTCCGGAATGCAGCAGGGGCAGCAATCAGCAGCTCAGACCGAGAAGAAGCCGGAGAGAAAGGCACCACACCGCCAGAGGTCGGGGAGGGGGGAAGAGTGCCATAGAACCCTGAGCCCATCAGAGCCTGCGAGTACTACAGGAAGGGGACGCGCCGTGCGCCAGCCTACCGCCCGGAGACCCAGCGGGGAATGCTCGCCAACAAACAAGTACACCACCGACACCAGGCGCCTCGCGCCCCACAGCTAGAGACTGGTGCTAGACTGACAGAAGCGGAAACAGGGCCAAAGATCCAAGCCCCGGTAATGGCTCCCCGAATCAGCGAGGCCCGGGCAGTGCACAACACATCTCAGAGTACCTCAGCCCCGGGAATGACGGTCGAGGACGAGCGCAGGAAAGTAGAGAAACACCGCTATGCGGTACTCACCCGGAGTGGGGGCCGAAACACCAACAGAAACAAGGCCCCCACTCCAACATCCAGCCGGAATCCAAGGGAGCAAGCGCAGCGCGACTTCCACCCGGCCAGGCCACAGGAAGACGAGCACAGCGACCCGGAAGCAACCGGGAGGCAGCGCACCAGCCGCAAAGGGCCGGTAATCAGGACTCCAGCCGGGAACAACACTGCCTCCCAGCAAGCCCGGCAGGCCAAGAGGCAGAGCAACAAACCCCCCGCCCGCAAAGCCAGGCAGCCGGGCAGGGGGAGAAGAGAAGTGCACGCAACCCCAGCCCAACAGGAGCAGCACCAGCATCCAAGACCATTCTGTCGACAGACAGAAAAAAAGAAAAGGCGGAATGCTGGGTAAGTACCCCTTATTTACTCCCGGTGGGAGGGGCGGGGTTAGTGTCCCAGCATTGTTCTGATCTTTTTTTCTGTCGGGAGATGGTCATCTCCACTTAGTATTGAATGGGACGAGGACATAAGGGACCTGGGGGTAATGCGTTTACTTTCATCTATGCTTTCCCTGTCTTAATAGCCCCATGTCTATCTTGTCTAAAATTGAAGCATCAGTAGAACACTGCATCCATCAAAATCAAAAGCTCATCATAACCCAGAGGTGAAGTCACACATGGAAACAGGGGTCTACTTTGTCCCTCTTTGGTGGGCTGATGTCGTAAAACATTTAATTCCATGCACCAGTGCTAATGAAAGCTTAAAATGTGTGCGTATTACCAACTCATATATCAATGTATCTTGTTTTAGTGGAACGAGGAGTGGCCAAAAACATCAATGTCTACAATCCTACACCAAACTCCCTGAACGTGCGGTGGCAGCCTGCTCCTGGGCCTGTTCAGCAGTACAGAGTCAGCTATGCTCCATTACAGGGCACAAGGCCAACTGAATCTGTGAGTTAGTTTTCTGGTTGTATTTGAAAAATTTCTACTCTACATTACCTCAGTCATCACAATGATCTCTGCCATAAGTATATACCGCAAAACCCATGGCCATCCAGGTGACTGAAGAATAGTCAAAAATACCAATTTTAGATGTGAAGAGCCAAAGGCAGTTGGGGCTACACAGTGGTCTGGTTTTGGTGAAAATGGAGAATAATTGGCAGAATGGGAGGTACAGGCTTCTTTTGTCAATGCCATTAGTTTATTCAAGAAAAAAACTCTTTTGTCAGTCATATGTTGGCCACAATGTACCTAATAGAATGTTACAGAAAATCACATTTCTGAGGTTTATGTACTCTTGCCTCTGTTCAATTAAGCAGGGCCTTGGCAGATTGTTTGGAACACTGCCTTGATATTCCTGTGTTACTCTTTGAGTATTGATATGTACTGTGAAAACTGTAATTCTTGTTGCAATGCAGGGGTTCAGGTTTCGGGCCATAAACCTTCATTACCAATTCCTAGCACAAACTACACCAAAACTATACAATATTAAAGTTAAGTACAAAAAGATTGTATTGCCATGCAGTTCTGCTCTTTCGTTTGAGAAGTGTGTCAGGCTTATCACATTGAATATCTAACTCAGGCTGAACCCACTCAAACAAATTCTCAAACCTAATACTATATTTCTGCTACAGGTATTAGTTCCAGGAAACACCCAAACTGTGCTGCTTGAACGTCTGACACCAGAGACCCCATATTCAGTGAGTGTGGTGGCCTTGTACGCAGACGGAGAAGGAAGCCCAAGCAACGGACAAGGAACCACATGTAAGTTCTGGGATCATCACTTCACTTAAACTAAGTATCTGATTATTGTTTGCATTGACCAGTAGCTCTTCCATGCTATAGAATGGGATAATTTGCAACATACACATCAAAAATACTCTAAGGTGCATGAGAAGATACCCCATTCATAAGGAGAGTTTGATATCCAAGAGGACTATCTATAGTTTCCAAAAAGGCAGTGAAACTAGAAATGACTAAGGTCCATATTTACAGTTTTGTGGGCATGGTACGTGGCAGATCTTCCATTCAATGCTTTTGACTATAATGCAATTCTGATACAATGGCCAGACATCTACCATGTTTTCAACAGAGTACCCTGTCTGCCAGACTATAAATAAGGCCCTAAATGTGTAAAGCAGGCAATGCCCTCCATCAATAGATATTGTTCTAATAAATTTCAGAATCAAATAAAACAAGAGGCTGAAAAACACTTAAAGATTCATTTACTCCACAAACCTGAGAGGGAACCAACCATTAGTTCCATCTCTCTCCTAGTGTTCAAACACTGAACTGCAACTGACTCCATGTCCACCAGCCCTACATTAAATAGGCAAAAGCAGCAATGAAGCCAATGGCATAACAGTGGATTTCAGCACCAAACTTAAAATCATGCAAACTGAAGGTTAATAATTTAATCGCACTGTCAGGCAGACTCAGTCTTTAATCTTTTTGAAAGTGAAACTTTAAGTGTCAATTTTAATTGGGTACTAATACATTAATTCAAGTTTACTTTGTCCAGTTCATGGATTATTGTGCTGAAAAAGCTGTATTTTTGGCTCTGTGATTTCAGCCACTATCATAGGCAAAATGGCATCTGATATTTGACATCAGTGGTATCAACAAATCCCTAACAGGCCAACATCTTTAATGCAGATAGCAGAGGCCTCTAAATAAACTTTACTAGTAGCCGCATGCCTCCATCCTTTTTATGAAAAGGAAATACAAGGTCTATCTTGAACGCATTATATTAGAACTCCCACCAAAAAACACGGATGTTGATAGTACGTTGATGCATTCTGCTGCTAAGCCACAATTTGAAACTATTTTCTTTCAAAAACGTAATGAAGATAAGCTAAGTGTGGTCTTCAAATGTATAACGAAATCCTAGTGTTACTAGTTTTATTTGGCGCCTGCTTGATTTTCGCTCCAAGTTTTGTAAGTGACAAATGCTAGTGACCAAGAACACTATCAACTTTTTAAGTATGATTATTACAACTTCAATTATTTCATCTCTCCTGTCTTAGGGACTGATTTAGAGATTGGCAGAGAGAGTTCTCCATCGCCACGGCAACAGAGTACCCTCTCTGACAAACTCTCTGTCCACCTACCCAATTTAGTGGTGAGCAGACTTCCAGGTTCATGCCAGTGGAGTAAAGTTTTCTCCATCAACGTCAACCTTCCCCTGATGGCCCGAGGGAATAGGAGGCAGTCGCAGATAAGCCATCCGAGTGTCTGCCCTATTTAGAGTGAGTGGTCAGATATTTCTTTTTAACTGTCCATCACTGCCAAGAATATCTTGGTGGTGAGAGACAGTAAAAAAAAGAAACCTACTATGTTGTGCGGGGATCATTATTCTTTTATTTTAAAAAATAAAAAAACTCCCGCTTTTGGAGTTTGTTTTAAAAAAATAAAAAGCTTTGGAAAAATTTGACAGCTGACCGGCATGTTTGATGGAGCCGTCTGTTACACCTTTCCTAACTTGTACAGATATGTTTGCAGGGCTGGTGGACATATCTAATTTGGCAGGTGGAGTAAAGGCACTGTGGCAGACGTAAAATCGTCCGACACCCTGTCTACTGACCTCTAAATCAGTTTCCATCTTTGTCTACAATTTAGATATCACAAGCATTGGCAGTCAAGCAAATGTATCTTCTCAAATGTGGGCTGCCTCTTATCCCATTGTGGGAAGCAGCAGCAGGAATATCAGGTAAAACTGGTCGGTGCCATCAAAGTCATGTGCATTATTTGGAATTCTCCTGATGTGTCTTGCAGCCCTTTTAGTTGTCTGAATTCTGTTTTCTAGTGAGTTTTAAAGCCAGACCATCTCTCAGGTGTGCTGAACCAGCCACGCTTATGCTGAGGTGCTGGATTGGTCAAACATTATAAAAAGACTCTTTCAGTTTTTGTTAACTGCTAAGGAGTGTAAACGCCCCTGCCCCTCTGAATGTATAGGACAATCCAGCCCCTCTGAATGTATAGGACAATCCAGCGACTATTGACATCCCTACTATCGGGACGCAAACATAAATGCGTAGGAAGGCAAATTATCTAGTTGGGGCAATATAGATTTAGCTTGGGAACTCCCAATAGTGGAAATAGGTTGGCAGCATCATATTTTGCATACCATGGGAAAGGAGGATGTCTGACTATCCCTTTGTGAAATTGGGTTGTTGGTTGACTGTGTGTGAGCCCTGGTCAAGCAACAGCCACAATCTCTTGCAGGGTGAACCACAAAAAATCACTAAATTAACTGTGCTTAACCCCGGGTAGTTTGGCACAAAAAGCAGGCAGGCCTAACTGAGAGGCAATGTGTAAAGTATTTATGCAGCACACAAACAGAAAGAAAGTGAAAACACAACATAAGAGAAATCCCAAAACAACAAACATCCAATCAGTAGAACTAGAGTTATGAATGTTTAACGTTTAAGGTTCAAAATAGCGCCTAAAAGATGAAAGAGCCAACCACAACATCTAGTTGCACAAGACTGGGTCAAACTTGAAAGTTAAGGCCAACTGTTATGTTGCGCGGAAGTGGATTGGGCCCCGTCAGCGCTTACCTTTGGACTTGGAAAAAGTCTTAAAGAAAAAGTCTGAGAAAGTAAAGTTCCACGGGGCAAGGCTGCAGGAAGTTTCTGAGGAGGGAGCGTCGTCGTTGGATGGCCTTGGGTTAAAGCTGCAGTGAAGATGTTCGGATTAGTCGCCAAAATAGAAGTCGAAAAAAAAAACAGTGGAACGAGGCAGAGGGCTGAAGACACGAGGTCAGATACCCCTTTGGTGAAGGGACCACTGAAATGGATTTGCTGCTGCAGAGAAGAATGTAGTGGGAGAAGCTGCAAAGTCAATCCAACTGGTGATGCACATCGGGTGGATATGCGAGCAGGTTGGTCCCAGTCTCCTCCTGGTTCTCAGAGCATTTTTTTACCAAATTTTGTCTAAGTCCTCAGTTTTAGAAATTCGCCACCTGGACACCTTTAGCACCACAACCAAGGGTCCAGGACTGGTGGGACACCTCAGTGAGGTTCAGGACTCACTTAGCCTGGGACCAGGTGATGGGGGCATTTTATGTCTCTGTGAATCTGAACAGGAAACCAGAAAATTAGCCCTTCTGGCAATCATGGTTGCAGATGAAGATGCAGAGCTCAACAGCAGGGCTGGCCTCTTAGTTCAAGGCAGGCTCCAGACAGCAAAGCAATCCTTCTAGGTACAGCAGCAGTCTGGCAGAGTGCACAGCAGGTCACAGCAGCAGGCAGTCCTCTGAGATTCCGTCCACCGGTCCAGAAGCGAACTGAGGAGTGGATCTGAACGTACCCTTCTTCTGGAAAGTGGAGAAACTTCTAGAAAGGTTCTTTGAAGTGCATGGAATTTCCTGACCACTCTGCCCTAAGCTGGCTGCAGTGACAATACAGGGTCGCTAGGTCCTTGGGTGTGAAGGCAGAGCACAAGCTACTTAGGTGTAAGTGGTGCTGTGCTCAGCTCCACCCCCATCCTGCCAGCAGATGGCCCATTCGGGCACATCTAATCCCTCTATTGTGTGACTGTCTGGGAAGAATTCACAAAGTCTATCTGTCAGGTACACTCAGTCATTTGACCCAAGACAGTCTGCAGGTACAAAGGGCTAAAGACAGGAAAATGCCAGCTTTCTAATAGTGGTATTTTCAAAATTGTAATGAAAAATCTGACTTTACCATTAAAGGGGGTTTATCATTACAATTCCATTGTACTAAGCATGACATATCTACCTTCTACCAATTAGGAAGTATGGCTTACTAAATGTAATACGGAATCCTCAATGTTATCCTATTGGGAGGGGTAGGCCTCACAGTAGTGAAAAATGAATTTAGGAGTTTTTCACTACCAGGACATGTAAAACTTAAAAGTACATGTCGAACCTTTAAAATACACAGCACCCTGCCGAATGGAATACCTAGGGCCTACCTTAGGGGGGACCTACATGTAATAATAGGGGAGTTAAAGGTTTGGCAAGGGGGTTTAAATGCCAAGTCGACATAGCAGTTTAAAACTGCATTCAGGCTGCAATGGCAGGACTGGGACATGTGTTAAGGTGCTACTTATGTGGGTGGCACAATAAGTGCTGCAGGTCCACTGGTAGCATTTAATTGACAGGCCCTGGGTATATGGGATACCACTCTACAAGGGACTTATAAGTAAATTAAATATGCGAATTAGGTATATGTCTATCAAACCATATTTAGGGGAGTGAGCACAAGCACTTTTGCACTGGCTAGCAGTGGTAAAGTGCATAGAGTCCTAAGGCCAACAAAAATACATTTCAGCAAAAACTGGAGGTAAGTAGGGAAAAGGTTTGGGAGAAGCCCACCCTAAGGCTGACTGGTCTAACAATACTCTGTTGGAAACACCTCTGAGACACAGTTTATTTATATACACATTGTTGGTCTGCCAAATAAGCAATATTCATAGCCAGAATTTCCATGATATATTTTCTTAATGTATATATAAACACATGAAGACATTTTTCTTACTGCCTTTAAAACCATACCAATCAAAACGTCCTTGATTTGCTAGTGATCTTTTGTTAAAACTGTTCTGCGCTTAAATTCATTTTGAACACTGCAATTGTTTTTTCAATGTGTTTAATTACTCAAGATGTACAGAAGTGTGCAAATGCTCTCACCAATTAAGCAGCTTACTTCATGTGCTTTCTTTCAACATAAAACATCACGAGGAAAAAGTCTGCTTATGGGACTTCTAGCATGCGAGTAGCCATGGTGTTAGGCACAGTATTAACTGTCTTGACCCTTCCTTTTTTAGTGCCTCGCAGTGGTCCAAGAGACATGAAAGTGTTTGACGAGACAACAAACAGCCTCTCTGTCAGCTGGGAGCATGCCGACGGACCGGTCCAACAATACCGGATTATCTACTCTCCCATGGTTGGGGATCCCATAGATGAATATGTAAGTTGACTTCTGGTTGTGAACCAAATAACTAAAGTCTTACACAACCTAGGCATCTGTCCACCTGATGCCTACAGAAAAAGTGCTGCGAGGTACATTGATGGAAATGCCATGAGCAAGGGGCAAATTGAATGGATGGGTTGGTGAGACTGTGTGATAATGGGCAACACATCTAATCTGGAAGTGTGTGTGGAATTGGTTTGATTAGTAAGATTCACAACACTTTATTGAGAGTTAGTAATAATTGTGTCCCCACACCTTGCTTTTATCTATATAAATTCATTGTAGAGGCTGGGGATGAAAACAGAGAATAAGGGAGATCTGTGGGTGTATGTTAAATGGCTTTTGACAGCCAATATTCAGGGAACTGTTAAAATGACAATCATGTTTTCTCTTGGTGGGTAGGACACAAGAAGATGAGTGTGATTGGATATGTGTTTGTCCTGGCTTTTTGTTTCTGTTTTATTCTTTAATGCACAATGCACTTGCTTTTGTGTGTGTATGCCTTGAGCCTTTGAATGTATAGGTTTGTATATATGTAACTATAAAACTAGGAAGGTTATGCATTTGATGATGTCACCTCTGTCAGTGAATTGTCATGATACCCAGAAAAACACAACTGTAATATTTGTAAATTGGGAGAGGCACTCTAAAGGTATTATCTTGTCCTTTTCTCTGTCTAACTAACTGCATATTAGCATATCTTCTCAAAGTCCTTGTCCTCAACTCTTGCGATTAGTTAACAAAGTCCATCCACACCGATTAGGGTTTTGAAATAAAATGGCTCTTTCCCTGTATTCCCAAACAAATAATTCCATTATACTTGACTGTTTATTGGAATTATTTGTTTGGAATAGTGAATAATATACAATTTTATTGCCAATACCTCATCGGTGTGGATGGACTTGAATTGAATTGAAGACCAGGGACTCTAGAATACCTTTGGAGTGCCTCTCCCATTTTACAAATATAACATCTGTGAATATGTACACGTGTGAGGCAGAGAATGAGTGTCTGAACCTTTATAGCTATCTCCACATTCAGAGCAATAATTAGAAACCTGACAATCTATTGAGATGCCCATGATTTAATTTCTTCTGGAATGATAACATCAAATCTTGCGACAAGGAAGGCCCTTCCTTCACTTTTAGACACCGTAGATTAAGGTTTATGGCTATGATTATTTTCTGGTGATTGTTCAGGGAAAGGCTAAGAATACTTTTATGAACCAAACAACTCACCTGAAAGACAATCCTCTCACCCAAAAGGAGCTAGTGAGTGATCTCCGTACCTTGGACATTTACCATACCATACCATACCAAAACATTTATAAAGCGCACGGCTACCACCAACGGCGGTGTCCCGGCGCTAAGGAGAGACAGAGAGAGAAGGGAAAAAAGACCAACTAAGGGAGATCAAAAAGCCATGTTTTCAAGGCACTCCTAAAAATGGATTCAGATTCAGCTTTGCGCAGGAAGAGAGGCATAGCATTCCAAAGGGCGGCTTTTCTTACAGCAAAGGCACGCCCTCCAATCCTGGCTTTACGGAAAGAAGGAGAGCAGAGAAGTAGCTGTGAGTTCGAGTGCAAGGTCCTGTTCTGATGGTATTTCTGAAGTCTTAGCCTCAGATAACCTGGTCCACTGTCTCTGGTAGCTCTAAAGGCAAGAGACAGGGCCTTGAATTCAATTCTCCTTTTCACCGGAAGCCAGTGAAGCCTGCGCAAATGAGGGGAAATGTGATGTCGAAGAGGCACATTTCTGAGAAACCTAGCAGCAGCATTCTGGACTGTCTGAAGCCTCTGAATAAGATAGGCAGGAAGACCTAGATACAAACTATTAGCGTAGTCCAACTGAGATGTAATCAAGGCGTGGACTATTGTGGCCCGACAGTCCATCGGTAGTAGGTGGAGAAATCTGCGCAAGGTTTTGAGCTTCCAAAAACAGGCTCTGGAAACTTGGCCAATCTGGGCCTTCACTGACAATTCTGAGTCAAATTTAAAACCTAAATTTCTGACAGAGGTGACCGGGGTGGGGGGATTCAACTGCATCGGCCACCATAAATCAGCCGATGGAGGTGAAGGTTGATTAAAAAACATCACCTCAGTTTTATCGGTGTTCAGCTTGAGGCGATTATCTGTCATCCAAGAAACGATCTTAATTAGGCAATGCCTAAAGCTGTCAAATGCATCCTTCGCGGTGTCTTTAAATGAGAACACCAACTGCGTGTCATCAGCGTATGATATTATTCGCACGCCACAATGATCCACTAATGATGCCAGAGGAGCAAGATAGACATTGAACAGGGTCAGGCTCCGCGCCGAACCCTGAGGAACTCCACAGCCCATGGAACAAAAGGGGGAGACATGTGGGCGAAGGAGGACCTGCTGAGACCGCTCATCCAGAAAGGATTGGAACCAATTTAAGATGGTCCCCGAGATACCCAGCTGTGTCAATCGGTCTAAGAGAATCGAATGGGAGACCGTATCAAAGGCTGTAGATAAATCTAACAGCACGAGCATGGCACAACTGCCATGGTCTAGGGATTCTCGGATGGTTTCCGCCACCTCCAACAGAGCAGTCTCAGTACTATAGCCCTTCCTGAAGCCCGATTGGGAGTCATGAAGGAGATTGTTGGACTCCAGGTAGTTAGAAAGCTGTCTCTGAACTTCCTTCTCCAAAATTTTAGCAGGGGCAGGAAGGAGCGAAATAGGCCTAAAGTTCTTAAGTATGCTAGGATCTGCATCTTCCTTTTTAAGAATAGGCAAAACCAAGGCCTTTTTCCACACTGAGGGGAAACTACCTAGCCTAAGAGAAGCATTCCAAATGACATTTAAGTGGAGATTAAGGAGAGGAGCCAGTAAGTTAAAAAATCTAGCTGGACACGGATCCAGTGGCGAGCCTGACTTAATTCTGACAAGGTCTCGCATGGACGAAGAAGGACAGAAAGGCTGGAATTCAGTCCAGAGACAGAGAGAAGCAGGAGCCACAGATGTAGTTGGCCTATCCCCGGACACCAAGAAAGAGGAATATATAGATTGAACCTTTTCCTTGAAAAAAGTCGACAAGTCCCTACATAGGTCGACTGATGGCGTAATCGTGCTCAAGGTAGCTTCAGGTTTCATAAAATCTTGAACGATCTTAAATCGCAGACCACCCTAACACCGATGATATGGGTGATCTGAAGATGGTTAACACGCAATCATGCTAAGCCTGCATAAAGGTTGTTACAGTAGGAATTAACCACTGCCATCTGTTTGTAGAGGAAAAACACTGTCTAATCTTTATGTATCCGTAGCACCAACAATGACCATGGATGACACTGTTCTTTCAATAGTATTATCAGATTTACTGCTGCAGCTATCACATCTTTAATTAGAGATGGCAAAGGGAGATCAACTTTGTAACAGAAAAAAGAGCAATTTCATGTTCCCACCTCCCGCTGAAAACTTCATGCCTCATTTGTGTCTCGGTGTTTTGTACAGTACAACTGCTAAGTTATCCCATATTCAGAAGGTTTTAGAGCTGGAGAGCCTAAAGCAGTACGTTCTTACATGTGTCTGTATACTTTATCCATATTTAGCACTAAAGGCGGGTAAACTACATCTGGCATAACTAACAGACTTGCCTTTCTATCTGGATGTTGTAGGACCTGTCTTTTTTGTTTTAGTGATAAATAATTTCACAGGGAAGGCCTACCACGCTATTCCTACTTTTATTTGCAACAAATTTGTAAATGAGAAGCGGGGCGAGAGGAAGGAAGACCCACTTTTCCGAGATTTGGCTAAATAGCTGTGAGAGTTGAAAACTAATGGGCACACACAAGCAGAATCAGGCTGTCCTGGTGCAAAGAGTGCTATTAGGCTCTGAGAAGAAGCAGTAAAGTCACTGGGAGTGTCCGCACCTTGGACCCTGGAGTGAGAAGACAGAGGCACGATAAAGACACTGAGGGGCTCATTATGATGGCGGAAGGACCGCCACTGCCAGGCCGGTAAGATTTACTTACCGCTAAATTAGGATGGCGGTGGGTACCACGGCGGACGAAAAGTCAGTCCGCCGGTTTTCCGCCGGAGGCAATCGCACCGATTGCCTGGAGGACGGAGCAGGGCCACTAATATGGTGGCGGTGCCTAGCAGGCACCGTCCGCCATATTAGGATGTGGGTTTGAAGAGGCCTTTCCATGGCGGCGATGTTGCCATGGAAAGGCTGGTGGGGATTGTGTTTGGGGGCCCGTTGCGGGCCCCCCTTGTGTGTGGTGGGGTGTCGCTGCACTGGGGGGTACCCATGGTACCCCCCTGCATTTCCATGCACCAAGTGGCAGGCAACGCGTGCTGCCTGCCACGTGGTGCAGGGAAATGCGGTACAAGCATCTTTAACATTGCGGACGGTGCTGCAGTCAGCAGCACCGCCGCAATGTTAAAGGCCCAGGATGCGCCCGCCAGTATGGCGGGCGCATCCTAATCGCAGTGGTGGGACCGCCACATGTCTGGCGGGCGGTCCCAAACACCGCTACAGTGGCGGGCGGACCAAGTCCATCCGCCATCGTAATGAGCCCCTTCGTTAGAGAATGAAGGGCAGCAGAGTGATGGATTCTATGGCAAGGTGATGTGAGGTGGGACAGATGGGATATTGAGAGAGCAATATACTGAACAGAAGAGAAAACGACATCAAGGAAGAAAATATTTAAAGAGACATTTGAGCAGGGCAAGACGCAAGGAAATGTGTGAAAAGGGAAAAAGAATATAATCTGAGGCAAAGTGAGAAAAGGAGGGGAGTAGAAATTATGAAACCTTCGAACTGGCAATTCTTCTTGACCAACATTACATGTGCTACTTGAGCCCAGACCAATCACCGAAGGTTCACACACGCCTGGAGTGTGTGCAGACTTAGGTGACAGCAATCCAAGGGATTATCTATGCCCCTGTGGCTTGTGCAATCTCATTAATGCCACTGCACTTACTGGGCATATATGTAAATGTCCAGTATTTGTAAAGCGCGAACAATTACCCGAAGGTGTCAAGGCGCTGGGGGCTGTCGGGAAGATTAAGCGAGCTATTGCCCAGAGTCACATGGTGCTGGGCGGGGCTGATCTGCTGTCGGCGCCGGGAATTGAACCGTGAGCCCCTGGTTTCGGAGTTAGTCGCCCTGGCCACTGCGCCACACCTCTTCCACCTCTTATATGGAAGGCACCCTATACAGGGATGGGCCTGGCCCCACTTACTGCACTGTAACCTAGATAAGGGTGGGCATGCTACAGTTCTGGAAATGCTGCCACAGAATAAATTCACGCCCATGACAAATCCCCAAGCAGAGGACTTCTCCATTTTGAAGGATGAAACGAAACACTTAGTGCAGGTCCTTGTGTTGGCCAGGCATAGGGACCAGCCGCAGCTCGTGTCACGGAGAAGGGACCCTAGTGTTGTGGATGCATTGATGTACTGTAGCATATGTTTGCAACGCAAGGGCACACCCCGTAGGTGCAGGCATATTCTGGAAAAGATATGGGCTAAGCAACAGATTTAATGCTATTTTTTGTTTTACATTTTGTGTTCCCTTTTTCAGACAACAGTCCCTGGGAGAAGAAATACAGTGATGCTGCAGCCACTTTTGTCAGATACCCCATACAAAATCAATGTGGTTGCTGTGTATGGAGATGGTGATGGAGGACAACTGACAGGAACTGGAAGAACAGGTGCCTGCACTGCTTTTCTTTGTGCGCCTGTATTTGAATGAAGTAGTGTGGGATAAAAAGCTGATGATAGGTCTGTTCTGCTTTGTTTCAGAAGATATAGTGCTGATTCAAACAGATTACAACAAAAAACGTTCAACATTTGCTTTGGTAGGGTTAGGGCTATGCTTGCTTACGGAGCAAGTTTTTGACTTTAGGAATTCACTCATAATTCTTAACGTATTTATAGGAAACTCTGACCATCGCAGTGGATGTGCAACGTTTTAGAATGTCAAAATGTAAGTGGTGTACGTTTCCTCATGTGGAGATGTGATGCAATACTGCATTGTCTCTTAAAACTTATTTAAAACTATTTTTGCATGGGAAATATTCCCACCTACCCCAGAGAAGCTTCTTCAAGTTTGGTGATATTTCCGACCCTGAAAATGCACTTATTTCTGTCCATTACCGAATATTTTTTAGGGGAAACTGCAAGTTATTGGCGAATACCTGAAAATGTGTTTTTTGATGTTGAAAAACATTTACACGTGGACCCACCCAGGAATTCTCATAATACATCCATAGTAGTACATATGCTCAAATGGAAATTCCACCTAACACTGGCAAACCATTTGTTTTTGCATTGTTTATTTAGAAGTGCTGCAAGTAGGAACGTGTTCAGCAAGTCACCAGCAACAAAACTGGCCCCCACGGCAGTGAAACGAACCACCCACCCTGCCAACCCACCGAAATCCCCAATAGCCAGTTTCCCAGAGAATCTTGTCACCAACAATGGTGTACAATTCTCCTCTAAGGAGATGTAAGGGCTACTCTATACACATAACACAGAGCATATAAAAACTGTGCTCTATGACCCACAATGCATTGGCCGGTAGGGCGATTGAACAAGTATTTTAAGGAGAGTGTCCCCTTAGTCCTTTAAGGGAAAATTCTGAATACTCTAGCAATCATAGAAAGACTATGGGACTACAAAATTTCTCCTACCCCATCACAGGGATGTCACCCTTCCACCTACTGAAAAGGAGGAAGGCTACTTCCTTGGTCTACCCATGGTGGTTCAAGTTCAAGTATGCCAAAGTGTTACCGCTGTGGATCTAAAGAAGGTACAGGCTAAAGTGTCACCCTGTCAAACTAAGTCTAACGAACATTATGACACCATATAGTGGTCTACCATTTCTGATATTGCTGTGGGGGATTTGACCACGATCCGGAATCCTAAGCATGTTCAGAAAGGTAGGAGCCAGTGTTTTAGATCCATATGGGTAGTTAAGGTTAACAAAAGGCGTATCATTACTCAAGAAAGTAAAAGTTGGAGTTTGAGGAGTGTATTCAAGTGTATAAAAGAGCTGATGCCTTTTGACTCTGATGTAGTAAATGATGTTGAATAATTGATGTATCTCTCTAACCCTTCTAAAATACAAGAGATACCCATAATAGGTTATTTTGCAAGTCAACCACTGGCAGGAAGTCCTCCTTTGACCCAATGAGACCAAATGAATCTGGAATCATTCCCTTAGAATATGGATCAAGTGCAGAACATGTGAAGTACTTACAGGGGAACCAGGTTCTTTTATGGAGAATTCTTCAAGATGATTGACGTTTCATACTCAGTTCTTCAACTGTGCGGTATGCTGTGCTGTATCTTTAGATCTTATGTTTTGCCCCTTGTCCGTTCCATCCTTCCCTTTTCCTCCTCCCTTCTTTATCCTTTTGGTTGGTCTGGAACATTGGGTGTTGGAGATTTGGAGGTGACAACTGGTAACAGATTGTGAAGCCAACTTCTGCTGCAGACAGTGCTTAATTTGTAAAATATTAAGTGCCAGGCCTCTGACCAGGAGGCCACTGCAGCTTACACCACCCATCGCCCTTTTCATTGCTGCCAAAACAACTAATAACCATCTCTCTCGCATGTAAATGCGACAGTTCAGATTATTCCAGGTCCCCAAAGCTAAAGGAATGGCTGGGGAGGCAGATATTAGCAATTTTAATATATATTGTATTCCTAAACAACCGTTGTTCTGCTCATCTCTAAATTAGATGAGCAGCGCCACCATGTGGTAGACTGTTCTAAGTATGGTGTTGACAATTAGGTGCCGGTGCCGAGCACCGGAAACCAATTAAGTGCCGGTGCTGAGCACCGGAAAGCACTGGCTCAAATTAAGCACTGGCTGCAGAGACTTACTTTTTCAATGAAGCCGTTCACTTACTTCTTCATGTGGTGTATTTGCTTTTTTGCAAAAACAACAGTTGATGGACAGAATGCAGAACAATGTCATACATTCACCCCAGTACAGAGATCTGGGCCTAAATCCATCGTTTTTTTGCTCACCATGCCATTCCAGTTTGAACCCAGCCATATGCAAATCAGTCTTGACCCTGTGCCTCATGGGAACAGTCCAGCCCGAACTGCCAAGCCAGGTCCTCCCTGGACTGGAAACAAGCATCCTAGGACCGGTTTCGGGTTTCACCCTCTTCAGCCAGGATAGCTTGATTCCAGTGGCATGGAGAGCACGGGACCCACGTCTGGGCATACCCGTCCCACTCGGGGTGACAAATGCAAAAACAACAGTTGATGGACAGAATGCAGAACAATGTCATACATTCACCCCAGTACAGAGATCTGGGCCTAAATCCATCGTTTTTGCTCACCATGCCATTCCAGTTTGAACCCAGCCATATGCAAATCAGTCTTGACCCTGTGCCTCATGGGAACAGTCCAGCCCGAACTGCCAAGCCAGGTCCTCCCTGGACTGGAAACAAGCATCCTAGGACCGGTCTCGGGTTTCACCCTCTTCAGCCAGGATAGCTTGATTCCAGTGGCATGGAGAGCACGGGACCCACGTCTGGGCATACCCGTCCCACTCGGGGTGACAAATGCAAAAACAACAGTTGATGGACAGAATGCAGAACAATGTCATACATTCACCCCAGTACAGAGATCTGGGCCTAAATCCATCGTTTTTTGCTCACCATGCCATTCCAGTTTGAACCCAGCCATATGCAAATCAGTCTTGACCCTGTGCCTCATGGGAACAGTCCAGCCCGAACTGCCAAGCTAGGTCCTCCCTGGCCTGGAAACAAGCATCCTAGGACCGGTCTCGGGTTTCACCCTCTTCAGCCAGGATAGCTTGATTCCAGTGGCATGGAGAGCACGGGACCCACGTCTGGGCATACCCGTCCCACTCGGGGTGACAAATGCAAAAACAACAGTTGATGGACAGAATGCAGAACAATGTCATACATTCACCCCAGTACAGAGATCTGGGCCTAAATCCATCGTTTTTGCTCACCATGCCATTCCAGTTTGAACCCAGCCATATGCAAATCAGTCTTGACCCTGTGCCTCATGGGAACAGTCCAGCCCGAACTGCCAAGCTAGGTCCTCCCTGGACTGGAAACAAGCATCCTAGGACCGGTTTCGGGGTTTCACCCCTCTTCAGCCAGGATAGCTTGATTCCAGTGGCATGGAGAGCACGGGACCCACGTCTGGGCATAGTTGGCAGGGTATGCCCAGACATGGGTCCCTTGCTCACTTTGCCACTGGATTCAAGATAGCCTGGCTGATGAGGGTTTTGAACCCGAAACCGGTACCAGGATGCTTGTTTCCGGTCCAGGGAAGACATGGCTTGGCAGTTCGGTGCTGGACTGTTCCCATGAGGCACAGGGTCAGACTGATTTGCATATGGCCATGTCTGAACTGGGGTGGTGGAGTGAGCTAAAGAATGATGATGGATTAAACCCAGATCAGTTGACTGGGGGTGAGTGTTTGATTTGCTCTAGCGCTCCGTCCATCATCCCCTTTGGTATCGCTTTGTTCGCCCTAAGTTGGCAGGGTATGCCCAGACGTGGGTCCCTTGCTCACTTTGCCACTGGATTCAAGATAGCCTGGCTGATGAGGGTTTTGAACCCGAAACCGGTACCAGGATGCTTGTTTCCGGTCCAGGGAAGACATGGCTTGGCAGTTCGGTGCTGGACTGTTCCCATGAGGCACAGGGTCAGACTGATTTGCATATGGCCATGTCTGAACTGGGGTGGTGGAGTGAGCTAAAGAATGATGATGGATTAAACCCAGATCAGTTGACTGGGGGTGAGTGTTTGATTTGCTCTAGCGCTCCGTCCATCATCCCCTTTGGTATCGCTTTGTTCGCCCTAAGTTGGCAGGGTATGCCCAGACGTGGGTCCCTTGCTCACTTTGCCACTGGATTCAAGATAGCCTGGCTGATGAGGGTTTTGAACCCGAAACCGGTACCAGGATGCTTGTTTCCGGTCCAGGGAAGACATGGCTTGGCAGTTTGGTGCTGGACTGTTCCCATGAGGCACAGGGTCAGACTGATTTGCATATGGCCATGTCTGAACTGGGGTGGTGGAGTGAGCTAAAGAATGATGATGGATTAAACCCAGATCAGTTGACTGGGGGTGAGTGTTTGATTTGCTCTAGCGCTCCGTCCATCATCCCCTTTGGTATCGCTTTGTTCGCCCTAAGTTGGCAGGGTATGCCCAGACGTGGGTCCCTTGCTCACTTTGCCACTGGATTCAAGATAGCCTGGCTGATGAGGGTTTTGAACCCGAAACCGGTACCAGGATGCTTGTTTCCGGTCCAGGGAAGACATGGCTTGGCAGTTCGGTGCTGGACTGTTCCCATGAGGCACAGGGTCAGACTGATTTGCATATGGCCATGTCTGAACTGGGGTGGTGGAGTGAGCTAAAGAATGATGATGGATTAAACCCAGATCAGTTGACTGGGGGTGAGTGTTTGATTTGCTCTAGCGCTCCGTCCATCATCCCCTTTGGTATCGCTGTATTTTGCCACACTCTCCCTTCTACTATGCTGTTCTATTTATATTCAAAGTGCCACTGAGCAAACTTCCCATCAAAACAAAAAAAAGTTACCACTGTACATTTGCAAGTATTCAAACTCATGAGCTTCAGCATGCAGTTTAATTCATGCAACTCATTGAGCTATATCTCAGGTTATTCCTACATTTTCAGTCAGAATGTCTTTATTATTTCATTGAGTGCCTATTTTGCCACGTCTGCTACTTCTTGTTGAGCTGCTGGTGTGCCCTTTGATTGCATTGGATTACGGTTACTCACCTCAACAGGAAACTTTATTATTAGGAGGGTATGTGAAGTTGGTTGTGGGCCATTAATCTTCATCTAAGTAAATGCTTTAGGTATCCCAGGCAATATTTATATTCTCTGTATAGATAACGTGTTTTATAGGGAGCCATTTTTAATCTCTTTTGTGCTTTTAATTTTAATAGCCCAGTGTTCTGTCACAATTAGTTGTTCAGATCACACTCTGGGGCCGATTCCGATTTCGGCCGGAAGGGCACCGAACGATGCCCAGAGCCCTTCCGACCGAATCGGAACGTGCCGGCCGGATTCCTTTCCGACCGAGCCATTCCGATGGGCTCGGTCGGAAAGGAATCCGATTTGGATTTCCAGATGGCTACCGACGGGCTCGTGGAGCCCGAACGCCGTCCGGAAATCCTTCAGTACTCCCCCGGCCGCCTCTTCACGACCGAGGGAGTACGATGGCAGTTTTTCACTGCCTTTTCGTGCCGGTCTTTCCCAGTAGGGCACCCATGGGTGCGAGGCCGCCATTCGGCGGCCTAGGGGCACTTATGGTGCCCCTCTGTTGATCCCTGCACCCGGTGGCAGGCACCTTGGGGTGCCGGCCACAGGGTGCAGGGATGAACTGCACCCCTGCTTTTCACAATGCAAGCATGCATTCCGCTCGGAATGCATGCTCCCATTGTGAAGTATACGAGTGCGACCGAACAGGGTTCGGTCGCATCGTACTTGCAGGGCTGTAACCGACGACAGCAGGTCGGTCGGTTACGGCTCCTGATCGATGTCGGACGGACCTGAGTCCGTCCGACATCGGAATCGGCCCCTTTGTTTCCTGTACTCCAAACATGCTGTCACAGGACACTGGGCAGTTACATTTTCAAGCACACACAACCACAGTGGTATTGAGAAATGTCTGTTCTTTTTTGAAGTGCAAATGCTATATTATTTAGTGATCCGCCCAGACTCCCACATATTGGATGTCTGTTTTCTCACCAGACCATTTCCTCGTCCTTTTTGTTTTGCATATTGGTGCTTTGGTGAGTCTCAGACAGCACTGGGCGTAGCCTAAAACATTATCGTCTCACTTAAAAGATTATCCTACGGGCTTTATTTCATTACCAGATATAAACTGGTGCTCATTGATAAATCAGCCATATATTCAGATTTGAGCCCCAAGACACATCTGAACTGCAAGCTTAGCTTACTGACTGGTCATCATCATGATCAATCACAGAATTAATGAATCACGTAAAAAAAGTCTTGCCTTTCTAAATCTAGTCTTCTGTGTCAATTGCATTACACAGAGTCCAAACTAAAGTGAACTAAGCCTTCCAGAAAAGTTTTTGTCAAACTGAAAACGCTGTGTTTAAAATGGTGTGGTTTGAGATGTTTCAAAAACCTCAGTGGAACAAAAATCGCAGTAATTTCTCAATTAGGTGAATATGGAGGCCACCAATATGACTATTGGATGTAGGTTCTTGGGGTGATGGGTTGATATTTGACATTTTACAACAGAAGCAATGGAAAAATCAATAGGTATGGCTTGCACTGTCAGTTCTATGAGATACTCATTGACTTTGCCTATGTTTATTTTTTTCTATTATTCTTTAGAGACATAAGCAGTATGTACAACGAAATGTCAAAAATATAAAAAGCACATAAAGTATCACAGGCAGAATATCGAGTACCAGAATATCGAGTTACAAAAATATCGGGACATAAATTTCGTTGTCAAAAATATCGACCTCCTATCTTCATAATGGTAAGTACAAAAATATCGGAAAAAACATATCGTTGTTAAAAATATCGAAGTACAAAATATCGGTTTTTTTATATGTGCAAAAAATAATGTAAAATAAATTAAATAATACATTTAACTTAAAAAAAATATTTAGATTTATTTGTAAATTTTAACAATTATAAATAAATTTAATTTCAAAATAAATTAAACATACATATATAAAATGTAATATATATATATTTACTTAAAAATAATTAATAAATAATAATTATAATTAATTATAAAATGTTACAAATATATAAAACATTATAAATAAATATATATATACATACACCTGTAACATAAAAATTATTTTAAAAAAATTATATCATAAATTAAAAATTTCAAATATTGAATATTTTTTAAACCTACATTTTACACCACATTGAGTGCAACACTAGGGAAAGTGTTGAATAGCGTAGGGGGAAAAAATTACAATTCCCACTACAGCGAGTGAAACAGTAGGGAAAGTGTTGGACAGCAGAGAGGAATAATTTACTATTCCCACTCCAATGAGTGTAGCAGTAGGGAAAGTGTTGGATAGTGGAGGGGAATAATTTACTATACCCACTCCAGCAAGTGCAACAGTAGGGAAAGTGTTGGATAGCGGAGGGATAAAAATTACTATTCCCACTCCAGCGAGTGCAACAGTAGGGAAAGTGTTGGATAGCATAGGGGTAAAAATTACTATTCCCACTCCAACGAGTGCAACAGTAGGGAAACTGTTGGATATACTGGTCTAACTTTTATCCCTGTTTAAATGGTTTTTAAATCTGTATTTTGCTATTGTTGTGCACGTGTTGTGCTTGCTCAACGTGTTATTCACTCACCTGCTACTCGGGGGGAGGAATTACCGCGGTCACACGCAGACCGCCGGCAGCAGTAGAGCCGCCATCTTTGGAGGGGGGTTCCGGGTTAGTGCTCTAGTTACCTAGTTTGCCACTACAAATGCTCGCGCAAATGCGATCGCGCAGCGGACGCGCCAAAGGCGCGCCGCAAGCCCGTCTGCGCCCGTCCACGCTCGACCGAGCCTAGAGCCCTGGCACGCTGTCCGGAAGGAGGTAAACGGCTCAAACCGTAACCATCTATTCTATTCTGCTGAATCATTACACCTGATAAGCTCGCAAGGTGAAGCGAAGCGTGTAGTAGCCGCTTGCTGCCCCTGGGGGTTCCCAACTGGTTTGGAGGGTTTGGTAGCCTGTCGGTACTGCCGCTTTCAAGGGGAGCTCATATTGCCTAGCCTATGTGTCCCGGATGCATGCCCAGATGCTCTGGTCACGAGTACAGTCCCTATAATATCAGGTCTAACGGCGATTTTATGTAATGTGAGATCGTTAGCAAAGCATCCCATCGAAATATGGGACATGGTCACCACTCATTCTCCTGATATTTGTTTCTTTACAGAAACTTGGCTAAACTCTACGAACCACCCTATGATAAATCTAGCCATTCCAGATAGTTCTAAATTTTTACATTTGGACAGGGAAGGAAAAACGGGTGGTGGTATTGCCATTGCCTTTAGAAATTCCCTTAATGTCAACTGGGTGTCGACCGTTAGCAACGAGGATATGGAACTGGGTATTTTTAAGATTACCATATCACCCACAGATAATTGGTATGGAGCACTGATCTACCGCCCCCAGGCTATAAGGCCAACTTTAGTGACCAATTGGCTGAACTAATAGCGACACACGTTCTTGCATCAAAAAAATTTCTCCTACTAGGGGATTTTAATATTCATGGAGAGGACACTACTAATCCGGTAGTAAATAAACTCTTAGAGAATTTAGGCCTATTAGGCCTTACTCAAAGAGTTAAAGGCCCAACGCACCGGGCAGGACATACTCTCGACCTAATTTTTTCCAGTACTGACCACCTTACCTGCTACTCCCCCAGTCCCCAATTGTGGACAGATCATTCTATGATCATATTTACAATTCAATCATCAGGCAAGGAGGATCTAGCAGTACATCTAGGTCGAAAAAAGAGGTGCGCAGACCTTGGCACAACTTAACCCCAGAAAACTTTAGCGAGGCCTTTCAATATAATTCATCTGAGAATGATCCGGATGTATCTAGACTGTTGGAGAGGTTCAACTCTGCTTTTTTGACTGCATTAGATGCAGTTATTCCATCAAAAAATTATGGCACTCTACAGCGACGCCCGTCTGCCCCATGGTATACACCTGACTTAAAAATTGGGAAAACTAAATGCAAAACTTTGGAGAGAACTTGGCGGAGTAGCAAAGACCCCCAAGATAGACAACGATACAAACAAGCCCTGACTAGCTATCATCAGAGTATAAAAACTGCTAGACAGATTTTTATCTCAAACCAAATTGAACATGCCAGTAATTCATCTAAAACCCTATTCTCCATAGTAAAGGAGTTTGTGTCTCCACAAGTGTGCAGCCAAGCTCCAATGGAATCTCAAGAACTTTGCAACTCAATAGCTGTTCACTTTGAGGAGAAGATTGGAAAAATCTATGATAATTTCCCTACTGCCCCCAAATGAACCCAGAGCAAGAGCACAGGGCTGGGGAGCCAGAAGTAGGAGTATCCTGTACTCTCAAATGTTTTGAAATGATAACATTAGAGGAGGTCCTCCACTCCTTGGCCTCTGCCAAATCGGGTTCACCTGAGGACCTCTGTCGGCCCAAGACGATGGCTCTTTTGGCCCCTTGCTGCGCCCCCGAGATTCAAAAAATTTACAATTGCTCGATACAATCGGGATGCTTTCCCAGGGCCTGGAAGGAAGCATATGTTCGGCCGATATTGAAGAAACCGACGGCAGATCCTCAGGTTCTTAGTAACTATCGCCCCATCTCCTTGCTTCCCTTGTTGGGTAAGCAATTGGAAAGCCTAATAAATAAGCAGTTGGGGACTTACCTGGAATCTAACAATATCCTGGATCCCTCACAATCAGGTTTCCGACCTGGATTCAGTACAGAGACTGCCCTTTTGGCCGTGACTGACTCCCTAAGAAATGAAATGGATTCTGGAGGATCAATAGTTTTGATCCTATTAGATCTGTCCGCGGCGTTTGATACCATCTCGCATTCAAAACTCGTGGACAGACTTTTGGCTTGTGGTATCCAAAATACAGCCTTAAATTGGCTGCGACAGTTCTTATCTGACAGATACCAAACCATCACTTTGGGTCCCTTCCGGTCAGGAAATTGCATTTGGATAAGGGGGTTCCGCAGGGGTCCTGTTTGAGTCCCACACTGTTCAACGTTTATATGGCCCCATTGGCAAAAATAGTTGAACCGTTTGGGTTCGAGATAATATCATATGCTGATGACACTCAGCTTATGTTTACAATTGGCCCTAACCTAGAGATAGAGAAAACCCGCTTTGCTACGGGAATGCTTGCAATATCTAGTTGGATGACGGATAATTGCCTCCAATTGAATCCCGGGAAGACTGAGATTATGCTAATGGGGAAAGCCTCATCTATTTGGGCGGGTGACTGGTGGCCCCCCAATTGGGAGAGGTCCCCGTACCCAGAAAAACTGTGAAAAATTTAGGGATAAAATTGGACCAATCACTAACAATGAAGGATCACATAAATGCCACTACCAGCTCCTGCTACTATGCCTTGCGCCTTCTACGTAGGATCTTCCCTTATTTGCCCATAAACTCCCGTAGAACCCTTGTTCAAGCTATGGTGATCAGCAAAATGGATTATGGAAATGCCCTACTAGCAGAGGCGGATGAGACATCGCTTGCTAAACTACAAGTGATCCAGAATACGGCCGCAAGGCTAATTCTAAACCGCCCTACAGGCTCCTCGTCCGGCCCTCTGCTAAGAGAACTACACTGGTTACCGGTAAAGAAGCGATCCTTCTTTAAAATCTGTTGCCTCACGTACAACGCTCTTAGAGGCAAAGAGCCCCGGCACTTGCAGAGAAAACTTTTAAAATATGTCCCATGCCGAAATCTCAGATCCAGCTCACTTGGCCTCTTACAGGTGCCCCGAATACGCCTTAAGCGTACTGGGGGGAAAGCCTTCTCCCACCTCGCTCCTAAATATTGGAACAAGTTGCCCCTGGCTCTTCGTGAGACCCCTTCTTACTGCACCTTCAGAAAAAAACTGAAAGCCTTTTTGTTCTAGGACATCATGCAGTCCCTCTGGTATGTCTCAACACAAGCGCCGAGATGCCCCCGGGTGAGTCGTGCGCTATAGAAGTGGTTTTAACATAACATAACAGGGGTAAAAATTACTATTCCCACTCCAGTGAGTGCAACAGTAGGGAAAGTGTTGGATAGTGTAGGGGTATAATTTACTATTCCCACTCCTGCGAATGCAGCAGTAGGGAAAGTGTGGGATAGCGGAGGGGTAAACATTGCTATTCCCACTAAAGAAAATTCAAATTTAAAAACAAAGGGGCTTATTTACAAGGCTCTTGCGCCACTTTTGCGTCATTTTTAACATGGGAAAAGTGACGCAAAGTGGCGCAAGGGGCTTGTAAATCTGCCCCAAAATATCAACTACAATACAAAATATAAAAAAATTTAAAAAACATATATAAAAATATACAAATTTACAAAACAGAGAAACATTATAATGTAGAAAAAATCTAAAATTTACATAAAAAGATAATTTTTTTTAATTTAACAAAAAATTAACAGACAAATAAATATTTTGGAATAGAAATTAATTTTAATCAAATTTTGTTTCCTACCCTATAAAACCACACAATTTACAACACACATCTAAATTAAAAGAAAAAGTGTACCTCCATAATTAAAACAATTCATTATCAATTAAACAATTATTATTCATTAAAAAACACATTTAAAAAGGTAAAAATTAATGTACTAACCAAACGTTACAGCTGTAGAACCTAAATCCCCAAACAAAATAAAAATAAACAATTACCAAAAATATTTATCAATTAATAAATGAATATTAATGATCAAGTAAGGATTAATTAATTTTAACTAAATTACTTTTCACCCTCTACCCCAATAAACACCAAAACACATACTTAAAAATATTTACACAATTTCCATAACTAATTTTACATTAATAAATTAATATCAATTAACAACAAATTATTAATTAATTTAAAAAAATGTACTTCCCACCATTTACCACTATAAACCCCACAACTCACACATCAAAATATTTACACAATTGCCATATTTAAATTTTAATTAATTAATTAGCATTAATTAACAAATAATTAATGAATTATAAATAACGTACCTCCCACCATATTCCCCTATAAATGCCACCACCAATTTCTTAAAACTTGACACAATTAACATAATTAATTAACAATGAATTAATTAATAATAACAATTAACAAGCAAAATATAAATTATTATTAATACATTAATTCACACCATTAACACTATCAAAATAAATAAAATAAATATTATATTAAAAATATTAATACATGTTTTAAAATTAAATTACTTCCCACCCTACTCCCCTATCAACCCACAACCCGCTCCTAAAAAAATAACACAATTAACATAATTACCAATTAAGTCATAATAATTAACAACCAATTAATAAATAATTAATAATAAATTAATTCCCACAATTAACAATATAAAATATTAAATAAATATTATTTAATAAAAAATATTAATAATTTAATTATAATTAAATTACTTTCCACCCTATCCCCCTATAAACCCACAACCCGCTCCTAAAAAAATGACATAATTAGCATATTTACCAATTAATTAATCAATAAAAATTAACAGCCAATTATTAATTAATTAATAATAAATTAATTCCCACAATTAATACTATAAAATCAAAATTAAATAAATACTAATAAATAAAAATGTATATTCAATTTATTATAATTAAATTACTTCCCACCCTATTCCCCTATAAACCCACAACCCGCTACGGAACTAAAACGCAAAATTTAATTAAAATATAATTAATAACTTCTAAAAATGTAACACATATATTAAAAAACAAATGCAATACTTAGACAAAAAAATAGAGCACATACATTTAAAATACAAACTAAAATACATAACACTAACTAAAAAAACTATATTTTTAACAACTATATTTTTGCAAACGATATTAATAACTTCGATATTTTTGACAACGATATTTCTTACTTAACCTCGATATTCTTGACCACGATATTCTTGCAGTCGATATTTTTGTATCTCGATATTCTGCACTCGATATTAGTGCAAGTCGACATTTCCAACTCGATATTTTGACTCTTTACCGTTGTGCATGTGTGATTAGGTAAAATGCCATCACCCACAGTGTAGGAGAGCAAATGGATGAAGTGGGCTGACCCACTGCCCCATGCTGTGGTTGGAGCAAAATGTGAATGAGACTTGAACAGACCAATGGATAAAGAGGGCTCAGCACAAGCGCTTTCTTTTTAGATATACATGAGGATATGACGAATGGAAATGTCATGAAATAAGCATGGAAGGGGAGCTAGGGCAGGTAGGGGCTTGTGGTGCAAGAAGGAGTGCATGACAAATGGGCGAACTATGCTGACTTTGCAAACAGCTTGAAACTCAATACTTAAAAACAACACGATGATAAATAATCAATATTTGGCAAGCAAGATTGAAAGGGGCAGAAGTGGGGTGGCAGAATGTAGTTGATGCCAGACCCTAAGAGGAGTACAAAGATGATTAAAACGTTGACCCAAAAGCCACTGAGCTGGGTCCTAAAGAGCCTTTAATTGATAGTTCGTGGCAGATGAGTGTGGTAGTGGCAGTCTGCTGTATTTGAGGCATTGCGCTGTTTCACTGGTCTGCAGCCAGCATTCACATACACCCTCCTGCTATGCTATATTACAATAGCATAGGGGAGCTGATTGAATAATGCACA
Source organism: Calotriton arnoldi (assembly GCA_963921515.1). Taxonomy (NCBI): domain Eukaryota; kingdom Metazoa; phylum Chordata; class Amphibia; order Caudata; family Salamandridae; genus Calotriton; species Calotriton arnoldi. The sequence continues at coordinate 451,166 of CAWUFW010010850.1, forward strand.
GATCTGCTAAGTGCCAGTCGCTTCTCACTTGTTCCCTCTGACAGTCATTGTGCTGCTGGTTTTTCCCAGCAGCTTCTACTCGCTCTAGTGCCACCATCTGTGCGAGTTGGAAAGTTCCTACTGATAGAGTCATTGATGACGTCTGTAATAACAACAAGTAATAATAATACTACTAATATTTATTTTCAGTTGGACTCCTTGCACCTCAAAACTTGCAAGTGTCAGATGAATGGTACACAAGATTCAAGGTTTCCTGGGATCGTGCTGCATCTCCTGTTCTCGGCTACAAACTAGTGTATCAACCCAGAAGTGAGTACATACAAATCTGGGAAAAATGTTTCTCGAATGTTATCAAAAATCTACTAATGACATCTTTGAAAATGCAAAATGAACTGGTTCGAGATGGGTTATGCATTTGCAGTTATGCAAGTGTGTGCACCAGGTTTACTTTTGCTTTTTGGATTTTCTGAATGAAAGCGCGTTTTCTTGCCCTTTCTCCTCTGGTTTATTCACGATTCCGGAAATATTGCTTCGCTGCTTGCCTTACACATTTTTAGTTGCTACTCTATATTTATTCTCTTTTACCCTCTTCGCCTTTCTGTTGTAACCTGGGTGTGTAATTTATGGAGCGTTTAGTGTCATTCTTCATGTTTCTGAGAAGGCTTTGTTCACAAGGTGACCACCTCTATGACTGCATTACAGTAGAGTGCATTTATCTTCAGACTACTGTCATTTTTTATTATGTGCTCGAAAAATCAGCTAAGCTGCCAGTGAGTAGGTTCATGTGATATTGTCCCACTATCGGAGATTGGATGGTAGTCCTACCCAGTCACCTAGTCACCGAGTAGGCAGAAGCTTCAAATTGTAAAATGTGATATATATATTGGTTTGGAAATGCTTAGGGAAATTAAGAAATTGGTCACGCAGAGCACTGCAAAGCTTGGATAGCATATCGTTTCATCTGTAACGAACTGGTGCTCATGTAAAGTGCTCTGATACCCGATGTCTCGGGTCTAGTTCGCGCTATATAAAACAAAAAAAACAAAACACTTAGGGGGATATCCACAAGGAAGTGGCGGAGAGAGGCGTTAGCCTTCTTGGCTTAACGCCTCTCTCCGCCACATCGGAAAAGCAAGGCTGCACCATATTCACAAGGACATGGTGCAGCCTTGCTTTTCCCCCTGCGATAGCGCTAAGTTTCACAACTTAGCGCCAACGCAGGCACCCTTGCGCCAGAGTGCAAGGGTGTCTGCAAGCAGGGAAGTTTGTTTATGTACAGGAAGGTGTCCCTTCCTGCACATAAACAAACCTAAAATGCCAGTTTGTAACTTACATGTGTGCTGCTTCTTGCAGCACACATGTAAGTTACAAAATGACATTTTAAAAGGTTTGTTTATGTTCAGGAAGGGACACCTTCCTGTACATAAACAAACCATGGCATTTTGCATTTTCCATGTGTGCTGCACAAGGCAGCACACATGGAAAATGTAAAAACGAGGAGAAATAAAGCATTTCTCCTCGTATCGCTAACTTAAGACCAGGATTAAGTTTGGTGTTAACTCCTATTTACGCTGCCCTTGTGAATAGAGGGCAGCGTAAATATCAATGGGTGTTGCGGTGGAACGCGCACCACAACGCCCACTGCACGCCCCTTTCACGCTAAACACAGCGTGAAAGGGGGCCTATTCACAAGGCAGCGTTAAGCCACGTTTAGTGGCTTAACGTGGCTTAACGCTGCCTTGTGAATAAGGCGAGGCCCCTATCGCCACCACAACGTCACTGAAAGTGACATTGTGGTGGCGATAGGGGCTTGTGAATATGCCCCTTAGAATTATGCAATAAAAAAAATATATAATTATTATTTTTTTTTATTTCTTTTTGAAATGGTTCAAGATGACACTGCTTTCAGATAATCCGTGATTCATATGTGTTCAACTAATTCATATTTTCACTGGGAAACAAAGTGAGCATTGACAGGCCAGTAATTGGAACCAGTGTACATCAATTACCACCTGTCAACACATATCACTTTCTATGCTGTTAAGTGTTTATTCAACTAAAAAGGTCACAGCTGATTTCAGAACATTTTCATGAACCATGGTATTGAAGTCAAATTTGATTTATAAAAGGCCAAGATCAAATAAACACTCCAAAAGTGACACATGCGTTTGTTGTTTTGATGAAAATCTGAAAACTAATGCTGGTTAATTTAGTGACACACTAGTCTGGCACATGGACGAAAACTTTCACCTTTAAGCTTCTGGCTAAAGATCACCTAAATCTGGCGGTGATTACCAGACATCATAATCTTGTAAATATTTGTTTTCTTAGCAACTCCGATTTTGTGGTCATTAGTTGTACAGTTCAGATTCAGTATCAGTAACACACTTCTACCCTCTCTATAAGTGGCCTGCTCCAGGACTGTGGCACACTGGTAATTGCAAACTTTTCACTGCCCCTAGGAACACAGAACAAGAAGACTTAGGAGCTCATTACGATGGCGGGAGGACATCAGTCCGCCCACCATCGTTGTGGTCCTGGGACCGCCCGCCGCTAAGGCAGCAGTCCAGCTGGGTGAATTAGGATGTGCCCGCCACTATGGCGGGCGCATCCTGGGCCTTTATCATTTCGGGCGGTGCTGCTGGCTGCAGCACCGTCCGCAATGATAAAGGTGCATGCACCGCATTTCCCTGCACCACTTGGCAGGCACCACGCAGTGCCTGCCACTTGGTGCATGGAACTGCAGGGGTGTACTATGGGTACCCCCACAGTGCACCCCCCCCCACACAGAGGGGGCCCGCAACGGGCCCCCAAAGCCAGTCTCCGCCTGTCTTTTTGCGGCGGGATATCCGCCGCAAAAAGACAGGCGGAAAGGGATACTGCAATGTTGTCTTGGTTCCGGGTTCCGCAAGGCGGCCGGAAGAGGACCGCCTTGCGGAACCATGGCAGACAGACTTTCCGTCCGCCGCGGAACCATTGTGATTCCCACCCCCATCCTAATTTGGCGGTGGGAATTTTCCTCATGATGGCGGAAGGACCGCCGACCCGGCGGTGGCTGTCCTTCCGCCATCGTAATGAGCCCCTTAATTCTTTCTTTTCACGCTAACATCTGATAAGCATTAAGATTAACTAAAAATACTATGGTTCAGACTTAATAACATTTTGCACTGAGTTTGCATAATAAAAGTGATGAAAGCTGGTGCAAACTGTTGGAATGGGATTGGCCTGCCAGCGCAAAAACAGGAAAGTAGCCTAAAGTAACCCAAAATAGCACTATGTGCTACTTTTCTTTATTTTGCTTCAAAGATGTACCATGGGTGGTACATGGGCATTCCCATGCAACCGCCCATGGCTTTTAATTCGGAGCCCTATTTACTGAAAAGCTAAGCAGGGCTTTGCGGAAAAAATGATGCTTCCTCGAATCAGGTCTTTCTTTTCTCCAACCTAAACTATGTCTAGGAATAGTATTTTGTATCGAAAGGGTGCCCTTCCTGTACAAAACCTAGGCTAGATGTCATGCACACTCCTTTCCACTATGGTGCAAGGGTGAGTGCATGGCATTCCAACTTGCTGTGCTGCATTGCATCAAAGAGAGAGCAGAACTTGGCCATCTCTACTAAGCTATGATGCTGTTTCTCTCTCACTCTCTTAGCTAGAGTGGTTCACAAGGAACTTATTTGCCTTATATTATTCTAATTATTCTAAAGGCAAGACTAATTAACACAAATATCATAGTCCAAGTATAAGCATATATGCATTTATTAAAACATCCACATAATCAGCGATTGTGCAGTGCTCAGAAGCAAGCACATAGTGAGTAGGGTGAGTGAAAAGAAGTGGTGCATAGTAAGCAAAAAAGACATGCAGACTCTAATGTTTGTTGGTGCCTCCGTCAAGGTCTGAGCACTTTTTCCAAAGGTATATGATCAAACCCAAACTGCAAATGTGGCATAAGCACCAAGACTTGTTGTAAAAGCAATTCTTTTTGCAGTGCTCCAGATTTGTACCCGCAAATAAATAAGTAAACTCTCAATATCTTACTGATTTCTTCCTATTATAGATGCTGATGAAACAATGGAGGTGTTTGTTGGAGATGTGAATACATACCAGCTGCAGAATCTGGTGCCTGGCACTACCTATGATTTGCAAGTGTATGCACAGTATGAAACAGGAACGAGTGGACCACTGGTCGGTGAAGGCACCACATGTAAGTTACACTAATCTTTATAGAACAAAATGCACTATGATGTACCTAGGTGCAGCAGCGCCTCTAATGTATTATGATGAACACTATTGTAAGCATTGTCCTCTAGTGGTACTTCCCCACACCAAAACGTCTTTCTTATTAGATGGTTAAAGCTATTCTAAAAGAAGCGCCTGTTTGAGACATTAAGAGTTGTTTCTATTTTGTACTTTTTGGTGCTGAGGGGCACAAACAGCAGATGGTGTTTCACTTTCACAGTAAAACAGTGGTTGAGTTGAGGTGAAGTCTTCAACTCGTTGACTTTTCTGCTCACTTATATCTAACTTATCATGATACTCTCTATCGGGGTACACATATGCATAACTATGACGTGACCTTTCTCAGGGCAAAACCTGAGGGAGGGTCTTGCTAATTCTCTAAATTTTGAGCTACCCAGGTGCTAGCATAACAAAGACACCATCATAGTTACTGGCAACAAATCTGCAGCTCCTACCATCCACCCCTCTCTCCTCGACATCTCAGTAGAGTCTCTCAATAGCAGTTCCCTTACCTTCTCTTTAAGCTTGATCCAGGACAGAGATTCCAATGATTCCATCACAGGAGACTTCCACTTTGGCTGGTACTGCAGCATCGTGCGTAACAGCACAGACACGTGACCTGTGACACAGGCAAATAACCAGTGAGAAATCCCTGTGAAAATGCAATTTTTAACCCGTACGTTAACAATTCTCACTGTGAATTCTGCCCAGGAACTGAAAACATAATACAGTTCAACATCATCATCACTGCTAAACAAGCACTCCTAAGAATAAAGTTTAACACTTGCTGTACTGATCTACAAGTTCTTACACTGCCTAACACTCACACACCTGCAGCAGAAAATCAAGCCCTATGTACCGATAATGTAACCTAATGTATGCAAATTCACCATAAAATGCAAATGTGGTGATGCAAAAAAGAAGTCCTTGAAGGATGGACATTCACTGTTGCTGAGTATCGAATGCCCAGCACTTTCCATCTGGACAGAACCCTGTCTCTCTCAGTTCCAGAAAGAACTGAAAATATGATTTCTACATAGAGCAAATACAGAAACTGTAACACATCATCTGCCGGTTACATGGACCTACTAAGGAATTCAGTTGCCAAGGAGCAACACAGAGTCTAACCATTCATTTACATAGCTCAAAAAATGAAAAAAACATTGAATCCAAGAGCAGGACAGCAGTGGCGGCTCCTTGAGGGAGTGCTGCGGGGCGGTGGGGCGGGGAGGGGCAGGGTAGGGGGTAGTAAACTACGGCATACGGCTGAACAGAGTTAAGTAAATAAATAAAACTAATACATTGCGCGCGCTGCATCGCCATTTGGCGTTGCAGCCGCGCAATGTAATTCTTTTTATTTATTTACTTAACTCTGTTCGGCCGTATGCCGTAGTTTACTACCCCCACCCTGCCCTTCCCCCGCCCCGCAGCACTCCCTCGAGGAGCCGCCACTGCAGGACAGCAAGCCTTAGAAATCGGGCTGCCCGCTTTTTTAGATGATGTCACCCTCACCTACTGGAGGCAGCAAATGTTTTAAGACCACACAGGTAAAACATTCATAAGTAATACACACATATGATTACATAATATTAGTCCTGGATTGGAATTTATCAATGTCCTGGTGGAATTTGTGGAAATTGGATAACTTCACCATGCTGGAATTCTTACACATTTCTACCAATAAAAAGGAAATTCAGTTGAAGTAATTGGTTTTTCCCACTCCTTTTACACCTAGATTTTTCAGATAAAGGTTTTGTATCAGTAGTTTGTGTCTACAAGATTTGTGGTAACAATGTCGAACTTCATGAAGATTTCATGTAATCTTTGATCATTAACAAAAGAGCACCTGTTAGAAATGGGATTTTTGGTAGGCTAGGGCATGTGCCAAAGCCAGGCAGAAACCACCACTCTAGTCAGGATAAGGGAGTTACACTCCTAAAATAATCCCTGCTCACCCCTTGGTAGCTTGGCACGAGCAGTCAGGCTTATCTTAGAGGCAGTGTGTAAAGCATTTGCACATAACCAACAGTAATACAGTGTAAGCACTACAAAAGGACACCACACCAGTTTAGAAAAATATCCAATATTTTTATATACTTAAGACAAGACCAAAAACGATAAAAAAACACAATACAGTACTTAAAAATCTTCAGTTATCAAAATATGCTTGAAAAACAATTCCTTGATGTCGATAGCTCCGTCCGGGGCTATCACTGCGTCGTGAACAAACAAATCCAAACAGTTCTGGCTGACCGCGGCGTCGCGGGCCAGTTACGGTGTCGGGAAGACCCGCAAACAGTACCTTTTAGAAATGCAGGGCGTCGGTGACCTCTCGTTGAGCTTCCGAAAGCACGGCGTCCGCAGGCATCGGTTCCGGAGGTCGGTGCAGGAGTCGTCGGGGCCCTCGAAGTCACACGCGTTGCAGATCAAACTCCTCTCTGTTGAAGTCAGGAGCGCTGGCGTCGGTAGGTGTCGGGTGCTGCGGTGCGAAGTGCAGCGGTGCAGCATGCGGTGCCCTCAGGTCGCGGTGCGAGCAGCGGCTCGGTGGCAGCATCAGATGGCGCCGTCGGTGAGACCAGGGTCGCGGTGCAAAGTGAATGCGGTGCCGGCAGGTCACGGTGCAAGCAGCGGTGTCGTCGTTGCTGAAGCGCTGTCGTCGGCTGACGAACTGGAGTCGATGGCGCCGGCGTCGGTAGGCCAAGGCTGCAGTGCGGTATGAGAGAGGTGCATCGTGTAACTTTACGAGCGGTGCCCTCGAACCACGGTGCGAGCAGCGGCATCGATTTCGGCATGGAGCGGCATCGTCTGGGATACCAAGGCGTCGTCGTGAAGTGAGGAGGTGCGGAGTGCGGTGCCCACAGGTCGCGGTGCGAGCAGCGGCTCAGTGGCGGCGTCAGCAGGCGTCGTCGGTGAGACCAAGGTCGCATTGCGGCGTTGCGGAGGTGCCCTCTGCGGTGCCTTCAGGAGTCGGCAGCGTCGTCGTCATCGGGTTGCTTTTTCTTCTGTTGCAGCACAGAACACACAGTCCCCAGTGCTGAGGGCAGAAGAGCTTCAAGTCCTTGCTGTGCCTGAGACTTCTTGAACAGGGGGCAAGCTCTACCTCAAGCCCTTGGAGAAACTCACAAAAGTAGATTGCAGAAAGTTCAGTCCAGTCCTTTCACTGCCCAAGACAGAAGCAGCCATTGCAGGCCAACACAGCAAAGCACACAGCAAAGTGGTGGTTCCTCCTCACAGTTTCTCCAGCTCTTCTTCTTGGCAGTCTTCTTGGTCCAAAAGAGTTCTAAAGTTCAGGGGTCTGGGCCCCAATATTTATATCCCAAAATCCTTTGATCTCTTAGGCAGAGAGTGTCTGTGCCCAGCCAGAACCAGTTCTGCCTTCTCTGGTGCGACTTCCTGGCAGGAGGTGGAGACGGCATTGTCAGAGGCAGACCAGGCCCTTTGAGGTGCAAGGAAATCTCCCCTCCCCTTCCCCAATTGCAGCCCAGGTCTATTCAGCCCTTTCCTGACCCACCTAGACTATCTGGAGCCACTCCTGCTCCCCAGCCTTCTATCATCCAAAACCCAGACAGGGAGGCCACATTCCAGCAGAGGCACACGGGAAGACTGAGCAAGAAAATACCTACTTTCTAAAAGGGGTATTTTCAAACACAGAATGTAAAAATCACCTTCACTAAAAGATGCATCTTTAGATTCTGAGTTCAGTCATACTAAACTTTATTTTCCTACCTAATTCCTCGGGCCAGTTATGTTTATAAGATGTTATAAACAAACTCCCCATTCTGTCCTATGGGGAACGAGTAGCCTTGCAATAGTGAAAAACGAAATTGGCAGTAATTTACTATCAGGACATGCCACACACACCAGGGCATGTCCTACCTTTCACATACACTGCACCCTGCCCACAGGGGTACCCTGGGCCTACCTTAGGGGTGGCTGACATGCAAGTAAAGGGAAGGTTAGGGACTGGCAAGTGTGTGCACTGGCCAAGTCGACATGGCAGTTACAAACGCCATTGCGCAGACTCCGCAATGGTGGGCCTGAGTTACCTTTTCAGGGCTACTCACGTGGGTGGCACAATCAGTGCTGCAGGCCCACGAGTAGCATTTGATTCACAGGCCCTGGCACACTCAGTGCACTTTACTAGGGACTAACCAGTAAATCAAGTATCCAATCATGGAAACAGCAATCCATAACACAATTTACCACAGGAGCACTTGCACTTTACCACTGATCAGCAGTGCGAAAAGTGCGCAGAAACGCTACGCCAGCAAAATCAGAGTCAAAACCGGGAGGTCAGAAAGCAAAAACTCAGGGGAAACACGCAAAAAGATGCCAAGTCTAACAGCTCCATTTCAGATATCGGAAAGAATTTTTAATCAATTTCTGAAGAATATGTGACTGGAGTCCTCAAAAATCTGCGACTCAGGCTTTATTTTGAAGATGTTATCTTAGTAAAGTTGCATTTGATCAGCAATTTGTGGAACTCACCCATCAGTTGCTTGCTTCTAAAAAGCACATTTCCAGAGATTCTAAATATTATACTGAAGAAAACCTGCTTCACAAAAGTAGAAATTTCATAACTTTTTGAAACTGAATCTAAAAATGGAATTCATTCACAGATCTACTGATATAAAACACCATGGCAACTTGCTAGCTAAACTTCAGTTAATTGGATTCTCACAATCTCCTGAACAGGTTTTACAATCACTGTTTTTTTAACTAGACGCTCACTTAGCTATAGGCCTTATGTTCAAAGCCATTTTGCAGTTGCAATGGCTCTGATTTGCAAATTCGGAGCATTCACGACCGCTAAATAGCTTTTGGGTGTGTGCAAAACCCCAATTGTGATTTGGTAATTTGTTACTGAATCACAAAACAGTTTAGCGACTACATACATTGCAAATTGAAGGGGGACATGTTTAAGACGTCCCTTCCAATTTGCGATTTCTTATTGGATTTACCAATGGTTTGCGATCGCAATTGAGGTCGCCATTCATTGATAGGTTACCAACACCCTGCGAGACCCCTTCCCATTTGTCAATGTTGTAAAAAACCAATTTTAGGAGTAGGCAGAAGACCCCGAGACAACTGCTTACTTTGAAAAAAAGGTTTTTGAAACTTTTCTTTTTCTTTTTTAAACATATTCTGTTTTCCTCTAATAAAAACAGGCAACATTTAAAAAAATAAAGATTGCTTTATTTAACAGCAATCACAGACATGGTGGTCTGCTGACCCCAGCAGGCTAGCATCCCTGTGATGGTAGCGATTCATGGTGGGCCCCTATATACGACCTACCTCATGCATATTAATGAGGTAGGTCAAATTGCGACCCCTTACAAATCAGAATTTTGCAAGCCAACATGTTTGAACATGTCAGTTCACAACAAAAAAAATGCATTTGGTAAAAGTTGGTGCGCAAATTGTGACCACTTTTTACAAATGCATTATACGGACATAAGGCTCTGGAAGGTATAAAAACAACTGCTAAATATCCTTGGATTAATAAAGGTTTCTTGAAATCCTCTAGAATTGGATTAAAATCATAAATAAGGACACAGTGAAGCAAACTGAATTTAATCTCCAGTAAAGCTGTCACTGGCTGCTAATAATGTAGTTTCTTGAAGTCCGAATTGACCAAAACCAAAGAGAAATAGAATGTAACTCCCATAATCTTGCGCCTATAATGCCTTTTGTAGAATTAAGATAGATTTCCATTATTACTCTGGCATACCTACACGATTTTTAGATATTCTGTAGTTAATTGTAAAATAATTGTGGTTACGGAAATAAAATGAGTGTATATTTCCACATACAAAATTGCAGCCGTGGCTCGTGCCACGGAAAAGAGGCGGGGTTGGTATGGGTGAGGAGTTGGGAGGGTTTAGAGGTGGACAAGGAGGAGCAATGTAAAAAGAAAATAATAAACTTACCTCCTGCCTGCCATCGCGTTGGGCTCAACTTCTCTCTTCTTCTGCCAGAAGGCATAGCCTCCCAGCCTGCACTGCGGCCAATACTGAAGCAGCTCTCCATGAGAGCAGCTTCAGGATTGGCCAGAGAGCCCTCAATTTGAGCTCCAGGACAGACTGTGAGTCTGTGCCTGTTCTCTCCAGCCCAGCAGCGTTGCTGGGTTGGAGAGAACTTTCACTGTGCATGATGGTTTGGCCGGCCTGAACGGCCGGCCAATCCGTCATATGCAGTGAAGGGAGTGCACATACTACTCCCCTGATTGCCTGTCGTCACTGTGGCCCCGCCCCCAAGACTCGGGAGAGGAAACTAATAACCATAGCGGAGGAGCCGCCCCTGCAAAATTGTAACACAAATATGCATTTGCACCTGCAAGCATTTTAGATTTTTCCCCGGTGCATAAACCCCTTTCTCCTCATACCCTTCAATTTGTGACTTTTCCTTCCCATGCCCAAGGTTGTTGTCTAGTTTCCAAAGAGGAATCGCAGTGTAAGATCCACACTGTGCCACATGGCACAAGTGAATTTATTTATTCCCACTAGTTTCACAGTAGTGGCTGTAATTTTGTTTCTTGCAGTGTACCTAAATGTGACAGATCTGACAACATACCAGGTTGCGTGGGATTCATTCTGTGCCCGATGGAAGCCACATAGTGCAGCAACGTCATACAGAGTGAAACTGGATCCTGTAGACGGTAAAACAAGTTATTTTCAGTAGTGCATGGGGAGAATATCTATTAGGGTCACCTATTTGTTTGTCTGTTAGATTGCAATCACCACTGAAGGGATGTCAAGCAGATACGTCACCTGCTGGATTTCTTTTTAAAACAACTGTGAAGTTCTGTATACATTTTCTTTCTAACCCTGCCTTTTGTTGGCAAATGTCAGGGTCAGAGTTTTATTTTACACAACTACTCTCACACGAACTACCAAATCTGTTAGCTTATATGTTTTAATGACTGTCTAGTTTTTTTCACTAAACCTATAGTTGGGTAGCTACACAAAATTGAGGTAGATGTATTATTGAGAATGAAATAAATAGGCTAATGTAGAGAGCAGAGTGGCGCTGGTCCAATTTCTGGGCACTGGGGCTTGAGAGAAAATCCCCAAGCTCTGAACTCGAAAACCCCCTACTTTCGTATAAGAAGGTGATTTCAGTATTAATCAACTGTTTAAATGTTATTTTTATCATTATGTACTCTAAAGTTCACCTTCAAGCAAATATGTGCATTTCGTTTACATATTCCTGACTGTAATTTGTTAATCAACATGGTATTTTTTATTGAAATCAGAACCCAAGCATGCACTGTGTATGAGATAATGTTTATAGTTTAGACAATACGCCTTTGTAGATATAGCTATAGATGATCATAGAAATATGGGCACACAGTTTCCTGTACGTGCAGTCCATGTGGCCCACTCAGTGTGAAATTTTGTGTGGCAAATTGAGAAGTTCGCGGCAAATAGATTCCACATACATCAAAATGTGTAATATGTATTTTGAATCCGTAGGATCTCGAGGACAGGAAGTTACAGTCGCTGAGTCAGTATCTTCATACTGCTTCCAGGGCCTGAATCCGGATACAGAATACACAGTCACAGTCTTTGTTCAGACTTCTAGCCTGGAAGGACGCGGGGTGTCAAAGAATGAACGTACATGTAAGTGAAAACGGGAACAATACTAACACACACAGTACTGTGCTATTGCACTCCATGTGGAGGTTAAATTGTCTTCCACGTAGCTATGGAAAAATATAAAAATATCAACCAATAGTGCCAAATCTCAATATGGTAACTGACACATAATGTACTGGTAAGGCTTTGCCTCCCTTATGAATAGGATTATATATTTAATTCCCCTTCTACTTGGCCTGGAACAATGCGGTGGCTAGAACTGGCATGCTTCCTGTAATAACTTGAGCTTGCAGGAAAATCTAAAAGATGGACTCTTCCTGTGGAACTCTGTAAGCTTTTAACTCCCTTAAATCCCTGAGAAATGTTTTTCTTCTACAAATTTGAGTATCCAGTGGCCAGGGATAGACTTGATTTTTACTGTTCAAATCGAAGGGACTAGCACTAAGCTCAGTGGGTTGTTTTGTGCAGTTACTAGGCAAATTCGAGACTGACCAATGCTTTCTATATGGGCCAAATAACAAAAAAGCAGTTAACAGATGTCCAAAAGCCCGTAGTTTATCTGTAGAACATGCTAGAACCTGAACCTTGATCAACGCCTTCAATGTTTCGCTATATTGCATGGAGTCCAGTTAAATCACCTTCTTGATTTTAAATCCTTATTTTTATCTTTATATTTCAGTGCTCAAACCAACTGAACCACCAACAAAACCTCCGGCCCCACCTGCACCTCCTACAGTTCCACCTGCACGGGATGGTAAGTGATGAACAGTTCAGAGATCTGTGGAAATTTATGCTCACAGATGTAACTAACTAATAATATAGCACTCTGTCAATATTCCAGTTTTTAACCAAAGTAATTTTATGAAGAAGGGGCAGAACATGGGTTCTCCACCCGCTGAGGTCGCTATTGGGAGTGTATGAAACAACCACAAAAGTACATGTATACCCATAAATGTGCATACCCACAAAGTTTCAACTTTGGTGCTATGCAGATTCCTTTCCTATGCTAATTTCCACCACATGTGCACTACTGTAAATGTTCAGCGAACTTCCAGAAATTCAATAGAGTTGAAAGGTGAAGGATTTCTCCACTGGATAATGGCTAATGGTTGCCTCATGTGCTCCATCCAATTGTCCATTCTGTACTTTGTATAGAGGATGGGAAGAGCCCACACAAATCTACAGCATGCATATATTTTCCGTTCTTGCTGAATTCTCAAAGTCAAAACTGAAATCAGAGGGGTAAACATATGCTGAGTAGATTTCTGAATTTTAATAAAAGCGATTTAGCTGCAATATTTGCACCTGAGAAAAATACACAATTTAATGATGGAGTGATAGTATAAAGCAGGATGATGTCTGATTTCCCAACCAGGCATTACTATTTCACTCATAACTTATTATTTCAATTAGTAGTCAAGCACATTTTAGCTGGATTATTTCTTCAAGCAGTATTAGTCATAACTCAAATACACATCTCTGTATCTCTCTTGTATAGAATGTATTCTTTTTGGTCAATGAAATGATTTCAAATATTTTTTATTTACAAAGGGCTTGATATAGAAATGGCTGGCAATGGGAAATTCTCCAATTTGTAGATGACATTCCAAATCCTCCACAGGAGAATCCTCATAGTGAAAAAGCGGGATTTCCTCTAACATACCATCCCTATGGTGGAAAAATTACACCAGCAGATTGTCAGTAGAATCCTTCTTAGAGTATTTATCACTTCCTATACAAATTAGAAAATGTTATGTTGATGGCTGTAGTCTAATCTTTGACCATGCTGGGCCTGATTCACAAAGGTAAATTTACACTTTCATGCAAGTTTATGTTTTTTACAAGTAGTATCTTTATGACTGCTGAGTCTCCGCACATATAAAGATAGGACAGTCCTATCTTTTTAATGTTTAGAAACTCCGCAGTTGTAAATATACTACTCGTAAAATACCTTTGTGAAAAGCAAACAGTCATAAATGTACACAAAAGTGTATGTTTCCCCTTGTAAATCCGGCCCATTGGGCCAGATGTACGACCCTTGTAAATTGCGCCTCGCAATTTGGGCTCGATTGCGAGTCGCAAATTGCGAGGCGCAATTTACAGTGTACTACAGTGTCAGAGACACTGATTGCGATTCCCAATGGGGTTGCAAAATGCGAGGCTCATGAATATTAATGAGCCACTCGCAATTTGCGACCCCATTAGGAATGGTTGGCCCTCCCAGAGATGGTGGCCTGCTGGGCTCAGCAGACCTCCATGTCTGAGACTGCTTGTCAATAAAGCAGTTTTTCTTTTTTTTAAATGCAGCCCGTTTTCCTTAAAGGAAAACTGGATGCATTTTTTTTTTTTTTAAATGAAACGTGTCGTTTAATTTTTTAAGGGCAGGTAGTGGTCCCTTGGACCACTGCCTTCCCTTCAAAATATTTCAAAGCCATTCACAAAGGGGAAGGGGTCCCCTGGGGATCCCTTCCCATTTGCGACTGTATTACCACCGTCTTAAAGAGGGTGGTAATTTGCGAGTGTTTCGCGACCACAATTGCGGTTGCAAAACATTGGTACATGGCTTGTGACTCGCTATTAGGAAGGGAACGCCCCTTCCTAATAGCGAGTCGCAAAACACTATTTTGCGAGTTGCAAATTATTTACGAGTCGCAAAATAGTGTTTGTACATGGCCCTATGAGAATTAGCATGCGCAAACGGGTCGCAAACCCGTTTGCGCATGCTCATTCTCGTCTACATCTGGCCCTAAGTGTGCAAACTTTAATTGCCCAACTTTAAAAAAAAAAACACTGGTTGTGCAAAAACGTTCTGTTTTTGGAAAGCAATCATTGAGAAGGTTTTATGTGCCAGGAAATGAATAGCTTGTGTGAAGTCTTCCTTGCAAAAATCTTACGTAGCCAGCTGAAAAGACTAATTCATTCTCTGTTAATCGTTGTCAAATGCATGCATTCACAACATTTCTTTGTTCCTCCTCAGTGTGCAAAGGTGCTAAAGCAGACATTGTGTTCCTCATTGATGGATCCTGGAGCATTGGTGATGATAGCTTCAATAAAGTGCGCCAGTTTGTTTTCAATACCATTGGAGCCTTCGATGTGATCAATCCGGCTGGAATTCAGGTGGGTCAAGTTATTGATTCAAAATTGACCTTTGAAAAACTTTGAAGCTACGAATTAAACATTTATATTTTCCTAAAATATGCTTTTCATGTCGCTTTATGCACCAGTAGGACTTGAAAAACATGCTCTCTATTTTGACTACCCCTCTTTGTTGCATTTGGGTTCACATTGGCTGCAGATTCTCTTCCAGCTCTTTGCTATTTTCAGATTTGCTCAAAAATTATTAAAGCATCCAGGCTGTTCTTCATAAAATTCAAGATCTAAAAGTATTTTTTCACAAGCACTTCCCTCAGTGCGTGCTGCCTTCAGTCCACCTTCTTTGTGTACTCCCTGTCAAGAATGTTTCTACCATACCTCCTAATCCTGAGAGTGCAGGAAATTGACCATTATTGCCATTACGAGGCTGTTAGAAATGGGATTTCTGGTTGGCTAAGGCTTGCGCCAAAGCCAGGCAGAAACCACCACTCTAGTCAGGGCAAGGGAGTTACACACCCAAGATAACCCCTGCTCACCCCCTTGGTAGCTTGGCACGAGCAGTCAGGCCTATCCCGGAGGCAATGTGTAAAGCGTTTGCGCAACACACACACAGCAGCAACACACTAGGCGCACTACAAAAGGAACTCCACACAAGGTTATATAAAAAATAGCCTTTGTATTATCATAAACACATTAGAAACAGAATCACACATTTACACTGTGCCAACTGGCACGGGCAATATTCACAGGGGAATTATATACAGGACCAGGCCAATCGGGCCACGGTCAGAACCATCAGATCAGGTAAGTAAATGCAAATATAAGACACAACCAGTAACTACTGGTACCATAATGACCTAAGCATTATCCTATTAGCATTAGACATAAACCCACATTAGGCCCAAACCTCATCAGCAAAACACATTACGCAATGGGCCTTACCAGCATGAACACAGTATACCTAAACATCCTAAAAATAAACACATTATGTCATAGGCATCACAAGCATAACAGAACACATTATGCATCTCTTTAGGCCTAAACCATATCACGCATAAATCAGCAGTGCACCACAGTACACTGACCAGGTGCATACATCACCTGAACAACTGACCCCCAGGCCAACTGGCCTCCTTAGAGGGCTCAACATGCCCTGTGTCCAGAATGTCAGGGCCGCTGCCAAGGCAGCAGAATCCATGTGCGCAATTGCGCTGGGGCAAAGGAATGCTTCTCACTCCTATCTCTCAACACATGCCCCCAAAGAACTGTGGCCTAAACGTAGCAGCTGGCACTAAGTGCTGCGCAGCTGTGAAGAATAAGGCCTGGCACCACTGTGCCTCCTGTCCCACTCAGGGACTCTCTCGTAATAATGTGGCCAAATGGGCATGGCCCCTCGGGGCTCTAAAAACCAAGATGCCCCCTTGTTGGAATGGTCCGCTCTCTTGCGGGACCACTCAGGCACCGACAATGTGCCTCGACCTGTGGGGGGGGGCACGGGCCCCTCTGGGCCCTCAACGACCCTGTGCCTCCTTGTTGGAGCGGCCCGCCGCCAGACGGTGCCGCTCATGATGCGGAGTTAGCCCTGTGCCTCAAACAGGCACCAACCACCCTGCTGAAGCCCTTACTCACCGGGCTGCTGCCAACAGACTCCTCCATGCTCGGGGACTCTGCTCTGCACACGCGGCGGGGGCAGGCACCGACAACGTGCCTCGTGCCCCCTCCGCCGTTGTCTCCCAAAGGCAGCAACATGCGAGGCTCTCCCTTTTCATGAGAGCCTCGCCGGGACTCCTGCAGCACTTCTGCCGCTCCCACGTAGGCGGGGTGGGCTCCCACCTGCCTTTACCCTCTGCTCCTGGCGCCGGACTCCCACAGCTCCTGGGAGCCCGGCGCAGGCCGGCCATTCCTCGCTTCCGGCTCGTTGGTGAGCGTGCGGGGCTCCGGACGTCTTCCTGGTTCCCTCCGTGAGGCCCCGCCCATAGTCAGGCGGACGTGCCTGCTCTCAGTTCGCAGCTCGGGCCGCGGCAGTGATTTCTTTCCCTCAGCAAAGTGCGGGGTGGGCACCCGCACTTCATAAAATCACCAATGCGGGGTGGGCACCCGCAAGTTTAAAAATAAACTCCAAGAAGGCAACAATAACGCGGGGTGGGCACCCGCTCGGTGCACACAAATGCGGGGTGGGCACCCGCTCCCGGCAACATCACAGGGGAATCCCTCCGATGGGGATAAGCATAGCGCTCACAGGGCGCTAGATGCAGGCAAGAAGTCCTGAAAGTCCTGGGAAATGAAGGGGCCATGCAGGGCCCAGGGAGGCAAGCCCTCCTGGCAGCACCCCCTGGGCCCCAGCAGCAGTGGCCCTGGCAGGATTCAGAACAAGAACTGACCATCTTCATGGGGTCACAGCCCCTAAATTTATATTACAAAATCCCTTTGTGTAAAAGTGCAGGGCATGGGGATACCAGTCAGAACTGGTTTAGGGGGGATTTGGAGCACTTTGTTTTGCCCAGCTCCTCTCCCCTTTGTCAGGTGGGCTCAGTGATCAGACACACCACAGGGGGCGGAGCCAGCATTGTACTAGGGAAGCACCATCCTATTCAGAGTCAGGGGATCTCTCCTCCCACCACTCTCAGCCCAGGTGTCCCATTCAGCCCAGCGCTGACTCACCCTGCCCCTCCTGGAGCCACACACACCTCCCAGCCCCTGTCACTCACTAGCTAGACATGCAATTCACATCAGGCAGGCAGACACATAGCACACAGAAATGCCAACTTCTAAAAGTGGCATTTCTAAAATAGTTATAATAAATCTGCGCACACCATTGCGCAGCATTTATTATCACTATTCCAAATATACCAAACTTGACCACGCTGCGCCTCTCATATCAGGGTTTACCACTGAAACACTTATCATGGAATCCCCAATGCATTCCTATGGGAGGGCAGGCCCACAGTAGTGAGAAACAAAATGGCTGTTTGTCACTACCAGGACATGTCACACACTTAAGGTACATGTCCTATCTTTTACCTACAATGCACCCTGCCCGTAGGGCTAGCTAGGGCCTACCTTAGGGGTGACTGACATGCCGTAAAAGGGGGGTCACGGACATGGCACACACTTAAGGTGCCACGTCACAGCGGCAGTAACACTGCGCGCACAGGCCCTGCAATGGCAGAGGCCTGAGATAGGTTTGAAAGGCTACTTTGGTGGGTGGCGCAATCAGCGCTGCAAGCCCACCAGTAGCATTTAATTTATCAGCCCTGGGTATATGAGATACCACTTTACAAGGGACTCACAGGTAAATTAAATAGGCCAAACAGGTGTAGACCAATCTTACCACATTTATCACAGAGAGCACACGCACTTTACACTGGACAGCAGTGCTAAAGTGCCCAGAGTCCTAAAAACCACCAACACCATGTCAGAAAAATGGCTAGGAGAAAGGCAAAAAGTTTAGGGATGACCCTGCAAAAAGGCCAAGTCCAACAGAGGCAAAAGTGAAAAACCTAGTGTCTGGTACGACCCAGAACTGCTGCCTCACAGCAACCACAAAATTACAGAATTCATGCTAAGAAGGTTGTCTTTCTCCTTCCAATAAAACACTAAATGAAACTGATCCTAATATTCCAGTTAGACCTCTGCAATATGCAAAATCCTGAATCCGGGGACCGCGTTTTGCCGGAACCTAAAGTACCTGCAGCATCTTCTTCAAGGAACTCAACAACAGCACCTCAGCATATGGGGCAGACAATCAAGATGTTTGGAGAGCTTCTCATGACATGCATCAACAGACTAGTATTCAAGAACTGCAGGAAGGAACGGACCAGATCCCAAGCCTTCTCATGCAGTGCTCCGAGCTCACGAAACCTCTTATCAATTGAAATCTGGCTGGCATAATCCCTCCTCTGCTTCAGGGAAGTGCTCAGGGCCTTACTCTTAGGCAACACCTCTTTGATGTTTCACATCTTAGTTATCAAATGCATCTGAACAGTATCCTGTCCTGGCTTCCCCCCTGCAATGTCTTCAGACCCTTTGCCCCTGTAGCCCCACAACCCACAGAACACCACCCTTTACTGTATCCTACCCTCCCACATCAATCATTCAGTATCTTATCCTCTACTGATGCATTTCACCCCACTCCATGGTGTTTTTTAACATTCTGCTGCTTGTATCACCGTTTATGGTTTACAAGTGCTCATCCATACATACACCTAGACACCAAGTTGAGTGCAGCAGCATTCTTGATTGAGAGTTATATAAAATCCCCAAGTGTTTCTAGAGCGTGATTGTTTTTGCCATTTTATTTATTATTTCTCTATAAAAACAGATGCCCACCAGATGGCATCTTGTGCAAGAAGTCCTATGAACATACGTGGGGGCCGGGGAAGAGGAGGCAAGTAAAAGGAACAATGTTATTGCAGAAAAATGCCTTTAGAGTCCTTCGTAGTTGAACTAGTCTACTGTAGAGGACAGCGCCAAAGGAAGAGCATTCCAGAGTAGAAGGGAAAACTGTTCACAAATCATACAGGCACACGAAGCACATTGAATATGAGTCACTTGTAAAAGAAATAGTGCAGGCGATCTGAAGGACCTAGTTGTGAGGTAAGACCCATCAAGTCAGTACGAAATGCAGGATCCACGCCATGGAATGTGTGATGGGCCATTGCATGGCCTCAAACGAGATGTTCTCTTCAATCAGGAGTCAGTACAGTGCCCATTGAGTTGAAGAAATATAACCGAATTTGCACAAGCCACATATCAGTCTAGCGGACTGCAACTCCACCATCATGCAGGGAGTGATTCCTAGGAACATGGCAGTACAGCTTGCTAGAGTTGAGAGTACACAGGCGCCCACCACTGGGGCATGAACAGAACTGGGTAGGAAGAAAAGAACCTAACAAGAAGAATGACAGTAGAAAGCCTGACAAATATAAATTTTGCCCCAGGCGTGCACTTGGTCGCACAAGATCCCAAAACCCAGCTGAGCAGTAGGAGTTATCGTTTTTCAGCACCTGGACTTCTGATTTATACCTGTTAAACGTTAATTCTGACTCTTACAGAGCAGGCCCCCTAGCTTTCTGACACACTCCGAGGAATGGGGATTCAGTTTCACTTTATGCTCATGGTCATCAGTATAAAATGTAGTTTTGAGACTAAGGAGGGACCAACTCCCGCCAAAGACAGCACAACTGGCTCCTAGAAACAACTGTGTAATCTCAGTCCCTGGTATATCTGTATTTTTTATGCTGAGAAACCTCTATTATCTTGCATGGAAATAGCACATATTTTGGTTTTATGATCAAATTGCGACGGGGACATGTGATAAAGAGTGGCCAGTGACAGTGTCACCTTTCACCTCCGCTAATGTGCGCCTGGCTGCCAGGCGTGAGCATGAGCAACAAACTGAGATGGCGCCGCAAAAGAACATAGCAAAGGAAAAGGGGACACACTTGAAGGATAATCCACAACCGAAAAGGATATACAATGATGTCCCTGGTCTGTTTACATGTTGAAATGAGAGCCTGATTTTTAGTCATGCCTTTACGGGTCATTTCCTGCGTGTGCATGTATTTGCACTGCTGATTCCAGGGCCCGTGGCAGTGGGGCACTCATGGAAAGTAATTCCCTTTAGCCTCTTTAATGGTGCTTTCCTTAAGCATGGTGCCCTGATACTAATTAGTGCGCAATTATCTCCTAGCATCAAGATTACAGGAGTCACTTGTAACACAAGTATTTTTGTTTCGCAAAGTAATTGGAAGCATATGACTAACCAGCATTATCTCTTTATTTTACAGGTTTCTTTTGTGCAGTTCAGCGATGATGCTCAAACTGAGTTTAAACTCAACACTTATGCTGACAAAGCGTTGGCCCTGGGGGCACTTCAGGACATTCGCTACAAAGGAGGAAACACTAAAACAGGCACGTGGGCATTCTGGTATTTTAACTAAGTCAGTCTGAGTTCAAGAGTTTTGATGCTTTAGCACTGCGACATTCTAAAACGAGGATACAAGCCTTGCAGCAGTGGTTCAGATACCCTATGGATGATTTGACTTAAACAGCATATCCATATATTAGAAAATGTGTGTATGTAACATGGGTGGGAGATATATACACTTCCAGATTTCAATACATCCCGGTATACTATGAAATATAAAGACAGAGTGTACAGGAGAGTGTGCTGTCTAACTATAGTAGAAATTAAAACTCAGAGGTAAAATGAAGATAGTGAGAATTATGGTCAACGATTTGCTGGGGAAATTTCTTCCAGGACACTTTTCAGCACCTCCAAGACTTTGAGTTGCGAAAAAATCCGAGTAGAGTTTCAATATTAGCTGGAGTTACCTTGATACAAAACCACAGTGGCAGCTCACTGATGAGTCAATCAGTAAACACTCATAAATTGTGGGAGTAGAAACTCGGGTACCAGGAACACACCAAGTCATAAGGGACATAATCTAAAAAATTAAAACTCACTGGCATCAGGACTAGAACAGCCTGACTCCCTAAGTCAGACAAACTAGAACGCTCACCAGCGGCGGCCGGCACCGGTAAGCGCAGTGAGGTGTGGTGGGGTGGGAGCGGGGGAAGACGACAGACGACAGAATAGGTATAATTAAATAAATAAATAATACCTATACCGTCGTCTGTCAGCGTCACATCCTGCGCGTACTGCCACGCATCACCGCGCTTACATGTGCTGGCTGCCGCTGACGCTCACTAGTACTAGAATACTTTTAGAAAAATCAGTAATTGGTGCAGAATGAATCATCTGAAACAGTGAGCCATATGCACAGGAAGAGACCATGATTGGGCAACAATAGGGTGTTGAGAAATTGGAACAAATACATGATCTCCGAGGCTGTGTAGCACTAGGACATAGGGCCATGCATCAAAGCCAGTAGGGAGCCACACAGAGCCACATTTGTGAATGCAATGTGCTCATAGCTTGGTACAAGGATTTTTGGGATGTAATGGATTATGTGACCAATTCTCAACTTTTCTTCTACTCTCCACTCACCATCACTTGCATAATACCAGTTAAAACATACAGGGGCCAGCAACTCCTGGGAACCAAGCTGTTTCGGTGACAAGGCTGAGTTGCACAGTGCTTTTAAGAAACCAGTTTACGTTAACATGATCGCTGTAATCCTCCTTTACTTCAAATGACGCATTCGTATCACAACTCATCAAAAAAGCCCAGGTTGGAGGTATGTTACAAGACTGGACCACCTATGGAGGCACCTATGGGGATAACTCTATGCGTGCAGATAATAATTTGCGGACTGGGTGCACATAGAGAACCCGATAATAATAACACAGTATTTGTAAAGTGCGAACAAATCACCCTTAAGGGTCTCAAGGTGCTGGGGGCCGTCGGGAAGATTAAGCGAGCTATTGCCCAGAGTCACATGGTGCTGGGCTGAGCTGCCGCCGGAGCCGGGGATCGAACGATGAGCCCCGTACTCCAGTGTCAGCTGCCCTGGCCACTGCGCCACGCCTTCCCCTTAGACGTTGACAAAGACATGAATTAAAGCAAGTTAACTAGACATGGACAAGGGATAGACAATCATTTTGCTGTTGGAATCTGGAAATTGTGGTATATCTATAGAGGTGAATACAGTCCTTGTGGCAAAGCTAATTGTTAGAGAGGTAAGCAAATAATGTTGTAGGCCAATTGGTGGACTAGTGCAATTGTCGATTCTGCTCATGCCATTATGATGATGAGTGCTTTGTCAATGGACAAAGGAAGGAGAGGAAACATTTTCAGAGTGTTGAAAACTTGATAACTCCTGGCAGTGGTAATTAGTTATACAGTATTCTAGTTTCATACTGAAACTGTACATCACAGATTCAACAGGTGGAGATGGGCATAGCATGTCAGAGGGTTGGCAGAAACCAGTCCAGAAAAGGTAGAGACAACCAAGTTTTAACACCTCCAGAAAAATGCTCAGTATCACCAGATTATTATCAAAATCGAAATCATAGGATAGGGATCATTTAGTCCGACAGACCCACAAGGCTATCTTATGGCTCAAATATGTAGACTTGATTAGAGTACTGGAGTAATTAGCACTTCATGAATATTCTTCTTTGTTTTTAACTTTTTCAGTGGTACCATTATATCAGATGCACGTACAGTGTAACGCATTAGATAATTTTTCATGGGATGTGTATCTGTAGATACACATGCTGTGCATACTCCTGCCATCTAGTGTGGGACTCGGACACATGCTGTGCATACTCCTGCCATGTAGTGCTGGGCTTGGACATGGGAAATTTGTTTTCTTCAAAGAAGTCTTTTCTAGCCACAAGATACTGTTACTCCACCTATTGCTGATAATGCCCATGCACATAGGCATCGGCTCCATTGTTATATTGTTTTTCCCTGACATCAGGTTTAGACATGTTCCTTTGAGCTCCAGTTTGACTCCACATGGTGTTCTCTCCGGGCCTGTTCGGTACCATCTACCTCGTTGTTTGAAGAAACAGTGCATCTTTGTCGGTTTCTTGCATTCAAGTCATCTTCCTTTGCTTCCGCGGTTGACTACTTTGCTGCCCTATATCGGGCCTGGTCCCTTCTGGCCTCCTTCCATTTTTCAACATTGGAGGATGTGCCCGTAATGGAAAGGACACCATTTCGATACTGCCTGAAGTGTAGAGAAAAGCACCCAGGACAGACCTACATCACGTTTGTAACTTTTGCCTGTATCCAGAGCATCATGAGGGCTCTTGCTCAGCATGCCTTGCCTTCTAAAATAAAAAAGCTCTTTGATATCAATGGTATCATCACCTTGCGTCTGCATCCATGGTGCATCGATGTTTGGTAGGCACACCGGACCTGTTCGGAGAACAGGAGTCCGAGGCCGAGCAACAGCTGGAGGCTTCCTGGGTAGAGATCCAACTTTCAGAGCTGGAAGAAGCCTCGGCATCAGACATCAATGACCTTAGACCCGTCTAGCATCCTTCTACTGCTGCAGTAAGTACAGTTGCTCTGACTTCCGTCTCCCAACAATACTTGGAAGTTGAGCATCACCCTTAAGAGGTTCGATCATGGAGCTCAGAGGTCAGCTATGAGCCTTCGGTCTGCCACTACCACACGGCAATGGTCGGCACCAAGATACTGAATCAGAGCCAAAGGAAGAACACTGCCCTGCATCAAAGCATGGCTCCAAGACATGCCCTTCCAGCTCAGCAGGCTCTTCGGCTTCCAACTCAAAACCACCCTCTAAGCCTATCTCGGCACTGAAGACTTCGAAGCCGAAATCCAGCTCAACACCCACAATCCATAAGACTCATTCGACTCCTAGGAAGTCGACATCCCATGCACCATCCTCCATCGCTTCTGAGGATCAGGAGCAACCTATTCTCCAGCAGCTACAAGAGGAACTCAACACCAGGCAGCAGCAAATTCATATTCAACCCCGAACCGGGTGAATACTGGCTAAATCCGCTCCTCAGGCCATAGATTCTCTACCTCCAAAGAGGAAATTGACTTTCAAGGAGGCCATCAATCCACCTTTAGACAAGGTGCCTAAAAAACCTTGGTGCCATTATAAGGGCACATCACCGCCACCACCATCTCCTCCTCACAATTCCCCTCCACCTCCCCGGCTCTCTTCACCACACCACTGGTCAGCCACTCTGCTGCTACTAGTGGACCCTCCACCAGAGTCCCTCTAGAGTTCCCCTGCTTCAAGGTTTGGGGGGAGGAGCACTTGTTCTTCCTGTGACCCAAATGATGTACCTCATGACACCCAACCACACGATGATCCATGGGATGATATGCTGTGGATCCTCCAGGTGACACAGATCCAGACCTGTATCCATCCAAACCATCCTCTCCAGATGATACATCTGCGTATCATGAGGTACAGCAAAGAATAGCTGCTTACCATGAAGACGAGATACATAAGCAGCCTGAGGAGGTTGACTTCCTCATGGAGACTTTATCTTCCACACAAACATCCATGCAGTACCTTCCTGATGCTTAAGGGGGTGCTCAAGTCAGCCACTGACATGTTCAATGAGCTGGTTAAGGTGCGTGTCATCAGGCAAGCATGGACAAGAAGTTTAAAGCTTCCCCCTCTGACCCTCCATACGTCAGCGGACAACTGCCACCTGATTCTTTAGTGGTGCACACTGCACGGAAATGTGCAAACTCACAGGGCACAGGAGATCCCCTCCCACTGGGCCGGGAGAGTAAGAAGGGTGATGCTACAAGGTAGATGGTAGCGTCTCAGTCTGCTGCACATTAGCATATTGCTAATTCCATACCGTTACTCTATCGGTACAACCATGCCCACTGGAATGAGATGGAGCATTGGTTGCACCTCCTCCCAGACTAGTACAAAAAGAGGGGTCAGGCGTTAGTACCAGAGGGAAAAAGTATCTCCAGTACAAACATTGGATGTGCCTTAGATGCAGCAGACACTGCTGCTCGGGCATCAATACTAGTATCCTTCTTCGCAGACACGCCTGGCTGCATGTTTCTGGTTTTAAACTAGAGGTTCAGCAGCATCTGATCAACTTACCATTTGATGCTGAACATCTATTTGGCTCTCAAATTGACCAGATTCTGTAAAAGATTAAGTAGGGTACTGAAACAGCCAAATCCATAAGTGCTTTGCAGACCCCCATAGGTCGCTGCTCACACTACCTTCAATTGTCTGCTCTAGCCCAGAGCATCTGGTGATGGGCAATACATCACAAAATCCATCTTCTCATGCAGCACATACCTGGGGTCGACAACTATTTTTCAGACCTGCTAACAGCTAGAAAATGAATGAGTACAGATTCAGAGAGTTATTGTACTGTTGTGTATTGTAATATTTATACAGCACTTACTACTCCTATGTGGGGCCTGAAGCACTTGCCTGAATGGGTAGCATGCTAATCTGTGTAGGATGTGTGGCTGGAAGAGAATTGTTCTTGTTCTGATCCAATGTGGATCTTTATTGTTTCCATGTCATTCATTCATGATGACCACCAAGGTTCAGTTATTGTGATAGAGGATGTAGTGCTTTGTGGACTCATGAATGAAAAAGTGTGAGAGATAGACGTGCTGTTTATGGCTAGTTGTAGACTGGCAGCCTTGTTCGGCTCTGCAGGTCCTTTTCCAGTGTTCTTGTATGCTACAGTCCACATTGATGATTTTTGCATAGTATTATACATCCTGATGTCTTATGAACCGAAGCAGGCATGGGTGGGAAGGGAGAGGGTCAAAAATATGCCAACATAGACTACATTAAATGATGCAAAGGAGCATTCATAGTACATGGATATCTGGGACCTGCCAGGGTAGACTTTCTTAAAGTTCATCCGTGGCCAGTAATGAGTAGCAGATCGCTTCAGGGAGCCTTTTCATGCATGTACTTATAGTTACATTGACTGATAAGGGTATTGGATTACAAATGAGGCCTGTAACAGCTCTGCTCATATTTGGTATAGAAGAGCCATATGGTAAAGTGTACTGTTATGCAGCCTCTTTTGATTTACAATTGGCCGCAGGACCGTTGATAGTTGGAATATTAATCTGAGAAAGAACATGGTATGAATCAGAAGCAATTGGTCTCACCTCTAGATGAGTGGCAGACATTTTCCTTGGGCACTGAACTTTCTTGTGTGGCTGGCAGTTGGATGCTTTTGGTTACATTCACATCTGGTGGATTTGACGCAGTCGTAGGTTTGTAGTTTTGACATCTGGTGAGTGAGTCTTTGGGGTCGATTCCGATCTCGGCCGGTAGGGCTCCGAATCGGATTCGGCTTCACCGGATCCGATTCGGACGCCCTGTTTCCGACCGAGTCGGACGTGCGTCCGGGCGAGCGAGTACGATGCGAACGTACGCGAAATCGCCGACCGACTCGTTCGCGGGACCTAACCGCTCCGACCGACTCGCACGGACATGACTCGCACCGCGCAATGGAGACGTTCCTCGGCCGGGTAAGTACGATGCGCGCCGCGAGCAGTCCGACCGACTCGCGCCGTCCGGCTCGAGAGAGCAGTCGGAGCCGCACTTTGGGGGTCCGTGTCGGACCCCCCTGTACGCCTAGTCGCGCGAGTCGCACACAGGGGGGACCCATGGGTCCCCCCTATCTGTGCGTGTACGGCGCGACCCGCTTCGACGCGTACCCGCTATAGGGGGCGCCCTTGTTTGCCTCGCACCCATTGAGTCAATGGGAGCCCGCGTACGCGTTGTACGACCGGCTCCCATTGACTTCAATGGGAGTCCAACCGAATCGAGTCCGATAGCATGCGAACGCACCGTACTCGTTCGGTCGGACTGCTAGGGTCCGATTCGGTCGGAAATCTCTCCGGGTCCGGCTCGGTCGGAGAGATTTCCTACCCGAATCGGATTCGGACCCTAAGTCTCAGATTGGAGTGTTCTTCCTGTTGACCTAAGCTGAGTAGAACAAGGAGAAGGTTATTTTGTTCCACTCTATCAAGTGGTGGATACACAAATGTTCTCCAGTCATGAGAGAGTGCACAATTGAAATGTGGTGGGTGCACCCTTGTACTTAATGTGGTAGTAAAGAAATGGGCCCACCCAGTGGCAGAATACTTTCTCCATGAATGCCAGATTCTGCAAAACACATATATCTCGAATTGGGTAGAGAGTTGAATTAAGGATGGAGTGTACCACCATGAAAGGAGTGTACCACCATTAAGCACCACAGACAAGCCCAGATTAATAAGTTTAATGGTTTGTTGGATGTGGTGAGAGGTGATAAATTGATACAATATAACAAAAATGTCCCATTTCTTTTGCATACTGATTGCCGGGTTTTTCAAAGTGGGTGACATATTTTGATCACGTCTCACAGAGGACTGGAAGGATCACTCTCGGGAACACTGGTAGTCGTAATTCATATGGAGTCAATTCCTTCTCAATCGTAATGTCATTTTATAAACTATTCACTAGTAACCTTGATTTATGTTGATTTAGATCTTCATACATATGTGTAAGTCAGTGGATTTCTACTGTATTGATTCACTGTTTCCTATACAGTTTTTCACCTTAAATATTATATTTATAACATAAAAGGCACCCCTGAAATTACATATTCAAAATATTTGGCAATTCGTTTACAGGCAAGGCTCTGGCCTTCATCAGTGAAAAGGTCCTGACATCAGAGAACGGAATGAGAAGGTCTGTGCCCAAAGTCCTGGTGGTGGTGACAGATGGACGCTCCCAGGATGAAGTGAAGAAGTCCGCTCAAGTCATACAACACTCGGGTGAGGAATCAATAACCAGGTAGCATGTTTGTGAATTACCTGCTTTGTGAGACAGCAAGTTACTCTTTCAATTGGTTGATTTGTAAAGGTGGAGCAATTTTACATAGGTATATTTATCATTTGAATGTAGTAATGTGATATAATATGGAGAAACAAATATGGAGTTTACATGATGTGGTATTTGGCATGGGGATTTGATAGAGCGCTTTGCCCCGTGCAAATTCTGGTGAAAACTATAGTTTAGAAAGCGATCTCCGATGAATCTTCAGTTCCGACTGAGGCTGACATCAAAATTCAATACATTTCAATAATGAAGCACATATGGCACCATGTAGGTTTAGTAAAGGACTAGCTAAGTTATAAATTCAAATCATCATTATTATTTGCAATCAATAATCAGTACATGAATTCAGTAGTCAATTTATAGTTCAATGCAATTCAAAGTCGATAAAAGCAAAGACAAGCTATTATAAAGTTGTCTCAAAAAGGAAAGTTGACAAAATCAGTTCTCCCATAAAGAGAGCATCCTACTTTGCTAAATCAGGGTAAGGTTCAGCTAGGAAGTCAGAAAAAATAGTTCTGCCATAAAGGCATCTGCTATACAGACATCTGCCGCAAAGTAAGAGAAAAGGGACTCTACCTAGGGGTCAGCAAAGAAGCTTCTACTGGCAAGTGGAAAAAGACATCTGAAACTGTGTTTACATTTCATTAGTGTAAATCATATATTTTTTACATTCCACTACACCTATACATGATTCCCATGGCTACGGAGGACCACGCCCCCGAGTAGCCACAGGTGACTCACGGCTCCACCCCCAGCAATGGCAGCGTGTACCTGGCTGTAGGCTTTGGCAGGCGGATTGCAGCACCAAGACGAAGTTGCGAGCCGGAGAGGGCTGCATCGTCGGCGGCTGCAATTAATTTGGGTTTACGTGCGGTCTCCCGGCGATGCGAGTTTTGTCCCCCCATGACTGTGGAGCGAGCGGTTCTCGGCGGCTCGCCGTGTGGAAGAGGCGACGCTAACTGAGTAGAGATTGGAGCTTTGGAGACGGTGTGCACCTATCCCCCCGGTGGCTGTCCCGGAGCGTGAGAGAATGGAAGCGGGAGGCGAAAGTGAATATACTTTACCTTGTTGAAGCAGGCGACCTGAATGAGTTGAGAAAAGCACAAGAGGAGGAGCAAGGAGAGAAGAGGTGAGGAGAGAGGAGGTGAGGAGCTGAAAAGGACTGGGAGAGAGTTGGGGTATAGCGAAATAAACCCCCCCTTTTTTTTATTTTTTTTTATTTTTTTATTTTATAAAGAGAGCACAGTGATTTAAATCGTCCAGACTTCGACTTGCATAGAAGGGGAAAGCAGGAGAGTGAGAATGGGTAAACTCCAGAAGGAGGGGAATATTGCTGGCAAATCTAGCAAAGCAGAGGCTATGGCCGGTTTTAAAGCCAAAACTCGCCAAACGCTAGCAAAGAAAGCCGCACTTCAAGCCATCAAAGAAAAGGAAAAAGGAAATAACTCCATTTCCCCTAATCACGACACCACTCTCGAAAGCTCAGAAGACGAGCTCCCGTCCATCTCTGTCTTCTCCCAATCGAAGGGGCAGCCCGAGCTATTGGCAATAGCGGCTGATCAAGTCAATACCTCAATGGAGCGGGCAGAAGGAATCACCGCTTTAAATACTCCAGTTCAAGACGGCTTGAAGAAAGGGTTAGAAGAAAAAAAGGAGTTTCCTTTATTCATAAAGAAAGCCATTTTACAGTCTCCTCACCTCCAATCCTCCTTGTCGGCGTTGGCAACACCAACAGCTCCTACAGCCCCAAAACCTTCTAATGTCTCTCTCCCGGAGGCAGGTCAGATCGTGTCGACTATCCCAGGATCTTCAGCCTGGAGGCCAGGCACCAGCACAACTGTATTCTGAAACTGAACATCCAGAGATCCAGCAGCAGCAGGATCAGAACCAAGTACAAGGACAAGCTTCGGTAACACCTTCAAGGCTTTCAACCTCCCCGAATCTTCCAGCAAAATCTCTGTCTCTGTCCAGTCCAAAACCTTCTCAGTTGCTAGCTCCAGCTAACAAAGGCAGTGAAGGCATGGGCGAAACCCCGACAGACTCGGTGTCATCACGGCCTCTTGCACAGTCCCAGTCCCATCGACCTCAAGAACAGGTAGTGTCAGACGCGGCTTTTGAACTGGCGGATCCCAAGATGGTAAACACAAGCACAGATATTGATGACCTATTAAGGAATTCCTGCCAGAATATGGAGACTAAGGGGGCGTATCAACTAGATATCAAAGACATGCTGAATTTAATCCTAGAGGAAATACGTGAAATGAAAAAGGAGCAGCAAATGGAAATTGCTGCCTTGCACCAGAGGCTGGGGAAAATTGAAGACGTGATGACCGGGCTCCCTGCTAGAGTACAAGAGGCGGAAACCAGATTATCTGTCTTGGAAGACCAAATGAATGTGGTAATGGGAGAGGCAAAAGAGGCAGCAAAAAGAAAAAACTTCCTCGAGAACAAACTAGAGGAACTTGAGAACCATTCGCGAAGATCTAATCTCCATTTCGTCGGGGTTCCTGAAGGAATAGAAGGCTCCCAACCCGTACAATGGGTCAACACATTTATCAAGCAGAATGTTCTGCCTGATTTCGAGGGCGACCTCACAATTACAAGAGCTTATCGAGTCCCAGCACAACGTTTTTCCAACTCCACGATTCCAAGAACCATCTTACTGAACTTTGCAGATTTCCGGATCAAGGAAAGGATCCTGTCACGAGCAATACAGCAGAGACAGCTTGTTGTGGATGAAACCAACAAGTGTCGTATATTCTCAGACATGACTGCCGCTGCTGCACGCAGGAGAAAAGAATTTGTCAAAATTCTTCATTTGTTTAAAGCACATGGTGCTCAAGCATCAATCGCCCAGCAGTCAAAGCTAAGAGTTTTAGTTAAAGGGAAGTTTTTTATGTTTTCAGACCTAGATGAAGCACAGGCTCTACTTAAGGAGATTTCTACTGGGTCAAATATCTGAATATCCATATGTAGATAGGATTATTAATGGCAATATCAAGGGTACCTCTCCCTACTCCATATAAGATAGGACGGCCAACTTCTGCGGGATTCCATGGCCTATGCTTTAATTATTAGAGTGGCTACATGGCTGAGGGTGAACACCCAACCAATTAGAGGTTAAAAAGAAAGTTGGGGCTAGGGCTCCGTAGGGCCACTCAGGGTGTAAATTTTAGCACTTAAAACATGTATATATATATACAGAATCATCCATGGTAGGAGAGATGGGCCCTAGACTAGTGATGTTGGTGTTAATGTCTGGATAGATCCTAGTTCGAGGATTTGTCTCACTGAATATTTATTCTAAAACTTTCTAGATTCTAGATTTATTGTATGGGCAGGTACAAGTCGGGCCAGTAATTCAACCATTTAGTTGTTAAAAGATTGCTGGGGGGGGTGGTTGGGGGGTCATTTAGGGTGTAATTCCACGACACCCATAAGGGCAGTTGGGTGGGTTGAAATGCAGGTGGCGTGGCTGGTTGGGGGTTCCGCATTTCGAGGGGGTACTTTTTTTCTTTTTGGAGGGGGAGAGTGGGTTTCACAGCAGAAAAATGAGCAGGAGCAGAAGGTTCAGAATTTTCATAAAATAACACAAATAAGAATTAATGACGGAAAATAGTAAATGTAAGATCCTTTCAGTAAATGCCAATGGTATACTAAACAAAAAGAAATATGGCGCTCTTATTAGATGGTTATCTTCTTTTAATCCCCAAGTTGTGTTCTTACAAGAGACGCACTTGAAATCTAATTCCCTAAACTTTTTATACCCAAAGTCTTTTCTAAAGTTTTTTTTGCATCTTCAGGCCTAGCGGTTAGAGGAGTAGCTATTTATTTCTCGAATAAGTTACCCTGGGAATTTCTGCAAGTGCACCGGGATCCGCAGGGGAGGTGGCTCTGGGAAGCAGCCAAAATACAAGGAAAAACGTTCAACTTTATAAATTATTATGGCCCTGTCTCAGATGATACTGCATCCCTGGTCCAAATCAATGATTTATTGCTAGAGCTCCCGGGCAGGTGATATTTGGTGGGGATTTTAATTTTATACAGAATATAAGGAAAGACACCTCGAATAAAAATAAAAAACAACTAAAACCAAATACAAAAAAAATAAAGGGAGCCCTCATACTAGAATTTCAATTGGTGGATCCTTGGCGGGAAATCAATCTAAACCAGGAATTTTATACTTGTTATTCATACCGTTTTCGGACGGCATCTCGAATAGATTTCTTTCTGACCTCTAGATCCCTTCAGATTTATGATGCCACCATAGGCTGTAATCCTTTTTCAAATCACGCCTATGTCGGGCTTGATATGGAGCTTGGGGGAGGAGGTAGGGAACGTTCCAGGTGGCAGCTGGATCGTCTCCTTCTGCAAAACGAGGATTGGGTTGAGAAGTTTAGGGAGTGGATTCGGGAATACTTTCGGATTAATGAGAATACAGCAGCCCCCTTCGCGATCTGGGAAGGGTTTAAGGCAACAGCTCGTGGTCAGATAATAGCTTACACAGCTGCTCAGTCTAATTCCCGGAGGACGAAGATAGCGCAACTGCAAGCTGAAGTAAACCAAGAATATGCTCTCCAGCTTCAACTCCTCCCAAACCAATATGAGCAGGCAAGATCTGCATTGAAGGATTTTTTTAGTCTAGAGGAAGTGTGTAGTTCACAAACATTCCAACAGAGGGTCTACGAAGAAAGCCAGTTAATCGGCAAATTCCTGGCAAATTCCACTAGGAAAAAGCAGGAATCGGCTATAATATCTAAGATTCGGGACCCTCAGACAGATCAAGTAGTAGTTAATGGCAGTACCATTTCCAAGACCTTCACTGATTACTACTGCCAGTTGTACTCTACTGAATATGTAGTGGAGGAGGAATCAATCCAAAATTATTTTTTAAACATGAATGTTCCCAAACTTTCAGAGGAACGGATTGATAAACTGGCAATGGAAGTTGGAGAAATTGAGATCTCAGATGCCATTAAATCTACAGCTGGGGCGAAAGCTTGTGGACAAAACGGCTTTCCAATCGAGTTTTATAAAGTGTTTTTAAAGGAACTTGCGATCCCATTGAGAAATTTATTTAACTTTATAAAAAAAGGGCGGGCCGTTTCGTCAGCTTTCAAAGAAGCAATAATCGTTTCCTTCGTAAAAAAAGATAAAAATCCAGAGGATGTGAATTCATACAGGCCCATAAGCCTTTTGAATTCCGACTATAAAATCTTGATGAAGGTTTGGGCAGAACGTTTTTCACTTGCCGCCCAAGAAATAATCCATGCAGATCAAACTGGTTTTATAGCAGGCAGATTAATGGCGGCCAATACCCAGTTTTTAATACACGCTCTGGATTATTTTAATACAAATTTTATCCCAGCAAGTATTTTAATGGTCGATGCGGAGAAAGCCTTTGACCTTGTGAACTGGAGAACCCTATTCATCACTGTAGGTTGGTTCGGGTTTCCTGCACAGGTGATTAGTATGTTACGAAATATCTACCAGGGAGCTACAGCCCAGGTTATAATAAACTCAAATCGTGCAGGTACCATAAATATTAACTGTGGAACCAGGCAGGGCTGCCCGCTTTCGCCATTGCTTTTTACCTTTTTTATAGAGCCCTTGGTATTAAAAATACGAAACAATGCTGCTATCCAACCACCGATTCCCGGTATGGCTAAGCTGAAACTCTTTGCAGATGATATTATTTTATACTTGATCCCTACTAGAAAAAACCTTGAAACAGTTTTGAGGGAATTTAAGGAGTTTGAACAAATAGGAGGGTACAAAATAAACACCAATAAAACCGAAGTTTTAGCTCTTAATACCGATTTGAACTCTTCTCCACCCTGTTTGAGGACACAAGCTGCAAAAACTGACCCTATAAGATATCTGGGGATATATGTTTCTAAACAGTATCAGCAGCTATTTGAATTAAATTATCTAAGACTGAAGGGTAAGATTAAGAAATTGTTGGAACAATGGACATTACTCCCCTATCGATAGTGGGTAGAGTTTCACTGATTAAAATGTCCATACTCCCGCTATTTATTTTTCTATTTACTAATGTCCCGATTAAAATAAATCAGTCATATTTTAGGAAATCGACATCCTATTAAGGGAGTTCATCTGGAGTAAGAAAATTCCAAGAGTCAAATTGAATGTGATACAATTACCAACAGCTCAAGGGGGGTTAGCGCTGCCTCAGTTAAGAACATACTATGAGGCCGCTTTCTTAGATTTAGGGGTCGATTCCGATCTCGGCCGGTAGGGCACCGAATCGGATTCGGCTTAACCGGATCCGATTCGGAGCCCTATTTCCCGACCGATTCGTACGTGCGTCCGGGCGAGCGAGTACGATGCGTGCGCTCGCGAAATCTCCGACCGACTCGTTCGCAGGACCCGACCGCTCCGACCGACTTGCACGGGGACGACTCGCACTGCGCAATGGAGACGTTCCCCGGCCGGGTGAGTACGATGCGCACCTCGACCGCTCCGACCGACTCGCGCATTCCGGCTCCAAGGAGCTGTCGGAGCCGCACTTTGGGGGTCCGTGTCGGACCCCCTGGAAGCGTAGGCGTGCGTGTCGCACACAGGGGGACCCATGGGTCCCCCTACACGTGCATGTGCGGCGCGACCCGCATCGACGTGAACACGCTGTAGGGGCGCCCTTGTTCGCGTCGTGCCCATTGGAGTCAATGGGAGCCCGTGTACGCGTCGTACGACTGGCTCCCATTGACTTCAATGGGAGTCCGACCGAATCGAGTCCGATAGCATACGTGCGCATCGTACTCGTTCGGTCGGGCTGCTAGGGTCCGATTCGGTCGGAAATCTCTCCGGGTCCGGCTCGGTCGGGGAGATTTCCGGCCCGAATCGGAATCGGCCCCTTAGTGTTCAGCCTGATAGGATCTAATTGTTCTAGAGACAGCTTCTTTATAGATGAAATGACTCAAGAAATCAGATCTTCAACCCCAGTGTTTTTAAGGACCTCAAAATTTCCCCAAAAAACCCGCTATAAGACTTTAAAAGACTATTCTTTTAGACTTCAGTTCTTTTTTAAAAGCACTGGCTCGTCAGGTTTTCAGTATTTAAAACTAAGAGAATGCTCGAGCCTTGGTCTTCAACTGCAATTAAGGCATATAAACACCTGGGAAGACTGTGGACTTTCTGAGTTAAGGCATTTTATAGTTCAAAATAGACCAATTTCTTGGCAAGAGGTAATGACGAGAGCAGAGACCCATCGAAAGCCAACGTTCCTGGAATATTTACGGGTTATTTATCTCCTAAAAAATACCAGTATTATTTTAAATACCCCCAACCAACTTGTGGTAGCCCTTTATGGGTCTAAGGTCAAAGGGGTAGGTAACTGGTATAGGTTGCTACATAAATTGAGACAAGCTACCCTGATAGAAAACCATTTGGATAAAATAACCCGGGAGACCGGAAGTAGGCTGGCCGAGACGGAATGGGAGTCCATCTGCCATCTAGGAAGCAAATCATTGCGTGCCGCAAATTTCAAAAGGATGACCTTCCTAGCGAGATGGCTCTCGTATTTGACTCCGGCCGCCTTAAATAAAAGATTTCCTGGAACTGAAAACAGATGTTTTCGCTGCCAGATAGATGGTGAAGGTGGGTGGCTCCATACTTTTTATGCATGTCCAGGACTTAGCCTTTTTTGGGAGGCAGTCTTTACGGATATTAAGCAGGCAATCGGAAAGAGCATTGTGCTCGAAGCCGAAGCAGCGTTGTTTGGAATCTGTAGAGATGAAATGAGGTTATCCGAACCCGAAAAAGCCTTTATATTTATCTCTTGCACAGTTGCTCGCTCACTAATCTTACAAAATTGGAAATCTAGGGAAGTTCCCTTGCATCTGAAATGGTTTAAAAAGATGAAAAGAACACAAAAATTTGAAGAACTCTATGCTAAGAGGGTAGGAGCGACTAGAAAATTTGGGGAAAACTGGAGGTTTTTTAATGAACTAGAAAATTTTAAAGAAAGTTCGTAACACTGGGGAAGGTAAATCTACAAAGTAGTTTTTATCAAATGAATCAGCACTTTTTCTATTGCACTCTAGTAGCACTCGCACTTTCAAAGGTCTATTTAATCGAATTTCTTGTAATTTGGCTAATGTTGAAATGAATCGTCAAAGCACCAGCACTTTATTGGCACTTTATTAATATTGCACTTTCACTGCTGCTATTTCGAAAAATGAACCTGTAGTCTGCCTAGTGCATGACTATATGATGAGTTGCTGCTATAGTTTTAGTTCTTTTCTATAATGAGAGGCTGTCATAATGATCTTTTGTAGAAACTGGTTTTTATTATAATGTTTTCTATATTGTGTACTTCTTGAACCTAATGCTCTGCTCAATAAAAAATTTTATTACAAAAAAAAAAAAACCTATACTTGATTCCCATATGAAGAACCAATGACGGTAACTTCATTATTTTCTCAAGCTAATATACAATAAACTCACTCTAAACGTCCTTTGAAGTACTAGTTATCTAATAATGTCCTGAGAAGAAGGTGGACTTAGGGGAGGAGAGGAAACATAGGGAAATGTGCATCTTTGTAATGACAGATGTTCTCTCGTTCAACAGGTTTCAGTGTCTTTGTGGTTGGTGTTGCCGATGTCGACTACAATGAATTGAGGAACATTGGCAGCAAGCCCAGTGAACGCCATGTATTTATCGTTGATGACTTTGATGCATTTGAAAAGATTCAGGATAATCTCATAACGTTTGTTTGTGAGACAGCCACATCAAGTAAGTAGCACTAGTACTGGATGTTTGGAAAAGGACTCAGTGTAATGGAATGAGATTGGCTGATAGACCATTATTTAATAAGGAAATGACAACAGAGGGAGGGAAGCCAAAATATCAGCTGTTTTTCAGCCATGACACTTCCGTAATGAATATGTGAAACATTTATTTACTTTCTAAAACATAGAACTGTTCAGTCTGCCTCGTGGATCTATAGAACATGCTATAGAGTAACATGGCCTGCACCTCAAGAATGACCAAGACGTGCTGTTGCAGCAGTGCCCCATGGCATAGCAGGCATTTGCATGTGTTTTGCACCCTGAAGTACTTCCGTATTACAGAATTTGATGCAAATGCTTGCGAAGCCCCTCCTATAATTCCCATTGCTTATACTCGCAAAATGTATACTCAAAAAATATATCAGTGGAAGAAGTAATATGCATATTATATATATATGTGTATATATATATATGTGTATATATATATATATATATATATATATATATATATATATGCTGTATGGGCACCACAGGGACACGGACACCTAAGGTTTGTGCTCAATCCGCTTTTATTTTTCTTCACATGGCGATATGACGCGTTTCGGCCACCGCAAGTGGCCTTGCTCACATCAATATAGATATATTATATATATATGCAATTGGTATAATGTTCGAGGCGCATTATGTAAAATTGAATGCAATAGTGCCCCTGCAGTGCTATATAATTCATGATGAAATGTTCCCCCACAGTAACGGTTCCTAGGAAAAAAAGATAATCCCGTACGGGCCTGGAGCATGTGCTATCCGAGAAGCATATCTAAAACAGCATTCCTTTCTTAGGGTGCAAATGCTACTGAACACTACATGGGTGATCTACAATCGCTATTCCTTCAGGGTGCCCCTGAGCCATGGTGTGGGCATGGCAGGCTCTCAGTGGCATGTCAGGCAAACCTGGCACAAAGCCATACGCCACCTCTAACGTTGTGTACTTTATATCTCTTCGTTAGCACGCCCATTCCCCAGAATCCGCAATGGAGGTGTGTAATATCCAAAATTACACTGCCCATTGTGGAAGACCAGAGGCTCTTTCTGAAGGTAGCGGAGGTGCAATTCTCCTTTACTGCTCGAGATGGGAGACAGAAATTGCCTTTGGACCAGTGTGTATTGGAGAACAGAGCATCACGCTTTAAAAATACATTTTTGTGCTTATTGGGCATCTAGATCTTCACTCCCTGTTTGGCTGAGGTGTGCCTCAGCATGCACTTTTCAAGTTATCATTTACCTACATTTCCTGGATAGTCCAAATACTGGAGATCTGCCTTTACATAAGATCTGGAAACTAAACTAACAGTGAGAGTGGTAAATAAACTTTTAATGCCTCACATATTGTAGGCTAGCTCTGGAAGTACACATAGCTCTGTCCACTGAGATATGTGGATTAGGTATTGATTTGCAAATGTGGTTTTAATATTCATAATCCAGAAATATGAGTCAGAAACTACTACAGGCTGACAGACTGTAGCCGTCTTTTCCCATGTAAGTCAAACTAAATTAAAAGTATAAATTGATGTTCTATGTAGAAATGAGTAGCTACAATAAACATGAAATTTTTGAATATTGCAATTTTTTGCCTAAAATGTATAAATCTGAAAAAAGATTTTGAATATCGGTTTCATTTTTTATAATATCGGAACATGTTATTAATAAGCTAGAATAATCCCGGGTTGACTAAACATGGCTCCGAGTGAGTGAAAACATTCATAGATTTACTCTTAACATTCACAAAAAATCCAAATGCATTTTAGATTTAGATATCTAAAAGGGTACTGAATGAAATAAACTTTAGTTGAACAATATTACACATTTTTTAAGATTGGTGAAAGATACTTATATCTAGTATTAATAATCAATCAAAAGCATCTTTATTCAGCAAGAAGACCCGCCATAGAAGCAGTTTAAAATGCATACAGAGAAGATAAAAAATGAACATTAACGGCATCTATCGTATAGAACATGAGTAAAAGCATGGTATACATAATGAATGGTCTGAAAAAGTACATGAGGTTAGTCAAAGTGCATAGTGCTTCTTGAACTTACGGCTGCCTTAAGAAACAAACTTACACAATGACAGGTTTCATTGTCAGTTAATTCTTGCGAACACCCAAAAGCTTGTTGGCATTTACAATAATTTCTGAATCTTAAAAAGGTGCTAAATACATTCTCCTAAATAATTGGTAATACCCACAGAAGAAAGTAAAGTGAACCATAGCTTGCTTTGATACATTGTTGCACGGGCAAACTCGTGAGCTCAGGTTGTACTGGAAACCTCGCAGAAACCAAAGAGAGTATTTCAAGGTCCCTGCTCTAAATCGAAATAAAACGAGTGCACCCAACTCCCATTAGTATTTATCAGGTAATCAGTTAGCACAGCACCAAAATGAGCAAGTATGCAATCCCCAGTACGGGGTTTCTGTGATTCCTTATGCAATCTGATACCTTGCACTTTTTCTAACAACAGGGCCCGTGCTTGCTTTGTTATATCTAGTAATGTAAACAACTGGGGTGTCAGTAAGAGACTAAAAAGGAATAACTATTTTTTACCAATTCATTATTATTTCTAGTCAGTGCATGTTGCCATCCACACCTCTAAACACATGATCAAAACATGATCATCAATGTGCACAGCTGTTCAATACAGAGGACAGGCATTGCTTTATGCAGATACTGTTGGCAGAGTACCAATTGAAGTACCGTCTGTCAATGTAATATTTGATATTGCACAGCTGCATCTCCATATTGTAGATGCAAATGATGAACAGTGGTGAACAGCAATAGATAGGCCTATCCACTTATTTTGCTCCTACCCTTCCAAATACAGCACACACCTATCAGTGCCATATTTTGCCTGATCCTACTTACCGCTTTTCCTTCCTAGGTTACCAGAAGGAAAGGGAGTCTTCTGTAGTTCTGATTCTCCTTCATTCATGGGATACGTTAATGTTTGCCTCTTCCATAAGTTATTTTTAATTGTTCTAGTTTTTACATGGGATAGTGGTAAGCTTTCATGGCTTTTTTTATCTTTAATTTGATCCTTCAGAATTGGGATTTGATACTAGGTCAATATTTGTCAGTTTCTCATTCTGAATAATTGATTTGCTTATGTTAAGCCTTAACTGCACAAGGAAATCATAGCTTATGTAGGTTTAACTGAACATTACAAGCTAAATTGGATGTTATATTCCATGTGACTCGAAGTTATCGGTGATCTTTATTGGTTTCAGACGTTTTGCAGAATAATGGGCAGAGAACAATTGCAAGGGCAATCTCCCCAAACCATTAGTGTCACCCTCAAATTGCAGTCGAATTCTCTCTCCTGTCACAGCTACTCTTTGTACTGTATTCACCCAGACTCCGGCTTACAAGGTGCCTGAATTTGCTTGAGATTATGCTGTTTCTACTCTAGCACATGTTTATACTCATATCAGTCAGATAAAATCAACATATTGATCAGTGGTAGACACTCAGGGCCAGATTTACTATGCATTTGTTTTGTCCTTGCATCACGAAAGTCAACACAAGGCAACGCAATTGCTGAAGTGACATTTATAAAGTCATGCAAATCGAGATTTGTGTCACTTTGTGTCACTTTTCAGCCATAGAATAATGCAATGCAGCGCCTTGCACTGCCTTGAGTTACCCTTCATTGGCTAGGCATTACGTAGGTGGAGCATGGGCATTCCCCTGCATCCACCCATGCATTGTGATGCAAACCCTGGTTGACTAAAGTCAGCAAATTTGGGTTTGCACCAAAATGTTGTGCCTACCCGATCGAGGGGTAACGAGGAAAAACATCTTTATATCTCTTTGTTACTTCCTCTTTGTATTGCTTCTGCATTCTGCAGCACACATGCAAAGAGGAATAGTCCTCTAAGAATTGTTTTTGTTCAGGAAGGTACTACTTACTGCATTAACACAATCCTGACAACAGCAGAAGCACCCTAGCACCGTGGCGCAAGGGTGCCAGAATTGGCACTAAGCAGTCACAAGTGTGCCAGCACAAGGAGAAAGCAGAAGTGTGCCATATCTTAGTAGATATGGTACATTTCTACTCTCTCCCTTTCATGCAGCACAATGCAGCAAGATCCCTTGGTGTGTTGTGTTGTTTGAAACAATAGTAAATCTGTCCCTCAATGTCAGCATTGGGGATTCTGGGAACGGAGCTCCAAGCCAACTTAGTAGACAGAAAGTCACAATAGCGCTAAACCACTGATGAATGCGTCTCTCACACCACCGCAAAATCTAATCTGCTGTTTGTCCATTATATTTCAGCGTGCCCACTCATCTACCTAGACGGATTCACTTCACCAGGTAAGAACCAATGAGCTTCCAGAAAAACACCGATATTGTTATTACTTGGCTTTTTCTGTTTTTCTAGTGCATCTAACCACATAATTTTTTAAAGGTTTCCGAATGCTGGAAGCTTACAATCTCACAGAGAAGAATTTTGCATCTGTACCAGGCGTGGCGATGGAACCAGGATCATTCAACAGCTTTGTAGCATACACTCTGCATAAAGACGCCTTAATCACACAGCCTACATCGTAAGTGCGAGGGTGAAGGGAGTTGGGGGGCTCATAGCTGTTGATGTGCTGAAGTGTACCAATCATTCACGAAGCTGTCACTGCTGTTGTGTTCAGCACTACCGAGTGTAATTACATTTTGATTAGTGCTCATAACACCACTCTGCAATCTGCGACTTCCGGTTCGAAATAGTTTCCAGATATAGTTAATTGTAAACATTTCAAATGCACCATAACTTTTCCCTAATCTTGGCACACACAGCACTGATTATGTTACGGTTTTCAGAATACTCTTAGTTGTAGCAATTTGAGATACATTTTGAATTGGTCAGATAAAAGAAAATCTGTTTTCATTCCCGGTCTTATCATCTTCCCTAGCTTTCAGATGCGTACTTTATCCATGCCTTAATAAGCAGAGCACGGTTCCACAGTAAAACTGTTTAAAGTCTGTGAAAGTTAACTACCTTGTTCTGGATGAAATCCAAATTAGCAAATGGCTGTATTAATACGGCAATGCTTAATTGAAAACCAGCCGCGCAACTCTACTCAAATGATGCATTCATGCAGGACACTGCGTGTCACTAAAATTACATTTTACTAAAAACAGGTTGCACATTACAGGTTACAGTTGGACAAAAATATTTTCTTAAAGGCAGTTTAGTGAGTTCAGTTGGTCCTAAACCTGTTAAAAGAAGTCTGCCCCAATCCTCAGCAACATCTCCCATCACCTTGGGCCCACCAGTCTTACCCAGGTTCACCTACCACCCTTGTTACTAGGCGTGATGTGGTCTAGACAGGAGTTCAGTGGAACTGCAGTCTGCATTCCACATCTCTCTGGTTGTGTGGCATCCTCCAAGGTGCTATACGATTAACCCCTAAAATTCTGCAGCAATGGCCAAGTCCCCAAACCACTTTGCCAGGACTCCAGCGGTCAGAGTGTTGCAGGATGTGCGCTGGATGCAGTGCTATTCAATGGCCCCCTTCCTGGTAGGCCGATGTGCAACATGTGCTACCTGTTTTTAGTTTCTGTATGCTGCATCGAGTTACCGAGTTACTCAGCGGCCTTCTAGCAGCTCCCTGATGCAGTTCTCCTCCCCCTGCAGGGTACATAAAGTGATGTATTTCTACAGGGGTTTAATTCAGGGGGGGGCAGAGCTCATCCTCGGAGTTGCCCCAAAAAAATGATAAATTCCGCGGAGTTCCATGCCCGGGCAGACTATTGCTCGGCCACCACTACTGTTATGAGTTTTCCCTTGTGCCAAGCAGCGATGTGCAAAAAAGACAAACAGCAAGCTGCGTACAGACAGCAGGCATGTGCACCACCAATAAACTAGTGGAGCACGGCACAGAGGCGCGAGCGGCACTTCAATAAACACACCTCAAACACCCTTTGGTGCATGTTCCACAAAGTCTAGCTCAGAGCATGATATTTCACTTCATGTTGATGGCTAACTTCTAACAAAGCAGATTGCTAATTTATAGAATCAGCCAGAGATTCCCCTCCTGATACCTCCCCACCCTTCACTCACCTAAACCATAATCGAATCCATCCCGTACCTGTCTGGCTCAGCCACGCTCCCCCTGGAACATGGCAGGGCGATGGGTGTAGCCAGCTGGGACCTCATCTCTGCTTTCTCTCTGCCTCGTTGTCAGGTTGTCCGGTCTCTCTCCCGGCGAGTATCTCCTGTTGTTGTAAAGTGCTCTGATGCCTTCGGCCATGTCCATGCTATAAAAATTGCAAAAAGAAATCTGCCTTCCTCATCGTCCTCTCTGCACTTCCCTGCTATCTCCCCATCCCTCGGCTGGTGCAACTGCGCATTCAGCAGCTCTCTCTCCTCTGTCCTCAAGGCTTAAGTCCGTCCTCAATTTCTCCTGCCAGGGCTTTGCCACGCCTCTAGGATTAGTCTTTAATTTAGGTTTATGGGCATTTCCAGATAGTCCTTCTTTGACATCTATGGCAGGAAACAGCACAAAGCCACGGTTACTGAGGTGAGTCGTCAATGTGCTCACAATGGCAATTTTATTCTTTCTTGGATGGCACCTTCCCTGAACGAAAACA
This sequence comes from Calotriton arnoldi, assembly GCA_963921515.1. Taxonomy (NCBI): domain Eukaryota; kingdom Metazoa; phylum Chordata; class Amphibia; order Caudata; family Salamandridae; genus Calotriton; species Calotriton arnoldi. Next base: position 494,781 of record CAWUFW010010850.1, read on the forward strand.
GTAGGAGGCAACCAGACCTATAGCATATGTTTGAGTGGATCGAGCCGGTAAACTCTGCTCTGCCAAAGTTGAAATAGTTTTTGCAAACTCTACTTTCCAAGCAGAGAGCGGAGTGACAAAACTCCGTGGACTCTGCTGGCAGAGCTGAGTTTACTGCCCAACCCTAGTTTAATTCTTCAAGCCCTGGTTTCCAGGACAGTGTAATAATGGCTGCTTACACACTTCCTGTCTCCTACCCCTTGGAGTGTGCCCAATAGGTCACAGTACCACGAGGCTCATTTTGCGAAGGACTCCAGCAACAAGCATACTTTGCCCTCACCGGCCAGCTGAGACTCATTCCTTTTGCTCACTAGCTTTGATTTTCGCTCAAGGCTAATTGGATGCCCTTGCCTCCCTACCAACTCTCCATAGGGATTTTGTTTCCCTGGGTTGAATCCCTTTAACTTTCTACCAGATATTGGGTGCTCACAAGCCCCATCCTGATGATGACCTCAGGTCAACAGTAGACTTTTACCGACTCCTATTCTATTGTATAAAATTAACATAAGGAGTCATATTTCTTTTGTTTTTTATATGATGCACTTTTTCTATTACTCACTTATCGCTGCACGCCTCTTCACTCAAATGTGAAAACTGGATCTTTGCTATACCCCTAAGAAAGCTTGAGATTCTTAAAAAATATGTAATGAATAAATTACTTGCAATACCGCATCGTTTATCTGCCAATGTTTGCTTTCCATGGTGAACTGATAATTGTTTTGCCTTTTAATTAATTAAGACAAACTGTTTCTCGATTGAGACTAAATGCCTTAGTGAACCATTGTTTCTTGCAATACACAGCTTGCACACCTGCCATGCAGACCACAATCCGCACACCAAATGCAATGCTGACAAGATCAGCCTTGATGTAACAGATGACTTTACAAATAACATAAATGATTGTCACTCGTGACATATTTCTTCACCGTTAACATTATGAATGTCACAAATAACTGGTGGACTTGCAGTCATTTTATTGTTCTAACATCCAGTTTTTTTTTCTCCAATATGTGGTCATGTAATTTTTTTAAGCAAAAAGCAGAGCCACTAGAATTATGCCATAACTGAACATAATATTAGAGGAAAGTTTTAATTACATTGGGGCTCGAATTGGGTCAGCCTTCAACAGGACTGTGCTAATTTGTGTAGTCAGCAGGTTAGCAAAGGTACTGCAGACAGCACAATCTGAATTTTAAACAGGTGCACATCTTGGTTTCTATTGTGTGCTTCTGTGCACATGCACCGACTGGGCCAGTGCACTGATCATGCTACAACCTCAGATGCCATAAACAGTGAAAGTTCATCTTGTCCTATGACCTAGGAATGCTAACATGCCCTGGCACAACAGTTTCCCAGTAATACTTTTCCACATCACTTTATGTACTAGGACGTGTCGAAGGAGGGTGGCCCAAATGCTAGCAGCAAATAGGAACTTCCCAACCCGGAGCAATCAAATGTCAGTGAAGGAGTTGGATGGGTCCTTACAATTAATTTCGCATCGAGATGTTTAACTGGTCAACTGCCTTCATCTAATTGGTGAAGACCTCTGTCTTCCCATCAATGGAAGGCCCAGGGAGATGTGGCAAATCTGCAGTCTTGTGTTGCAGAGTTCCACAATTTAACTCCAGCTGTAGCCATGGCTGTAACTCAGTGTACAGCAAATAGTAATGTGTCGATAAGACTGAGTTTGTGTTTAGTAGGCATCATAGCTATAATTATTACAGAGTAGGTTATCAAGAAAGTCTTACATATTGCATATGAATGCTGTTCACTCTCTTATACCCAATAATTTATCTCACTGATTTCCTCACAGTGATGTCTCTCTCGCTCTTTATCTCCAGCGGTGTTTCTGCTCCCTGGCATCATGCATGTGCTGGCACAGTCAGCGTTGGTGTAATTCATTGATTAGCAGAAATCTGCACTGCAGTAAATTCATCTCAAAATATCACCAGCATGAGGGGAGAAATAAGTAAATTGGGATGTGGACAAGTGATGATGTTAGCCTGTGAAATGGGCTGTGCCAGTTCCTAATTCATTTTGCTCCTTTCAGCGTGCAAGAACACCCCCAATTTTGTGTCTGAAAAGAAAGATTAATTTTAACTTGATTAAGAGTGAATGAAACAATTCACCGACGAGCTCGTAGAGTAGAATCCACCTTTTGATTTTGTTTAGGGAAGCAAAATCTTCAGCATTTGCTCCTCAGCTCCATGCTTGAATACAGAAAAAGAAGAATGCATTTCATTGTGTCATTGCTTAAAACCTTATCAGGATATCCTGAGCCACTATGCTACCTTTCATATCCATTGAAACCTCTCCATGGTGGTCACAGCATCTTGAGGTGTGTCCCCAGTCTCCCATGGACTGAGGATCAACCCAGGGCATATACGATTCCAAGTTACAATAACGTGCCAAAGTCCATACACTTTCCTCGCCTGATACTAATGCCAGTTCTTCCCCTTGCCCCATACAATCTTATTCTCGTAAACTATGCTGCATCTGTAGCTCAGGATCCTCTTTAAATAAGAGATGTGGGAGGTAGAAAATATATTTGATCCACATTCCTAACAATCTTGTATGATTCTGGGTTTAAATAACCATATTAATTATGTTTAACAGGGAACTTCATCCAGAAGGAATGCCTCCTCAATACACTATCATTTTGTTATTCCGACTGCTTCCTGAAACCGGAAATGAGCCATTTGCAATCTGGCAAATTACAGATAGAGGCAACAGGCCCCAAGTTGGAGTGTCCCTTGATGGTAAGAGAATATTGTACATTGCATTAGCTTGCTTTTCATGGACACATTAGCTTTAGTTGGTTGCACAATGCACATATATCTATCTATCTATCTATCTGTCTGTCTATACAAAATATATATATATATATATATATATATATATATATATATATATATATATATATATATATATATATATATATATATTATCTACTGGCGGTCGCCAGTAGATAGCTATAGTTAGGACCCAGTTTCCATAGGAAAAGCGTTTTTTGTTTTACCAATAACTTTGGCGCCGGATCGCGAATCATCACGAAATTTTCAAAACTAGTGGGGTGCCCCGGTCAGCTCCTGTCTTGAAAGTTTCGGGGTGATTCGGCTAGCGGGGGCCGAGAAAAAAGGGGGGTTCCAAAACATGTTTTCTCCATGTTAATTCCCATAGGAAACTTTAGACACGGCTACAGCCAGACTGCTGAACGGAATTACACCAAATTTGGCAAAAGGTAGTGCTTGGTTCAGAAAGCGCCCTTTTTTTTTAAATGGTGTAAATCCGTTCAGTAATTGCGGAGAAAATCAAAAAATAGAGGTCAAAAATAAATTTCCCATAGGAAACTTTAGACACGGTTACAGCCAAAACTGCTGAGACGGAATTACACCGAATTTGGCAAAAGGTAGTGCTTGGTTCAGAAAACGCCCTTTTTTTAAATGGTGTAAATCCGTTCAGTAGTTCCTGAGAAATTCAAAAAATAAACGTTTCGATATCTATGACCGTGGTGGATCCGCGCACCCTCCCGATCACGAGCTTCATGCTAATTGGCTGTCAGCACTCCAAACCACAGTGCACAGTGGTGAAGGGAGGGGGCGGGGCCTGAGGTGACATGTGTGCAAACACACCCTGTGGCGTGTTTTAAGTTGGGGGATTAAGTCCCCTTGAATCCTGAGGGTCACTGGGGTCCAACTAGCCCACCAGGTACCTCCAGTAAGCGCCACAGAGCTGCGTTGCAGAGAGGTGTAAAAAGGGGCGTGGCCTTGGACCACCTCTCTGCAACGCAGGCCGTGGCGCTTACTGGAAGTACCTGGTGGGCTAGTTGGGCCCCAGGAACGCTCAGGATTCAAGGTGACCTAATACCCCAACTTAAAACGCGCCACAGGGCGCGTTTGCACAGTGGTGAAGGGAGGGGGCGGGGCCTCAGGTGACATGTGTGCGCGTTTTAAGTTGGGGAATTAATTCCCCATGAATCCTGAGGGACCCTGGGGGCCAACTAGCCCACCAGGTACCTCCAGTGCGCGCCACAGGGCTGCGTTGCAGAGAGGTGGTTCAGGCCACGCCCCTTTTACACCTCTGTGCAACGCAGCTGTGTGGCGCTTACTGGAGGTACCTAGTGGGCTAGTTGGACCCCAGGGACCCTCAGGATTCAAGGGACTTAATCTCCCAACTTAAAGCGGCCACAGGGCTTGTTTGCACACGTCACCTCAGGCCCCCCTCCCTTCACCACTGTGCAAACGCGCCCGGGCGCGTTTTAAGAGGAAGTTTTAATCCCCTGCCCTATTATGTACTAGGGCCTTATAGAGGAGGTCATGCTAATGACAGGGGTACCCCAACGCATAGTGTTCCCTAGTGTATGTAGGTGTTTTCACTGTATTCTAAGTGTCTTTTAGCATAGCACTCGCTCTAGGCCTGGTTAGTCCAAGTCAGTTACCACCAGTACCCGTCTGAAAAAGTTGTGGGCACAGGATGATTTTGCAACAAGGCCTCTTTCTGCTCCTCTGTTGGTTCTTTCTGCACGTCTTGCTTCTTCCTGCTCTTTTCTTCGTCTTTGTGGACTTCTGTTGCTTCTTTCCGCATTTCTTTTGCTTCTTTCTGTGCGTTTTTTCTTCTTTCCTCACATGTCCTACCTCTGTAGGCATAGTTAGAAACTAGCATTTAAAAAACCTTTGAAATTCACTTAAAAAACCATAGGTTTCAGGCACGTTATAGTTAGAAATTAGCATTTAAAAAACCTTTGAAATTCACTGAAAAACCATAGGTTTCAGACACGTTATAGTTAGAAATTAGCATTTAAAAAACCTTTGAAATTCTCTGAAAAAACCATAGGTTTCAGGCACGTTATAGTTAGAAATTAGCATTTAAAAAACCTTAGAAATTCACTGAAAAAACCATAGGTTTTAGGGACAGTTATAGTTAGTTGGACATTGCACTCGTACAAAACCATAGAAATTCCCCCGTTATAGTTAGTTCAGCTAACTATAACTCACTTCCCATAATGCACTGCTGATGACGTCACATATTACATCACTCATGACATGGTCAGTGACATCACTGATGACATCACTGATGACATCTCAAATGACATCTCAAATGACATCACTGATGACATCACTGATGACATCATCCATGTGATAATTTGATGCATCTTCTCACACCCTAATATAACCTTTGATACACCCACTCTAAATTACAGACTGCCATTCTCAAAACCATAGACACTCCAACACCAATAACTACATACCCACTCACTGATTCTTAGGTCTACACACACATCCACTCACTCACCCGTACAGTCACTCATACTTACGGTCACTCAATACTAGGACTATCATATGCACTCATACACCTACATAGACACTCACACACCGCCACTCATCCATAGAGGTACTCACACACCTAGTCAGTCATGCAAATAATTAATCACACTGCCATTTACTCACCTATACAGTTATACACACACCAGCTCACTTACTCATACAAATACTAGCACATTCTTACGCTCTTATACAATCACTGATACAAGTACACACTCATCCATACAGCCACTCTCACAATCACACACTCTCACTTATAGCCATGTATATACTCCAACACACATATATACTGCCTTTCACATATGTAGTTACTCACACATGTACCACTGAGATATACATTCACTCACTAACACACCCATACACACACTCACCCACCCATACAGTCCATCACAGATGCACTCTTGAAACCATGCACCCAGTGAATCACCCACTCACACATCTATGCACAGTCACACACACCCCACCCACACAAACACTCAGGCACTCATACAGATACTCAGACAACCAATCAATAACCCATGTAGACACTCATGTAGCTATTCACAAACCCATGCAGCCGCTTACACACCAACAGACAGACGGATACAGACATTCACATAGTTTAGTCACTAACCCATGCATTCAGTAAGATACGTTTAATCACTCACTTATACAGTCAGTCACGCACCTACTAAATCATCCATTCAGACACTTATACACCCACTCATTCTTCAATACGCCTTTCCCTATATATATTAAACATATTTAAACTTTACAGAAACACACAGTCACTGGATGATGTCATCAGTGATGTCATCAGTGATGTCACTGACCATGTCATGAGTGATGTAATATGTGACATCATCAGCAGTGCATTGCGGGCGCGAGTTATAGTTAGCTGAACTAACTATAACGGGGGAATTTCTATGGTTTTGTACGAGTGAAATGTCCAACTAACTATAACTGTCCCTAAAACCTATGGTTTTTCAGTGAATTTCTAAGGTTTTTAAATGCTAATTTCTAACTATAACGTGCCTGAAACCTATGGTTTTTTCAGTGAATATATATATATACATATATATATATATATATGTGAGTGTACATACATATATGCATTGTATGTATTGTTGCAGGTTACATGTTGTGCATACTTCTGGTATATTGTGGGTGGGGTCGGAATTATCACTTGTTTTTCTCAAAGTTTAATGCCCTTGGGCAAGAATGGGATTTTTCTGATTACATATCACCATTGAGATCACCCTACATATGTCCTACTCACTTTTTAGTTATTAGATAGCTTCTTTCCAAGCATCAGGGTCGACAGCAGTCCTTATTTACACAAAAAGGGAGACATATCAGTCAGAGATATAAACACACATCTCAATGAACCAGTACTTTTTGCTACCAACACTCAGGTGTGAGTAAAGGTCACGGGGCCCAGTTTGGATATACATCTTTATGATAAAGCTAAGTGTTTATTGACCCTATTGTAGGATCTCCCTTACTTCATCGTAGTTCTGAATTTATGTGATAAAATCTATACTATGCATAAAAATAGGAAAGCAATCATTCAGTGGATCTATGCACACATGTTAGAAATGGGGTTTCTGGTTGGCTAGGGGTATGCACCTAAGCCAGGCAGAACCCACAACTCTAGTCAGGGCAAGGGAGTTACACACCGAAGATAACCCCTGTTCACCCCCTTGGTATCGTGGCAGAGCAGTCAGGCTTATCCCAGAGGAAATGTGTAAAGCGTTTGCGCAACACACACACACACACACCAGTGACACACCAGGCACACCACAAAAGAGATTCCACACAAGGTTATATAAAAATATCACTTTGTATTATATGTAAAACACATTAGACCACAATAACATAAATCATAATTAGTTTGGCAAGTAGGCAAGTGTCATAAGCATCACATAGATCAAAAATCACTTTGCCACTAGGCAATGGTCGTAATACCACATTTAATGCAATGAAGCAAATACTTCTAAGTTGCACGTGTCATAAAAGTGTCACCACTGTATGTATGGGTCCTGGCAGTGTAATCATTATTCTGTCAATACACGGTTGTGAGCACAAACATATCCTTAATCAAGTACCAATGCAGCCCTTAGGTGGGGAGAAAACCTCATAGATCCCCATCAACATCCACAGGATATGATTCATTGAACGAGGCTCTTAAAATGTACACCCACATATGCATTGATTGTGCACCTAAGTACAACTTAGGTGTGCACAAAAGTATGGGACTCAGGCCACAAACATTCAGTACATGTAGTAATTGGTGCTAATATTTAAATCCAAAATGTATGCTGTCTTTTTTACAGGTTCCAAAAAAACGCTGTCTTTTTTCAACAAGGGTGCGAGTGGAGACTCTCAAACTGTAACCTTTGATGGAGACCAGATAAAGAAACTGTTTCATGGAAGCTTCCACAAGGTACTTAATACGTCACTCCTTCAGTTTATTCGTGAAATCTTTTAGAAATGTTTGCAATTTAAGTATTTTCCACCAGAAGAGGTTCAGCAACACCACAATGATAACATAGTAAAGGAACACCACCACAGACATCAATTTACCAGAATGTAAAAGTTCACGGAAGAGACCTCTTACACCTTTTGACCCCCTGATGACGCCATAGAGACATTGTTGGCTCAACGGCCAACTATGTGCTGCTTAGATTCTCGGGGAACGGCACAGAGTCAAACCAACCAAAAGTAAATGGGGCTCTTAAAACCATCTTTTCCTTCTGTTCTTGCTGCTGCCTTCATAACCACTGAGCCCAGGTATGTCAAAGGCAGCGCTACCCCTGACTATCCTTAACTGACGTCAGTGAACAAAACCTGTGCATTTTGCCTGGTTCACTGGCTTGCTTGACAAAATAAAGTGAGAGAGTGTGTAATATCATCTGTATGTACGTATTCTGGCAGTTGAGCCGTTGCTCAGTACGATAGTGATCAGTCCTTTGAGCTTTGCCAACTACGTCCCTCACCACCCGGCTCCTTTTCCCACCATTTGTAGTTATGCTGAGAACCGACTGCCTTAATGTAATCTTTGGCCATCTCCCACTGCTCTGCCCACAGGTCCCTGGGGACACTGAATGATGATGAATTGTTAACTAACGTGTATGGTGGACTACCTAGAATAAGCTGCAGTTTGTATTTTTACACGGAGCATGGATGGTTTAACAAGAGGTCCTTGAGTCAGAATTAATGCTTGCTATAAGGTTGGAAAACATACCTTATCCCAATTCCGCCCCCGTGCATCAAGGCATTGCGTGATTTTTGTCAGATTACTAATATATACATATATATATATATACATACTCTTCTGTGCCTTTCATTTTAGCTTCTGCAAAGCAAAATGGTTTTGGTTGAATAAACCATTGAAATATCTTTTTTTCAGTCTTACCAACTGGATATCAGCAAGTGTTTCCCGAAAACCCTGCACCTCACAGTTAGGCGCAGGTGAAATTGTAATTATGCCAGCGTCATTAACATATTTTTGTGAAATTTGCATTATGTTTGTTATGGAAAGTTCCCAAAATAAACCAATGCACCACGTCACATAATTACGCACCGTTTGTGTCAAAGTTTTACTGTGACCGCGTAGGAATAATCTAAATGGCCAGAAGGCAAGCAGCTGCTGCTTGTGCCATTTTTTCACGTTTTTTATTTACTGTTAAATGATAGATTGGCATTTGATGTAATAACGCATAATTCCGTGTAATTTCCCTCTAATTACAAAAATGCAAACTAGGCAAAGGTTAAACACCCTTGTCACAGTGCCCATTTCATGTATTTCTGGTATTCAGCTATTTTCTACGTCCTTATCTTTCTGTTTCCGCATTCTCTTTAGTCACAGGATCAGATACTACTAGCTTGATGGTTATTAAATGTAGGCTAGTGGTGGCAGCTTTGATACTGCAAATAGTATGTCATTCTTCCCAGAAATATTGTTTTGTGGGATAAATGATACCTGAGGTCTGTGAGAGGAGCATTGTTTTAGGGCTTACAGAAGAAAAGAACGATGAAAGCAATCCCGCTCAGGTATTTTGAGAGCACTAGGCAGGTACATCTGAAAAGATGCACCTAGTGTCTCCTGTTCCCGCATTACAGTTTACTGGCAGTATCAATCGATCTACCCGAATCAGGATTTTGAGACATGGTAAAACCGCACCATTGATCTGTCTTGGAACTATAGTGCCAGTAAAAATCCCAGGAAAAGTGCCTCGACTGTGGGAATCATGATAATCAGTGTGCAAACACGTATTTACTGGCAATTCCCAATTATATAGGTGAAAACCTGTAGTAATGCAGGAAGACCACATCTACTAATTAGTATGAGTAATTTCAGAGGTGATATTGCCATATTGGTTACCCAATGGAACCTTATAATGAAGGTATTAGTGATTTCAATGAGTGTCACATCTAGATACAATTGCTTTTGAGCTGGACAACATTTGACCCTCAGAGCCCGCCATGAAAAAGGGACAAAAGCATGCAGTTTATGCCATAAACATTCAACAGCTATTTTCATAGAGTAAAGGGGATCTAGGCAATGCATCATATCTGTCCCTCATGTGCATGAATACCTGATGCACAAACGCACCAAAATAACATGGTGCAGCTGGGCTCTATTAATACGCTTGGGCCCCTGTGTCTCTCTGGCCCATGCAGAGGGCTAGTTCTTTCCCAAGGTTTCCACAGACCGCTAAGTGGGAGCGCAGATGTTCGCTGAAAACTCTCCTTCCAGGGTGGCCACAATTTTATGCTTGGCCCTTGACACACACACACATTCCAAGTTTGACAGCCCTGTGGGATATGTAATTATTAATCGTATTTTCTGTATACAGAAGTATAATATTGCTGTTCATAAAAGAAAATGCATGCTTTTCTTGGCAAATCAAATGAATGTTTCAGATCGTCAAACTAGAGCTGGATAAGTTGTGTTTTTGCTCTCCATAGGTCTTCGTGGTAGCCAACTGCAGCAACTGTAGATGCTGCATTACTAACATAATTTATGACATAATAACAAGTTAAAATTACCAAATGAGATTTTTTTAAGCAGGGTAGACATGAACAAGGGATTTATTCTGTTATAGACAGTGAAGCCATCCCACGTGAAAAGACTGTGGTTTTGGAGGACGGTGCAATGATTGATGACTTTGATTAGTGTTCATTATATTGCCTTTGTTACATCAAGCTGGGCAGACTTGCTGGCTTATACAGTGGTCCCTTCTTTCTCTACAAACCAAACATGCATTTGTGTGGCTTGCATCTTGCTATGCTTTATGCTTTGTTTGCACAGATGTTAGTAGGGATTGTGTTGTGGAGAGAGCAGAAACTTTTGAAAAAGTTACAAGCTGTACCACTGGATAAAGAGGGACTTTATTTATTCTTTGTCATTGCACCTAAGACTATACTCTCCCTCCCTTTATCGAAGAGTGAGCTCTTTGCACTAGCAGTGGAGCGTGTCCATTGCTATAGCTCACCTGCAATCCTTTACCTCAATGACTAACTTGGATAGACTGTGCGATTCTGCCAAAACGTTTGTTACCACGAGTCACAACGGCAAGTTGTGAAGTGATGCGTTTCAGAGTGCCGGTTACCATTGGACAGCTTTCTCATGCTCACATTGGACTAGCTGCCATTGTTGGGTCAGTACACACGTTTACAATGTAGGTATAGAGCAGTATGTTCAATATGTGGGATTGCTACTTTTCTCGGCAGTCAGAATCCAAAGTGGCCATTTTGCAGCAGGTGAAAGTATCAAAGGATAACACAGGTTATTTGTCCTACTGCTTTTCTTTAACATATGGGGGCAGCGCCCACTTTCGTGCAAAGCAATTTCTTTCCATGTGAATGGCTTAATGCTAAAATCAAAATTCAATCTAAAGAAATCTGATACATGACACAGAGCAAACCATGTGTGCAGTGTAAGTTATCATCCCTTAGCTTTGTCACACATCCAAGTTGCAGTCATTTAGGAACCACAATGACCAATACTGACTACATCCACAGTCATTACTGCTATATTATACTATTTCTAAGTGGCTGCCTGAGGGTTCCTTTGAGATAGAATTGTGTTGGATATTCTTCTATTACTAGGGGTTCCAGGATAAAACGTGAGCTTGCTGAGCCAGCCCTTTTTCTATTCTGATGACTGAGAACTATTTGTGGACTTCCATATATTTCCAAACTATATGTATAGGGGTGCACACATTTAGTGAGCTATTTGCCAAGCCCTTAGTGTATTGTGTAGGCTGAGCTATTATAGCCAACATGCAATGAAAGTGCATACGTTTTTTTCCCAGTACCTCTGGCAGGGAGGTGGGCTACCCCAATTTTGACATATGAACTGTACCAAGACTGCTTTCTGCTCAAGATTCTGCAGCCCCTTCTTCATCACTGCATAGAGAGGTGGGGGTGGAGAGCAGCCAAGATCAGAAAATACTTTTCTGGGATGCTAGTGATACAGTTCTCCTCTTGCTGTGGATCCTCATGGTGGGTATGACAAGAAACTGAAGAGATGGGCAGAGATCATTGTCCTCCTGTTACTGCAGGCGGTCTCTGTATGTAGAGTAATGGCATCTGGAGCCCTCCAGCAGTGGAGCACTCTTCTCATGAAGAGTGCTCATCCTGATCATGAGCACTCTTCTCATGAAGAGTGCTCATGCTGATCAGGCCGGCCACCATCAAGTCAAATTAAGTAACTATGGTGTAATACTTGTTGCACTATATTTTAGGCCCACACACATTTCGTCATGAATTGTGGCATGGGAACGTCCCCTGCATGGTAAACAGACATGTTCCCCTGCCTAGATTGCCAGGCTGCATGTGAAGCTGGTATCCTGACTCTTACTTGGCTCTGGCATCACACTAATCTAGCATATGTGTAGAGGTCCAGGCCTCTCCTACTAATGCGAGGTCCAGGATCTATTCTGTGGCCTCCATGTTCACACCAAGAGTCCCCTCATAGTAGACAGTAGGATGCTGTCCCTGCCATGGGTGTAGCACATAAAGAGGTGGTGGCAGCATGCCATGTTTTGTGAATTTTTGGTGTGACCTGAGATTTTTTATCTGTGTCAGTGAGAGTGTGGTCTACTGACTTCTGCAATTATTTGAAAGTCATAACTTGGCACTGACATCTCTTGTGCATGTTGAAAGTGTGTGCATTTCCAGTGAGCGTGTCTCACAAATATGGTAGGAGAACCTTATGAGTGTGTGAGTCTGAGTACTGAAGCCAATGGGGCTCATTTTGGATGCCCCTGGCTGTTGCAGCACACAAGATGGTAGGTGAGGGATGTGTTTTTTCTGAATTCCGGTGGCTGGAGCTTGGAGATGCAGACAATGAACTGAGGAGGATACAAGCAGGGCTACCTGTAGAGGTTCGGTGAAGATGTTGTTAGCAAGATGCTGCTGATTAATTCCTTCTTAGCACTGTCATTTGGTAGATGATAGGGGTGATGGGTGGGGCTGCAGTTTTTGTTGTTCAAGGTGAGAAAGATTCTATGGCAAGCCTGTACTTTTATCTGCATCTGATCAGTGCTTCAGGAAGACTAATGACAGCCAGTTGCAGAAAATCCATGCTGCACTGTGCCCATTTGTGGGCACTCCTGCTTGGAGTCAGTCTGAGTGACGCCTGTTGTGCAAAGCCTGAAGGGAACCCTTTCTGCTGGAGGAACTGGTCTGCCTAAAAAGCTTTGAAGCCTACCTGTCTGCTGGCAGAGGGAAGGAGAGTTCCTTGCCCTCCAGGAGGAGACTGTCCAGAAGGAGTGGCTTGGGTGTTCCTGGTGAGGGGGAACCCAGAGAAAGCTGACAACCCCAGAGAGTGTGCTAGGAGAACTTTGCTTTGAAAAGTTCTCCTCTGCCTCTTTGCTCAGTTCATTAAATGAACCGAACTAAGTTTGTGCCATAAATGTGTAACAAAGCAGTCAACAGTGAATTTGATCACCTGATGCTGCTGTGAAGAGTGAAGAACTGCATCATTGCCAAGTGGAGAGCCTGATCTGCCTAGAGGCTGCCCCTGCCAGAAGATATCACTGCAAGATGATTCATCATAGAGGCCACAATTACCTCTGCTGAGAGCTTGGACACAGCCAACCAATAGGTCCACAGCTGCTGAGCCTGGCACTGCCATGAAAACGCAGCTCCCAGAATTCATTGTTCACCACCATCTGGAAAGATTGTTATCATGGTCCAGCAATGAAGTGTTCACACCACATGTCAGAGACTGTTGAGAGCCACTTGCAGGTAAACCACAGTGATTAGTTTGCACCAAGGGAGGGGAGACAAGAAGAAATCCTGGTAGATCTTCTGCATGCACCAGAGACTATTGTTTAATGCTAAAGAAACCATAAACTGTTGAGCTGAGCTGAATACTTTAAAAAATGAGAACATCTGAGATATTGCATCTGAGCTTAATCCTACCTAAACCCATTAAAGGGTGGCAATGGCAATAGTGTGAATCTTGGCCCTAGCAAAAAGGATGACGATTATCAGGAAGGGAAGGGGATGTAATGCATGACTGACAGAATGCAGCATTTTTGCAACTGTGGAAATCATCTTTTATTAGTGATACTAAATGACTAAGATTTCAGGCCCGTTAAGTTGACACAAAACTTGAGACAGATGCTGTTACTTTTCCAAGGTTCAGAAGTAAAGCTGCTATTGTAACGCAAGGCTTGCCCAAGAAAGATACGAGAACAGAGCAGGATGCTAGCTTAGCCGCAAGTATTTCAGCATATCACATTTAGACATATTTCTGGTACGTGCTATGATATTGCAATTATGGAGGCAAGGTAGCAAGTGCCATACCATCCTGGAGGCAAAAAGAAGTATGCCCATTGGCCACAGATGAAGAACAGGCCCTTGTAACCCACTAGATGGTGAGGACCGCTGATCACTTTTCCTAACCCGTGATAGTCTTGTTATGTGCGTGCAATTACTTTCACCAACGAAAATTGGTGTAATCTCTTTTGGAGCTGAAATTCCCAGTATTTTGTTTCGCCTTTCTTCACATTCTATTAGTCCTTGCTCACCCCTGGCCATTTCCTGTATAGTGCACCCAAATGCTACGCATTTCTTCCATTCTCCTTGTAGCAGCTGTTGTATTGTGCACCTTCCCTCCGGCTGCACTGGTAGCCTCACGCGCACTGTCTGCGTAGGTGGTGTTGCCTTGTCATTCTGGATGCACGATGGTGCAATAAGCTGTTGCCTTATCCTAAATCTTGGTACTTTTAGCTCACCTCCCTTTGTTTGTTCTGTGTTTTCCCAACCTGCCCTATCTTTCCACTCCATGTCATATCCGCTGAAATATACACCATTTAATTTTGCTCTGCGATCAAAAGTACTTTCTATCATAAAGACAAGCACTGGGCTGGACATGTCCTTATTATGTCTGTTGACTGTTGATTTCTAAGCTCTTCCTCCCCACACTACCTCCTTGAGAAGACTATGACTGCTCATCCTTGCTATCCTGAGAATCAAGCATCAAAAGGATTGTACTTGGCCCAGGTTTCAGAGCCATAGTAGGTCAGTCCCCAGCATGCTGGTTGCAAAGAACCTCAACCATGACAGTTGGGAGGCACTAGTCCCCATCTGCCTTCTGGCCCCTCGAACAAGATTTAAGAATGAAGTTTCCGTGGCTTAGTCAAGTCACACAATAGTGTTACTATGTGACTTAATGGTCCCCTAAAAAAAACCTAAACAAATGTGGATGAATTTGAAAATTAACTTTAAAAAGAAGAATGCAAAAGTGACAGAGAGGTGAATGAATAAATTACATGGTATATCGCAAGCCGTTCTACCTTATATGCACAGTAACGAGGTTGAACAAATGATCTTAAAGACGCATTTAAAAAAGTCTGGATTAGTGCCTTGCCTAAAAGTCGACTAATGGGCCTCATTTAAATGTCACAGTATTCTTTCTCCATCTGTACACCTCGGAGGGCGACATAATAGGAGCACATTTTTTCATTCCTAACGTTAACAATATTCTGTTTAATGAAAGAATGCCTATTTACCCCATGGAAATGATACTTTAAAATGTAGACTTCACTTGGATTACGAAATAGGAAATCGTATTTTGTCTATATAAGCGAGCAGAGCAAATTGATGAATTATAAATTAGGGTATCCTATTAATTTCCAATATTTCTGTGGTCTGTTCGGAACATTGCTGGATTCTTTCCTCAGTGGCAGCTTGGAGTTCTGGTCTGGAATGCTGCTATTTGGCCGGCACAATTACTGTGGCAAAATCCAAACTTGGCAAATCTCCAAGGAAAAATATTTGTTGCCTCATTGATGCAGCTGTAAAAGGAAATTACATTTGAATGTCTTGGACACTCTGTTCTTTTTAGCACTCCAGTAGTTGACCACAAAAGAGTTTCCAGCAGTTCTTTGCTTTCCTCTTACATCATGTGGTTGTGGTTATTTTCCAGTGGCACAGTTTATATGGGTTGCCATCATGGCCAGGGTTCAGGAAGATGGTTAGATTGTGGTGACTCGCGTGGACAAGTTTGAGCGTCATAGGCCACCTCGAAAGAAAAGGTGGTATGGATAGGAATGAAGGTAAACACATCAGTGCTATTCAAATGGAATGCGTTGGAATAGTCAAATGGAGAAAAGAGGCAGTATGGAGATCACTGCAAGGATTGTGGGAAATCCTCGTGATGATAGGTTGAGGAGGAGAAGAAAGGACCCTGCAGTGTAGAGCCGGGGATCCTTTAGTAGGCACGTGATGAATTATGAGATGTAATGGAAAGAAGCTATGAGGATTTACATCACGGATGACGTGGAACTAACAGTGAGATGGATGCTCGGTCATTTTCAAATCTTCTTAGAGGGTGAATTAAAACGATCTTCAAAGGAACGAAAAAGACTACTTTAAACGGCCTTACTGTGTTCCATGCTACGGAAAGCATCGCATACATTTTGAGTACCTAAAAAAATAAACATTCACAACACATATATGAAATCACTCAAAATGTGATTGCTGTACACTATGTCAGTGTGAAAAAGTGCACACACTTTAATTCCTAACATGGACTACATTAAAGAAGCTAATCATATTTTGAAAATTTGGATGTGGGCGCAGACATAGATCAAAAGGAACGAGAGGAAATCAAGAAATGAAAAGATACTATGGAATTCATGTTATTAATAAACGGTGCCAATGGCAAATGAGGTTCACGTATTGCTTCTAAAAGTTCTTCTATTTTTCTGCACAGCTATACTCAAATAATTCAAATAGCCAAAAAGAAGGTATGTTGATTCATTTTTGACTTCCTTCTTTTGACATCTTCCTGTATTATGGGACTGATGATGTAATCGGCACGAAAAGTAGCACCAAGCAAAAGGACATGAAAGGGAGTGTTGCCTGGGAACCAAATTCCTTTTGACACAAGAGTCAAGCAATAGGCCAAGACACGGAGCAGCAGTGCCCAATTGTGTGAAATGAAATGTGTGTCCGTGGCAGACTTGAGATGACTCGCCTCCGTGGGCGTCCCGTGTGGGAAAGCACGTACAATTTACAGAACAAATCCCGTGCCGTTCTCTGGAGGCCCTTCTGTTTCAATGAGGACTTTTAAGGGAATTTCTCTTTATTTAAAACTTCATGCCAAATATTTCAAAAATCGTTTTGTCTGCCAGGGCACAAAGGTTCTCTTCAAACCGAGCGCGTGATGTGCCCTTTGACAATCATTTTCCATTGGGTTCATAAACAATGTTTTAAAAGGAAACATTTCAAACTGTAAAAAGAGGTGAACAATTTGAAAGCGAATCACGAATAGAATGTTTTCCTCTTGCGGTATCTGTCGGCATGTTGGGTTGTACGTGGCACTGGGCATTCCAGGAGTCATTGTTTCCATACCGGAATAGCTTGCAGACCACTCTTGGGCATCACAAGCGTTGTAAAGAATACACTATGAAGAGAAGGAATACAGGCAGGTGATGCCCAAGCTATGTGCTTAGTGAATAAGATTCTCCCCCAATAGTCTTTCATTGTTTTTGTAATAACTTCATTATTTTCGTGTAGGTTTTATTACCCAAAGCCCCGACCAGTTTAAACTTGTTTCCAAGTATGTGGACTAAAGTAGCTCATGCTCAGAGCACTCGGTGTGTATGAAGTGCTATTGGTATTTACTCAAGTGCCATTTGAAGATGCACCTAAAATCTCTAATTCCTTGATGCATTATCAATTATTTTTACTGGGGAATTATTTCCAAGTAATGGCACTCAGCAGTGTTCTTGCCCCTCACAGATCAAAGATACTTTACACAGCAAAATGACTGTTACTTGTTTGAGTTAATCCAGGACTTTGCTCTTGGAGTGCTTAGGTTGTTTATTTGTTTGAGGTTTTTTCTGGAAGCACAATTGTAACCACCCCATGGATGCTTTAGACCAGTCTGAAGTCAAATGGGGTTGGCATAAGTGGCAGAACAGAGTTGCAGCCATCTATGTCCAAACACTTGATGAAAGCTGAGGACCTTCATTTTTAGGTTTCGCCTGCACAGCGCTTGTGCTGTGCTTGAGACATCTATTGTATTTAATATAAACTTAAAAGGGACTTACATCCCGCCTCCTCGCTTTCCTGGCTTCTCATTGGTTCCTGTGCATCCCACTTACTTTTCCTCCATGTCAATTAGCCGTAGCATATTTTCCTGCATTTACCAAGGCTTGTTCCTCATCAGCTTCTCTTATCAGTTTCCCGTCGCCAAAATACTGCTAACATCCGCTTTGGTGGAACTATTTTTTTTATAAAGTTTTGCCTCTTTTTGCTTTTAAGTCTTAAAGCAGATTTATATAGGAACTTTTCACTCAGAGAAATTAAGTGATTTGCCCAGAATCACAGGATGTTGCGCCACCATGACTCAAACCAGGATCTCCAGCTCTCGAGTCAGCAGCTCTGGCCACTTACAATGAGTTGACTTGGAGTGGCTTGGAGTGCCTTCAATACTTCAGTCGTCATATAGTAACTCCTAGATGGCTATCTCGCCAAGTCATGGAACAACAGCTGCATTTCTCTCTCTTCACCAAGCATTTTACTGACTGGCTGCCCCACACTTGACAATGAGCCGCATTTAACTTACGCACACTCTGCCCACCTGGCTTGCATTCTGCAGAAAAATGAAATCACCGTTGCTACAAACTGCTGGCGTTTTAATGACCAGATACCTGGAAACAGCACAGGGAAATTATACAGCGCTTCTTGGAAGTAAACTGTTGATCTCTATCAGAAGCTGAACCTCCCACACTCCTGTGGAGATGCTTCCTTTACATAGCTGCCAAGGTTTCAGATTGCCATGTGTGACATTTTCATAATTTCAGGGAAATTATGAGTGACATTTCAGCGACTATGAGTGACACTTTCTCGTGAGCAAAAATTATGCAATGAAGACCAGGGAAACTTCTAAACATCAGAAATTACAGCCATTTGAGCAACAAGAAACTTCAGGGTTGCACCACCGACAGCTACGCTGCGCACAGTATTAAAAACAGAAAATGAGCGCTTCAAGCACTTGAATTCAAGTAGCCCAGCCAGCCACAGCACACACCCGCAGCCTGAAGCTCAGAGTGCACTCTGAAGCAGACAGTGCACTATCAGCGGTCCTGCAGCTCTCACCAAACCGCCCGGATATAATGATTGGGTCGCAGTCACTCACAGTTGGCCTAGTACTTACTGGACGGCGGTCCCGGGGTGCGTGCCAGACCTCTCTGTGCTCCAAAGTTATTTGCCGCGGCGCTACGCCGCCTCATCCTGCTGCCTCTCGCCGTCGCGGACGCTGGGCGGCCGGCGCGCCGCACCACATCAGCCTGGCCAGCCTGCAGCGCGCCGAGTAGTTGAACACAACACTTGTGCACAACAACAGACTGCAGCACTGCAGGCAGCCGCAGCGCCTGAGTCTCCCCGCGGCACACGCTCCGCAGCCAGCGCACCGGCCCGACCATTTTGCAGCCTGACTGAGCCACAGGCCTAGTCATGCCGGCGGCGCACTGCCTGTGGTGTGAGACCGCTGTCTGACTCAGACTGCCACGCTGCACAGCAGCGACTGACTCTCTCCCATTCCCGCCGCCTAAAGCCTCGCTTCCTGTACTAGCAGGACGTGAGGTTTCGAATTTCGGGCGCACTCAGCGTCAGCCAGTTAAAAACGGACTCTGTCTCAGAGAGGGCAGGCCCGGGTCCCGGGGTAAATTTTAATTGGGCAGAGCAGCAGGGAGTCACTCATCTCATGACTCTCTGACATCATGTTGTGTGAGGACACAGAGTGAGCTGACTGACAGCGCCATGGCGGCAGGAATCAGAGCCAGGACTCTCTCTGCCTGCAGTTAGTGCAACATTGTAGCAGGCCAGAACTTGGGCACGCCGCGGCGCACGGCCCGGCATCCTGAGCATGTCAATTACACTAACACAGACTGAGACTCAGCAGAGCAGCTCTGAGCCCCCCCCCACCCCCCTGAGGCGCGGCACACAGGTTTGTCACACGCATCCACCTGACCTGGCAGTAGGCGCGCGCGCCGCGGACCTCGGGTTAACTACTTCTACAGCGCGTCTTCCATCACTGTCACAGCAGGGGCAAAATGCGTGACAATGCATTTCAGTGCGGTGATGCGGGAACACCACACTGAAATGCGTTAGCGTCACGCATGATGCGTGACACTTGGCAGGCCTGCCTTTACTGACACACAGCAATCTGCAAAGGGTTGCCAGACGCCCTAGGAAAACATCGGCTTAACACGGAAGCCAGAAGCTCCGCCCTGTATGCATCTTGCGTGGAGGAACCTGTGTCCTTCAGCTGAAAAACTGCTGTGCCGGAGTACACGGAGCTGCACGGGGTGGGCGCCTGCACTGTCTGCAGTCTGCCTTTCAGTGAGGTCAGTCTGGTACCAGTATCTCTCAGCTTAGGGTGACCGGAATTTTAAAGCCAAAAACCGGGACATTTCGAAAAATAGAAGAAGGACTACAATTTTATCTCAAGAGAGCGCACGGAAGGACAGCACTCCTCAGCAGAGAATTACAGAGCAGGCAGTAAGAACATAAATAAAATGCAATTTTTAAACCCAGTAGCTTGCCTGTTATTTAAATTGCTTTCTTGAAACAACTGCTAACTATCCCTGCTTTGTAAAACATAAAAAAGAACTTCCCACCATTTTCAGTCGCCCCTCTCTAAAAACCGGGACATGAGCTAAATTTCCTGAAATCTGCCGGGACAGCTGGTGAAAAACCGGGACCGTCCTGGCAAATCCGGGACGCCTGGTCACCCTATCTCAGCTGTGCTTTTGCACTCCGCTGACAATGTGCTAGCATACGCTTGGCTAATAAACCTTTTCACTGCGGATGCCAAGCGCAGAGCTTCCCGAGAAACCGGGTTCACTTCCGTCCCGTCAAAAACCTCTGAAACACACTGGAAGAACCACACCGACAGACTTCGGGTTTTTATGCTTGCGCCTTCTCCTTTCATGTTCAAATGAAGTCAGCGAGCTGAGCGATTTGGTCTGGCTTCCATGCTTTCAGAGCACGCATGGAAGCCAGGCAGCCAACACAATTGTTTCTGCCCGTGTCTTTTAAGTGTTCTATGTCACCATTTCAGTTTTGGGAACCAAGTAGTGCACTGGACGAACTCATCCAGATTAAACTTCTAATGCGTGTTAAATGATCTGAGTTCTCCGAGTGCTCAACAGTTTAATTCGAATGCACTAATAGTGGCTTTTAAAGAAAAGGAATTGCATTTTGATCGTCATCCAGCGGCATGCAGAATTTTATTTCAGTGCCATAAATTAAACTGTCTTCACTTTATTGGAGTAATTATGACACTTCATGAAAGCTGGCCCGATGCCTCAGAGCGTTGAGGGCACTCTCCATACTCTTGTATCACCCGCATAGTGGTGTACATACAAGCCTGATTAACTCTTAAATCAAGACACAAATTTGTTTTGGAGGTCGGAATGCTTTTCATTTTTTCTAATTTAAATTTTCTTTTTAGATTTTGCCTGCACAGCGCTTGTGCTGTGCTTGTTAGGTTTCGCCTGCACAGTGCTTGCACTGTGCTTGAGAAATCTATTGCTTTTAATATAAACTTAAAAGGGACTTACATCCTACCTCCTCTCTTTCCTGTCTTCTCATTGGTTCCTATGCGTGCCACTTACTTTTCCTCCATTTCTATTGAATGTAGCATGTTTTCCTGCATTTACCACTGCTTGTCCCTCGTCTGCTTCTCTTATCAGTTTCCCACAGCTAAAATACTGTTAACATCTGCTTTGGTGAAACAATTTTTTCATAAAGTTTTGCCGCTTTTTACTCTTGCAGCATATTTATGTAACAATTTATCACCAGGACAGATTAAGTGATTTGCAGAGAATCACACGATGTTGCGCTGCCGAGACTCGAACCGGGATCCCCAGCTATCGAGTCAGCATCTCTGGCCACTGTGCCACATCCTCTCCACTCCCGTGTTATCTGTCAGGGTGTTCTTTCCTTCTCCCAGACGATGATTGATAAAAACAGCTCTTTATTCATCCCATAGGCGAAACCGACGCATTACCAATGCTTGTTTACATAACTGCTAGGGGCTGTCAGAAAAGCCTTGATGGCACAGAGTTCATCACTCATATGTTTTTCATCTTGATGGCAGCAGGTGGAGATAGCACTATCTGAAAGGTGATGCATGAACCATTTGGAAAGGTACTCCATTAATATGCACTTTTTTTTGACGAGGTAGAACTTTTTAATTGATTGCTAACCTGTGAACTAAAATCATTGCAGGTGAGTTATGATATTATCTATGTAGGACGAAAATAAGTTATGCTCTTTCCACGCTTACTACTTAGTTTTTCAAAAGTCCTGTTTTCAGAGGGCCACAAATATCATTTTGGCATCACACAGAATGCTCATGATCAGAATACCACTGAAAACTTAACCGAGCAACTAACTGCCTCAGGAGGACAAAGGAACCCAAGAAATAATTACAACTTGACACTTGATTTCCTAAAATTCAATAAACAAAAAAGCGAAGCGAAATTGTCAGACAGAGCTAAAATCTGAAATGACATTCCTTCAGGAAGGAAATTTCCCGTTTTGCCACAAAAGGGTGATTAAACAAATCCTATAAAAAGCATTTCGGAAAAAACATAAGATGCAACCAAAAGTGGTAGAAATGCCAGGTAACTTATCTACTTGGAGAATAGAGCAGTTCCTGACTTGCACCTAAAAACAACTGGACAACATTGACATAAATTAGCTAATGAAGCAAAATTGTGTACAACTGTTAATATGGCATTATGATCAAAAGTGTTTTTCGAGAAATGATTATGTAATATTGGTGTAAGACATGTACACCTAAAGCACCGTGATGCGTGAAAAGGGAAGGTTGTGCTATGAAAGACTCCAAATAAATACTAAAGGTCATATGATATTTAGGATTTGCTCTGGCATATGTTCCACGGTCTAGGTGTGTCAGCTGTATTGGACCTGTCCCTTTCCTGAACTGAAGAAAAAGCAGACACAACAAAACAGTTTTAAACAAGAGGACCTTATGCTTGATGGATGGTCCATAAGAGATGTAAGCCACAAATGGCTTTAGGGTCCTAGATAGAACACTGCATTTCATTTCTCCCCATGCCGCCTCAAAGTGAGAAGGGATGTTATCTTTTAGGGACTTTGGTTAATGGTCTGCATGGTCCCAATCAGAAGGGAATTGCCATAGTGTGTAAATCGAGCCAATCAATTTCAAGCAGTCACAAGAAAAGGTAATCGCTTTCGAATAATTAGCCCCTGTTAACTTAACCCATTTACATTCCTAACATTACTCAACCATCACATATCAGATGTTAACCATTTGCATTGTTCATATGCACACTCCACAGCTTGCCCACATTCTTATTTTTAGTGAGCATGAACATGTTTATCCATACTCTCACTCATACACATTCCCATTCAATGTATGTCCTTGGTTGCACATTGGTTTACTGAGGCAAAAGTAAACAAGTCAGTCATACATTTGATTATTTATGCTTCTCATGCAAGGGCTTGGACGTGGGAAACTTAGCACGGCCCCTTCTGATGGGCACATACAAGCACAAGTAAGTCAAGTGGGAACTATAAATACTGGAATAAACGTTGAACATGAATAACAGGCAGTGTTGGGAGAGAAAGCCTTCTGCATGACTCTGGAGAGGGTGCTTCCCCACCCTATGTTGATCTCCTTGCAAGTCACTGGAAAGTTACTGTAGTTGTTTTCATTGCCACCTCAGTGAACATGACAGTCACAGGTGTCCAACATGGTGCTTCCCATTTACATGGACTGAGACCCTAGAGTTTGGCTCTGAGGTCAGGGGACATGCAAAGTACACCCCACTTTTACAGAAAGAAAGTGGCTACTGCACTCTCTGCCCATGATGAGGTAGACGGGCAGCATTAATCAATTCTTAGGTGTATGTGTACCCATTGTACCCCTTAGGAGGGGTTGCCTACCAGTTTCCTCCTGTGAAAGCCTGTGCAGTCTCCCTTACCTGGTTTCTTTGTGTCTCTGTCATGCTTAGGGATATGTGCTTTGAGAGTGAGTGTGTCGCTGACTGAGGATTCATTGGCAAGCCATTCTGTTTAATGTAAGCCAAACTAGTATCTGTTCTGCTGGACATTCGATCTTCCCATGCCCCTTTCTAGTTCTTGTAGGGGCTTGGCGGGTTGGAGAAGGAACTAACCCTTCTCTTTGCTTCGTTCAGGCTTTCCACCTGCTGAGTGATGGTCACAGCCTCCTGGTCTGGAGTTAATTAACATTCATCCCTGGTGATAGCACAGAGGGGTACCAAGAGATGTGGAGGAGGTCAACAAGCTGTCCGTGTGCACTGATCATGCAGTAAACATGCAGGAAATATGCTACAGGATGGGAGAGACACCCAGGATTTAAAAGTAGCACAAGAACTGATTGGTTCAGCCTGTCCATCAGGGAATAATAAGCGCGTGGCCTCATCGGCTAGTGGTCTGATCAATGCTGTACTCCTTTTCTGACCGACCACACACAGGGTGGCTGAGTAAGGAGAGATTCAGGAATATGATCCCTTGGATTATTAATTCTCCTGCCTGATTTAAGAACAGATTCTAGAATTGGTAAGGTGTCTCAGTGTTAGATTGGCAGTGGACAGAAATTTAACAGACTGACCAAAGACACCGGGCATCAGCTCATCAGGTGGCATCCCAACAGCAAATGAGCTATCTGTGAGGATTGTAGAGGTGGTTGGTGTTTTGAAGCACACACAAGGAGATTCTAGGTAGGTGCTCAAGAAATGGAGCTTGCTGCACATCAACAGTGAGGAAAACGGGAGCCCTCAGTTTTGTCTTTGCTTCTACAGCACTAGTAGCATGTATGGATCGTCCTCATGAGTACCTGCTATTAGAAACTCTAAACTGTGATCAGGGGGTGCTGTGGTACAAACTCCATCCCATTTTCTGTTATCTGAGGGCATATGAGTGTACTGCCACCGTTACCTTCTACTACTCTCTCACAGTTAGCCCAGTGGCTACTGGAGTAGTGGTACTTCAGTAACTGTGCCAAGACACTAGGCATCCCTAACAAG
Source organism: Calotriton arnoldi (assembly GCA_963921515.1). Taxonomy (NCBI): domain Eukaryota; kingdom Metazoa; phylum Chordata; class Amphibia; order Caudata; family Salamandridae; genus Calotriton; species Calotriton arnoldi. The sequence goes on from CAWUFW010010850.1 coordinate 519,700, forward strand.
ACCCTTGACACCACCAGGGTGGTGTACTTTCCAAGGAAAGGTGGGCAAGTCCATTGTTTTGGGTGGAGGGACAGTGGGTGCACCAGAAACATTTGACTTCATAATCTACTGCTGAGACGAAATCACTACAAAACAAGTATTGGTAACATTGCTCTTGCTTTGAAGAGCAATGTTGTGCGTATTGCAATCTTAACTGTTTTTAGAGTGTTTAGCATCTATAATCCTGTTTGGAGTCAGTACTCTGGACAAGAGAGTCATAGAGACTTCTGGTCTTCACTGTGTTTCTTAGCTTTATATGTAGCATATTTTTTTGTGTTCATTAAAGTACTTTTGTTTTCTATAGTGAAGCACTGCATGGACATTGACCTTAATGGCTGGTATTACAGAGTAAAGTGTACTAGGATTGTCTAAACCACCTCACCTCCTTGAGTAAGCATTGGGCTGCTCTGTCTCGCTACCTTGAGAGAGTCAAGTGCTGGAGAGTAGTACTTGGTTATCCAGTTTGGGATCTAGTAGTACTGTGGCCCAAGGACGCCAAGTGATGAATGACTCCAGTTCTTGCAACTGAAGCCCAGTAACCCCTAACTGCCCTGGTACCCCAGGAAACCAGTCGCCACAGGCAGGATGAGGAAAAACAAGGTGATACCGGGGGATCGTGTCTTTCACCAATAAGATGTGTTGTGTGTTTAGCTGTTAAAGACTTGGAACTGAAAGCAGGTGAATGACAATGCTCTAGAGATGACAAAGCGTAAAATTATCTTGAACCAACAGCCAATCAAATGTGTGAATTTTGGTTTTTCTCTCTCTCTCTCATTCTATTAGGTACACATTGTTGTGTCTTCAACATCTGTGAAGACGTATGTTGACTGTGGTGAAGCAATGGAGAAGCCAATTAAGGCAGCTGGCAACATAAGCACAGATGGATCTGAAGTACTTGGAAAACTCATGAGAGGGGATAAAAGATCAGCACCGGTGAATATAATTTTTATGTTTTTTTTGTTTGTTTCTACCAATTTTGGCTTTAGTGGAATTAAAAGTTAAATGTGGTTACAAACCAAATGCTACAGTTAGTCTAACTACCATAAGCCCCTCTTTTTTTTTTTTTAACTCTTTTTCTTTATTTGAATGTTAACACATGTCATGACGAGCACCATATACAGAAATACAGCAAGAAAAGAAAAAAAAACAGGAAAAAGTAAAATAACCAAGAAAGCCATGATACAAAAACCTGACCAGAATAAACAAAATATACACTTGTAAATCAGTTGTATAACCTAATAAACAAGACGAAGACAGCAGTAACAAACAGCGTATGACACGCATCTATAGAACCATACAAACTGCAGTTAGTCCAACTGAGCTATATCCGTCAAACCTTAGACCACTCCTTGATAGGGGCCCATATTCTGGTGCCCAAATCCCGCCTCTTCTTCCCCCTTAAAAGATAAACAAAGGACTCCAAATTATACAGTGCGAGCATCCTAGCTCTCCAATTAAAAAATGTAGGAGCTTCTGGGCTGATCCATTGAGACGTGATGCACAGCCGAATCATTGCCATCGCTACAAACAGGAAGGCTACAGTGTGTCTAGATCGACCAGCCGTCCCGATGCACTCACATTCCATTATCACCAGCTCTGGGGAGATTGTAACCAGAATTTTTAGCACTGCGTTAATAAAGTACTCAACTTCATGAAGAAATTCCCCCAGACTTGGGCACAGATAGAACATGTGTGCTGCATCAGCGGCTTGAAGCCCACACCTGCCACACCTATCACCCTTCCGCCCCCCCACTTTGCAATCTTTGCAGGTGTATAGTACAAATCAAACATCGCCATATAGCATTGCGTCTGTAGCCTACCGGAAACTAAAATCTGACTTGCCAGTTCTAAAGCAAACCTAATATCCACCCCCGTCTTGCCAAGTTTTCCCTCCCACTTAGTATTCTGCACATCAACATCATCCGGAAAGCAGGATAACAGATACTGATATACTGTTCCTATCCTTGCTTTCCTCCGGGCTAATTCAATTATAGTAACCTTTTCAAACATCGCGGCCGCCTCATTTTGATATTTATCAAGAAAACTTCTAATCTGAAGATATTTAAAGAAATCATGAGTATGTAAATTGAACTTCTCCCTAAGAAAAGAAAAAGAAACCATTTGCCCCTCCGAACACAAATCGCCAATAACCTTCAAGCCCAATAGCTGCCATCTGAAGATAACCTGGTCCTGGAAAATCAATGGCAAAATTCCAACGGCCGTAAAAGGCGTGTAGGTGTTAATATTTGAAATTTCACACTTGTGGCGAATCTTCTGCCAAATCGAGAACACAGCCCCGATTACTTTGAACCTTGTCTTTTTAAAATAGCTCGGTTCGAGTATCCTCACTAAAATGCCCTTAGCCGAGTCTCCCAGGCCTATTTCATAGATAGTAGGTCTATTGGCTAACGGGACCTCAGCCCTGTCTCCTACTAAAAGTATTCCAAAGTTTTGAAGCATAGCTGACCAATAATACAATAAAATATTAGGAACCGCCCAGCCCCCACGATCTCTAGGGAGACACATCCATTTAGCCGCCCTACGTGACCGACGATACTCCCAGAGAAATCTAGAGCAGATCCTCTCGGCCCTACTCAGAGACACTTGAGAAAATTCTAGCGGGATGGTTCTAAACAAATACATTAATTTTGGAAGGACCAACATTTTAAGTATGTTACAGCGGCCATACAGCGAAAGTTGCAAGTGATCCAATCTTTCAAGTTTAGTATTAATAGATTCGATCGCTGGCAGAATATTCCGGTGAGGGATGCTAGCCACTGAGGCAGTGATTTTAATCCCCAAGTATGTTGCTTCAGTGACAAGAGGGACATCAGAGGGACACATAAAGGCTGAATGTAAAATCTGTGTCTTATCGACGTTCAATTTGTAGCCTGATGGTACACCAAATTGCTCTGCAAGCGTCTTTAAGGTCGCAAAAGCCGGAGCAACATCCCTGGTTAAGACCACAATGTCGTCCGCATAAGCCAGCGTCTTATAATCTGTACCATTGACCCTGACCGGCAGAATATTTTGATCCCCTTCGATTTTACTAAGGAAAGGGTCGATGTACAGAGCAAAGAGCAAAGACGAACACGGACAGCCTTGCCTAGTGCCCCTGCCAATGTTAAACAACCCAGTTTCCTGCCCTGAAATACGGATTGTTGCCGCTGGAGAGATGTACAATGCTTGTAATGCCCGTATAAATTCCATACTAAATCCCTTCCAGCGAAGCACTGCCCACAAAAAGCCCCAGGAGACCCTGTCGAACGCCTTCTCGGTGTCCAACAGTATCACCCCAAGGGAAGACTATGTGGCCTGCGCCCAATCCAGCAGGGCAATGACCGGCCTGACATGATCGGCCGTATCCCGCCCGGGTATAAACCCATGTTGCCGTATAGACACTAATGGGGTAATGACTTCGGCAAGTCTAGAGGCTAATATTTTGGAATATTTTACTATCTGTATTAATTAATGAAATGAGCCGATAGGATGAAGGGTTTAACTCAGGCTTATCTTTCTTCTTAAAAAGAACAATAGATGTTTGCCTCCAAGATTCGGGTATGACACCCCTCTGTGCATCCCTAAAAACTGATAGGACATCCTGTCGAATTTCTTGAGCAAAAGCCCTATAAAATTCTAAAGGAATAGCGTCCGGGCCAGCGGCCTTTCCATTGGCCAAAGATTTTATGGCCAGTTCGACCTCTTCCCATACAATTGGGGCTGAAAGGACCTCATTCTGGTCTATTGTAACTTTAGAAGTGTCTATATCCTGCAGAACCCCCTCTTCCGCAGACTCAATAAATGACATGGACCTCTCTTCCTTATACAACAGAGTATAAAACTTTCCAAAGACATCCATAACCCCCTCCTGCGTGTCCTGAATCCGGCCTAGCTGATCTTGAACTCTAGTAATTCGATTAGCCATACTTCTCTGCTGTAACCGTTTGGCAAGAACTCTGCCAGAGTTTTCCCCAAATTCGTACATCATCGTACGATATTGAATATATTTTGTAGCCAGATCCACCCCAAAAAATTCTAATAATTTAGATTTGACGATAGCCACCCTCTGTTGACTTTGATCAGTGTTATGGCCATCCTTGATGTTCTGCATCAGCTCCATCTCTACAACCCGTAGCTGCTCAACACGCCCCTTAATCTGCTCCTGAACAGCCTTCCAGCGATAGGCTGCAAAGCTCTTAGTCTCCCCCCGTACTGGAGCTTTAAATGTATCCCATACTATACAATCAGACGCGGTCTTTCTATTAATACCAAAAAATTCCGATATCCATTTAGTCATGTGGTCCCGATAAGATTGATCCAATAATAGTTTTCTTTCAAATGTCCATGATCTAGGAGCTCTATCCAAGTTCCCCCAAGGACATTCCACAATCAACGCATTATGGTCGGATATAATTCTCGGGGAACTTCGACCGAAGCCTCCCTACCAACTGATCAGACATAAAAAGATAATCCAAACGCACCATTTTATTATGGGGGCAGAGTAATACGTAAAACCATTGTTGTCCTTTTTATGCCTATACCAGACATCAACTAATCTGTGCTCAGAGACTAAAGTCTGAAGAGCCTTAAAGACCGTTGGCTTCCTCCCCAAATACTTTTGATCACTTAAAAGATTGAAGTTGCCTGCTAGATGAATATTTAAGTCCCCACAAACAATCATTGGATGCTAATTCAACATTTAAGCATTTCAGAATTTAAGGATCATCTAAGTTTGAGCCGTAAATCGTGCAGATAGAAATAGGTCTATTATTAATGATAATTTCAGCTACTGCCCATCTTCCTGCTCTGTCCTCTTTCGCTCTTTTACAGATCCCAACTCCGCGCCTTAGCAATATGGCCACACCTCTAATCATTGATGACTGTCTTGTACAGGCTACTAAATCAAAGCCTAAGACTTTCAGACACTCCCGCTTCCCCCATGGTATATGCGTTTCTTGTAAGCACAAGATATCCACTTGCATAGTTTGTAAAACTTTGGATAGAAGCGCCCGCTTTTGCCATCATTTAGGCCACAGATGTTCCATGTACTTATGCGGAGCCTACCCCGCCTCATTTGAGCAAAACATAAATCCTAATCTCAGCTCAGCACAAAATACTGCTATGAAAGCACCACCATTTTTATTCATAAGCTCTGTCATACCACCGCCACTGATATTGTGGTTGTCATGACTGCATTTGAAAACCAAAACCCCACAAACCCCCAACACCCCTCCCCACTTAGACCCCGACCTATCCCCCCCGATCCCACCCCAGCCCCTCCCCCACCCCTGCACTACACCCCCCTTACGAGGCAACAGGACCTAAGTCCTTGTGATGGAATAAGCTGGCTACCCCCGCTCTCCCCTGGATCCTTCCTCCCATATTTAGCCAAAGAGAAAAAGGGGGATCTAAAATAGTACACACCAATGAAAATCAAGACAGGGAGTCATCCCCCACATCTATCTCTAAAAAAATGGTGACCCCTATGATGCAGAGCCGCGAAAAGGCTAGAGTTTATCTACATAGAATTCAGGAATTCCTTTGCCTGGATTTCAGATAAGAAAAATCTTGTCTGACCCTGATAAATTATTTTCAGCTTCGAAGGAAAAAGCAAAAAGGCTTGCGCCCCCTTTGCTTGAAATGCCACTATTAGCTGACGGAGCTGCCACCTCCGCTCAACTGTTGCCTGACAGAAGTCTGGTTTGACAAAGAACTCACAGTCTTTCCCTACTCTCTTCCTGTCTGGCCTCGCTAGATCATAAACTCCCTCCCTAGCTAGAAAATTATTTAAACAAATCAAAATCGCCCGAGCCTTGTCCATTGCTGAGCCAGACTTCTGCCTTAACTTGAAAGGAAAGCGATGAGCTCGTTGGACCTCCGACTGCCAGTCTCACTGCTTTAAGTCCGGAAATGCTTCAGAGAAAAGCTCCACGACGAATTGCCTGACATCAGACCCCTCTCTGCCTTCCGGAATTCCTAAAATTCTTAAGTTATTCCTCCTAGCTCTGTTTTCCAGGTCCGTCAGCTTCCAGACCATGTTGTCCCTTTGTGCTTTGATCGTATCCGTAAGACCCTTCTGTATTGCCAAGTCATCCTCCAGCGTAGAAATCCTTTCTTCGGCCTCTACGATTCTAGCAGCTATATCCGAGCATGTTTTGGCCACTCTCCGGATCGAATTCTGCATCCTGCGACACGCCCCCTGTGTTCGGGAGCTCTCCTGACGCGTCTCTTCACGATGAGCCATAATGGTCTGATAAATGGTTGACAATGTTATTTCTGCAGGAGGTCCCTGAGCAGCATCAGTGGCATTAGAGACAGCAGCGCTCCCGATAGATCCGGGCTGAGTAGAGAAGGAATAATCCCATGCCATTGATCCCATTAGCCCAGAAGTCTTATTTGACATTAGCCCCCCTTGGTTTTTTGGTTTTGAAGATTTGCGAACAGTGCCCTCCCCTCGGGGAGAGACTTCGTCTTTTTGCGCTTCACCGAACTGCCAATCAGTGAGATCACTATCGTCATCCGTCCACTCCTTACCCGGACCTTCATCCTCTGATGATCCTGTATGGTCTGACATAGAATAGAATTTATCTACCCCTTCAAGTTCCTTGCCAGATCCACTGCCGTCGACAAAGTCCCTTGAGCTATCCCCTTGAGCTTCTGTTCTTGCCGGATCAGCGCCTTTGCTAAGTATTTCCAGAATTTGTTGGTTTTGTTGGTCTCCCATGGGGACTGCTGGAGAGTGCAAAACTACAGTTCCCATAGTTCCACTGCCCGGGAGAGGTGCCATGATTTGGAGTTCACTTTTCCCTTCGAGATCAGCTGCAGAGATACTTCCACTGCCCCCAGCAGGAATCACATTACTGGTTGGGCAGACCCCAATTCGAGCCGGTAAGCCACCCCCTAACTGTTCCAGATGCGGGGATCCATTACATTTGGGGCAGAAGCACACAAATTTTCATTAGGCACCCCCACACTAGAAGGTGTACCTGCCTTCGGCTCTGCCGCTTTCGATTCAGCGTTGCTTGCCACTTTTCCCGCAGCCGCCTGCTCCCGCTTACCGGCGCCCCCGCTCACAGGAGTTTCAGCTTTCTTTATCCTCCCCGCTTGCACCTTGAAGAGCAAGGGGAGCGTCTGCTTCACTTTGCCAGCACCAACGACGGACGTCTGAGTATGTCCAGCGGCTCCTGCCGCCATCTCTTCTGTCCCACGGGTGACTTGTGGCTCTTTCCCCCCGCTGAGGCCTTTCCCGGGGCTCGCTGTTTGCGCTGTCAGCACGCGGGTCTTCGAATTCTTTGCCGGAGCTTTCGGGGCCATTGCACCATATAAGCGCCGCGATGATCCAGGGAGGCCAAACCAAATGGGAAGAAATCCCAGCCAAGGTATTTTACTGGGTACTTCTCCCCGTAGCTGAATCAAACGCCAGAACATAGCATTAGTTAATGCCGCTTTCTTTTTTTTTTTCCCCCCCGCCTTCCGCTCACTCCATCACAGCAAGAACCTTACATGGGTGGAATTGTCCAGGAGAGCTCGCAATGCCAGCTCACACAGCCGAGTGACCGGCCGCCATTTTGCCCCCACCATAAGCCCCTCCAATGCCTTGCTCAACCCTTCATGCATAGGGGGCGATTACCACAAGCATTAATGAGTATGGAAAGTAGTACTACAGGATACTCATTGCCCTATTCTCCATGCCTGTTGTGAATTGGTACCAAAACATCCACCTCCCTATCATCAAAATTCTAAGAGGATATTCTTTCTATTTGTACTACTTGTATATGAACATTCCCTGAACATTCCAATTTTAGTTAGTTTACATACTCCAAAATGGCAATCGAATAGGCATCATAACCTCACTGAACTCATCATCAATAGCAACCCTGGTGGTATCATCACATGTCTAGTCACCACCGGCCTGGGCTGCCAAGTAGTGAGAAACAGGGAAACCAACATTGCTCCAGTCACAAGAGCAGGTCATTAAACCCTCTTGACCCTGGCATGCAAGGAAGAAGAAAGAGGGAAATCTTTTTAGGAGCCATTCCTGGCTGCTATTTTATTATCCTGGAGGGCAGTGAGGGTAATAGTTGCAGGGATTTGTGGTTTTCTAGATTCTGGTCTCAGCTGGAACTGCCTTTAATTTTTCCCACACAGGGCTTTGAAAAAAAGTGGTTGACCTGGCAGTTAGAATACCTCATTCACCAGTCGCAGGAACTTTTGGCGCACTAACCTAGAACACATCCTGTATTTGCATATTTATTCATGGTAAGGCGTATCAGCAAAGACTACAGGTTCCATTCTAAATTTTAGTTTATGACTACTTTCTGAACTTCACAGTCCAGCAGCTATGCTTTAATTATTTTCTTTCTAAATTTTCTAAATTGACACTATCTTCTCACTAGGTTAGCTGTATCTAAAATTGAAGTTTGAATGTAAAAGCCCTGTTTCCCTTGACCGATTGACAAGAAGTGTAAAATTATCAATCTTAGGTGCATTCATATGTGTTTGCAATTATTTGTGAAAATTTGTCACAGGGCCAATTTTTTAGCAAGCAACAAAATTCTCATTCAACGTAAAGTGAAATACAGCTGCTACTAAATCCTTAAAACGCACTCTTTAATTTAGATTGAATAGTTGTCATAAAACTGTTTTATATAAGAACATAGCATAATAAATTGAAGCATTCTACAATGCATTCTTCAAATGCCCAAAAAGATAAATACACTGCAATACAATAATTTATTAAAACAATATCTACAAAAGGGCGTTCTTCAATACAAGATGCATTCATTACTGGAAAATCACTACGAAATATATATCACCAATGGTCTGGCCCCAAATTTTGAAAAATATGTCTCTTTACGCACATTTGTTTATTACTCTGTTAATAACAAAACCTTGTCACTTCTTGTAATTTATCTATTTTCCTGAAATGTTGTTCACCCTTATCTGCCCCAGTCAAAACCCGAGTGACTGCAGGGATTTTAATAAACTATGAAAAAAAGAATATTTACAACACGTGCTTTACTTATAACGCTACTCAATTTGTGTACTCTGTCCAGGACTCTTGGAATTTCATTAAATAAATTGACTAGGTGGTGCTATCTTATCACATTTCTTAATGTGATAGTTATTGTCATTTTGAGCAACCAAAAATTGGAGTTAAGCAGGGCCACTGGAATTATGAGATTCCACGGCCACTGCTTTTTCAGCATAGTTATGGATTTGCCACAATTGCCACATACTTCATCATCTGCTGCTTAATCTGCATATTAAAAAAAAATTCTCATTCACACAGATCAAAAGTTACTAAAACATGGCCATGTGGGTTCACACGCATTGGAAGGCCCATGGCAAAGTTAAGTGGTCATCTTTTGGTTGCTTTTTTGTATTTAGTTGTAAAAGTGGTACTAAGGAGGTGAAATCTTTGACCAGACAGTATTACCATGTGTAAACATGACAAAATAGTGTAGGAATAGTATAAAAAATGTGATGCATTATGCCGCATAATTTGCCTTTTCTTGCCACATAATTTGTTGCTCCCCTGCATAATTTCAGTAGAGATGGTGTTAGGATCTATGCCATATACCAATACTGTCCATGCAAAAATAAATGTAGCAAAATAGTTCACAATTACATGATTGTGCTATTTTTTTTTTTTGCAGAGTTTTATATAGCGCGAACGTGACCCGAATCGGGTATCAGAGCGCTTTACATAGCACCAGTTACGTTACATTAGGACACACATTCATTTTTGTTAGGCACGGGGAGATTACGTGATTTGCCCAGAATCACAGGATGTTCAGCGTCATTGCCGAGACTCGGACCCAGTTCCCCAGATTTGAGGTCGGACGCCCTAGCCGTTAGACCATCTTCATAAGGAGCCAGTGTTCCAAGCGTTCATTTTGTAATTCAGCACCTAAATGTTTTGACTTTGATGCCCCCAGCCAATTTGATTCATGTATAATTCACAGACACATAGGCTTGAAGTAACTTATCTGAAAAACAATGTCGAAAGCCTGGTTTTAACCAAAGCGCTAATAAGGTTGTTCTTCTGTGGGTTTTCTGAAAACTTGCTAAGGAGAAAGAACAGATAGGTGAGGGGCAAATCCACGATTTGAATTAAAAATCTCCAATATTAAAATTAATTGAAAATTACCCTGAAATGCATTTATTCATGGGATCATTTAAAGACGTGTGTGTAGTTAGGTTGGGCAACCTATCTTTTAAAACCAATGTACTCTGGTATATCCTGCAGATGTGAAGAAGTAGCCTCTTTGTGTCAGGCCTTGACCAACATGCCTACAATGTTAAATATGTTGTTCTGATAACATGATGCTTGATTACAATTCTTCGGTTCCTTTATCCCACAGTTCCAACTCCAGCTGTTCGACATTGTGTGTACTGTTGGCTGGACCAGCCGAGACAAATGCTGTGACATTCCTTCTATGGTAAGTGCAAGGTTCTTTAGCTACGCTATTCAGCCATTTTAATATCTAGGTATACGAAGGAATATTTCACATATTTAGATTCTCTATCAGGTTGGTGTGCTTGTCATAAGATGATAAATGAGATAGAAGACCTTAGACCAAAAACAATTATTCCATTGCAGATTAGCAAAGGTCCAAGTCACAACCTTCTTTGCAAAATCCTTTAAATTTAACATGTGAAAGGCATATGGAGACACTCAAACTTAATCCTATAAAAAATAAGTGGAGAAAAAAACAATTAAAGTTCTGTCATACTTGATCAGGTAGTTACACCTGACTAAGAAGGGAGAAGGAAAAATCTAGGGCTGTGGTAGATTGTTGGGACCATTCATTGGTATCCTTATGAATCCTTAAAAGTCAGAAATTCACTCCTTTTGTAGGAGGAATCCTTTGGGAGACAGGATGTAACTGAGCACAATAAATTAATGGAGCTGATGATGAAATTCACAAATACATATACGTTTTAAGAGAAATCATTAATCAGGGTTGTGGAAATCCAGGATAAAAGGAAAGGCAGGAAATTTAAACAATATGCGGTCCCGTAGTTCGTGTGATGATGGGAGAATCGGACACGAGCAAAGTCTCAATTTGGGCTTGTTAATCAGTGCAGAAGGTGCATCAATCTGAGAATGGCATGAGACCCACAATGGTATTTGAACACAGTAGGCTGCATGTGCAATCCTGAGCGGCCATGCCCACCTGAATACACTTGGTCCAGGCCACCACAGGAGAGAACCCCATTCAAGTCAAGGGTTTACAAGAATTGGGAGGCAAATCATACTACATGCAAGTATATACGGATACAGTATTATTTTTGTTCATATTGCATTGTTTGGTCATATCCTTACTAAGTGAAGTGACTATATGCACTTTACAATAAATCTTTACCGGTTTAATCAAACCTATTAAGACAATGTTGCATTAATCTTGGCTAATAGCAATTCCCCATGGCCACATTCTGGCCTGACCTGTAATTCAAGTTTTCATGTAGACTCATATTTTTTCCCCAAAAATATTCTTCCAGGTAGTATCTGAAATAATTTTTGCAGGGAAACAAGTTGAACTGAACATACCGTTTTTCAATGTGAGTAAACCATTCTCACAAATTTCCTCTCATTTCAACTTGCTGAACTCAGAATGTGGTGTTAAAACAGCTTAGGGCAGCCACTGGATGGATCAATATTGGTGTTTTCCTGGGTGGTTGTACTTTTAATTATTCCATGAGACTCGAAATGAGAATCTGAGTGTTTTAAGCACCACTATTTCTAGAGCAAGGGGAATTGTCTCTGCCTCCTGTGGTTAAAGGCTGATTCACAAATTGTGAGAGATGCACACAGGAGAATTCTGTCCTAAGACTGATCCGAATAATTGGAAAAGACCCCCCTCCTAACTCCAAATTATGATTCAATGCCTGAGCTCACATTTTCCTCACCAATTAATGCACACACTAACTTTTAACTGATAACGCTAATGATAGCTGTCTCATTCCACATCTCGAGCCCCGGTATCAGGAGTAGAGCATGAGGGTCTTTGAGCTATTCCACTAAAATTATAGCAACACTGTCTTTATGCCCCCCCAAGAAATAAAATTGCAGATAACCCAAATTCAGATTTCGAGATTTTCCCTAACTATGAAAGATAACAATATCCTACAAATTTCAAAATTCCTATATGGGCTCCAAAGTCAAAATCAAAACATTTTCCCTAGTGTTCAATTCCTTCTGTGGAGTGGGGTCTTACTAGTTCCTGAAAATGACTCTCAATTACAATACCGCTGTTACTGAAATGTTGCAGTTCATGAAAGTTCTCTGTGGCAAGTTTATATGGAGAAAACATGAAGGCAAGGACATAAGGTGCAAGGACACATGCCTTGGAATAGCTGAGCCAATTAACTGTGAGCATCACACAGCCAAGAGTGCTCCTAAAAGAATCCGAAAACAAAACTGCTAGACAGAGCCTCCCCTTCTTGCTTATCTACACTTAGACCATGAGCGTTCATCAAAGAAACAAAAACATCTAGTGAACCCATGACAATTTGTATTTGGACCAATGCAACTTCGTCTCCTAAAAATTATGTCTGGATTGAACAGCAACAGTGGACCCATTCAACATTCCAGAGTGCCTAGAAGGTGACCTGGACGCTATACAAACTATCATAATAAAATAAAGAATTTGTGAATAAAATAAAGTAAATGTGTGCAGTTTTAGTGTTACCTGAAATGTAATAATGATTCAATGTGCTAAACTGGTACATGCTATAGTCTAGGGAACCCTTTTCCATGGACTAGAGTGGGACAACCGCAGTTGTACAATAGCCGGAGGAAGAAGCCCAAAAACACAAACTGACTTTTTAGCTGCTTTTTACCTCAATATTAAAAAAACACAAAGAAATGTAATTTTATGCTGTGTGTACGAGACATTTCATTCTACTGAGCAACGTTTTTACTGCTAAATTTGGCATGCATTTGCACATAGGGTAAGGATTCCAGTGTCACTTAGTAATGACTATGGATGCTCCTGAGGGACAAATGAATTTCCACGTGGACTTTCAAAACTAGACGCCATTTTATATTCTCATCTATGTTTCAAAAATGGTCCAATTGTCATTCATTTTCAGAGGGAAGAAGCAAAATGCCCTGCTCTGCCACACTCCTGCACCTGTGCCCAAGACAGCGTGGGACCTCAAGGACCTCCCGGCCCACCAGTAAGTACATGTAGCGAGAGGGCCTGCGAGAACCTGAGCACATTGCCAAGATAGTTAAAGTTTAATATTTTTGCTCCCCGAATAGAAAGTTGTGAACACTGCAGTGTGTGTATGATTTCAAGGGTTGTGCGCAATATCAAACAAGTCTACAGTCACAAATGAGGGGTGCCTACTTTCCAAGCAGATATAGCTGCGCAATTGTTTTATAGGTGTCATTATACTGCGGAAAGTAAATGTTCATGACTTATGTAGTCCAAAACTTATCATGGTAATACTTTTAGCACTTTAAGTAGAAGGCTCAATGCAAAGTTAGTAAACCTGGTAATCCTGAGGCATAGCATGTTATCCAGACGCACAGGCACCTACACAGGTACTGCTTACTTTTTAATTCCAGGAGAGATCTTAGCATTTTTCCACATAGTGTAGAATAACCTGGGTGGGCGGAAAACAAAAGTTCTCTGCTGTGTTTATAGAACTGTCATTTGATTTTGCACCCAGAATCACCCTTAATACCCCCGCCCTTGGCAGTGATGAGAAGCACCTGGGATTAGGAAGTACTTCTGAGTATGCTGCTTTTTAATCACGAATTTCAACAAAATCAACACTATTTTGTGGTTTTATTTCCAACACGTCACAGATTGGGTCCTCATGGGAATCGACGTGTGGCCTAATGCAATCAGATTAGCAGATATTTAAAAACGCGCTTAACAGTCACCCTGAAATTATGTAGGTCTTTGAAAAGCCACTTAATTTGGACATTGTAAAAGCCTTATTTCTGTCTTCTTTTAGGGAGGCCCAGGAAGCAAAGGTCCCAGGGGGGAAAGAGGCAACGATGGCCTTCGTGTGAGTATCTATTTCTCTTGCTTATTATTTTGGGGGTGTACTTGTCTAGGACGTCTTATTATATCATGTAGTCTATGCATGAATATAATTATTTAGAGCATGAACATACTTAATTCTTAGGGTGTATTTTATGCTTGCTGCACAGATTCAAAAGGACAGGCTTATAAAGTGAAAAAAACACTTTCAGTTTAGGGAAAAGGTAAAATTCTTAGTGTGAATTCTGTGATGTCAAAATGTGCACCAATACAGGGGTAAAAATACAAGAGAAGCAATAATGGCCTAGGGTTAGGGTGCTATATAAGTGCCATTTCAGTGTTAACGGGACATGGGACATCGCACATTCTGAAATTCTGAAAACCCTTGGTATTGCCACTACAGCTGCTGATGTTATGATAGGGTTTACATCACTCAGAGAGGGTTTTAGAATGGCAACAAGCTTCCATCCCCCACGTTTGTGTGCGTGCATGCGTATGTGCATGTGCGTGTACATAAATATATATGTGCTACGAAATTGAGGAAGTTTTTTAGGGGCCAACCAGTATTTCTCTTTAAACAGACCTCCCTCGCTAACAATCCCTAACAATAGGTGTTCTAGAATGGTCCTTTTAGTGTTTTCAAATGTATTGTGACAACATTCGCATCCTATATGGCCCCTTTAAAGGGATTAGAAGCCCAGCATTTGCTATTGCCTTGCACCTTTACACCCTACAGTGCAACTTACACAAGCTCCAAAAGTCATGAACAAGAGAGGCCTAATTTCCATTGTAAATATTCCTCATAAACCCATTGCCATTTTCTCAATCAATTCAGTGTATTTTATTGGTTTGTTTTTCCTTCATTGTTTTTGTTTTTCTTTCATATAACAAACAGTTTTACTCGTTCAGTTATCCAATTGACATGAAGCCAATGGGTGTTTTGCAGTACCCTAATCTGGTCTTAATACTTCCTGATGATTAGAATTGCAAAAAAAATTCAATTGGTCACAAAGATTACATTCACATTATTTTTCGTGTTCCTCATGGCAATGCACAAAGACGGTATCACGAACAAATTACAGAGTGCATGTACAATTACTTGTGTAATTTTGATAAGTCCCAAGTTGCAAGAAGAGGAATTTGCAAATATCACTTGAGGAAGCACTCTTCGGGGGCATTTACACAAAATATAATGATATTGGTTAATATTTTGGCCTATAAGCCCCCTCATTCTTAGTTTATGGGGTTGAGCACAGCCATTGGTCTCCCCAACACATAACGTCTGTGTGTGCTCATGTTTAATAGGGGCAATTACATGTAACACAAAAGTTATTTCAAAAGGTGTTGATCCAACATGGTAAGTTCATAATTTGTGTGTAGCTCTGAAAATGTCTCTCCTAAGCGGATTTTGAGCTCCACTATGCACAGTAGGACTCCTGCTGCACCGGACATGGTCATGTGAGTGGTTTATGCGCATTCATCATGATGCCGGACAGTGCCTTGTTGTTGCACAGAGCGAACATCCACAGATGTTGTGCCACATTTTTACTTGCCGTGTCAGTGCAATTCTGCACCGTGTAGATGTGCCTTGCTCAGATAAGCACTGGCTTTTGTTTCTCAGTCCTGGTGCATCTTATAATCAACTGTGTTTTGAGGGGGTGGGGAGGGGGTAGGACAGCAAGGCTGCATTTCAAGATTAACTTTGTGTTAACACAGTGAGACTCTACAATGATGTGTGTAGCACTCAAGAGGGCATGAGCCGATGGTATAGATGATTAGTACACAAGTGCTTAGAAACACAACTATGAAGCCTGGAGTACTAGATGCAGGGCACATTCCAAAATCTTCTAAACCTTACTGAAGATTTGTCTTTTTTCTTTCAATTTCAGGGCTCAATTGGAGCTCGTGGTGAGCCAGGGCCTGCAGGTCCCCAGGGACCCCCAGGCCCACAGGGACCCAACGGACTGTCAATACCCGGAGAACCAGTAAGTTTATATTAATGTGGTATTTATGATGGAATGAGTGTGTAACTAAACCTTTCTGTGATGGAAGGATCATGCTACAGGGGTTTTTGGGATGGAAAGTCATATAAACACAAGAGTGTGGCTCAGTAGCGCACCGCGGTCTATTGTAAACAAAGTGAATGTGAACGTTTTTAGTGGTTTATAGCTGCCCACACCTTTCCGCCAAGGACATAATCTTGTATGTTCTCAATTGGAACATGATTCAATTACATGCACCTACCTTCAGAACTGGAAGAATAGAAATTGACCTAAAGGTTCCAAGTGCGCTGATCATGCTCACCAGGTGTGTTCCATTTCCGATGTACAGCAGGTAGCAGATCATTCTTAGTTATCAGCTTTTTCTACTTTTTGCCATGTCATTGAGACTTGATACAGTATACCCATCCTCTTGAATGTCTGCACATATCTAAAAAATTAGAGGGAACCTCCAAAGTGCTCTAAAGCTCATTGAAGGCAGAAGGTGTGCTGCAGTGGGGGATCAAGCAATGCAGTTTCTATAGTATCAGGTATCAGGAGCAATTCTTGTTGTGATATTACTTGTCGCTTGTGGTAAACAGG
This sequence comes from Calotriton arnoldi, assembly GCA_963921515.1. Lineage (NCBI taxonomy): Eukaryota > Metazoa > Chordata > Amphibia > Caudata > Salamandridae > Calotriton > Calotriton arnoldi. Next base: position 536,327 of record CAWUFW010010850.1, read on the forward strand.
CATAACTTCTCTAGGTGGGAACCTGTACTGCAAAGGGTGCAGGAAGAGGACATGTCTTTCATCCTGGACAAAGGTACTTTCAGTACAGTCAGTTACAGCACTTTGAAACCAGCCACTCGTTCAAGAATCAATGATCATGCTCTCACAGCAAAATTGGACATGAATGGAAAAAACCTAAAAAAAATCAACTGCCCCACATGTGTGTCACTTTGCTTCATGCAAGTTCTCACATAAAGAGCAGAGAAAGGAGAGTGAGTGTCATTCCTTTATCTGCATAGTCCGTGTTTCCTCCCCTTGGTATATATTTTCCTATTGAGAGATGAAAAGTTAAAAGATGGGTGAAAGTGAGGCTGAGGGTTGATCAGTGTGGCCACTAAATAGACCTCTTTTACTTGATTTCAAAATGAATGGAATTCGGCAACTTACACCCCACTACTTCCCAAATGGAGCCCATTCTTTTTTTTAGATTTTGTGATTATGCTTTCTGCTGAAGGACACACGTGGCCAATTTAGACAACGTGATTTTTCAATACAGAGGCCAATGAGAATGCACTAAGACCAGGGTAACAGAAACCAGTATAGAGCATTAGATCAGCCCAACATGTTCCGAGGATAGGATATGTGCCAGCGGTCTCTAACCTTGCAGTCGCGTCTGGACTTTAACCCCAGCTGAGACGGGAGCCTAATGCCCCTCTTTCTAAAGAAAGATTGCATATATTTGGGTGCTAATTGAGGAAATGATCTCAGAGCTGTGACAAGATATAGGAGCCAAAATTCTAATATATACATGAGAATTAGGTCTTGCAAGAGTCGTGGACAACAATTTTATTTTATTTTTAAACCTGTTATTCTCAAAGGGTGGCAAGTGTTTCTCGGTATCTAGGTAAACATGGTCCCCTATTGCTATAGGAAATAGATCTGGTGGTGGAATCTGAGAGTTCTTTTATTTATGTTGTGTTTAAGTTCATTGGCATTTTGCAACACTTTAAGGCTTTTCTCCGTTAATATTTCTCATGTGCCAAGCTTGTTGCTTACTGCTCTTTTATAATGTACCCTTTTGTAATATGATATTTAATAAGAATCTAACTGCAAAAAGTGTTAGTGAATCACCATAAAATGTTCAACTACTAACCACTTCTTGAATGGTCGATTGTAGGGACGCCAAGGGGTAAAAGGTGATGCCGGAGATCCAGGCCTGCCAGGTCGAATGGTAAGATCTTTATGCTTTGTTTCCATTCATCATTTTCAAATGTGGGCAGTAAAAAGGGAGATCTAAACATCAAAGAAACCACCAGATTAAGACAAGGCGTGCATTATCTTTTCAAATCCCTACGAATACACAGATGCTGAAGAGATAGATGGTGGTAGGATTTTGTGCGCACAAAACTCACACCAGATGATATAAAATACACCAATACATGTATCATATATTGGGTATAAAACACGTGCATAGTCAGAGGCATAAATATAGGACATTGTAATTAGAACTTTGTCTGTTTCCTGGCAATTGCCCAGTTGACCTGGTAATGTTACTCATCTAAATAATTACATATGAAAACCACAATATTTAAGCATTTGTTGGTCATCTTCTTAATTCACACAAGATTGCAGCGTCTTGTGATTCATCCTGAAACTCGCCTGTACAAGCACTGAACAAGCGCAGACTCACTAGAGCAATGTAACACATTACAAAACCTAAATAACGAATTTTTTATGCATGTCTTATTTTATGACCCATGGAATTGTGCATGTGTTTCTTTTGTCCTTATTGCTTACGTGGCCCCTCCAACGTGGGCCATGGAAGCACAGCACGAGGTGTGCAGAGCAGACATGGAAGGAAGGGAAGATATAAAATCAGCCGCTTTCTCCATCTTGCTACTTGTGTCTCTGGTCACTACTGCCATCCCTCTGCAAGTGCTCTCAAAATAATCGAGCAGGCATGGTGGTTAAGAAGCATGAAAAACTGCCCCCCAGCGCCCTTAGTCAGGTATTGCAGCATTTAGGGAACCCATGGCCTACCTATTCGAGGATTGACATTCCTGGCACCAGTGTGCCACCTCCTTATAGTCTCACTACACCAGGGAGATGCCACTTGCTTGCAGTTTGACTGCACCAGTGTAATTTCAACTTCCTACTGTCTCACTTCACTTGTGCTGTACCACCTCCCTCTCTCCTACTGCACCAGTGGGATACGAGCTCCTCACGATCTCAAGATGCCACCTCCTGATAGTGGCCCTGCACCGATGTAATGCCACCTCCCTGCTGTCTCATCGGACTGGGAGGGTGCAACTTGCACACAGTCTCACTGTGCTGGTGGGGTACTCAATGCACCAGCGGGATGCTAGCTCCTTACAGTCTCAGTGCACCAGGGAGATGCCACCTCATTACAGTTGGGGTACCACTTCCCTTCAGTTCACGGCACCTAAGCATAGACGCACACTGAAGACATTGAAAAGTCATATTCTGTGGAACAAATATCAGCCTGGGCACAAAAAAGCATTTGCTCAAAAGTCACGCAGTGTGCAGCATGGCTGCATTATACTTTAAAATGACACCGTTCTGACTCCAGACCTGATGCCTGAATAGCTGGACCACACACTAGTCTACGTATCAGTGTGCTTCTTTTTAAGAATAGTCTAGTCTACATATCAATGTGTTTTTATAGGTGAAATCTAGTCTACATATCAGTGTACTTTTGAGAAAAGTCTAGTCAACATATCAATGTGTTTTATAGATGAAATCTAGTCTACATATCAATGTGCTTTTGAGAAAAGTCTAGTCTACATATCAATGTGTTTTTATAAATGAAATCTAGTCTACATATTAATGTGTTTTTAGGTTAAACGCAGTCTACATATCAATGTGGTTTTTAGGTGAACTCTTAGTTGACATGAGTAGAATGCAGTTTATCTCACTGTTGCTTATTTCCTTTTTGCAGGGGAGCCCCGGAGTAACTGGACCACCAGGTGCAATGGGACCTCCAGGAACTAGGGTGAGGTTTTCTGACATATCACACCACCATGAATTTGGTTGAAACAACTGGATCATTTTAAGAGTATTTTTCTATTCACGCCACCCAGTCTACTGCTTTTAACCCACAATTGTTATACAATACACATTCATTCTTTCTGGACACATTTAAAACAAATGTAATATACCGTCCATGGCAAGACGACACAATTAACATAGCTGTCATTTTGCATTAACAGGGCAGGGATATAACGTGATCACTATTTTATTCCGATTGAGCGATCTTAGCTCAGTGAACCAGTGTCTTTAATACTAAAAGCAATATCCCATTGACTATAATGTGGTATAATTTTTGATGCATTGCCGGGGAGTCTAACTTTAAAGAGTGAAAAAGAATTGATCTACTCTACCCAATTGCTTCCACAATAAAGCTAGTGCAGAGTGAGTTGTGATTAGGGATTGAGGAATGCTTCCTGTATCCTATACATGCTTTGGAATATCGGAGATAGATGAATTACGAGAAAACAGTGGCGGTTGGCATGTAGGGGGTGGGTATATGTGGTGTTGGTGCATGCATGCATGCAAGGTGAGTGGTGTGTGTAAATAAAAAGAAAAAAACACTTATCTTGCTTGCTGCACAACCTCCGACATCCTCCTTGCTCCGTTCTCCAGTAAATTTCCTTAAGCAATCTTGAGGCTGCTACCATGCTGGTAACCAGCATGAGAGATGCTGCAGGATTGGAGGGAGCGGCCTCTCTCAGGGCACTCAAGAGCGCTGGTGGCCTTTACTTTCTGTAACCCAGCTGTCTTAAGACAGCTAGGTTAAAGAAGTTTAAAAGGCGCATGTCTGGCTGGCTGTAAAAAGACAGCTGGCCAAAAAGTCATGCACACTTTAAGCTGAAGTGCACAGCTCCCTGCTGCCACTCAGCAGCAATAACCCCGCCCCATCCAGACACTCAGTTAATGATATTTCCTTAATTGTTCTCCGTTCTCATGCTTTACATTCTCAGGATCTTTCTTTACTTAACTCATGTATGTGCATTTCCACAGTTGATCTTCTCACACTCCCCTTTACTGGTGCACTACTCTTTGTATAGTTCACTACATCTCTGCCCAGTTGGAAAGACATTTCCAACAGATGGTAGTGTAGAACAAAGAAAACAACACTGATTGTTGTGACAAGACGGAGGCAGTTATGTCCTGGGAAAGCAATATTTTGCAGAGGGAGAAGAACATCTGCTAAGGGTTTAGTCGTATGGACATGTAACAGAATAAAAGTGGAGGTAGAAGCTTATGGGAATTTAGAGAGAAGCAAGGATAGCAGTGAGAATATGATTGCAACAAAATTAAGCTATTATCGTTCGAAGAATACAAGAGGATTGACCTATTGGCTTTGCCAATGCTTGTCATGAGAATGTGAAAAGTACAGTCTGCCTTATTCGCCTGTTCTTTGCATGACATGTTCTGTTGGTTTCCAGTCTGCTTCTAGCAGAGTGTGATCGCTAGTGTGTAAGTGGTGTCAGTAGGTTTGGGATGTTACTCTATGAAGGGTATGACAGTGCTCTAGGTAATGGGTGAGTGCTAGTCTGTGAGGAATGTCAGAGCGCCATGAGGAATATAAGTGTTTTCAGTTGTGTAGAATTGTTACTTTGGGGGTATACAAATGCTATCTTTTGTTAGTGTGTGACAGGTGTCTGTGAGGGGATGTGAGTCCCCTCAGTAGTTTGTGACTATCACTCTGAGAGATGTGCGATTGCTGTAGGAAGTGTGAGGCTTCTAGTCTGACGGATGTCACAGTGATGTCTGTAGTGTGAAATCGTTACTTGTTGAGTAGTGTGAAAGTGGTGTCTGTAGTGTGATTCTGCTTCTGTGAGGGATGTGAAAATGTTGTGTGTAGTGTGCAGTAGTTGTCTGTAGTGTGAGACTGCTGCTAGATGAGCGGTATAAAAATGCTCTTTGTATTGTGGCATTGCTAGTTTTTGAGACGTGTGAATACTGTAGACGATGTGAAACTCCCACTGTGTGAGCGGTGTGAAAGTGCTGTTGGTAGTGCATGACTGCTACACTGAGAGATATGAGTGTTGTTGACAGTCCAAGACTGCTAGCCTGAGAGGGCTGCTACTCTGATGGGTTTGAGGGTACTGGAGATAGCATCAGTCGATGGGATTTGGAATCCTTGACTGTCTAACTCTAGACACCCCAAATCATCATCATGATCAGCATAGCCAGCAACATTCTTCAATGTCCAACGTTTCAACTTTAGCCAGTGGCGGCTCCTTCGATAAGGTGGAGGAGCGTCGCCCCACTGCTCTGTGAGCAGTTCAAAATGGAAAAATAAAATGATAATAATGCAATGTTATTATCATTTTATTTTCCCGTCCTTGTTTACATTTTAGGTGCGGGCGGGGCTGGGCTGTCACAGAAGCAGGGGAGGAGTGGTGGGCACTCAGACCAATCATGACACTGCTTTCATGCTGGTGACAGCAGCGTCGTGATTGGCTAGGGGAGTCTGGGAGCCTGTGTGCTTCCTGCTTCCTACTCCTGCTTCCTGCTTCCTACTCCTGAAGTCGACCGAAGATGACCGAGAGGCGGTGGCATAAGTGATTTTTTTTTCATCCCCCCGCCCTGCTACTCCTGTTAAGTAGCAGCCACAACTGACTTTAGCAGTTTCCACAGGGCGCTAAAGCACGCCAAAGTGCCAAAGTGAAGTCTCACATAAATCCTGAGAGCTTTTTATGGTCAGGCAACTTCAATGCACGTTTCCCCACATTGACCTATCAATGTGTATAACGATACACCTAAATCTGCCTTAAATAGAGCACCTTGTTAGGAGAGAGAGGTAAACTCAGTACCCAATACGTCACTGGCATCTCAAATGACACATCCGCCATCATACCATAAGGTTAATATTTGAAGGGGCTGACACTGACACTCTCCACCTCCACCTACTGGTCCAACTTCTGCCTCCTCCTAACTCCCACACACAACTCTCCTCCAGTGTCATTTGAAAGAATTACAACATGAACAGCAGCCATAAAATATCCCTGTTTTCTGCAGAGATTCAACACGTTCAGTCATTGACTGCGTTGTTTATAATGCTTTTTTTTAAACAAAAAGCAAAACCGTGTTCCTAAAAGAGGAAAGACAGGAGCAGCATCTGATAACGGTCAGCTGCACAGAAGTTTAAATAGAAACGCCGCGTTTTACATATAGTATGGTAGAATTGCCGTTTGTGCTAAAATATACGCGTTTCGTATTGGCACTTTAATAGCTGCTGCCGTGATGGGGCTCAGAGGGTGGAGGGAGGGGGTTGGGGGTTGGGGTAGGACAGCGGCGTCACTGGTACGCTGCCTGAAGCCTTTCACTCTCTCCCTCATACGCGTTGTGCTGATGCACTTAAAAGGCGTTTTTGACGAGTCTCGCGCCCGCGCAGTTCCACAGACAAAGAAGGAGCACCAAAGAGTGAGCACCCGAGGCTCAGTCGAGAGGACGGGGAGCTGCTGGCACTCTGTGGGGGGAAGCACTTAGTCAGTGGTGGAAGGCAGTATTCACTATGCCACATAATAAGTATTCACTCCACCACAAAACAACCGCGGAACGAGTGGTGCACCGAGACGTGATGTGAATTCTTCATTTAAATAAACCATGTGATCCTGGCCAAATCATTTGATTATTCTGTGCCTCTGTATCCCTATCTGCCAAAATTACCTATCTGCCTAAAAGCAGACTAAAGATAGACATTGTTGAATATACTCCCCACTTGGAGAATAATCTGCACCTGAAAAGGAGCAAGGGACTTGTCTGGAACTCCCCTTCTGTCTCTTAAGGATAGAGGAAGACCCCGTGGGATCACTGATTCGTTTTAAATAATCGAGGTGCCTGCATTTAATAAATCTGATGATGCCAAGTACACTCACAGGCGTGAATCTCGGAAGAACAAGCAACAGAGGGGACTGGGTCATGGAGCCGGATTAGTCACAGAGCACCAGACACACACAGTTGTTTGGATCCAAGCCCACATCCCAGCAGGCATGAGTCAGTGTGCATTTTGTAGCATTGCATGCATGGACGGCTGCCCAACCTGCCACATGTGTGATGTCAGACACTGACGCCGGGCTCCCGCTCTGCTGGAGCCATGGCCATGGATCAAAGTTCTCTGAGTCAGGGTCAATGTGCTCGTGCTACTTGAGCTTAGCACCTTTGTGCCTGGATGACTGATGATACATCTCAGCCCCAAGAGAGGAACGACTAGGCTGAACATGCAGAAAGGTCACTGAGTGCACTTTAACCCTCAATTAGTAAACACCTCTCCAGGTCCAGAGGCATAGTAAATAACTGCAGCTGCTGCAGGGTAGACCTGTTCCTCAGCTCCTCTAGGCCCTGAAGCCACTGCACCGGCTGCACCACCGATAGCTTGCCCCACCTGGGAGAGGTCAAAGTGGGAGGAGCAAAGAGCACACATCCTGGACACTACCTCACAGCACAAATATGGCTGACAATAATTTCTAGTCTCCAAAGTCCAGCTGCACACATGTGCAGGCAGTGCTTGACATGGAAAAATAGAAGTTCAGGAGCTTGTTTCTGAGAAGTGCCGGTACTCTCCAATTAAAAGTATTACATTTCTCTTGAGAAGTGCCGGTACTCTCCCTCTCAAAATAAAAAATTGACGGTACTCTGTACCGGACATTACCGGCGTATTTAAAGCACTGTGTGCAGGTGAAGCTCTCACTGGAGACTGCCAGGGGTAGGCGGACCGCGGGGGAATCCACAAGGCCACACTGAACCTCATTGAATGCGATGCACCCACTAACACATGCAGCAACTGGAGGGTCCCAGGTACAACACAGCATAGCGGTCCCACCGCAACAATGACGCTATTAATATACATTTGCTCTATGAAGTCAAGCATGTGTAGATGGCATTTTGTGCTGCTCTGCTAATCACGCTGTTGGGGTTGCAGCAGTGGTCAGGGACAAGCAATAGTGACTCACTGGGGCAAAGAAGATGGGCGTCGGTGCACTGCACTCTTTTTGTTTCATTTTTATTGGCAACAGAATTGCAATGCTGTATCTAAGAAGCAGCCTCTCACACAGTACACTCATACTTGGATAAAATAGCTGCATGTAAAGCAGATGCGGTGCATTGGTCGTTGAGCATCCGGGACTGATTTGTGGACCATCACATCATTAAAAAATAATTAATAATTACATTTAAAAAGTCAACATCTGAAATATGCTGTGGGCTATTCCAAAACGTGATGGGCAGTCCATCGAGCCATTGCATGAAGGTAATTCACCGGAACAAGCCAATTAATAAATGGGGATGAATTAAGGTCTCTTCCATAATGTTGTTGCAATCTGGTGTGTGTGTGTGTGTGAATGTGGTGTGTGATGTGTTTAGTGGTAACATGAGGTCTCGCTAAAAAGCTAAAGCTGACTGTAGGCGAGACCTAAAAAGCCCAAAAATGATTTTTCACAAATCTCTTCCAAATTGAACTTTTGTGAAATGGTTCTGTTATTAAGAAAGCAAAAATATCCCATACATACGTGTTCTATAGATCTATGTAAGAGATTGCCCAGCTTATTTGTTCCCCTATTTTTATTAACATCATATTCACGTGTTACGAATTTTAGACAGCAGATAAATAGGAAGGAGCTTAAATATTTGATATAAACATATGAGGAAAAGGATGCATTTTATAATTCTATAATACCCTCTGTGGCGTTTGGTTACATTTACAAAGAATTCACCTTTGGACTCCATAACGCATCATGGCACCAGAATTGATACATCACATTCATTTATAGGACCTTAATACTTAGTAACCTACTATGTATCCCGTATATATATTTATATTCTGAAAAAATCCAACTACTGTAAAATGCAACATGCTGAAATCATAAAAGTGTCCTCAATCCTGTGGCTGTAAGTCAATACTTGTTTGATGATGAGGATTCCAGATCCCTCGTCGAAGTGAAACAAAGCAATAAAATTAGCAAGATGATATTTTGTCGCATTGACTTTCTGTGGTCTGGATTTGGTAACGTGAACTCCATCTGTTTCCTATTGAGAGCTTTAAGTCAGCATTGAATATCTAATGGATTCCATTTTGATAACAGGGTTTCCCAGGAAAGGATGGTGTTGCGGGCCCAAGAGGACCACCTGGACCAATGGTGAGTGTATATTGTCTTAAAGTAAATTTTTAATGAGCAGGCTGCAGACATACCCCACAGGATTATTGTATGATTGATACTTGTATAGAGACATTAAAAAGTATGGACAGAAGTAAACGCTAAAAGCTTGATGTCTAAGCATATGTTTCATAAAATGGAACTCCGCATGTCTGAGATATGTAATGAATTTTTTTTCCAAATGTCTTGAAACCACTTTTCTTGGATATGCAATTAAAAAAACTTTCCACAAATCTCGAAACCGCTTTACTATGTTACCAAAAACTGCGACATTGACAATGCATGTCTTAGGAGTACTATTTAATAAAATGCTGCACAAGCAAATTGTGATTTTAGGGATGCTTGTCAGCTTGGCCTGGAAGGCCTTTATGACATCACAACAGTGGGTAATCAGCTTAGTTATCAACTGTGTCTATGTCATCGCAGTGGGTTATGAGATTCCCAAACTGAAATAAATAATAGAGGCTGTCTATGAGAGCTATACATAACAAGTGCATTGTAGCTTATGGCTGTAAAAACGTGGCAGCTACCAAGTTGAACAGGATATCTGCTGTGTTTTGCTAGAGTATCCATCCTCCAAGCTCTAAATAAGGCCCTTAGTTGGTAAATATTTGTACACAGCAAAAAAGTAGTCAGCAATATTCCACGTCCTATCCAACCTGCTGTTGTGTGTGTCTCATTTTAATAAGCATGCTGGCTTTTGAGGCCCATATTTATAAAGGGAAAATGAAACTATAAGCTTCAGCATCTTGTTGTTTGAAAATTGAAGACAAAATGAATGTCACTCTCGTAACCTGGCCGCAGCTGACAGCTATGCACTCAACCCACCCGGAACCAACCCAGAGGCATTCATAACCCTGTTTTGCCTTATCTAAATCACTCAGCTCTCACATACCTGGCTCCATTGACCCTTCTTTGCCACACCAAGAGTCAAACAAAAGCCAATTGCTACGCTATCTGCTGTGGCGTCATGACGTGATTGTTCTCTGTATATCTTTATGTACCTATAAATAAAGTTTTAGCTGTCTCCTGAAAACAAGGCCTTCTATCAACATTTACGATACAAGTGGCATGATGCACGAGTCCTTGAAGAAAGGACAAAGCACAGCTTTCATTCTTCGAGCTTTGATGTCCATGTCAGGCCGTAGGACCATATTGTGTTTCTTTCAATGAGGGTGTATTTAGCTACACCTATCTACATTTTAGGTCAGGTTGGAGTTTGGTGGCAGTATAGACATTATACAATGCATTTGTAATCTCTCCTTTGTAATATTCAGATTGCATGAAGTAAATGAGGAGAGAAGAAACAGTGCCCGAGGGTCTCTCTAGGGAGTAGGGAAGGCATCGTTAGCCAACAGCTTCGGATAAACTGGAAGGGATTGGGCGCAATTCACAGAGCATTTTTCAGGAGTGAATATGACTTACTCCTGGAAATTCAGAATTAAGCCAGGAGTGAGTCACTTACTCGTGGCCACAGAAAAATCTTTGTGAATCAGGCTGATAGAGTGGGTGGCATATGATGAGGGGAAAGGGGATGGGTCTCATGTGTGAACCCCAGAAAAGAGGAACTACTAAAGTCTGGTAATGTGAGGTGAGAAAGATGGCAAATGGGAACAAGAAAACAGTGAACACAAACTTTTAAAAGTAATCACAATAAAGAGAACGCAGGAGAAAAGCAATTGGTGCACGGAGGGAAACTACAGAGGTGCTGTTAGAAAAGAGTGAAATCTGGATGAAGGGGAAAATGGAGTGGCATGTTTTATGGCGCAGTAAAGCAACCGAGCTTAGTCACTGAAAACCCTTGATGGATGAGCTGGATCTCAGCTCACTATTAGCCCCCACCAATGGTTTATTTTAGTTATAAAATGTGGCTGTTTTCGAGAAGATTTATGATGGCATTCTGAGGGGAGATTAACCTGTCAGTGCGGCCTGGAGCGGATTAAGATGCAGGTTCTTATCATTGCATTAACTGCACATGTCACATGTCTCCCCATGCTGCAGGGCGCGCCAGGAGCCCCGGGAGCACCCGGCCCAAGTGGAAAGCCAGGGAAGACTGGGGATAACGGATTACCGGTAAGCAAACTCACGCTTTTTCCATCAGTAATGAAACACCCGTGTGCTGTGTCTCTTCGCATCAGCGTAAAAGGCTTTTTTTTATACTAAGAAGGGATGCCTTGAAACAGAAGAGGAACGCGCTGAAAACCAAGGGAGACCACAACCTGTTATTTAAACCCTTGTGTTTTTGCTGTACATTGTTGGAATATTTTAGGGTTGGAAATCGTGGCTTTTAGTTTCCATGAAACGAAAGGCAGGTTTACTGTGCCAGGACATATATTTCTAGGTGGAATAAACGCCACAGACCTGATCAGCTGAATTGCTAGATTTTGTAATTTCAGATGTTTCTTTTCCACTGTGGGGAGCAATGTTGCACTGTTATGCATCTTTCAGCATCTTTCATCTCAGCCTATGAACAGCACACACAACATTACCGCACCCATGTGCACCAAAGGAATCAAATATGAGCTGGTACCAAATGGCTAAATGGGTTCCAAATAGCGATTCCTTATGATATGTATTAAATATTTGCAAGTGAAATGCGGTCCAAAACAATATTTTACCGACGCCTCAAAGGAGGTGGTAACCAGTTCACAAATGGGAATGGGTCCCCATTTTTTTAAGACTACACATTGCTCCCATGGAACACTGCCTAGTCTTTTAAAATGTTAAACTTTTTTTTTATTAAATGCATTGCGTTTGCCTTTAAGAAAATGGGATGTGTTTAAAAAAAAAGATTGCTTTATTTAAAAGCAATTACAGACTTAGGGGTCGATTCCGATTCGGGCCGGAAATTTCTCCGACCGAGCCGGACCCGGAGAGATTTCCGACCGAATCGGACCCGTGCAGTCCGACCGAACGAGTACGATGCGTCCGTATGTTATCGGACTCGAGTCGGTCGGACTCCCATTGATGTCAATGGGAGCCGGTCGTACAACGCGTACGCGGGCTCCCATTGACTCAATGGGTGCGAGTCGGACAAGGGCGCCCCCTACAGCGGGTACGCGGCGAAGCGATTCGCGCCGTACACGCATAGGTAGGGGGACCCATGGGTCCCCCCTGTGTGCGACTCGCGCGGCTACGCGTACAGGGGGTCCGACACGGACCCCCAAAGTACGGCTCCGACAGCTCTTACGAGCCGGAGTGCGCGGCTCGGTCGGACTGCTCGCGGCGCGCATCGTACTTACCCGGCCGGGAAACGTCTCCATTGCGCGGTGCGAGTCGAGTCCGAGCGAGTCGGTCGGAGCGGTTCGAGCCGGGAGCGAGTCGGTCGGAGCGGTCGGGACGCCCGGACGAGTCGGTCGGCGATTTCGCATCGTACTCGCTCGGCCGGACCCGCGTACGGTTCGGTCGGGAAACAGGGCTCCGAATCGGATCCGGTAAAGCCGAATCCGATTCGGAGCACTACCGGCCGAGATCGGAATCGGCCCCTTAGTGATCTGGTGACCTGATCAGGCCACCTTCCCTGTGATGGCAGCGATTCATGGTGGGTCGCACTGCAACCCACTACTAATCAGATTTTTCTGAACCAACCAATGAGTATAGAGGGCAGTTCACAAATGCAGACTGGATTAGGTTAAAGTCAGAGTGCAATTTGTGATGACTTTTACCAAGTCCCATCTTTGTACATCTGGCCCTATGTTACATGTCTACAGAAAGACACATCATATTTTCCAATTTCTCATCCCTCTCAACATGGCTAACTCTCTGTCAAGCCTAATCATTTTACACTGATGGATCTCTACAATGGCTAAAGCACCACTTTGTGTCTGAGGGATTTTCTTTTTTTTTTTGTCAAAGGTTTGTTTATTCAACATGACTGATATACAACACAATACATTTAGAGATCGCAGAGGGAAAACAGATAGTACCTCGCTCATTCAAATGTCTCTAGTTGAGGTCCAGTTTCTCTGTATGTGAGGTCCCCATACCTCCCTCCCCTATTTCGTGTCATGGTCATTTTGGTACAATAAACATCAATAAAAACATAGATAAGCAAAAGAGGGGAAAAAAACAGCCCCCCCCCATTGCTATGAACAAACTCCCCCCCTGCCCCTCCCTCCCCTTCACTGGTGGTGGTTGAACCCTTATCTACTCGCCAGAGGGCAGTCGGAGTCACATCGAATAATGGGACTGAGCTTCAGTTCTATTTCGCTGCCCCTAAAAGGCTAAGTGTGTATCCAGATATGTTTAATCAGGGGGTATGACCCTACTTAAAGCTGGAAGAGATGTAAGTCTCGTACGGAAGGCGGGCAAACTGCCAAGGGGAGACCGCTTGAGAGAAAGGAAACCAGCAAGCCCCATTTGTATTCGAAATTTTTATGATCGTCTCTGAAGATGTCCGCTAGTCTCTCCATCGTAAGGATTCTCCAGAGGCGTGAGAGCCAGAGTGACAGAGCTGGAGCCTCCCTCTTTTTCCAGGCTGCCGCTATCGTTGTTTTGGCAGCCCCCAGACAGGCCCACATTATAGCTTTGTCTGCTTTCGTCTGATGCTCTAGGTCCAGGTTCCTGATGCCTAGAAGCACTTCCGCAATAGAGGTCGGTATGGGGTAGCCCAACATGTCTTTGATATGAGTGAGAATCTCCTCCCAGAAAGGCCGAATAGTAGGGCAATCCCACCATATGTGGCAGAAATCCCCCAGCAGACCACAGCCGCGCCAGCAAAGATCTTAAGAGTTAGGGAAAATCTTCTTGAGTTTAGTGGGATATAGGTACCAATCAAAGAGAGTCTTGTAATGGGCCTCCCTTAGGGTCACCGAGTGATTGTTCTTGGTAATATCTGACCACAAATGCTTCCATTCTTCCTCTGAGATGTCCCTCCCAATTATTTGTTCCCAGAAGGATTTGTAGCGCGCTGGTGGGGCGTGTAGTCCAGAGAGCAGTAACGTGTACAGAAAGGAAATTGCCCCCTTCATAGTGCCCGCTTTCTGTACCCACCGTTCTATCAAGGTGTGCCCTCTTGTGGCCGCCTCCCTCACCCGTGGCTGGGAAATCCAATGTTTAAGTTGGAGGTAGTGGAAGTGCTCCGTGTGCGGGATCCGAAATTCTCTTTGGCAGCTATCAAAGGTAAGCACCTCAAAGTTGTGGAACATGTCTGAAACCATCTGGCAGCCCCCCTCCTGCCACGTATCGAATGGGCCCTCTCGTAGAGCTGGTGGGAAGTCGGGGTTGAAGTGAATGGGAGTGTATGGTGATGGAAAGGAAGTCAGCCTCCCCTCCCTTGTGACCTCATCCCAAACCTTGAGCGTAGTGTGTGTTGGGGTGCTAATGTACGCATTGGCGGGCCTCTCTTTTTTCGATCTCCACGGTATATCCCAAATCAATCTCCCCATTATCGCCCTGTCCATGTGCAACCAATGTTTATCAGATTCTCTCACGGACCACTCCGCCAGCACCCTCAACTGGGCCTCCTTGTAGTACACTGAGAAATCTGGTAACGCCAGCCCTCCCTCCTTCTTTGGACGACGTAACACATGGAACGGGAGTCGAGCTCTTCCCCCCTGCCATATGAATTTAGTGATAAGCGAGCGAAGTTTGGGCATTAGCTCGCGGTCTAGGTCTACCGGGAGTGCCTGAAACAAATAAAGCAATTTTGGAAGTAGCGTCATTTTAACAGCGTTGATCCGGCCCAACCAGGAAAAGAATAGCGGCTTCCAGCGTTTGAGGTCTTGCTGCATTTGGATCAACATGGGGGATAGTTGGTCTTATAAAGATTCTCTACCCTCGGGGTGAGTTGAATACCTAAATACTGAATGGAGCTTTTGGCCCATTGAAAGGCGGACTGATCCCGCAATTGTTGTACATATCTCTCGGGAATGGTAAGATTTAGTATGAAGGATTTCGAGGTATTGACTTTAAAGCCCGCTACCGACTCAAACTTATCTAGTTCTCTCTGAAGCGCTTGTAGTGAGGTGCTTGGGTCAGTCAGCGTCATCAAAATGTCATCTGCAAAGAGCGAGGCCTTGTGTTCCGTACCCCCAAATGGTATACCCCTGATGTCAGGATTAGCTCTAAACTGGACAGCAAGGGGTTCAATGCTGAGGGCAAATAGAAGTGGGGATAAAGGGCATCCCTGCCTCGTACCTCTGCTCAAAGCGAATGGAGGCGACTGCGACCCGTTGACCTGTACTCTTGATTGTGGGTGCGTGTAGTTGGCCCGGACCATGTTGATGAACCTATGTCCAATTCCAAATTTTTGCATGGTTAGAAAAAGGAAAGACCAATCCACCCTGTCAAAGGCCTTCTCGGCATCCAATCCCACCAAAAGAGCTGGAATTTTGAATTTAGAGACTTTTTCGATCAGATGTATGGTCCTATGAATGTTGTCGTGTGTCTGTCTCCCATTTATGAAACCTGATTGATCAGGGTGGATTAGTGAGGGCATTAAGGTGTCTAGTCTCGCGGCTAATATGGCAGAGAAGAATTTAGCATCAAGGTTTAGCAGTGCAATGGGCTGGTAAGAGGCACAGTTATGTGGATTTTTCCCTGGTTTGGGAATAACTGTGATCGCTGCTTCAGCCATAGACTTTGTGACTGCAGACTCTTCTGCTATTGCATTAAATAAAAGGGTGAGGTGTGGTGTAAGCTCCGCCGCAAACATTTTGTAAAATTGAGCCGTCAGTCCGTCTGGCCCCGGGGATTTGTGTATTTTGAGTTTTGAGATTGCTTTCCCCACTTCCTCTTCAGTGATAGGCTCATTTAATCGATCTATCTCTGCTGGTGATATCCGCGGGAGTTCCAAGGAGTCTAAGTATTGCTGCTGCAATACCACATCTGGTTGCGTCCCTGAATAGAGGTCTCTGTAGAAACCTCCAAAAATGCGTGCCTTGTCGTCGTCTTTATGGGCCAGCGTGCCGTCGTTATCTAGTATGCCCCCTATGTATTCACGTTCTCTTTTCTCCCTTAACTGTCTCACCAGATGAGTTCCCACCTTCCCTCCCTGTGCATAGGACACTTGCCAGAGCCTTAGCAGTGTGTATTCTGCCCTATTTGCGTAGATTGCTTTGACTTTCCCCTTCGGGGCAGTGAGTTGTCTCTGTAAAACCCGTGTAGGTGTTTTCTTGTGATCCCTCTCTACTTTCTGAAGTTCCTCCTCTAGTGCTAACCGTTCCTCAGCCCTCCTTTTGTTTAATATGGAATTCAGTTCAATGCATTTGCCTCTGAGGATGGCCTTGAATGCGTCCCAGTTATTCTGGGGTGAGGTAGCCTGGGGTTGGTTTAATTCAAAGAATTCTGAGATCGAACTCCTCAACTCGTCCCTTAGGAGTCTGTCCCTGGTCACCGAGATTGGGAAGTACCATCTACGCTTGGTTGCTCCATTGTGTCCCCAAGACAGACTAATGGCTATCAGGCTGTGATCTGAGATCGTGATTGGGAGTATCTTTGCTGCGTCTAGAGAGCCTAGGAGTGACTGGCTTATAAAGATGTGGTCTAGTCTAGAATATGTCAAGTGTACATGTGAAAAGAAGGTGAAAGCTTTGGTTGTCGGGTAAAGCGTTCGCCATGCGTCCCGGAGACCTAAAGCCTGTATTTTCTGCTTGATTCCCTTAGAGAAGATGCTTGCAGCCTCCCTCTGAGTGTGTGTGCTATCCATCTCAGCCTGCCATATCAAATTAAAATCGCCCATAAGTATCGTCGGCCCCTCTGCAAACTCGCCAATCTGGACTAGGAGGGAGGTCAAAAACCCTGTTGGTCCTGTATTGGGGACGTATGTAGATATAAACATACACATTCTGCCTCTCAGGTTCCCCTTTACCATTATTATTCTGCCATCCCAATCAGTCTTAATAGCTTCAGTTTGGAATTTTGCAGAGCTGCAAAACATCAGAGCTACACCCTTCTGCTTCGAGTTAGTGGAAGATCTATAAATTAAGGGGTAGCTTTTGTGGCGGAGTCGTAGCTCTTCGGTTTTTTTGAGATGAGTTTCTTGCAGCGCAACCACTTCGAATTGGTGGTCAGTAAGGTATTTCCAGATTTTTTGCCTTTTAAGAGGCGAATTCAGACCCTTCACATTCCATGAGGCTATTGAGACCATATTGCAGACTCCGGTATGTTGTCCCTCCCATGTCTTTCCCGGTTGACCTGCGATATCCCCTCGGCCCCCCCTAGGTGGTCCCCGTATTTACTCCTGCCCATAGATACACATGATCCTGCAGAATCCCACTGTAGAGATTGTCCTTCCATCCCTCGAGCCCACCACCAGGCACTCCCCCCCCCAATTTAACAGAAAAAGAAAGAAATCCCCAACGACCCTATGCTGGATAGCCAACGGGCTACCAGCCACCTCAATTTTGAAGAAACAAGGTATGTTAGTGGGAGACTCGGGCCGCGCCCAGAGCCTCGCCCGGAGTATGCTTTCCAAATAAAGTTCCAGTTAGAAAGAAATCATTGATATTTCGATCCAGCGCAATCAGTTATGGCTGACGAAGGTGCGGAGGTTTCTTTCCTCAGCATTCGGCCTGTGTCCATCTTGCAACTCCTCATATCTCTATCCCCCAGTGTGGACTGCGGTCCGTCTTCCGAACGTCATTTTGGCTGTTCTAAGCCATCATTTCCTGTTGGGCTTGCCTTTGGTGATGGTGCGCCATTGCTGTCTCGGCTGCACTGCTGCGTCCGAGCCTTTCGTAGGTCCTTGGCTGCTTTTTTCCTCAGGCCCAAAATGCGAAGGCCCTCCTCTAGTCCCGAGACATGTTGCGGTTTGTTGTTCAGTTCGAAGGCAAGGCCAAATGGGAATGTCCATCTATAACGTATATTGTCCTCCCGGAGTTTTGTTGTGATCGTCCTAAGTTGGTGCCTGCGTTGCAACGTGGAGGGCGCCAGGTCCTGGAACAGCAGACATTTGTACCCCTGAAAGGCAGTTTATTCCTTTTTCCTTACAGCTTGTAGAATTGCTTCTTTTGTTTTAAACAAGTGTAGCTTAACGAGGACATCTCTTGTGCGTCGGCGGTCGCCCTACTGCAGGTTGCCAACGCGATGAACCCTGTCGATCTTAATCTTCAGCTGGCGTGGGCTTAGAGTCTCTGCAAAGAGCCCTTCCACAAAGGCCTCCAAATCCGGTCCATCTGCGCCTTTCTCTAGGTCCCTTATGCGGATATTCTCCCTCCGTGATCTGTTTTCTAGGTCTCCCGCCTTTAGGAGTGCCTGTTGAAGCTGAGTCTGAAGCTCTTGCTGCTTTTCCTGTAGCCTGCTGATGCGTGCATCCAGCTCCTGTGAGTGCTCTTCTATCTCCAGGACAATGGAGCCCACAGCATCCACATCATGTTGGATGGTCGACATGCGTTCGGAGAGGTCTGTCTTCAATTGTTCTATGGAAGACCACAGATCCTGCTTAATTTCCGCGCATAGGTCAGATTTAAAGTCTCTAAGAGAAGCCATCAGGTCCTCCCTAGTGAGCGCCATTGTACTAGGGTGTCCCTCTTTGCCTTGCACCTGCCTTTTCTCTGCAGCAGCGAAGTATGTGGAGACCTTGTTTGTCGCCTTTTTCGGTGGCATATGTGCAGCTCAGCGAGCACACTTTGCTGGGGCAATGTGCTCCCCCTCCGGTATGCGGTTGCTTTGCGTAGCTGAGGCACGTGATGGTGTCTATCTGATGTGTAGAGGCCAAGTCAGCAGCACATTGCCTTAATTGTGAACCAGGGCGGCCATCTTAAGGTCAGGCTTGGAGTGAGGGTCTGTGTGTCATATCCCTGCAGGCCGTGCTCTTGCTGGTGAGTGTGGGGGTCAGGGTAAGTCCTCTAGCCCCTTAATCGGTCACTTCTCCTATATCTCAATGACCCATGGCCCCATGTCTTTCAGGCTCTCTCCTTGCGGGCGCCATTGTGGAGTCAGACTGCTAGTCTCACCCCCATCGAAGATCTAGGCCTCTTCAGCCTCATAGGAATCTGCTGGGGGGTCATCCTCCCCGGCTGCCCCCGTGCCTTACTCCGCTGCTCTCGCTGGTCCCCCTTACCTCCGCTTCCTCGAGGTGCTGGATAGGTTCGTCCCTCACCAGTCACGAGTGCGCCGGGCGTCTCCGCCCTTATGCGAGCACCGCGTCGTAAGGAGGTAGTACTCGCCGAGCTCGTTCCTCCCGGTGTGTCATGCTTGCCGAGAGTTCACCGGTGGCTCCGTTCACCGCGAACGTCAGGTGGGGCTTATGCACAGTTCGCGCCTCCCGCGGGTGCCGATGCCGCCGTCATCTTGTCGCCTCGTGCGTCTCACGGCCTCAAGTTCTACTGCCCGTATTGCGGGAATCTCGGCGATGTCATCGCAGTTACAGCCGCTCCGCTTGCTCCAGCGACTTTCCTGGGGCGATCTGGTAGATTTGGAACGACTATTGTCAGGTTAATGCAACTCCGAGCGTTGCGAGGCTCCGGAGCTGAAGTGGATTACGTCCACCCAGCCATCTTGCTTGGCCATGCCCCCCAGGGATTTTTCTTTACATATTTTGGGAACTGCTTCAACACTACTAGAAGTTCAAATGCTTTACATGTCAATGTGCCTGAGCCTTACACCCATAATTTACAATTGTTGCTGGTGAAAATTGTAATAATCTTTACACTCCTCATAATATATATATTAGTTTCTATGGCTCTTCAATCTTCATATTTGACAATGAGGCTCTTACCTCTTTTAGTCTTCAAAATGCAAGAGTAGTAGGATGCTATCGTGAACAATGTGCGGCCCTGAGAAAATGGATTTGTGCATCTTTCCCGATGCATAGTCATAATCGCCAGTACTACTAGAAAGCACGCCGAATACACCTCCTACTCATTCTGTTTTCAACTTTTCGAAGGCCAGTGCCTTTTTGTGTGCATGAAGGCCCATGTTTGTACACTGTGTATTCTGCTTGCACTAAGAATGTCAGTATGCCCAGAATCTGCTGGTCTTTTAAAACATTTTTCTAAGAACTTGATTGTGCTACGGCCAGACTGAAAACCAAAATCAACCCTGGCGAAAATATTCCAACCAGCTCTACTCTGAAGTAGGCCATTACAGGAAATGAGAGAGAAGGCCATAGTTGAGTCATCGCAACCATACCTGCTCTTAAAGCAGTTGTGCAGCCTGAAGGCCACCAGGAGAATACCAGAGTGGTGGAACAGCCAGTCTGGCCCTGGAGCATGCCATCAGTTTAATCCCATCAGTTTGAGTTCTCAAAAGAGCCGTTCACTCACTGTGCCGGTACCAGTCGCAGTAATGTAACCTGACAGGATGCCCCTCAGCCCTAGTCTCAAATCACTTAACCATACCACAATAAAATATGCAGTTTCATTTAGAGGCTGTCAATTAAAACATAATGGTTAGTCTCTTAAATCTCTGTTTCTTGTAATGTGACTCAGTAAATGAATGTGTGTGCTGCTGGATATAACATTCCCAGACGCAAGCTCAGCAGGAGCTCACATTTGCTTATATATTTGGCAGCTGTTTTATCAGCAGCATCTGGATATGGTAGACATTGTTTCTACACTTGGTTTGCATATGTGACTGCATAGCACGCTTGCTAGCTCTGTGCGGGGTATCCAGCATCACAGACTAGGATTAAAAGAAACTTGCATGCATACAAACATTCCAGCTGATGTAGTGTGGATTTCAGAGCGGCCAGTGATAAGTCTTGGGCCATTGCCTCATGCGTGGTTTGAGGAGCAGCGTCTTATCGTGGATATCAAGGTCAACAAAGCAGCCTATCAGAAATGGTGAAAAAAGGCAATCCCCCTCCCCATCTTTAGCTAACAATCTCAACTGGAGGCACTGGACCCGAATCAACGTGTCCCACATTTGTTGCCTGGAAACCACTTGAGATTTTATTGTTTCAACTTACAAGTGGTGTGGTGTTCTCGAGGTAGGATCTGTGTTAACTCCAGAAAAGACATAGCATTAGGAACCTTTGGGAAAGCCCTGAGGTGTGTGAACTCCCTGCGTGCAGTGCCAGAGATGAGACCAAGCTGTTTAGAGACAGCTTTGTTCATCAAGATGAATGTTCTGAGTTTCATTCAGTTGGCCGGAAAGACTAGATGTGGGACCACAAATGTTCAATCTGGTTACTGTTGTGGGGTTAAATAGTGTGCAAAGTGTGACAGTCCAACATTATCTGATTTGTGCACAGAGCTCAAAAGAGGAGTTCTATAGGCAAGGCAAAATTGGGGATATATGTGCCAATGGGACATAGATACAGGCAGCTTGAAAGACAAGTCAGACTGATATATAGATAGATAGATAGAAAGATAGATAGATAGATAGATAGACAGACAGATAGAAAGATAGAAAGATAGATAGATAGATAGAGAGATAAACAGATCAATAGATAGATGTTATAACCTTGTTGGTGCAGCAAGAAAGTTGTTTAGCACCACCTGAAGGTTCATACAAAACCCACAGCTGCAGAAATTAACAGAATTAATTTCTTTGAACTCACTTTGCCCTCGATATGACCCTAATATGGTCTATAGCAGAACATTAAGGGAGTCGAAACACTTACGTGTTCCCATATGGAAGATGCAAGACTTGGACACAAGCTCCCTCTTCTTACATCATGACAACCTTAGGCCCTCAATTACCTTGTTGGTTTTTCCCATACTGATCATATGACTAAAGGAACCCTCTCAAAAACATCAAAGAGGATATTTGTTCTAAAAGCATTTTTTTCATTTTGTAGAGAAATGATTCAATATTCATTAAATCAGACTAAAAGGTAGAATGTCAAAGGGTTGCAGAACCCTTGGCTCTCCATAGTGGCTTGAGTTCTGATATCTGGCCAGTCCAGGAGAAATGTGACTTAATGGTGCTGCTTTATAACAGGATCAATGACGCAGAAGTGCATTGTCACTTTAGGACTGTCAATTATATGCAAGTTTGGTATCTACTTGCCATGCTATCCTCTTATTATTTTAAAATTGTTATCGAAGTAATATTTGGATCTTGGATAATGTTCCTTCATTTCTGCACAATATAGGATGCCAGTGCCTCAATACTACCTCATTAAAGGTAAAGGACAGCTCTACGTGCAGCCTAAAAAACACAAATCTGCCAGTGCCTTGGCTACAGGGTCAAAAGTATCAAAGATTATAGCATGTGTCAAGAAGCCTATAGAATAAACTGCAGTGAGGCAAGAGCTGTTGACCTTTAACCTGTCTGTATCACTCTGTATCTTTTTACACATTGATGTAGCATGCAATGTGGACAGTTTCATTATCAGGTAAAGAGTTTTTTTTCCCTATATTGTAAACTGGAATTTATTTTTTGAAGATGTGAGATAATTTCAGTATACAGGGTTTGCTTGCAGAGGTTTGCATAGTTTTTAAGGATCTGTTGGCATTTGACAGTAATCTGCCATTCATGATTTATATGATTCTTCCAAAGTGGAGGCTAGGCTCTCGTCCTGACTTGCTGTACATTCATGAGGCAACATAGTATATTAGCAATTTTTCGAACCATACCTTTGGGCACATTCTCCTCATTTTCCAATTCATACCTACGTTTGCTGGAGCTGCAGCAACAATGGCACTGCGATTTTTATCAAGAGCAGCACGTTGTTAAGGACCTTTTCTAATTTGTTTTTTGATTAACTTTGCTGACGATGTCATTATTCACAAACAAAGAATGTTCTTAACAGGGAGAGAACGCCCATTTGCAAAATAAACATTCCAATTTCGAGATTGCAATTTCGTTCAGGTGTCCATTTCCTAAGAACTATGGAATTAATTGCTCAAAAAATGTATAAAATGCACCATTAGCTGATGAGCACACCATGTTACACAGGTAGTGCATTTAGAGTACTTGCGCTTTTTCATTCTTTTTGTGCAAGTCGGCCAGTATTCTAGCCGAGGGATTCATCATGTTTTTAAAAAAAAAAAACATTCTCCATGATACAGCAAGACACAAGTAAATTCAAGGGGAAAAATGTGGGCGAGGAAGAATGCTGGTATAGTGAAGGAGAAGGCACTTACAATTCAGAGAAAAGAGGGAAGAAAGACAAATTGAAAGAGTTTAGAAAAATATGAAATGAGGGCGACATTAACAAAGACAAGCAACTATGTGCAGGAAAACAGAGACAAAAGCCCACCACTCACCTTATGCCATTACAGGTGTCTCACCTGAGGCTCCTATTTCCATATGTTTATGACTAACTTACAGATAGGTAGCATTTCTGGCATTAACATGTCTCATGTAGCATATCTGTGCCATCAAAAGTACCATCTTTGGTTATTTTTTTCGTAAACATTTTTTCTTTCAGCTATGGCTGTAATCTTACAACGGTGACACATCTGTCTATACTGAACGATTGGTTTAATATACAGTTTTTAGTGATGAATCCACAAAGTGGGAGGTTATTAATGTACATCTTAATGTAATCATAGTTAATGCAATGGTGTAGGGAAGTGTAGATAGAGCCACATTATACCTGTCAGAAATAAGGGAAGTGTTGGAAGGTGGGTTCTGATCACAGTAATCCCTCCAGAGTGTTTTGATTTTGGACTTTTGGTATTTGGATCAATGATGTGTCACTAACTGAGCTTCACTCATCGTAAGCCTCTGCTAAGGTGGATTTGAGTGATAACCGCCAGTGCCTGCCTTCTAAAATTAATCCTGCTTCTCTGTTGATGAGGTAAGAGGCTGTCCAGGCAAACACATGTGCAGACAGGCATGCACATGGTAAGCAGACTGATTGAGGAGTGCTGCTGTCTAGTTCAGGCTGAATACATTGGTTATGGCCTGTAGAGAACATATCATTTAATTTGGCATCCAAAAAGAAAGGTCCCATTTTTTTTAAACTAAAGCATACATATATAGTGCTTCACTGTATTTACACTTATGGTGAAAACTGAAAAAATTAAAATTAGGGATTAGCTCAAGATAGATAAATGATTGATGTATATATTTTCCTATGTTTAAAAAGGACCAGAGTGCAAACAAAAAATCAGCTGACAATATTCTTGCTTCTTTGTGCTTTTTGGAATATTTACCAGAGCCAGGACTAATAAGATTTAAGTTTTTAATTACCTACTGGGCTAATATAATTACTCTGCTGGCTAGTTGCTGGTACTTAGCCACTCCTGTATGTAAGTAGTGGGCACCCTTGATTGGGATTAGCCTGCTCCTGGTAGAGGAAGGAATCAGGTGAAAGATCTGCATAAAGTGAATGACTGGGGAAACAGGCAGGACTCTAGCATGAGGTACACCAGGAGTTCTATTTAAAGCCATGGAGTGAAGCAACCTGTTTTGCAAAGTCAGTTAGGCATGGACTGAAGCAAAAGAATAGCTCCTGCAAAACACAGCTTGATGCTGCTATTTTGAATCAACCCAAACGTCTGTGCATGAGGATGGACCAGCCTGTGGACTATTCCTTGGAAGTGTCAGTCGGGGTGTGAGGTAATATGGCATCTCTGGATTGGGCAGAGTAGACTACCTTGTAGAACTCTCCACCTCATTTTAAACTCCCGCACAAGCGACAGACTTTGAGAGAAGAGGAAACTATAGAGGAGGAATAGTGGACCCATGGTGTGGAAGAGTCCCTGACTGCAGAGGACTCCAGAATTATACTTTCAGGGTCTCTGTGGACTCCATCTCCAGGGCATGTGGCACTGACCTCTCCACTTCCTCTGGAGAACAGTAGAGGGTGGACTTGAGGGGGATCATGGAAGAGAGTTCGTTATGACTTCTGTGGACCAGTTCTGGCTTGCTGTAGATGCCTTAGGAAGAGGTGCAAGTCTGTGAACTTGTTATAAACTACTAGTTTAGGAAGAGGTGCCTCATACTGCTGCAAGACACACAGTTGCCCTACAAGCGGCCAGAATGTTGTGGCACTAGAGATTTCAGCAGCTGGTATAGTCTGCTTTGAAGGCTGTAAAGATTTGCTGCTGAAAAACCCTGGAACAGGCTGCCACCAGCCTCGCTACAATGGAGGAGAGCACTGAAAATGTTTTAGAGAGAAACTATCGGAAATTCTAAAGGCCAGGAGGACTTTTAAACCTCCTGGTAGCTGAAGCACAGCAAAATGCATGAAATCAACTAATCCAGTGTTATAATGCACAATGGAGCCTGAGATATCAGCATTTGTTTCTCCTGCTCATGGGAAGGCTGCTCCATAGGTCCATAAGTCATAACTGCATCGTGTGGTTAATTAATTCTTCCCCTGTGGAGATTCAGTGCCTCTGAGGACCATCCCACAACAGGCGTACCATTCTGCATAGAAGAAATTACCTCAAGGGATGGCTAATTCTCCTGGCAGGATCCATCAGACTGAGAATGTCACAATTCAATTGTCCCAGTACCCATGGGGAGGTCCTAGGGAGACTAAGCCTCATGAGAGCCGTGTGCTGCAGCACCTGCCTGCCCACTCTTTTGCTCCATGTGCCTAGGGAGAGAAGGACTGAGCCCTGAGTGTAGGCGACAGACAGGGGAAGGGTGCAGGTGCAGAAGGTGGAACCGCCAGCTGTGCTGACAGCATGACAACACAGAGAGAGAGAGAGAGAGTGTGTGTGTGTGTAGACAAAAGAAAGAAGAACTTACTACCCTTCCAGCAGAGAGGAGGTGACAGGCGGAAGTGAGCCAGCCTGATCGCTTGGGCTCCTGTGTGGTCTAGATAACAAACCTGTAGGCACCTCAAACTTGATGCAGGGGCTTCCAGTTACATTCCTGAGTTCCGAGCACCCCTCCTGAGTAAGCCTTGGACTGCTCTACATCGCTATCCTGATAGTCATGTGCTATAAAGGGGTATTTGGCTCTCAGTTTGGGGTACACAGTAGGTTGCCTCTGGAAGCTAGACGTGAAAGACACCACTTATTATAGTTGGGGCTTGGTACCTTCTGTCTGAGCGATGACCTTCTGACCAGAATTTCTAACTGCAAAATGCAGCCACTTTGGTCTTTGAACCAAAAATAGAAATAGTTCTGAGAGATTTTATCAAATAAAACTAGGCGCTGACACCCCAGATACAATGACATATATGACCAATCATTTGGACAATGGTGCCAAATTATGACAGTGTGGTTCTGGAGTGTACGGATGTGTGCAGTCCCCGTAGACAAGCCTATTTTCTTCTTTATTAAGGGACTAATTTGACAAACAACTCAAATGCCAATCATTTCCATCTAAACAATGTGTTTTATTACACAAGCTGGTGGTTATTGTTCACCTGCTGCAAAATAGTCCCCATTCAATTTATAGCACAGTAGAAAAATCTGAAATCCCAGATTTTAAACCTGAACTATTCAGTCTCCTACTTAGACTCACGCCCAACTTCCTTCTGGTTATAACCCATCCCAGCTTCTTTCTGTACCTCCACCTCTGGATAATCTACCTGCTTAATTAATATTTGTTAATTCCAGGATGAAGGTAATAATGCTAATTAAAATATAAAAAATACACATAATATTTCAAATTGGCATAAATTAATAACTGTAACTTTTTTGCAGGGGCCTGCTGGACTGAAAGGAGAAAAAGGAGAGCGAGTAAGCAAACGTTCATATTTGAATATGAAAATTAACTTTTTCAGTACTGTGTAAAGCATAAAAACATACGGCAATTACCAATGCAATTTCTTTACATTTTTCTTAAAGGGAGACATGTCATCCCAAAACATGATGAGAGCAGTTGCTAGACAAGTCTGCGAGCAGATGATTAATGGTAAAACAAAGTTCATGTTTCTATAATCATCAATTTCTTAATCTTACAATGTACTTCCTGTTGTGGTGACTTTTTCTTACATTGGTGAGATCTTGCACGTTACAGCTGCATCTTGTGCAGAGTTTCATGCACGCCATAGGCCGCTGGCCAGTATTTTGTAAAAAAAATGTTGGCCCTCTCTTTCTAGGAAAAAAGTTATTGATTAAAATGAAAACAAAATAAAATCAACCAATGAGTTGGAGTAGTAATTGGGTATGCTGGCCGTTTAGACCACTCTTGTTTCACAGTGTCATCTGAACATTTAATGTCATGCATGGTATCTTTTTGAGACCTGCACTGGTGCTGCTTATGTCTGTCTAATAAAAATAAAGCAATGGCACTTCACTGCACTGCAGGTTTTGTTCACCTTCTCTCTCTCCATTTAAGATTGTCTCCAAACTTAGGTTGGTCAAATTAGTGTTTTCAGATCATAGCCTGTGGTAGCGTTTGCTTTTGAAGAATGAACATTTTAGTAAACAGCCTTTCACCAGCTGCCTTCCAAGAGGTCTAATTTGGATCTGTAATAATTGGTTACATCACTCCTATTTACAAGGGAAATGCGATTCTTTGTAACCTCTTCCTTGTCTGTAAATTTTCCTACTACCATACAGACATTATTTCAGAATCACCTACAATGAAGGAAACAAAACGTGACTGTTCTGGGGACAACACAACACAAGCCCTTTAGGCTAATGGACTTTGTTCTTGCCTGGGGATGGAGAGAGTAATATGATCATTCTTCAGATGTGTCTGTATTATTTCCTCAGATGTGTCATAGTCTCATTTAGGCTTCAAGAATGCCCAAGCAAAATGATCTGGTTACGATATATTGCTTGCAATCAGTGGTAGCATGGTTAAATAATATTAGATAGAATCTCTGGAATGTATTTTATGTATACACTACACCATCTTGCTCAATATAAGAGAACACTCTTAATGATATGTTCATCAGTGATGATATTATTTTTGTACCAATACTAAAATAACATTAATCCAAGAAAAGCAGACACCCAGCTCGTAATATGGTTATTTGCATTGGAGAAATCCTATTTTATAAATGTGTTTAAACAATGCAGAAGTAGCAAACTCATGATGACTGCAAGGACCATGCCTCAGCTGAGCTTCTCCCTTCTCGTGTGAGATGGCATGCTTGTGTCTATTGTTATGTTTTTTATTTGGAAACTCTTGTAACAGTCTTACAACTGCCAACACACTTGAAGAAGGAGAAGCAAGGAGAGAGTGCAGCTGGATGTTCTCTTTGTGGTTCAGAGAATCTTGCTGCACTAGTTGGAATGTCTAGTATCAATAGAGCAAACTACTGCACAAACCTACGGACATACCACCTTGAACTCACCTTGTGTTATCTAATCTTAGAAGTTAAGCAGGGTCGGTCTGTTTAGTACTTGGATGAGATCCTAGTGGCTATGTCAATTCATAATAGTGCAAGTTATTTGTTTCATAAATACAAGATTGGGCCCCATTTAGACAAAGGAAAATTTAGAGCGTAATGCATTTTCCATTGATACTGGAATTTCTGAAAAATTACTAGTTTATTAATACAATGCAGACAATTAAAAGGACAGGATCAAATATTGACTGATTAAGAGGGTAATACAACAGTTCTTGCAGAACAGTGACAAATATATTCCTCTTCTGTTCAGGTTCTCTTGCTCCCTACAGTCAGAATATAGTTTCACATATGTGGATATTCTCAGTGCATATTTGCATTCTCTTAAGTACAAAGAAACTCTAATTCTAGGATACAATGTGTGCCCCAATACACTGGACAGATGCAAAATAGACATATTGGTGCCATGCTGTGCCTGTTTTTCTGGGCCCGTCGCCTTCAGTGGCCAATAAATTAACATGTTGGTGCCATATTATAACATAGCAGATATTTTAAGGTTTCATTGATATCGTGCAGTGAAAATTTGTAAAATGTATGATACCACAGTCATTAATTGAAGGTTCACTTCTTCGCTTTTTAAACATAATCTATCACAGAATGTTTATCAATAGACATTGCAAAGCAACCGCTTCTTTGTTGCTGCCTATGGGTGTTTGTCATGTTTAATTATAGGCATGGGTTATTGTTGATAATGTTTTTGAAAATTATTGTTGTACTATTGCTGACACAATGTTAGTCCGAGTTTTAACAATTCATTTTATTCTTACAGGTCAAATGACTAGGTTTAACCACATGATAAACCAAATTCCAAATGACTACTATTCGTCAAACCGAAATCAACCAGGACCAGCTGGCCCCCCGGGTCCTCCTGGTGGCCCTGGATCAAGAGGAGAGCCTGGACCAGCCGGCAGACCCGGCTTTCCTGGAACACCAGGTCTTCAAGGACCACAGGGTGAACGAGGTGGGTCTCACTCAGTAACCACTTGTGTCAAAAAGTAGAAACATTCAAACTTTCTGTTTCTGCTAAGGGCTTCTTTACTTTATATTTCTTGGGCTGAATCCTTGGTGGTTTGCTAACCCTAGCAGGTGAAGAAAGTCAAAGCCGGGAGGTGCCTGGGGAGAAATGTGCTGTGATCGGTTGTTAAACGTTGAAATTCATTAAACCCCCATAGATTGATAATGGTGAGGTAACATTAGTGTGAGTAATGTGCACAAAGTACCCAAAAGTGTGACACTCTCTGCCTGGAAGTCACTCTGCTGGTGAGGCTTTTAAATATTTGAGGCATTTACCCATAGGACATTTTTCTCTACCAGGTAGTTGTATAACAGGATGGGGGACTCAATGCAGAGGAAGCTGAAATTATTGATTAATCCATATCAACCAAGAGCAGGTGATTTTGTTTTCTACAGTTGCTCTGAAGGATTTATCCAAAGGCACTGTGCAAAAAACATCCTTTTTTTAATACACTAAGGGGCATATTCACAAGCCCCTATCGCCACAGGAATGTCACTTTTTTCGACGTTCCTGTGGCGATAGGGGCTTCACCTTATTCACAAGGCTGCGTTAAGCCACTTAACGTGGCTTAACGCTGCCTTGTGAACAGTCGGGGCTCCTGGAGGGAGTGCTGCAGGGCGGTGGGGCGGGGTGGGGGAGGGCCAGGGTGTGGGGTAGTAAACTTCGGCATACGGCCGAACGGAGTTAAGTACATAAATAATTAAATAAAATGAATTACATTGCACGCGCCGCATCGCCATTTGGCGTTGTGCAGCACACATGAAAACAGCAAAGGCCAATGATTGTGTATGTACAGGAAGGTCCCCCTTCCTGCACATAAACAATCATTTTTTGAAAATGCCGTTTTGCAACTTCTGTGTGTACTGCATTAAGCAGCACACATAGAAGTCACAAAACGGCATTTCAAGATTCTTTATGTGCAGGAAGGGGGACCTTCCTGTACATACACAATCTTCCCTTGCACGCAGACACCCTTGCACCATGGTGCAAGGGTGCCTGCGTTCATGGTGCTAGGGTGCCTGCGTTGGCGCTAAGCTGCTACACTTAGCGCCAGCACGGGGGATACGCAAGGCTGCACCATAACCTTGTGAATATGGTGCAGCCTTGCGTTTCTGAGGTGGCGAAGTGAGGCGTTAAGCCATGACGGCTAACGCCTCACTTCGCCACTACCTTGTGAATATGCCCCTAAGTAAGTTGTTTTTGCCTACCTTTAAACAACACATTGGATATCATTGATAAAATATATAACTTCCCATTGAATATATAATTTAAGTTGTTCTCGCAGGTATCTCTCTGTCATTATGTTAACGATTCAGGAAGTTTGGAAGATATAAAAGGAGAACCCTATAAAGTTCACGGACTCAAACTCAATTTTGAAGTGTGTTATGGTTTTAGTCTTTGAAAGCAATTAGGGTCCTAATAATGTGGTTACATTTTCAACTCTTTATGCTTCATTGCAGGACACAACGGCTGATAAACTTGATGTTCATTACATTACGACCTCCTGAAAAGTTTAGCAACTTCTGTCAGTTTGATTATAGGTTTTCTGGGCCAAGGCATCTTTTACATCTAATTAACAAAGCATCTGCGCTTGTACCTGCAATATGTCATTGCTTAACTATAGTTGATAAACTGGGCTCATTATACATAATGCTGACTTCACTGGTGGAGGATGTAAATGCAATAAGCACTAAATCTAACCTTTAGTTACTTGCATAACGACATTTTATTGTGTTTTCTATTGGTTGTGTTTCTTATGCCAACATATGCTCAAAATGTACGGCGTGAGACTGGTTAATGACTCTTTCTGTAGACTTTTTAACCACTGCAATATTTCATGTTCATTTAGCAGTTTTACTGAATTTGTAGGGAAAGTAAATAGAGTTGGCAAAACTGACTTTATGGTCACCAGAGCATGTAAACCATGATTGGTGTTACTGTGACAGCTAAATGTCAATTATTACTCAAGGAGCATAGTACCAAATTTAATTCGAGCCTGCACAGATATGGAGCTTGTTGAATACATTTTCTCGAACTCTTATCTCTACTTGAAAGCAGTCATTTAAAGGTGCCAGTTTTCGGAAATAATTCTTAGTACATTCAGAAAACTATAACTTACTTCACAGTCATCCATTCTTATCTCCGCTGCCATCTGTCTCTGAAAACTATGTTATCATACCATATTAATTCAGTGTTATCATGAACTTTTCCGGAACATCATATATTCATTTTTGTCTGTTCATGGTTTCTTAGGGATACCTGGAGAGAAAGGGGAAAGAGGAAATCCAGGAATTGGATCAACAGGCCAACGAGGTGTGACTGGCCCACCAGGTACGTCTTGAGTCTCAAGCTTAATGAGATAAACAAAACTGAACGGCTTCCCCATTTGCAGCACAGCATTGCAGTGTGAATTTAATTCAGCAGTATTTTTATGGGATATTGCAAATTTCAAAAGAAATGCAAGGGATGCGATAGGGTAATTAAGGGAAAGCAACGTTTTATTGGCCTGGGAGATTGGTAGAAAACCAATTTGAATGAATAAAACAGTGCTAATCCATTGGTGGCTGATGGCATAATTTGGGAGATAAACAGATATAACTAATTGCACCATTATTATAAAGGTGTACCTGAGTTGTAGGCGTGTACTTCATTAGGTGGAAACTGACTGACCATTTTCATGGATACAGAGGGGCCTTGGAAAGTTGTGGCTTAGTTTTCTAGAAATTTTGAATTTTCTTTCGAAGTTAGAGGGGAAACCTTTTTAGGCAAGGTGATTCATTAAATGCTGAGAGGACTTTGGCTTACCTTTAAAAAGGAACAAATAAAGACACCTGGGTATGGTGACAGAAAACAGAAGGCAGGGCAATGAATCTTAAAGAAAGGCATGGCATCACTATATGGTAAAAAAACAGGGTAAAGTGGACTATTGAAAAAACAGAGATTTAGTTACTTAGTGCCAACGTTGAGTGATCTGTATGTGAAAAAAAGCATTTCAGAAGATGTACCAAATATCCATGGCATGAAAAATAGTAAGCACATAGAGTGATCTTAAGGTAGGGGTGCAGAGCATGAAAAGCAATAATAGTGCTAAAGTAAGTTTTAAAAAAAGCAATAGCTTGAAAATATAAGGAGAGGCAAATAGGGGCCAGTAGAAAAATGTAAAGTGTGTAAATGATGATTGGTTCCTATGTATTTCGCCTACTATTCAGTTCTGCCTCATTATTGCATATTCTCTATATTGCATCTTCTTTAACCACTTTCTTCTGGGTTGCGGCACTTAAGCAAATCATCTGCTTACGTTGGAGCTTTGACAAAGTCCAAATGTCAACTGATGAAAAACGTGTTGACTAATTTGTGAATAACAGTGCATATAAACTACATCTTTACCGATGGAAGATGAATCAAACAGAAGTGACTATTCAACATACATAATTGTGTTTATTTTTTTAAGAAAACATATAATGGTTTCTTCAAGGATATACAATGGATATTCCCTTGCATTTTTGGTAGATCACATGCCCTTCATGAAACCTGTTTTTGCACTGCATCAACATATTTCCATCTCGTATGCTGATGTAGTTTACCATCCATCGCAATATGGTTGATAAGTGACAATGTTGCTATTCTCTTTACGCAGTGTGTTATATTAGGTTCATAGATATATGCATAACACTGTATTGTGTATATGTTTCAAAAATGTAATTTGAATCTAACAATATTGCTACTGTTCAGATCAAAAGTAGTAAAATGCTTTCATGTACTCTGGATCTCAAAGAATTCTGATGCTCTTGGAAATAAATACATCTATTGTCAAGCTATGGAGTTAGCACTATGCTCTGGATTATGTTTCACTGGTTTGGCACCATCCTTGATAAAACATTATACTTCAGAGGGTAGTGTGATTCCACTTTGGGGATGGAGTCTGTTGTGCTTATTTTTCCACAAGAGTTGTGCTCCATTTGCTATATCAATAGAAGTTTGAGTCAGAAAGGCTCCATAATGATAATACAGAGGTCTGTCTTGTTTTATCATCATCGAAGGGATTTACAGTCATTGTGTGGATACATTTCAAGTTCCTTTGTGCGGCCCAAGGGAAACATTGTCTTGCGATTTTGAAATATGTATTTTCTGTTGCCAAAACTATAACTGTGCAGTAGCTGAGGTTGGTCGCCCGTATCTCCTGAAGCATCCTGTGGCTTAGAACTATGCAAAAAGTCGGTATGTTGCTGCTACTGTTAGAGCAATCATGTTCTTTATTCCGTCACATCATTCTTTTCGTGATCTTCTAGTCATGCCCTGGCAGCAGTTGTTAGCCGCCTTGTGGTCTCCATCTCCCCTTTTGCTTGTTAAAACATGAAAGTTTCATTACAGGGTCCACAAGAAGCATGCAACAAATGCTAACCCCAGTTGCTTACAACTTTAGATTCCAGATAACCACATTGCCGTCTGCTCCAAAGGAAACATTAGCTCACCCCTCCTGGGGTTGCGGGGTTGCAGACTCCAGGCATGTCTCCATTAATTCTGTAAAACTCTGCACTTTTCGAAGGTTGAGGGTTCCCGGGAGGCATGTGTGTGTAGTAGGAAGTGGAAACTAGCAAAAGAATTTATTGGTGCCTGTAGCTTGGTTCAATTCCTGACAGATCTGATTCAATAAAAAAAAATCCTAGGCTGTCTGCATTTTGGGAAGCAACCCGTGAGTCACAGTTAAAGAGACTTAATCATAGCTTTGGTTCAAGCTAGTGGTTTCTTTCACAACATGTGTAGAAATCTAATGCAAAAGCATTCTTAAAATTATAATTGGGGGCTGTCTAGACAGTAGCAATGCCAGATGCATTATCCAAATAATTCTTAAATTAACAACAAAACATAAAAGAACAAAAAACTGCGCAGTTGCTTTCAAAACATTCTTCTTCTTGAAATTAGGTCCACCAGGCGACTCTAGAACTGGACCACCCGGTTCCACCGGTTCACAGGGATCTCCTGGGGCACCCGGCCGACCTGGAAACTCTGGAGTTAGAGGTCCTCCTGGCCCATCCGGGTACTGTGATTCATCCATGTGTGCAAGTATTGCGTACAACGGCCAGGGCTTCCCAGGTATGTGCCTATTACTTTCAATGTTCCTATTAAAAGCTATTTCCTCATGCAAATGTCACAGGTAGTGGAGGTTTCAGTTCTTGCAAGATTTCCTTCCTTAAATACCATCTATCACACAGAGGATATAAACGCTGAGCATTCCTCTTTACATCAGAATCCAACCAGCATGTTGACACATCTAGGTATGTGTACAAATAGTAAATTGTTGCTTCTCTGACGGTACTGCAGAGATTAGCATACGGATGAGCCCTGCAGTTACGCCACCGTTGAAACATAGAGCAATACACTACTCATTCCACATTTCGCTGATATTTCTGCATTGATTAGGAATTACACATTTAGTTTACAAAATGCTCATTTGAACTCAATTCATATTTGAATGGGTTCTTAGTTTCGTTCACATTGCACTTACAATATCATCCCAAAAGATGCTAACAATGGATACTCTGAAATACAAGTTTATATTGAATAAATGG
The DNA here is from genome assembly GCA_963921515.1 of Calotriton arnoldi. Classification (NCBI taxonomy): domain Eukaryota; kingdom Metazoa; phylum Chordata; class Amphibia; order Caudata; family Salamandridae; genus Calotriton; species Calotriton arnoldi. Next base: position 571,175 of record CAWUFW010010850.1, read on the forward strand.
GACATTATTTAAATACGCGTGGTGAAATAAGAGTTAACTGCTTCTAGTTTAATTAAGTTTCTTAATTTTATTGTTTATGAAGCACAACAATAAAATAAGTATATGAGCTTGAAGTCGAAAACACATCAACAGTGTTGCTTAAATATCCCAAACGCCAAACCACAACTCTCAATCGGAAGGCTTTCATCTGAGATAAAAACTGGCAGTGAGAGATATTTGTAATTTTTTTACTACCTCACTCAGACATGGATAACGCAGGGGTTAATAAACTCATGACAATTTTTCATCCACTGGTCGGATGTTTCCACTCTAGCACAGTTTTGTAGCCCCTGGTCCTATGTACATCAAAAACATAGGTTGTGTGCTTGCTCCAGAGCTTAATTTTGTGGTACTGTTTTCACCTATCTTAGAACAGTGCATATTTCAACCGTCGGTTTCCTAAGGGCGGTTATTCCACACTTTGTATGCAAATGCACTCCCATTCCATCTAATTAATTCTGTGTGCTGACAGCCAACACATACTTGTGTATGATTTAAGCTCTTGTACTGGGGCCACCATTTATATGACCACAGACCACGCACTGTCATCATTATGTTTCTTGTATGAGTAAGCCACTTAAGGGAACGTCAATTTATTCAACACAGGAAGATATCAAAAGGGGTTTAAAAAGCACTGTGGAAGGCCAGACCAGACACAAAATATAGGTTTTGTAGAATAAAGGGGCAGAAATCCTGTATCTTAGGTTGGGTAAGATTGGGTTCCATAACTCTGATACAGTAATTGAGCATCTGTGCTCATCCACAGTGGAAGAGCTTTACTTTAGGTCAACTATATGCACACCGTCTGAGAGCATCAGCCTGTAGCCACGCTCCCTTCAAGAACCGATAGAATCTGCGGATACAATGACATTATCACATGCATAGCCACTTCCGTTAACACTCTCCGGTGACTAGCTGAAGATTATGGTTGCCAGCCTTACCTTTATTTCCATTTTGGGCGCAATTGTTACGATCAGTGGCATTGTTCTTTTAAACCATGGCCCCAGGTGAGCCTGAAAGTCGATCCACTTAAAAATGTGCAGCAAGGATAAAAAAGTGAGGAGCATCATCCACCAATAAGGAACGCCCCAGCTCCTCTAGTCCTCTGAGTCCAACAAAATAGAGACTATGTCTCTATTGTTCCCTTCTGCCCCTATTATGGATAACACTTCATTCATTATGAGCTAAATAAGTTTGTGCTTTCTACCTATACCAATAGCAAAACAGTTCTCCTCCCTCAATAGCTGTGTTGAGGAAAAACTTGATTTGTTTGTTTCATTTACCACGTTATAGATCCTCACTTGAGTTGTACCACCTGTGTGCCTCATAAGAGGATACATTTCCTTTTTGGTGAAATCTTAATGTAAACACGAGCTCTCACGTGACCCTTGTGTTGTGGCAAAAGTCAAACGCAGCTTTGGTTCTGATTGCCTACCTGGCTCATTATTGGCAAAGCCCTTTGTGTTTGTGTTGTCTGTTTGGTGTCAGTTCTCACATCGATGTAGGTAAATGTATGGTAAGAGATGACGATCATATATTGATTCACAACGTATGACCTAACATCTTGTTTGACCTGTTTCAGGTACCGGCTAACACATTTTCTAAGTCGCCAGTGCTGCTTGCAGTTTGAATACAATGAACAATCCTGTTTCTGAGATGTTTGCGCACGTTCTAACTATGGAATGAATCTATTTGGAAATCTCACCACGGATGCGGTTTATGAACCATGTGGGCATCAGGGCGATTCTTTATACTAACAAAACTCGTGATTGTGGGAAGAGGACTGTGATGCCAACTTACAAAGCCTGTTGCATTTTTAGTAAAACAACCAATCAAGACCCAAAAACAAAATACAAGCACCTGAAACCTTTTTGGTGAAGGAGGCTTTTAAAACTACTAACCAGCGGTGGTAACAGCATTAGACCAGATTGTTTAACACGGTACTTTAGAAATAATGTATGTATATAATATACTAATTGTGCCTTGTAAATGATTTGTCCGGGAGCATATTCACTAAAATGTGTTAACATCCTATTACAATAAGCTTCTGCATTAAAACCTACTGCTTGCTTTTTGCTAAAAAAAAAAATAATAATAACCTCCCATACTTTAAAACATGTCCGCCGCAGTGAGAATGCCATATTGTGCAGGCCTTTTGGGAAAGTCTGCTTCAAGCCTGAGACCACACACAATATATTAAACAACACAGAAGTGTTTCTGTGACAGGCCTGCAACTCAGTATGTTCCGAGCAAACTGGTACAGAGAATTAACTGTGTATTATCGTTGTCCTTAAATTAATCTTTTTTTTACATTCCAAACATTTTCTGCCACGACAATTCTAATGTATATACATTGTGCTTACTAAAATGCTCCCTTACATTTTCAGGCAGAGTTTATGACAATTTGTATCGACGGTTGTTCTGATGTATTATATTTTAGTTCCCCCTTCAGTATTTGCTGTTTCTTTCTGCGAAACATATTGATTAATGCATGTGTATATTTTTATGCAAAACAAGACAAGTAGTGGTTATGTGAAAAGAAACCAATTCGCAAAATCTTTTTGGAATCAAAGACTTTTTAATATGACCATATTTTTAACTTTGATGTTCAATCGGACAACTATTTTCAACCAGGGTCCTATCAACCTGAAAGCGGACCCTATGAGCCCGAGAGCGTACCCTATCAGCCTGAAAGTGACCCCTACCGAGTCCAAGTCCAGCCGGAAATGCCCGAAGAGGAATTTGAGGACTATGGAGCAGACTCTCCCTCACAAGACAATGCTGGGCAGAAGCGCAGGAAAAGGTCTTTACTGAGGAGAGCAGGAGCTAAGCCATAATGCCTTGTTTGTTGTTTGACAACTTGAATTGCATATGCGCATACGTGTATGTGCTTATATGTATGAACATATAGGATAGATGGATATCATTTGCTATGGTTTTATTGCAAAACAGCAAAATGGAATCACACCTATCTCTTGGTATGTAAATGCGCCTGAGATATGTGCAAACTTCCCGACTGTAACTAGACCGCATCAAAAGGTTTTACCTTCACAGTGCTTGTAAAATACTTCTCTGCCAGGACTTTTTCATCATTAACATGTGCATTCAGTTAGTTATCTGACTTTCATTTCGTTCTTTAAAGAACTCAGAAACATAAGCTGCTGGCGATATGTTTATTGGCTTTCATGATGGTGCTTGTTCTAGGAATCTGGGCCTACTGTGTGTAGGTGCACAGAATGCAGTTCCGCCACATTGAAGACCCTTGTCTCCAAGTCATTACCAGTATGCGACTACCCTCCACAGAGGGAATACACCACTCTTTGACATCTCTTTTGGGGGATGGACCTCAAACACGTTCTATCTCTTACAGCAGACACAGTCCTACAAGAACACATAAATCTGCCCTCTGTAGACACATTAACATTTATGCCAAATTGCAGCCGATCCTGCAGAGATGGAATTGCATGTTTGTGTTGTACATTTAGTACGGACATTTTGCAGAATATATTGTTTCTTAGTTCTCAAAAAGCAGTTGGAAAGAACGTGCAAGATTATGATTATAGAATTGCTACTTTTATATTTTTAACTGCAAATGGTGAATTTCACTGCCTTATATTTTATTTATTTCTGAAAAAGAGAGGCGTTTTTTCAATAAAACTACTGAAAATATTTCCTGTCGTTCTTTGATGATGTAACTTGTTATGCCTGCAGTTTTGTTAATGAATAGCGTTTGGAATCTTGCAGCCTTGGAATAGCAATGGTGCTAAATAGAAACATTAAATCTCAAGACGAGACGTATTACCCAGCGTGCTAATTTCCCATTTAACTAAGCCTATGCTTCATGAATTGAAAGAACGTAAACATGCAACAGGTTATGGAAGGTGCTCCAGAAGCTATCAAGAGAACACATTTTCTATAAGTTCACACTATCTTCCTCACCATGTGAGAACAAAGTCAATTTTAAGTATAATGTACTTCTAACAGCAGGAGCAATCTGCCAGCTGATTTCCCAAGGTTCTACTGCTGCTTCACCACAATGTTCCAATGAAATTCTGTATTGATGGCCAAAGTGTGGCACACCTGAACACCATCTTAATGGAATCAAAGCTGTAAAACTGAAGGCATTTCCTACAGAGGATACTGCAGTAAATTGACAAAATGAAGGTTTTCAATTTGTCATAGAAATTATGGTTAGTGCTCTAGAAAGCTAAAATGAGGACACGTTTTCTTTAAATTCTAAAATATCTTCATGATCAATGTCCAAAAAAGTCCTCCTACATGTTGAATGAAATGCACTCCTAACACAAGCAGCAGCCTGTCAGTTGATTCTCGAATGTTCTACTGCAGCTTCCCCACAGAGTCCTAAAGGACAGCTAGCTCGCTAAAATATTGTATTCAAGACAAAAGTGAGGAACTCCTGAATGCAATTTTGTTGAAATAGGAACTGTTGAATGTCCTGAGGAGCAGGCTGAAGTAAATGAGAATTTAGATGTTAATGCAGGTATGAAACCAGTGGGTTAAAAATCTGAGGGAAAGTATGGGTTTTTAGTAATTCGAGACATAATGGGGCATATTATCAAGCCCTATCGCCACCACACCGTCACTTTTTGTGACGTTGTGGTGGCGATAGGGTCAGCTCCCTATTATCCAGGCAGCGTTAAGCCACTTAACGTGGCTTAAAGCCACGTTAAGTGGCTTAACGCTGCCTTGATAATAGTGCCCCTTTCACGCTAAATTTAGAGTGAAAGGGGCGTGCAGTGGGTGTTGCAGTGGGCGTTCCACCGCAACACCCATTGAATTCGACGCTGCCACCTATTATCAAGGGTGGCGATAATAGGTGGCAGCGCCGAACTTAAGACCAGGAAAATCCTGGTCTTAAGATGGCGAAAAGAGGAGAAATGCTTTATTTCTCTTCTTTTTTGCTTTTTCCATGTATGCTGCCTTGTGCAGCAAACATGGAAAAAGCAAATTGCCATGGTTTGTTTATGTACAGGAAGGTGTCCCTTCCTGTACATAAACAAACCTTTTTTAAAAATGCCATTTTGTAACTTACATGTGTGCTGCATGAAGCAGCACACACGTAAGTTACAAACTGGCATTTTAGGTTTGTTTATGTGCAGGAAGGGACACCTTCCTGTACATAAACAAACCTCCCTGCTCGCAGACACCCTTGCACTCTGGTGCAAGGGTGCCTGCATTGGCGCTAAGTTGTAAAACTTAGCGCCATCGCAGGGGGAAACGCGAGGCTGCACCATATCCTTGATAGTATGTTGCAGCCTCGCATTTCCGAAGTGGCGGAGAGAGGTGTTAAGCCAAGAAGGCTAACGCCTCTCTCCGCCACTTCCTTGCTAATATGCCCCAATGTATTTTCAAAGGGGGACGTTTCCATTAGTACACCTTCCCCTTCCCATCCCACAATTATTACTGACTATAGCCATCTTCTCAGCTACTTAACAGCACCCTCATTTTAAAATAGTAAATATTTTGGTAGACAACAATTGTGTGGAGGTTGGGCACCAACAGAAGTACGCCCACGGAGGATTGTGTGCAGGCCCAGTGGCCAACCCCCGCTACACACGGCCAGAATCCGCGTCCAGTGGCGAGTGGCCTCCTATTGAGGATTGGGTGCAGAGCCTGGTCTCAAGGACTGTGTGCAGCGCAGGTTGGGTGCCAGCAGAGGGTTTGGCAGAGGGACTGACCATGAGGTCAGGGTCTGCAGCCAACTCCTGCTACACCCGGCCATGGACTTGCAAAGTGGGGTTTGGTGCTCATGGAGAGTTGGGCCCTGGGCAAATGTAGAATATGATAAAAAAAAATCAGAAATTCACTGAATAAAAACACAAAAGTCGAAGTGTTCTTATAGTTATGTGTTGAAATAAGATGACTACGAATGCTAAAGAATCCCTAAACCACTCAAATGAGCCAGCCAACACTTAGTCTCTTAACTATAACTTACGCCCCAATCGTGCAGTGCTTATGACCTCAATATTACATCACTCATGACGTTAAATGACCACATTGATGGCATAGGTCATTAAAGTTAAATAACAATGGGCCCAATTCACAGAACTAACTTAAGACAAAATCCTAAAATTACTACCATTTTGGTATTCACAGAAGGCACTTACTCATTTTGGTATTCACAGAAGGCACTTACTCATTGATGAGTAAGTGCCTTCTGTGAATACCAAAATGAGTAACTTACTCATTTTGAGTAACTTACTCATTTTGATAACTTACTCATTTTGGTATTTACAGAAGGCACTTACTCATCAATGAGTAAGTGCCTTCTGTGAATACCAAAATGAGTAAGTGCCTTCTGTGAATACCAAAATGGTAGTAAGTTTAGGATTGTGTCTTAAGCTAGTTCTGTGAATCGGGCCCCTTGTTGCTCAAATTACTAATGACTACTGATGTTTCCAAGGTAAGGTAAGGTGAGGTCAAATGACACTTTTCCTGGTGAGTAATGCATTGCAGTCATCCTAGTGTGTAAGTGAGCTGTTTGGATCATCATGGTCAGCCTCAGAGCCCTCATAATCCAGATCTGGTCAAGGTACACAACTTCGAAGGACAATGATGTTTAACTTATAGCGCATACCCACTGTTGCCTTACATACCATTCTTAATGGATCTTGCATTGCTCCAACATTTATTATAAATGAATCAGACTGAAGCCTTCAATACACAATACCTGTTCTACATTTTTCCAATACATTGTTCCAAACAGGACACGGGTATTGTTGTGATGTTGATAGTTAACCAAGTAGGGTCAGTAGCCTGTTTTCTCTGGTTGTTCATAGTCCTCCATAACAAGAAAGCTGTAAACATCCATTATGAGTTTACCAGGCTCATTTTGCATTCTTTATGAGAACCAAATCTACATTCATTCCCACTTCCCTTACCTTTACTCCAGGTATCCTGTACACTTCTTCTCCTCTTTTGCTTCATTTTTTTAAAACTGTTTTTATTAAGGTTTCTAAAAGAAAACAAATACAGCAGTACCTGCCCTTAAAAGGGGGAGCTTATATTATCACAGTACATTCTATTGATAAGCAGTGACTAGTTCACAAGGCCTTAAATATAAAGCGATAGATGCTAATATCTCCCTGTGAAAGGCAATGAGTGTTTTGACATGAAACAGCTGTGCATCGATAGAGCTATCCACTTAACTGAGGCTTAACCCCTGAACTGGTGAAGAGGAGTGATGATTTGGATTTAGAGATAGGCAAACCTGTGACAGCAAGTAATACCAGTGTATCGCTGGAGTTGGGCTCCTGCCATGGCGCTGATGATGCCACAAGGTAGTTGTGTCCTGGGCCCATTTGCCAAATCAGCTGAGTGAGAAATCGTATAGCGGGTTAGGGAGTTGCCCGGTATAGGCGTGAATGAGTGCCAACTGGAGTCGATGAGGGCTCAGTCATGTTCATGGGGGTAAGTCGTCACTCCATGTATGCTGTAGGAATTGGGTAAGGAGAGCGTCCGATGCCATAGAAATTGGATGCTTGCAAAGGTATTGCACTTACTCCTAATGGAGGGCTTCCCCTTTGGCCTTCCCCCACTTTCGCATTGCCCCATGCTACTCTGTCACTGGTGACACTGATGCCTCCGTCCTCTGTAGGGTAAGGGTTCTCTTCGCCAGTAAAAGAGCCATACTGGCAAAGTGTGTCCTCACCCTGTGGCACTTCCTATGTTTAAATATGCCTCAGGCGCATGACTTCCAAGAGTAAATGCCAGTGAATTCCATGACTTCCTGCAGACCGTTGTGAACTGAATGCCAATATGAGAAACGGGCCGGGAATGACCATAACAGCGGGGCAGAGCAAGTGTGCTGTGGGAAAGTGGGATCAGATAGGCTCGGTGTTGGATCGAGAGCTGTATGCTTTTAAATAAGGCATTTCTGGACACCTGCTGGGGAAACTCCAAGGCTTGTTCCCATTTAGTGTTGTGTAATACCCTCCCTATGTCATCCTCCATCTTGTTTCACAGATCAGTCAGTGGGAAACTGGTATTTTCTCGCAACGCTTTATAAATCCATATGATTAAGTGTCGCCCAGCCCCCATGTGAAGCAGAGTCTGTAACACAGCGTGGGTCTTGGGTTCCTCGTCACACGTGGACCAGAGGACCTGGCATGTGTTGTGTATTTGTCTATAGGTAAGAAACTGTCCGGGGGGCATGGCATGGTCAGAAATAATTTGATTGAAGGTGACCATCAGAAAAGAGTTGGCCGATCATGATTAGTGACCGCTCCTGCCAGTTTCTCAGGTCTGTGATGGAGTAGGAGCCAGGGAATCGTGAGAGGCCTAGCATGGGGAGCGCTGGGTCATACAGAGGGGTTCGGCAGGTAAGAAGGTGCACCCTAGCCAGGCATCTGCGAGCCACCAATTTCTGCAGGGACCAAGCGGACAGTGGTGTAATTTTAGGGAGTATAAAGCTTCCTATCGTGGCCGGTGCATGGGGACCGGGGCAATGGCATGTCTAACCCAGGGTGTGCCCCGCCAGCCAGCATGACACTTATTGCAGCTGTGGTGCTAAGTAGTAGGCTTGAAAAGACAGGGCTCCGAGTCTACCCCTGCCAATCCGTAGTTTCAGCTTTTTCAGCGCTATCCAGTAACGTTTGTTTCCCCAGATGAGTTCTCCCAACAGAGTGTTCAGTTCTTGGAAGAAACACCGGGGGAGGTGGGTGATGGGGAAGTTTACAAAGCAATAGAGGAGCTGAGGTAGGATCACCATTTTCTACAGTGCTATTTTCCCAAAAATAAAGGGTAAGGGGAGATTCTTCTAGAACTGCACTTGTGATTGCAGTGCAGACAGGGTTTTTTACAGGTTACCGTCATAGCGGTCCGCTGGTGAGTGGTAGAGATGTAGTCCGAGGTATCAAACCATGGTCTAATGCCAGCTTAGCGGGGTTCCCTCGGGTCACCTCCAGTGAGGCTATGCCAGAACACCGTGGATTTACGTATGATATAGCCCAATTGACTCGGAGACCCGCCGATCATGCGAATGCATAAAGAGTGACGTGTTTGGAAGTGAGAGCGGAACGGACATTCCGAAGGTTCAGGAGTAAGTCATCCACATATATCGACACTACATGCGTCCTATCGTATAGGGGGATCCCTCTGTTCTGTCCCTCCATGTGAAGTCAAATGGCAGGGGGTTCCATTGCTATCGTAACTAGCAAGGGGGACAGGGGACAAACTTGCCTGGTTCACCTGCCCACCAAAAAGGGTGGTTAGATCAATCAATCAATCAATCACAGAATTTGTAGAGCGCACTACTTACCCGCGAGGGTCTCAAGGCGCTGGGGAGAGAAAAGGGGGGGTGCTGCTACTGGTCGAACAGCCAGGTCTTGAGTAGCCTCCTGAAGGTCAGCAGGTCTTGGGTCTGTCGTAGGCTTAGTGGAAGGGTGTTCCAGGTCTTGGCGGCGAGGTGTGAGAAGGATCTGCTGCCGGTGGTTGTTCTTCGAATGCGAGGGACGATGGCGAGGGAGAGGTCGGCGGAGCGGAGCTGGCGGTTGGGGACGTAGAAGAAGAGTCTTCTGTTGAGGTAGGCTGGGCCAGTCTTGTGGAGTGCCTTGTGTGCGTGGATGAGGAGTTTGAAGGAGATTCTCCTGTCGACGGGGAGCCAGTGCAGTTTCCTCAGGTGGGGGGTGATGTGGCTGTGGCGTGGTACGTCTAGGATCAGGCGTGCGGAGGCGTTTTGTATGCGTTGCAGTCGCTTGATGAGCTTGGCCGGGGCTCCCGTGTAGAGGGCGTTCCCATAGTCAAGTCTGCTATTGACGAGGGCCTGGGTGACTGTTCTTCTTGTATCTGTCGGGATCCACCTGTAGATGAGCCGATCCAAGCGAACCAAGGAGGTGGGTTTTGTGTACAATCGTTTTGTGTATGTCAGAAGGTGTTAGCCTACCCCTCCTCAGTCCAACACCTGGATAAGGCAGTTCCATGTAAGTGAATCAAATGCCTTTTCAAGGTCTAATATTAGACAGGCTGTGTGCGGAAATCGCCTTGGGACTTGGTCTTGCACATGAAATAGATGCTTGATGTTTTGGGATGTACTGCGACCCGAGAAGAATCCGGTTTGGTCCGGGTAAATAAGCTTGGGCAGGATCTGAGCAGATCTGTTTACCAGCATCTTCCCCAGAATCTTATAGTCTGTGCCAAGAATAGCAATTGACCTGTACGAGGATAGGCTGGTAGGATCCCTGTCAGGTTTTGGGAGGGATGCCAAGGGGACCTCTCAGAGAGATGGGATGTAATTCCTTGGACTTTAAAGCTTCATTAAACACCAAGCGAGGGGCAAGGCTTGTTACAAAAGTGCTATAGTACTCTATCGGCAGCCCGTCTCGGTCTGGGGTTTTATCCTTTGCCGAGTCCCTAATTCTCTGTTTGACATCTGCGGCTGAAATGATCACATTTAGGTCTTCCCTATCAGTGTCAGAGATTCGAGGGAGGGTGAGTCCTGACAAGAAGGCACTTACCTCGTCCACAGCAGGAGGGGGGACACCTTATAAATAGAGGAGGAGTACCTGAGAAATTCTTGTACAATGTCTTATTTCACGTAGAGAGTATCGCCATTGGACGAGATTATTTCTAGGATGGGGCCTGAGCGGGTTTCCTGTCAGACCAGCCAGGGAAGGAGGCAACCGATTTTTCACCTTCTCTATGTGTCTTGGCCACATAGGCGCTGAAGTTGAAGCAGTGCAGGCACTCCAGAAGTGTCATGTGGTGTGTTTTGGACTGAGCCAGTATGATGCCCTTAGAGGCGTCGCATTCTGTGGCCCTCTCCAATGATGGCAGGAACGTTCCGTCTCCTCAGTCTCCCTGTCCAGCAACCTGTGGACCCCTACTACCTCCTGGAGACACTCCTCTGGTGACCCCTTTAGAGGTCCCCCACTCGACTTCTCTACTGGATGCGGAATTATGTTTCTCGGTAAAGTAGTGTTGGATGTATAACTCTTGAGACTCAAGAAAAACTGGGTCTTCCAAGCAGTCCAGTGGGAGACACCTTGTAGGTGTCTGGGGAGTTTGGGCGTTCTATTGCAAATCACCACATGAGCATCATGGTCTGAAATAATGCGTACTAGGCAGTCAGGATTCTGGATGGTATCTAGCATGGAGAGAGAGCAGAGAAGGCAATCTAGGCGCACATACAGGTCACGCGGTGCATAGTAGAAGGAAAAGATTTAGGAGTTTGAGTGCTTGGCCTTCCAGACATCTGCAAGTGCCCACTGAGGGACCCACCCTGCGAAGCGCTCCGATTGTGTGTGTGGGGGAGAGCAAGGGAGAGGTGGGTGGGAGCGGTCAATCTGTGTGTCAAACTGCAGTTCTTGTCCTGAATGCCAATATGAGAAAAAGGCCAGAAACGACCATAGCATATTCTGTAAATCAGCAACAGCCTAGCGGCAGCGGGGGCAGAGCAAGTGTGCTGTGGGAAAGTGGGGTCAGATAGGCTCAGTGGAGGATAGAGAGCTGTATGCTTCTAAGTCGGGCATTTCTAGATACCTGCTGGGGGAACTCCAAGGCTAGTTCCCATTCAGTGTTGCGTAATACCCTCCCTATGTCATCCTCCAACTTGCTTCACAGATCAGTCAGTGGAAAACTGGTATGTTCTCGCAACACTTTATAAATTCACGTGGTCAAGTGTTGCCCAGTCCCCATGTGTGTGTGGGGGAGAGGAAGGGAGCAGTGGGTGGGAGTGGTCAAGCCGCATATCGAGCTGCAGTTCTAGTCCCTGCCTACTTCTCACTGTACATGAGTTCTGTGTGCTAGCACACCCATGAGTCCAGCCCACAAGTCTTCTTGGTCGGTGTTTGGGGCATAAGCGCACCCTAAAAAATGTGGAGCTGGCTCTTGGCTAACACATACCACCTTTCTCTATCAAAAATGGTATACAGCACCTGGAAGGGGATCCCTGGGCAGATGCAGACCATTGCTCCACCGGCATATGCCGAATAGGTGGTGGCGTATATTGACCCCCTCCCCCGCTTTTGTATAAGCTACAAATCCACAGCCCCGGTGTGCGTTTCCTGGAGGAATATTATGCGCGCTTGTTGTCGCTTAATGTAGGAGTTTACAGAAATAGTACTTCCTCGCTGTGTGCATGCCATGGACTTTCAGGGTGAGAAATCTAGTGTTACTGGGTCGAGCCATAATATGTGAAGTTGTGTGCGGTTGGCCCCAGTGTGAATGGCCTTCGGTGGTCCCCCCGAATGCTACAGTTCTGCCACCTTTTCTTTTAAAGGTGAGTAATGCATGCCTACCTGGCCGAATCGTTAGGGGAGGAAACGCAGAAACATGACAACTAGCAGAAACAACAACTTATAGAGTCTACCACAAATGGCGATATGGCCAAACTGATTATAGTGGCCAACCAGAATGTAATTTGGGGTGGTGGCTAAGCAATTGGGAACAAAGTCCAAGCATGTGAGCGCCCTCACTGTCGACATCTGAGTTGTGCTGGGCCAAGCTGTAAGGAAGTGAGGAGTGGCAGCGCCCCCACTCCCTTGCACTGTGGGCCTGTGGTCTCACAGTCTTTGGATGTTGGGCAGTCCGGTGATGCTGAATGGTGGTTGAGGTATAGGGCCAAGCGCATTCACCTCCCAGGCCCGACCTCACCATGTCTCGGACCCCTGATTAGAGCCATCCATCATGACATAGTCTTTGTCTGAAGAGCCGTTGTCTGGGCACCCCTCACTCTCCAAGACCCCAGCTCCATTTCCCAGGGACACTGCCGCCTGGAGAGCCCGGCGACAGTCCTCAATAATTTGTTACAGGAGACTTCGTCAGTGGGGGTGTTGGTTAAGGGGCCCATCGAGGTTGATTTCTTCATTTCCACCCCCTCCAGGTGGGGCGTGGGAGGCCCTCACAGCTCTAGCAGGTTTTTCATTATGATGCTTGTCAGCCCAATCCCAGGTGTCTCTAGGATCGGTGAAGAAGAGGGTGTTGTCTATAAGGATTTTGAGGCAGGCCGGGAACAGCAGAAAGGATTGAACGCCTAGCTGTCAGAGCTGCTTCTTGACCTTCAGCAAGGAAACACGTTGATTTTGCACTGCCTGGGTGTAAATTGAGAATACCATGATGGTCTTGTCTTTAAGCTTCAATGGTCCGGTCGCTCTAGCAGCTCTTAGGATGGAGTCTCAGTCTTTGAAATGAAGAAGCTTGGCCAACATCGAGCATGTTGGCAACCCCTTGGAGAGGTCGTGTGCCTGTACCCTGTGGGCCCTTTCCAGTGAGAAGAATTGGGTGAGGTCTAATGCAGAGACAAAGGATCTGAACCAGTTCTCTAGAAATGTCAGAGTCGTGACCTTCAACTCCTTCCTGTACACCTAGGATTCGGACGTTGCTCCTGTGGGAACCTCCCTCAGCATCCCCCACCCTCTCCTCGAGCATTCGTACCCAGCCTTGGAGGTCTTGGGTAGCGCATTGGTTTTCTGTATACTGCATATGGAGGCTTGTGTGCATCACAGCATGGAAGTGTGATGCCAGCATGTGATGCTTTGAGTCAAAGAACTGTCATGGCCACTCCATTACAGATTGGGAGATCAGGACGTCAGGACGATCCTGGTATGCACGCTATCTCCTCTTCCATGAAACCATACCCCGGGCCTTAGGCTGCTCCCATAGGGCATTTCCTTACACTCACCCTGTATTTTTTGGCTGCACAGATAATAGAATCTAAGCCAACAAATATACTTTTATGACATAACATGAAGATGTAAATTACCTGCTATGGGCCCGATTCACCAAACTAACTTAAGACAAAATCCTAAACTTACTACCATTTTGGTATTCACAGAAGGCACTTACTCATTTTGGTATTCACAGAAGGCACTTACTTACTCATTTTGAGTAACTTACTCATTTTGTGTAACTTACTCATTTTGTATTCACAGAAGGCACTTACTCATTGATGAGTAAGTGCCTTCTGTGAATACCAAAATGAGTAAGTTACACAAAATGAGTAAGTTACACAAAATGAGTAAGTTACTCAAAATGAGTAAGTAAGTGCCTTCTGTGAATACCAAAATGGTAGTAAGTTTAGGATTTTGTCTTAAGTTAGTTCTGTGAATCGGGCCCTATCTTTTTGTCATTTTATTCAGTTTACCCTAATTTAAAGTACAGTGTCTAATCTCCTAAGGGTTGTTTATGGGGGACAGTTGTAGAGTTTGATGAGCGGCCTCACTAACGTGTTGAAAATGTGCGTTTCGCAATTCACGTGGTACCGTTTTATCCATTTCTGAAGCCCCTTCGCTCCATTTTACCAATCTGGAAAGGCATTCAGCCCTGGACCTAGGAATAATAAATAGAAGTTTAGAACTCTGGCACATAAAGATATTTATTTGTTTCTTCTTCCCCAGTCAGTTATCTATCAAGCTTCAAATCCACTAGCCAAATAATACAAAAAGATACACTCAAGAACAAGTGTTTTCATTTTAAAAAGCTACGCACACTAGCTTTGACATTGCTTGTGAGAGGCAGTCACACGTTCTGTGTACTTAATTGACGACTTTCCTTTTTCTTTAACAGTTTCACGTGATACTGGTCTACTCTGCTGACCTTATGAATAAGTTGTGCAAAAGAGCTGTAAAATTGCACATTGTCTTTGAGTTAGTTTAAATAGAGTCCATTCCACCCACAATATCTTTAAAGTTATCATGCCAGGTTTCTGTTACCCCCAATTAGATGGATTTGATAGTGGAATCTGGATAATTGGTCAAAAGTATGCTCTGGGTCCAATAGGTGTAAACAAGGCTCACTTTTGTGAAAGTGCAGAATTTCACTTGAGTGCCACATCGGAGGAAAGATGGGTGGTGGCTGATGCTCTGTCAGCGCTGTTGAGAACCTTAAATAGGCTGCAAGAAAAGGGTGACGAATGAGTGGTGGCAGTGAAACGTGGGTGCTGGGTGGAAGCTCTGGGAAGAGTCATCAAAACTGGCACCGGTGCAGGTTGGATGGCCTCATGGTTATGATAATTGTCTGGTGGTAAGTGGCAGGCTGTGGACACAATGTGTCAAGATCTACTGGTGTAGATGTTCTTAAGGTGGTTTGCTTAAGCTTATAAAATGTATTCAAAGTCCGTCAGGTTTTTAAGTTGATCTGGATCATGACAGTTCTGTTAGTATATACATTGATGTACGTTTTCTCTTTTTTAACACATATCTATATTGACTATTTAATGCATCAGGCAAAGTTGATGAAAAAACAAAGTAAGATTAAGACTTTTCAAGTATGCTAAAGCAGCCCCCTCTGAATGAAGAACGAGACTTTGAGGGTTAAGAGTTTGGTGGATGTTGGACATCTGTCAAAAACACTAGACTCTAAACAACACTCTTTGGGCCAGATGTGTCAATATTAGGAATACCGATTACCTAATTGCGATTCTGTGCAAATCGCAATTAGGAAATCACTATTCCTAATGTATAAACCTCATTGAGTTTCATCTAGCGATTCCTAGTGGGTAGCAAATTGACCTACCTCATGAAAATTAATGAGGTTGGTCACAATTCGTGACCCGTTAGGAATTGGTAAAATCACAGGGATGGTGGCCTGCTAGGTTCAGCAGGCCACCATGTCTGTGATTGCTTTTAAATAAAGCAATCATATTTTTGAAATGCAGCTCATTTTCCTGAATGGAAAACGGGATACGTTTAAAAACGAAAAATGAAAAGTTTTCTTTTCATTTTTTAATAGTAAGCAGTTATCTGTGGGACCACTGCTTGCTCTAAAAACATTTTTACGAACATTTACAATGAGGAAGGTGGTCCCTTGGGGACCCCTTCCGGTTTGCGAATGGGTTACCACCTACTTGAAGTAGGTGGTAAAATGCGAATGTTTAGCGACCTCATTTTGGTCGCTAAACATTCTTACATACCACTGCGATTCGGTATTAGGAAGGGACGCCCTAAACACACCCATTCCTGATACCGAATTGGTATGTATTCGCAATCCCAAACTGCAATTCGGTAACGTTACCAAATTGCAATTTGGGAATGATACATAAAAAAGTGCATTTTTCCGGTTGCAAACAATTTAGCAAATTGGGCCATTTGGGACAGGAAAACTGCTTGATACATCTGGCCCTTTGTCTCAAACTGGAAACAAAATGCTAGATTGTGAACCCTGATTCACATAGACACTGCATCGCACCTGAAGAAGTTGACTTTAAAGCAGTGATAGAGCTTCTCAGCAGAACTGGTTGCTGACTCTCTGGACAGGACATTGATAGAGCAGAGGCTTTGCTCTTACTAATTTGCAACAATTTACTAAGAAAACGATTTGCGACACTACTTTACATGGAGGAGGACAAACGTGTGTTAAGTTTCACATTTCTGGAACATGAACAAATCGAAATCTCATTTAGATACTGCATCGTAAAAATATGCAGAATATTAGAATGACCTTATGATTACATTTTATATTTACTAAATAGATGTGAATTTTTAACAACTTTAATGACATTTGATCTTGTGATTAGATAATGTGATAACAACAATAACTAAGAAATTCATTTGTAAAAATTAAATGTTCATGCGTTAGAGATGAATAGTATTTCATGTGTAAAGTGTACACCGAAAATGACAAAAGAAAAGTAGGTGTTGCACGAGATTTAGTTGAAGGAATGTTGGAAAACGAGGCCTGCACAAATAATGGGTCTACATTTGTCCTTCACTGGGAACCAAACACCCCATTGTAGCGCTTGACTATCAGAGGGTAGTGTTGCAGGGCAATCTAAGGCTTACTCAAGGGAGGTTGTGTGGGCTAGTAATCACCATTTACATGTACGCGGAAATAACACTCAATAATTGATTGTCCAGTCTGTACTTTTCTTTACAGAAAGGAAGAGTACATTGATTGCACACACACTACGCAATACTATGTATCAATTTACAAATATACATAAGTTGATGGAAATACTTCTTGACATTGCGTACACATTCCCACCCAGCCTGCGGAGGGGTGTCTAGTACCACCACTCACATGTATAAACATCAAGTTTTCCCCAAATGCCACGGGATGACCATAACCTGGAGTGAGGGCGCTTTCCACTGGCACCGCCCCAGTGGCTGCCCACCCCATTATTGCAACAAGCATTTATAATGGGAATACCTGCCATAGTGACACATAACCCTGACTGAGAGCACCTAATACTGACCATACAGTATACACACTTAAATCACAGTGGCTGACAGTCTGGTTGTTCAACTAACGCAGTAGAAAGAATACATGCCTAAGCGTAATTGGATACATGTCTAAGCATCACTTGGAATGACGGGTACTTATCATATCTGGCAACCTGTGGTAACATGTACAATGCAAGTCAATCACAGCCCCTAAAAGGCATCACGTTCACATGGCTATGCAATTACAACCAGGCACCCTGGCAAGGATGCCTTGCATCATATATCCAATTCACTTATATAACTTCACATATTTCAGGTGACCTCCAGTCCCCAAAAGGAACACCATTAGGTAAATGCACCTCCTGTGCAATTACACCCTTCCACTCAAGGGGATGTCTCCATGCGATCATCATCCATTTCCTTAGGAAAGTGGTTCTCCCTCGCTGAAGAGCAAAGTTCCAGCATCAGGCAGACATTAAGGCGAGGATGAACCCTTGAAGGGTTATTTCTTTACAGTCCCCAGAGACTTGGGGGGGGGTGGGGGGTGACTTTCTATTTCCGTGCTGGGGGAGTCTGTGCTGCTCCTGCTACTCCCCCTGCACCTTTGTCATCAAATGGTGGTGACCCCATCTTCTTGGGGTCACCACACGCTGAAAACAATCTGGTTTTCCTGGTAAATGGGCCATGCCCCGCTGGGCATTATGGGATGCTCCTCCTGAAATCGTGCATACTCAAGCAGCACCTCTCCCGCTGCTCTTGGGAGAGCCGCGCTGCCTTGGATGGCAGCCTCATGCCGCTTCTACACTTCTTCAATGGGCCCATTCCCACTCGGGCACCCCGTACTCAGGTACATTGGAGAGCAGCTCGGGGAGCCCAACCCCAGCTATTCTCGCCAGCTCCCCACCTGGCCAGCACCCTCACGTGCTGCTGCAGGAGCTGGCTCTTCATTCTGGTCTGCCCGCTCCTGTGAGCAGACATGGACTCTGCAGCCAGCCGGGCGGGGCCTCGGGGAAGTGCAACAGCACTCCCCCCTCCTTCCTTTTGCTGCGGGGCAGTGCAGCAGCACTTCCCCCTCCCTCCCGCCTGCGCCCAGTGCCCAGGGATGAAGTCCTGGGCCCCCACCCACCTTCACGGGGAGCGCTCCCCCAATTTCTTCTTCATTGGGGCCCGGAGATGGGGGTCCCAGGCCCCTGACACCTCTTCACGGGTGGCGCGATGGCGTTCCCCGGCTTCATTTTCATCGGGGCGCAGGGTGGGCTCCTGGGCCCCTGGAGGGCCATTTCACGGGGGCACGATGGCGCTCCCCACCTTTCTCATGGTTGGGGCCCAGAGTTGGGATCCTGGGCCCCCAGGCACCTTCACGGGGGGTGCAACGGCACTCCCTGACTTTCTATTCCTCTGAGGGCAGCCTCCTGGACCTGAGCCACCCCAGGGGCACATCGGAGACCAGCGGCTGAGCCCCACGCGCTTCGTCATCGGTCCAATGAAAGGTCAAAGGTCGCCTACCTTCTGAAGGGCATACCTCGGCCCGTGGGGCCAATTTCAATAATCTGGGCCTCTTTTTGCTCTTGGTGGCCAGCCCTAGCCACCTGGAGCACTTATCGCTGCCCTCCTGGCCTTCAAGAGGGGGAACTCAGCAAGGAGCTGTCTTCACTGGCTCCTTGTGCTAGACTTTCACCTGGCTCTCCTTCTGGGCCGCACCTCCCTCTGCGCAGAAGCCCAGGCATCCTCTCAATGGCCCTGGACTCCCTCAGAGCCACAGTCCAGAGTCCTGGGGCAGTCCTTCCAACTGCCCATGGCACCAGTCTCCAGCATCAGTCTTCCTCAGCAAGACCATACCCCAGAGAGAGCTCCTCTTCCTGTGCAAGACCTTTTAAAAGAAATTTGAAGGGGCTGACAGGAATGCACTTCTGCCCTATCCTGCAGTGACACATCACTTCTCTGCCCCTGACCCCTCCTTCCTGCACAGACCTCTGCGATACTTCAAGATGGCATCGTCCAGGGGACTCATGCCACATGGTCTCTGAAAAGCCCCCTTCCCCCTCTGTCTGACTTCATGGCCGGGCCTGGAGAAGGCCTGGTGCCTGGCACAAGGTGACAGCAGTTGATTGATGCCCTGCAACTTCACCCCATCTCTCCCTCTTGGAGAGAAGACCTTCACCCTTGGGAATGCTTGAAGTGAAGGGCTAGGCCTCTGATGCTACAGCTTGGGGAGGAAGGCAATTAATCCAGCATAGCAGGGTCACACCTGGCTGGGCTCTGGTTCTGAGCTGAGTCAGGGGAATATGACATTTCTGGATGACCCATAAGCAGTACAGATATGGCTCTGGACATAGCAGAATGATTCTTTTCACACAACGTACAGTGTACTTTGGTGCATGTCTGGAGTTTGTAGGCCCTAGGAACTGAAACTACCCCATGTGGTCTTTGTCTCCATAGGAGAATAATGGAGCATTCCTACAGTGAAACAGTAAAGCACACTGACTATCCCTTACATGTGTCTCCCCACATTATAAGGCCTACTCCATGTCACCACCCAACTCTGCATAGTCCCTTCCACCCCATTCTATCGGTACCCAGATCCTGGGCTGCGCACAACAGGAATCTCCCCCACACAGCCCTTACACGGGTGCACACACATGTCCACATGTAACCAGTCCGGTGCCCCTTACCCTGGCTGCAGTGCAGCGGCCTTATCTCACAAGGCAGACACTGGTGGAACCCACATGCAATCCATTTTATCATGAGTTTACTGTGGGTGAGTCCCAGCTTATGTGGCTCTCCCACAGTAAAATCTAAAAAATCAGTTGTTCAAAAAGCAAAAAGTCCAGGCGGCTAAGATGGTCAGAACCACCTTCTCACAAGGAACATCAGTGAATCATTTTTCAAACATACTTAAATTGTGGCCTATTGATATATATGCAAAGAAAAACTCCTATATGTGTGTAACAGTGACATTTCAAACATTTGTGAGTACCCTATACTTACATGAATTAATTACACATTGATTGAAATGTTTATTAATGCATTTAGTTAAGAGAGTAATATTCCATGCTATGCAATGCGAGATTCATAATTTAGCATAATTTCTTTGTGAACGAGCTGTATTTCATGAGGGCCTCAAATCTTGCTTCTTTTTCTAACGTGAACTTATGAACTGAATAGTCTGAAGACTATGGGAACATTTTGCAAAGTTGCCACTTGTGTTCTAACTTTCAATTGCTTCCTTTGACTTCTGTAGCACAGCTTGACTAAACTTGCAACAAAAACTGTTACATGATAGAACAGATGCTTGAGAACGAACTTTTGGAAATATGAAAGCATGACCTCGCTTACTCTCTGAAATAATCCAATTGTTCCTATGACTAAACTTGCAATAGTTTAACGAAGCTTTGTAACCTGGATCACTTAATTCTTCCGGATTGTATACATTTACTTACTACATCATCCTCATCTTATCGCAGAATACCAATGGGACCGAGTGGTCTGATATTTCTGATGATGCCAAGGGGTGTTACCCCAGAACTCATGAAGTATAATTGCTCAGACTTTGGAACTGAAGTAGGGTGTGGAAGAGATTTTCCTTTTGGTTTCCTTGGTTCACTTGCTCACTTGTTTGCAGCATTGAGACTGACAACTTGGACATCTAAAGACAACGCAAACAGTGACGTAATACTGCAATCTGCTGCTGGCTGGTATGCTAGTGTAGTGGTACCTTTTAGGCTGAAAGGGTTCGCATCATGCTGCTGTGACTTTGATGTTACAGAGACGGACTAAGACAGATTTCCTGTCTTTAATGAAATGGAACTGGTCACTTGGAACTATCTGAACCTTTCCAAGGGTTTGTATGAGGCTCAACTGATTTCCTATTGATCCATTAAGATTTATACCTTCAACCTTGGATCTCGCAGAATTTCATTTTGCTGTATTAAACCTAATTTAGTTTAATTTAGGATTGTATGCCATTTATTTAAATGTTTCTTTACCCTTGAATGAAATACTAAACCTTTGAGATTTAAACTAAACTCTGCTGATTCTGACTCATTATTTACTTGTGGGTAACATCTATAATTGATGCACTTTTAGTCTGTGTAATGACTTACTTAAGCATTGAATGATACAAGATTGAGTGTCGCAATTATTATATTCCTGGTCCTCATTTGGTAATTGCTCATCCTCCAAATATCCAGTCCCTTTCACCAGAAAACAAGATCCATCAGAGGACCAACTGAGTATGGTGGTAGCCAGAGGTTAGATGAATAAATTCAAAACCCTAGTCCTATAATAAAAGAGTTAATGGCCCAGTGCGCTAACGCTACAACAGGACATCGTCTCACCTAGGAAATGTTCAATTGAGGCTGTAGGCACTGTTTGATATCAGATTCTGACCTGTCAATCATTATCAGGTTGTGTTCTTATCGTTTTCCTGTGTCTCCAGCCTATCATTAATGGTAGAAATGCATTTTACAGCACAAAGTTGGAAATGGGTAACACAATCAGTCACCCCACACTTGCATGCCCTAGATGTTTCAGTGCCTAATCCGGCGTTACCAGGGACTAGACCATGGCCTCTATCCAGGCAAAGGTCACTACAACATCATGAATTCTTCCCTCCAATGCACAAACCAAATCCCAAAGTTACCCACTTATTGGAAGAGCCTCTCCAGGGATGCCATCACTGCTCTTTCACCCATACCCAGGATCTCAGGCCATCACCAATAGACCCTTTGCAGTGGGGTTGGTTTTTGACTTCTCAGACGTCATTATCATAGAGAGAAAAAAAAATCATAGAGAAAGCACCCTCAGTGACTTACCTATCACATCACCAAAACAGCCAACTGCTGTGTTGTGATGCCTCAAAGCTTAGAAGCTGTCTCCAGTGTCTGCTGCAACACCAAGGTACTAGCGGAGCTGCTTCTGAGGTCTCAAATGCTTCTCTCAGACCATTAGGTGATAGGGAAAGGTTTGCAGAACTGCCATGTGCATAAGGTAGATTTAGATCACCCACCTGTCATCACCTCTGCTCCTGCTTCTGTTAAAATAGGTAGCCAACATCTTGAAAACTCCAGTGCTGAGAGGGGCTGTCAGTCACTTCACTTCTGCTCCTGAAATCTGCTGTTCCATTTGATTCCTCCCACTTGTCATGTGATTCATCATCGACAAAGGCAGTGGCAAGCGGTAATGTGCATTGCCAAAAACAGAAATGGTACATTGCTATGAAGAGTGCAACAGCTCTGAAGGTCCTATGGTCCCATCGCCGATTGTAAGTTATCTAAGGGAGTCAGTGGCAAGTAAAACAATGAGGGGCATATTTACAAGGAAAGTGGTGGAGTGACGCGTGAGCCTTCTTGGCTTAGCGCCTCACTCCGCCACTTCAGAAATTCAGGACTGCACCACATTTACAAGAATATGGTGCAGCCCTGCGTTTCCCCCTGCGCTGGCGCTACACTTAGCAGCATAGTGCCAACGCCGGCACCCTTGCACCATAGTGCAAGGGTGTCTGCGTGCAGGGGAAGATAGTTTATGTACAGGAAGGTCCTCCTTCCTGCACATAAACAATCTTGAAATGCCATTTTGTAACTTCTATGTGTGCTGCTTAATGTTCAATGCAGCACACATAGAAGTTGCAAAATTGCATTTTTTTTAAATGATTGCTCATATGTACATAAACAATCATTGGCCTTTTGCTGTTTTCATGTGTGCTGCACAACGCAGCACACATAAAATCAGCAAAAACGAAGAGAAATGAAACATTTCTCCTCGTTGTGCCAGGGTAAGACCAGGTTTTCCCTGGCCTTAATTCTGGCGCTGCCTCCTATTTACGCCTCCCTTGTAATTAGGGGACAGTGTCAGAATCAATGGGTGTTGCGGTGGAACGCCCACTGCAACGCCCATTGCCCTCCCCTTTCACGCTAAGCATAGCGTGAAAGGGGCCATATTTACAAGGCAGCGTTAAGCCACGTTAAGTGGCTTAACGCTGCCTTGTAAATAAGGCAAAGCCCCTATCGCCACAGGAACATCGTACAAAGTGAAGTTCCCGTGGCGATAGGGGCTTGGAAATATGCCCCTGAGTGCGAGCCCTCCACAGACTAATCGCTATAATGTGATGAGGAAAGTTGCTATGGAAATGCTGACTGTCATGTTATTGAATTGTCATGAGTGATAGGAGATGAAACATGCTTGAATCAGTTATTGCACCAGATTGACATCTATGAGAAAAGAGTTTAAAATGTTATTTGTATTTTATGTCATTTTACATGATAGGTTGACTGTGGATGATTAGCTCTCTGGAGTTTGCCAGCTGGGCCACAAGGTCTGCATGATGGCAGGGGCAGAGAGGTTGGTGGACTTTAGTGGGCTGAGACAAGAGTGGGAATTGGATATTGAGACTCAGACGTAAGACTTAAGGCTTACTTGATGAACCTTGTGGTTGGTAAGAGCTTATGGTGACACAATGGAGACAGATGTCAATACATCTACTTTGACACATTTATGACATGTTTCTTCAGCTTGATCCAGTAGCTCTGGAGCAGAATCCATGCTTATCCTCCCCATCTGGCTTCATGTAATTTCCCCAGCCCAAGTATGGGCAGTGAGTAAAACTCTTACAGACTGAAGGGCTCCACCAGATGCCTCTTACCAGCTCTCCAGCCTTGCCAACGGTCAGGTGAGCTATGATTTCAACCCCTCCCTGCCAGACCCCATTTCCTTCATGGCCAGCCACCAGGACAGATGTATTACGGTTAGTGGGAGCTTTGGCATGTAGCAGACTGATGCATGTCAGACTGCTGAATGCTTAATGAGCAGCTTGTGCAGCCTTTTGTAGATTCTACAGAAGTCAAAGTGGCTGCATACAAACATTTTAATACCACTTTTGAAAATAGAATATGGTGCTATTACACAGTCAAAAACACCTACATGTATGGCAACATTAAAGTTATCCTCATTCCAGTACGTGATACCATCATGCTATCTTGCACTCTGTTCAATGTACACCCCAATCTTTATGCCTCTAGCTTTGGTGCTGAAATATCAAAGCCTATTTTGTGGTAGGTGTTTATATCAGGACTTTTATACTGAGAGATAAGGCTATCAACAAACCTTCATCAAAGAGATACTTCACAGCGTCAGGTAGTGTGTTTTGGTCTCATGGATTATGATAGCAATATTTTAGAAGAGTCTATAAGGAAGAGCTCTAGAAAGAGGAGGCTTACCTTGATAAAATACACGATGTTGGAAAATGTGAAGAAGTGGCTAAATAAATAGGTTGCCCCAATAAGTTAAAAATTTGAGCCACAGGGGTTTCTCTAAAAGACACAAGTCACTATGCATTTTCGGTGAATATCCTGTACTGCCTACCTTTTATCATTTACCTAAAGTTCATAAAGACATGATTGATCCCCCAAGATGACCAATAGTGGCATCCAAAAATAGCTCATTGGAAAATACATCTGTCTATATTGATTCGTTTTTATCTCCCATTGTGAAAGACCTTAGTTCCTATGTGAAAGACACACAGGACTTTCTTAGATTGATTGATGGTATCCAGTGGGAGGAGGAGATGTTGATAATCACACTTGACATAACAAGCCTCTACACCTGTATTGAACATGAGAAGGGCTTGGAAGCAGTTAAGTGGTTTCTAAACAAAAGGGCTTTAAAATTTATATACCATAACATTATATTGTTAGACATGACGAGACTTTTCCTAGAAAACAACATATTTACATTTGCAGGTCAACTGTTTCAACAAAAACGTGGGACTGCGATGGGCACGCGCTTCACCCCTAAATATGCGTGGGCTGGTGGGAGAAGCACGTGGCCTGGGCAGACGGACCAGAACAATGGGTTGCCAACGTGGTCCTATGGGCCCGTTATATTGATGATTTATTTATTATCTGGAAGGGGAAACGCCCGGCCGCAGAAGCCTATATAAGTGTCCTTAATCAGAATTACCTAAATTTAGTATTCTCAGGGAACACAGTAATAACAGCGTCTTCTATTTAGATTTGGAGGTATATGTAGAGGAGAACAAACTGTTGACAAAATTATACAGGAAGCCCACTGCAGGGAATTCATTACTACATGCAGGAAGCCACCACCCTTGGAGTCTAATAAAAAACATCTCTTATGGTGAGCTCTTATGTATTAAGCGTAACTGCACCAATGATAATGAGTACCAAACAGCGAAAGAAAGTGCCCTTGAGAGATTTAGCAAAAGAGGCTACACCAGAGGCATTTTACAGGAGGCAGTGAGAAAAACTGATTTGGTGGGAAGACCTAGCCTTCTTGCCACCAAAACATATACTAAATCCATGACCAATGAGGGAGAGGGACCTGTTAGAATGATCACGAATTTCAGCTCAAGCTCTGATAATCTAGTACAGATTTTTAGGGAAAACTGTAATATCCTGAGAACTGATAATATCATCAGAGAAGTCATCACATGCAATCCCCAGATCATGTATAGACGAAGTTCCTCAATAAAGGACCATCTAGTACATAGCCACTACAGAGCTACTCCCATCATGAAGGACCCGGTAACAGGGGGCTTTCGTTGTCTTAGATGCAAAGCATGTAAGAGCAGTAAGAAAGTATGTGATTCTACCGTACAAGGGTGGGGTAGGGATGAAACTAGGAAAATCAAAACATTATTGATTTGTAATTCTGGATTTACTGTCTGCTGCCTAGAATGCCCCTGCCCGGGACATTGGGTGCACTATACACCCAGCTAAAAAAAGGGTCCTTCAGCACATGCGGGCGATTGCGAACAAAGATCAGAGTTATCCGGTCGCCCGCCACTTTAAATCTACACACAAAAGCAATGTGACGTACTTAGGTTTTTCTGCATTGATCAAGTGCAGAAAGAAGAAAGAGGAGGGTATAGAACTAAAAAACTGCGGATTCTAGAGTCCAAGTACACCATCCAGTTATACACCAAAGCCCCATATGGGCTGAATAACGAGGAAGAAATGTGGGTACACTTAGGCCAATGAGTAAGCCTTGTCCCATTACAATCTTCCTCAATGTTGTACCCTCAGTGACTAGTTTGACTCTCTCCACCTTCAATACATTTGTTCTCCTTGAAAAATAATTTTGTTTCAGGTATGATAAGTAGTGGTTCGCAAGTATGTAATACACTATACATTTACCCTGTTGGTCCTTATACTAAATTTTGAGTAACAGTTTTTTCTATATATCTTATATTTTGCTAGCAGCAATTGTTGGCCCTTTACGGGCAATAATAGAATCAATGATGCAAAGATTGATGGCCGATTCAGGGCATGATTGTGGGATACTAAGGTATAAGATCACGCCATTTTAGAGGTGACTGACGGTAATGACCGCCAGAGGATAGGCTACATTGCATTAACAAGCCTACAGTTGATGTCTAGAGTATATGAAAATAGTTGAATGATAGACACCAACGTGCATGACTTTAGCATTAACTGTTTACATTCTCCTCTTGCCTTTTATGTGATCAATGAAATTGGTAATTTTTATCGTTTATTTATACCCCTTTATTTGAAGTGATGCAGAGGAAGTGGTAAAAAAAATTTTTTATTGCCATATATGATATCATTAATTTCAATAATACAGGATCTTTTATAACCAGGAGTTCGGGCCCATGAGAACTCAAAAACCACTTACAATACCAAGTCATCTGTTGAAGCTTTTGTAGAGCTAATAGGGACTTGGCAATGAAGAAAAACTGATAAATTCCCTTCATGAGGACCCTAAATTAAGGAAATATCTAACCTAACAACATCTGAAATAATATTTACAAAACTGTCAATAACTCATCAATAACAACAAACTCTGAATACTTATCAAGTCACTTTTATCTAATAATTTCAGAATATGAATGGTCAGTACACAATTAAAATAAGAAACATCATAAATTTCTTCATTCATTCAATGTTACAAGTAGAATCACAAATAAGAGAAAACAGCTTATAATGAATTTACACAATATCAATGACAGGCGTGAGTGGAGAGAAAGAGAGACAAAAGGAAATAAGTCATTGCAATATCAGATGCAATTTGATTTTCATACGAACCTCGATCAATGAGAACTAATGCGCAATGTGCAGTGGTTGGAAGAGCTAACCTCTTGGCCGAAAAGGTATAGCTTAAGGCAACATCACCAGCCGATGAAGTGCAAAGGTAATCAGGGCAGCCTCAGTCAGGTTTAGCAAAGACAGCAGCCAGCCAGAGTAGCAAGAGCAAGCAGCAGCAAAGCTCTCCTCTCATAGAAACAGCTACTCCATAAAAGTCTCTTTCATGCACTAGTAATTATACTCTAAATGTGAAATGTCCAACCTCCATAAAGTATCATTCACAGATTCTTCATGATCCTATTGGTTCTCAAATAAGGATGATCATCACTCCATTCGACTTGTCTAAATTCTCTCAATGGTCCATTGTTAATATGAAAGATGTCATCCTTCCGCAGAAGCAGGAAAAGCATCTCACAACATTATCCACGTCCTCGTGCACACTCCATATTAGCTTGTTAAATTTGTCGACAAAGTCATTCATGAAAGAAGAATATTTAGCTCAAGAAGGAAATCCTAGAGATTACTTTGTGCACAGCTAAACAAACTAAACAGCATTTTAGAACTAGTGAAGGACAAAATAAATTTCTTCAGAGGCCTACATTTAAAAAAAGAAAATCACTCCAGCAAGATTTTGAGGCCTTCATAGGAAAACCATGAACTGCATTATTAATTATTATGTCTCTCTTATGTTATAAAGAAAGAAAATAAGCATTTTCACGTATCATTTTCCATAAACGTTCTTGTCATTATTATTTCATAATTCTACATGAAAGCTTTTAAAATGCATCATTTTATTTCAAATCTCTCTCGTAAGATTTTTAGTTCACATAAAAGAATACTTCATTTATTCATGTCTAATGTTACTTTTATTTACTACACGTGTTGTGCTTTGTCTTGCACTTTTCACATAAACTTATAAAAAGTCACCAGTGTTAATAATTTTCACAGCATTAGTCATTTGTTTTTTTACTAACACAAATATGAGCAGATTTGATCAAGCAGGATTTAATTAGTAAAAATCATGCTTCATCAATCCCCCATGTGATGGCGGCTCAAGCCATCACACAATCTACAAAATCTGATTACGATCTGATTTGTTTTAGAAGGAAGTTATTTTCATCTGTTTCAGCCTAACACCCTCTACATCTTTCATTACTTCATAATAAGCTCCTTTCCTGTCTTCCAACTATATTTCTTCTCTTTTCCTTTTTCTTGCTCTACGTTTAGTCTCTGTTCGCTTGCACTTACAGCATTTGTAAATTAGAATTACCATTAGTATGCCAGCAGCAATAGCAATTATTGGTGTTAGCATTCTCCCTAACAAGCTATTACTAAGTGTTAAAAACCAATCACCCATTGAGGAAAAACCCTTACCAAGTTTTACCTATGCACCTTCAGTTCAGTTAAATCATTACGCAAATGTGTAATGTTGCTGATATATCCCTCATAGGGGCCGATTCCGATCTGGGTCGGAAAGTTCTCCGACCGATCCGGATCCGGATTGTTTTCCGACCGAGCCGGACCCCTGCAGTCCGACCGAACGAGTACGATGCGGCTGTATGCTGCCGGACTCAGTTCGGTCGGACTCCCATTGAAGTCAATGGGAGCCGGTCGTACGACGTGTACATGGGCTCCCATTGACTCAATGGGTACGTTGCGCACAAGGGGGCCCCCTGTAGTGGGTAAGCGTTGGTGCCATCCGCACCGTACACGCATGTATATCCGACTCGTACGGCTACGGGTGAAGGGGGGTCCGGCACGGACCCCCGAAGTCCGCGTCCGGGAGCTTTTTCGTGTCAGAGGCTCCGACTCGATCCGGCTGTCCGGATCGTGCATCGTACTGGCTCGGTCGCAAAACGTCTCCATTGCGCGCCACGAATCGAGTGCGAACGAGTCGGACGGAGCGGTTCGGATTCGGAAATGAGTCGGTCGGCGATTTCACGTTCACTCGCATCGTACTTGCTCACTCGGGCGACTGTACGAATCGGTCGGAAACAAAGCCTCCGACTCGGATCCGGTAAAGCCGAATCCGATTTGGAGCCCTACCGACCGAGATCAGAATCGACCCCTTAGTCTTTACTTTTGTCAGGGATATAAGTGCAACATTGTTGAATCTTCAACATACTACAGACTCCGCCCTCTTTTGCCAATAATACGTCAAGGACAAGTCGATTTAGCAAAACCATAGATCTCATGGCCACCATTTCTGTATCAGTCATCAAAAACCCACCAGCAGTATCCGTTGATAAACAATCAACTACTGTAGACAATTTTCTAATTTTATGTGAGTTTAAAATTACTCCCACTGAAGGTATCAATGCACCAAAAATATCTCCCACTATTCCTCTTTTACTCCGTGTTAGTTTATTTATTTATTTTATTTGAAGAGTTTTATATAGCGCTGGCTAGACCCGGAGGTATCAGAGCGCTTTACATGAGGAATATCATTACAAAGGAACAGTGGGGCATATTAGCAAGACCGGCGATAAAATTATCGCCGTTTTAGCGGCAGGAAACTGCCGCTAAAACGGCGATAATGGGCTTGATAATATGCGTTATAGAATTCAATAGAAGCCCATGTTAGATGTGCAGGACATCTAACCTGGGCTTCTATTGGAATTCTATAACGCATATTAGCAAGCCCATTATTACCGTTTTAGCGGCAGTTTCCTGCCGCTAAAACGGCGATAATTTTATCGCCGGTCTTGCTAATATGCCCCAGTGTTACATAGTTACTAGAGAAAAACATAGAATAGAGAAAAACAGTGTTACCTAAATACATTCGTTAATAGAGCAAATTAGATAACATAGAAAACAAGTCATAAGGTGCAAAGATGGTCGAGGGGGAAAAAGTACAGGGGATTGAAAACAGATCAAGTCTGGGTGACCGGACATGGAGAAGAGAACATCAGGGGGTCCAAAAAAGTCAGATTAAACGAGTCAAAACAAACCGGAGAAGGTCCAGGGAACAACAACCACCAGTGCCAAACTTCTTCACTGAGATGGGTAGCAAATTAGAAATTGGATGGGTGTGAAGGAGGGAGCGAAAGGGTGCTTCACAGGGCAAAACAAGAAGAGAGGGGTGAGGCAGACTCGGAGGGGGTCAACATAGGGCAAATGGTCACTTCGGCGGCACAGGTCACTGACCCGCGACATGAATCAATCAGGGGGATTGTAGAAAACCGCAAAATGGAGGATCCAGGACAAGGACCCCTGTAGCTTCGTAAAACAAGATGGCGGGATTGCGGGAAAAACAAAAACAAAAATCTGAACGAAAAGCCAATATTGAGACCTACCCCAGAAACAGGGCTGGATGGATGCCAGGCAATAGGGATTCCGTGTTTCAGTTTTTTTTTTTCCGGTCCGGAAGGCAGTAGCGGGGACCAAGAGGGCGCTCTTACCCCGACCCGAGAAGTAAAAAACAAGCTCGGGGGCCATTAGATCGTAGTGTCGCGGAACTCTCTCAGTTGCACCCATGATGGGGGAAACAACAATCGCTTGTCCCAGTTGCTAATCCGGAAGGCGAAGCAGGGGGTCAGGCCACTGCGGTTAAGCCCGGGAAAGGCATTGGTTCCATGATTTTCATCCACATGGTAGACCTTTGGGAAATCTATACCCAGATAACAACACCCATACCAATGTTGTGGCAATCTATAATAAGCATTTCTACCACACACATAATAAACTCTAGATAAACAGGATCAGTACCACCTCTTAGTCCCCAACCCGTTATAATTAGGAAGGTATGTTTACATCACTAGAACCAATGAAATAATTGTTATATTCAGTCTTTTGTCTTAGTAAGCAAAGCTTCCCTTTGTGATGCCAGTCCAGAGTCATTGCAGCATATGTCTCACCTTTCTTATAATTACCCTCTCTATGAGCCCATGGAGGTATATTAGTCTTTTGTTCTGCAGCCTTTCTCTTAAAATCTTGTCGCCTATCTTCTACAGTATTTATGAATTCTATTTCTACAGGTCAAATTATTTCAATGAGCATATACAGTATCTATTGATTTAGTGGTATGAAAAAAATCACCCATTTATTCTGCATTCCTTGCACTACTCACTATATTCATGTTATTTTTAATTGGAACTTCTGAAAATACTAAATCTTAATTTGAATAGTAGTACTGGAACTGTCCTTTGCCATAGAATAAGCTAGTTAGTACACTACATGAAATGCCACATGTTAATGGAAAGTGGTGATAACTCACTCCTTCTGACACAGACGAGGGTAATTGCATAAACACATAACAATCTCTTGCATCCATAGTGTCAACATATTCATACAATAATTTAGTAAAAACATTCAACGAAAAATCATTAATATTAATAGAATTATCTTGATGTAAGTCACTTCCTGTTAGTTTTTTAATATTAGTCTCTGGATCTTCTTTAAGATCTTTCTTTTAATTAATTCTTGTATTAACATGATTATTAGTAATATTAACTCTAGTAGGATACATAAAATAAGGTACTATTAGAATTAGTGTTAACCAGACGAACAACATTAAAAGGACACATATAAAGCAAGCATTAACACATCTTCGCCTAGTTAAACCCTGATCTTAATTACCAGTCTCCTTTCTAGACATTTTTTAAGGGAAAATTTTTAAAAAACTAGAAAAAAACCTAATCAAAACTTGAAAAAACGAATTAAAACTTGTCAAAACTTTCCGTTTGATAAAATTTGTGTATCCCACACTTTTTGAACCTCAAGTCACGATTGTCACAATTCGATTTATTTTCAAATCTCCTCTCTCTTTTCGGCACCCTTTTTCTTTAGCAGAGTTTATTTAGTGTGGCTCATATGATGAATTGCTCCTGAAGCATGATTCGATTGTCTCTTTTCCCCAAATGTTTGTTATAGCAGTCAAATACGTCTGTTGGACTTGGCCCTTTTTGCAGGGTCATCCCTGAACCTTTTGCCTTCCTCCTGGTATTTTTTCTGACCTGGTGTTGGTGGTTTTAGGACTCTGAGCACTTTATCACTGCTGGCCAGTGTTACAATGCATGCTCTCTATGGTAAACATGATAAGATTGGTCTACACCTGTTTGGCATATTTAATTTACCTATCAGTCCCTTGTAAAGTGGTATCTCATATACCCAGTGTCAGTAAATTAAATGCTACTGGTGGGCTTGGAGCGCTGCTTGCGCCACCCACCAAAGTAGCCTTTCAAACCTGTCTCAGGCCTCTGCTATTGCAGGGCCTGCGCGCGCAGTTAACTGCCGCTGTGACATGGCACATAAAGTGGTTGCCACGTCTGTGACTTCCCTTTTACTACATATCAGTCACCCCTAAGGTAGGCCCTAGCTAGCCCTATGGGCACGGTGCGCTGTAGTTAAAAGGTAGGACATGTGCCTTAACTGTGTGGCATGTCCTGGTAGTGACAAACAGCCATTTTGGTTTCTCACTACTGTGAGGCTGCCCTCTCATAGGAATGCATTGGGGATTCCCTGATATGTGTTTCAGTGGTAATTCCTGACATGAGAGGAGTAGCGTGGTCAAGTTTGGTATGTTTGGAATAGTGGTAATAAATGCTGCATAATGGTGTTGGCAGATTTATTATCACTATTTTAGAAATGCCACTTTTAGAAGTGGGCATTTCTGTGTGCTATGTGTCTTTGTGCCTACTTGTTGTGTATTGCATGTCTGGCTCTGGAGTGACAGGGGCTGGGGAGGTGCAGTGGCTCCAGAGGGGCTGGGTGAGTCAGCACTAGGCTGCATAGGCCGATCTGCATTTGGAGTAGTGGAAGGAGTAGCACCTGGGCCTGAATAGGACTGTGCCTGCCATCCACAATGCTGGATCCGCCCCCCTGTGGTGTGTCTGGGGCCAGAGCCTACACTAACAAAGGAGGTTGTTGTGCACTGTAAATAAAATGTTTAAGTGCCCCCCAGAACTGGTTTGGACCGGGCAGAGAGCCCTGTGCCAGGGGGAGAACAAAGACTAGCAGTGGTATAAGTATTGGGGCTGTGACCCCATGTAAGATGTGCTTGTGGAACTTTGGTGCTTACCTAGGACTGAAGAGGGGACACTGTGTGGGCTGCAGTAAGCCAGGAGTAACCACCATGGGGCTTTGTTGCTGAGCCAGGAGGGCTGCCCCTCTGCCCCTTGTGCTGGCCTGCCTGGCTGCGCCCTGCCTGCGTGTCCCCCCAGCACTCTGCCAGAAGGGCTGAGTGCTCTGGCCTGATCCAGGAACCAACGAGTGGGGAGCGCTGCCTTGCTGCATTCTGGTGCCCCTGAAGAAAGGGGGTCCTGCCCACTCAAAGCGCGTTGTGGGAGCTTCACCATTGTGGCACCTTTGAGCCCAAGGAGGGGGCTCCAACTTTGCTCGTAAGCGAGCAATGCGGACCGGAAGTCAGGCAGAGGCTGCCTGGTTGTAGGCGGGGCTCTCGTGAGGACAAGGAGAGCCCTGCGTGGTCCCCAAGCCTTTGTGTGGGCCTGTGTCTCCGTGTGTGTCTGCCCACCAGGAGTGTGTGGTGGGCGCCTTTCGCCACGATCCAGAAGCGGGCTTGTGTTCCAGTGCGGCGAGAACGGCCGCACCGTGAATCGGAAGTCAAGCGGAGCCTGACTGTGGGCGGGGCCGGCCGGCAGGAGAGATGGAGCCTCGTGGGCTTTGGGCCGCCTCAGAGAGGAAGTCAAGCGTGACGGTGCCTGACGGTGGGCGGGGCTCCCCGTGTGGAAGAGGAGAGCCCCGCGTGTCCGCCGAAGTTGGGAGAGGCGGAGGAGAGCCCCGTGTGTCTGGGCAGACCAAGACAGAGCCTCGCTGTCTCCCTGTGGCTACACCCTTCCTGTCTGCCTATTTTGCCTGTACAGAGAAGCCCCGGTGAGTGGGGCTTGGAAGGCACACTGTTAGTGCTGCTGGTTCATATTTCCTCACAACGAGAAGCCCCGGTGAGTGGGCCTTACAAGGCACTGTGAGTGCCTGTGGGTTTACACAGCTGCGCCGCCAGATCGCGGGCAGCTGCAACGTGGGGGCACTTCTGTTTGGGGGGGACAAGGGTGAGTTGCACCCCCACCCCTTGTGAAAATTGTGCACGTGTTCCTGCTGCACCAGCAGCCAGGAGGGGCCAGGTTGGAGGCCCCGTGTGAGAGAAAACTCTGAGTAGGGAGAGCCCTGACCTTGCAGGACAGAGGGCATTGCAGGGAAGCCCTAGACGGGCCCCGAGGAGCAGGCCAGTCAGTGTTTTGGCTGGGCATGCGGCCCTTTGGAGATGTGTGCACCTCATCAGTGTTACTGTGGTGCACTGGGACTAATTTAGGATGTATGCCTAATATGATTTATGCATAATGTGTTTATGCTAAGTGCCTCTTGCCAGCAGTTACTGGCTGTTGATGATTTTCATTACTTCTGTGTTCTAATGGTTATGACAGTGGCCTGATTGGCCCTGTGATGTATATCATCCCCTGTAAAGTGATACCTTTTTGCCAGGTGGCAAAGTGTATATATGTGATTATGCTCTAATGTGTTTTATGAGTAATACAAAGGCTATTTTGATATAACCTTGTGTGGAGTTTCTTTTGTGGTGTGCCTAGTGTGTCGCTGCTGTGTGAGTGTGTTGGGCAAATGCTTTACACATTGCCTCTGGGATAAGCCTGACTGCTCTGCCAAGCTATCAAGGGGGTGAGCAGGGGTTATCTTCAGCGTGTAACTCCCTTGCCCTGACTAGAGTGGTGGTTTCTGCCTGGCTTAGGCGCAAGCCCTAGCCAACCAGAAATCCCATTTCTAACAGCGTCCATTCAGGTGCTTAATATCTCTTGTTTGATATTTTTGCTCTTTTTGTTCTTTGCACTGTATTTTCTTCTCCTTCAGTATCACTTTGTTCAGATTGGCTGGAAATTTCAATTATTGTATGTGGAACCTTTTCATTTAAAGTATACTTCACTTTCTTGACTCCTCTAGGCCATTTGTCACCTTTTCTTGCTCTTTTTCCAGAAACACTGTCTATTTCACTTGATTCAAAACTTCTCTTAGCTGATTCCCTTTTTTCTTTTTCTTTGTTTCTTTCAGGGACCAACTCTCTTTCAGCATCAACAATGACAGTGTTGCGAGACCCAGTAACTTGTGCCCACTTTACTTGATTCTCAGTCTGTTCAGGTTTCTTTCTTTCTCCTTGTTCACCTTCAACTGACTCTGTGCTTTCAAGTGGACATGGGACTCATCTTGTATGACTTGCATGTATCCAATTAGGCAAGCCACCACATTTAACTGCTGTTGTTGTCACAAGGATCACTTGGATTGGCCCATGCCATCGAGGTTGCAAACATGACTTCCTTACGTGTTTCTTGATGAGCACCCACTCTCCAGGGCTCAAATTGTACGCTTGTTCTTGTTGTGCCGTAGTTGCAACTTCTCCAACCTGATGAGACACAGAACGCACTACATCAGCCAATCCTTTGCAATAATCAAGCACTAAATCATCAGTTATATTCATCAGTTGATTTGCTGGGACTGTTGGCAGTCACATAGCCCTTCCCATCACAATTTCATGAGGGGATAGTCCAGTTCTTCTGTCAGGGATACTCCTCAAACTCATCAAGACCAATGGCAATGCATCTGGCCATCTTAGTGTTGTGGATGCACAATCTTTAGCAAGTCTAGACTTTATTGTGCCATTTACTTGCTTGACCACACCTGATGCTTCTGGTCGATAAGCACAATGTAGTTTTTGTTCAATTTGCAATGCTGCACAAATCATCCGAATTATCTCATTATTAAAATAAGTTCCTCTATCTGATTCTAATGAGACTGAAAATCCAAATCTAGGAATTATTTCTCTAAGAAGCAGTTTAGCAACTGTTAAGCTGTCATTTCGTCTTGTTGGAGAAGCTTCCACCCAATGAGAAAACAGGCACACAACCACTAGAACATATCTTAGTCCATGGCAAGGAGGCAATTCGATGAAATCTAATTGCATGCGGGTAAATGGACCTGCTGCTTTTCCAATTCGACCCAAACTGACAACAGTTTTCCTCCCTGCATTTTGTTGCTGACAAGTTACACATCTTTGACAGCGACTTTCTGCAATGACTCTAAACTTGGGATTAAACCAATTTTGTATAAACAATCTAATAATAGCATCTCTACCCACATGTGTAGGACCATGACAAACTCGTGCCATCTGGGACAATAGACTATCTGGTAGTATTGGTCTTCCATCAGTGTAAATCCATACTTCATCACCTGCTCTGCGTGTACAACCCGCTTAGATCCAATTTTCTCTCTCTTCATCACTAGCTGTATCTTGCAATTGTCTAATTTCTTTCAATGTTTCAACAGATGAAAATATTAGACTACATTCTGCTTGATCAGATCGTTCTTTCAATTGTTCCCCATTGATTGTAACTGAATTTTGAGCACAGTAGCGTGCAATTTCATCAGCATACCTATTGCCAACGGTAACATAATCATATCCAGATTTATGTGCGGAACATTTCACCACCCCAATTTGTGCCAGCAATTGTAATGCCGTCAACAGATCCTTCACACACTCTCCGTTTCGTATTGGTGAACCCGAAGAAGTTAAAAATCCGCGTTGGTACCACAACTGCCCAAAGTCGTGCCCAACTCTGAAAATGTCATGCCCTGGTTAGTGTGACTAATTCAGCTACCTGGGCTGAACTCACTCCTTTCAACCATGATGCTTCAATGACACTCGCAACCGTACATATTGCATACGCAGCTCGCAAGGTACCTTCTTGATCTCTCAAACATGATCCATCCACAACCAGCACTAAATCTTATTCAGGCAAAGGTATGTCCTGTATGTCAGGTCTCAGTTTCGTACACAACTCAGTAACATCAAAACAACCATGATCTGCCTCATCCATCACCACTTCACAGCTTGTATTTGGCAACAAGGTAGCTGGATTCAAATTTGTACATCTTGTCACGGTCACATTCTCAGCTCCCAAAATCACTCTTTCATATTTTGTTAACCGACTGCTTGTAAGATGCTGTGTGCAAATTTGTGTTAACAAAATTTCAACCGAATGTGGCACATACACTAGCAGCAACTGTTTTTAAACAACCAGGTAAAGCTGCAGCCACGGGATCCTATGTGGCAGAGAAATATGCCACTGGACAGCGTGCTGTTCCATGCATTTGTGTTAGAACTGAAAGTGCACATTCGTCATGTTCGCTGCAAAATATTGCAAAAATCTGGCATTCTGAATGCGGGTGCTCGACACAAACTGTCTTGCAACTCCACAAATGCTTTCATGCATTCATCATCAAGATGTATTGGATCTGACACGTCTTTGTAATGGCTTGGCTATCAAGGAAAAACTGTTAATCCACTGTCTGCAATATCCAACCATTCCCAAAAACATTTGAATTTCTTTCTGAGTTTTTGTTGGATTCATTTGCAAAATTGCATTTATCCGATCTTGAGACACTTTCCTGATTCCTTTTTCAATTTTGTGACCCAAGTAAAGAACTTCTTTTTGGCAAAATTGTAATTTTGCTGGTGACACTTTATGCCCAACCACTGCCAAGTGGTTCAGTAGAGCCATTGTATCTGTCTCACAAGCTTCTTTTGTTTTTGATGCAACCAATAAATCATCTATGTATTGCACCAGGACTGAACCATTAGGTATTACCAGTGATTCCAAGCATTTCTTCAGTATCTGATTGAAAATTGAGGGTCTCTCTGTATACCCTTGAGGAACTCGGCACCATGCCAAAACACGGTTTCCGAACCGGAACGCAAATAAATATTGGCTCTCCAGATGCAAAGGTATCGAGAAAAATGCTTGACATAAATCAGTCACCGTGAACCATTCTGCTTCGCAGAGAATTTGATAAAGAATCACAGCTGGATTTGGCACTATTGGACAACAAGGTATTACTATCTGATTTACCTTTCTCAAATGCTGAACTATACTGTATTTCCCATTAGGTTTGCGAATTCCCATGATAGGTGAATTGCACGGACTAACTAAAATATCTTTTAGAATACCTTGCTCAATTAACATTTCAATCGCAGGTTTTACTCCTGCAATCGACTCAGGACTCATTTTGTAAGTTGGTGTTCTTGGAAATTTTGCATTTGGTTTAACTATAATCTGAATTGGAGCTACTCCTTTCATTAATCCAATATCTTTCCTGAAAAATCCCACACATCAGACAACACCGTCTCTCTCAACTCAACAGGTAAATCATTCGCTGTAAATAGAGGATATAAATCATTCACTTCTGTACACTGCCTCGCCATTTTAAAAACTACGTCTTCATCTTTTGTATGGAATGGTATTCTGTCTGCTGCACAATAAATCAAGCAATTCATCTTCCACAACAAGTCCCTTCCCAATAGGTTAACCGGACTTGTATCACACACCACAAATCGATGTAAATCTTGGAATCCTCCAATCTGCAATTTCATTGGTTTTGTCACTGGGGTCTTAATCAATTTGTTCAAAACTCCTACAACATGGATACTTTCTCCTGAGAGGGGTAGATTGGGAATTTCCACAGTTCTCACAGTGGAACGGGTAGCACCAGTATCTACGAGGAACGTAATTGAATTTCCGTCAACCTCGCCATCCACATAGGGACCACACTGATCTATCTCGAAGGATGCGTCAAGCACGTACTCCTCCTCCCCCCTCAGGCACCGTCATTGAGATGTATCTGATTTACTTTCTTGCCACTGCATCACATATTGTGAAGCCACCTGCACATTTGAATTCATTTGATCATTTGTATTAAAACCCATATCTGCACTGTATTTCTGCACTTGACCATTCATATTCTGATTTTGCATAGGAGCTTGAGGTATCGGAGCTGGAGGCATACCCTGTCCTCTTCCAACTGACATTTGCTGATTCTGTTGATTCATTTGCATCTGATTCATATTGTTTACTCCTGTAGCAGCATTATTTACCAATAATCGTCTACACTCGCGCTTCCAATGCCCCAACTTGCCGCATGCATGACAAGGAAACTTCTTCTTCAATTCATCTTTTTTTTTTTTTAAATGTGTTTATTAGATTTCAAATACAAAATACAGTCACATTTGGTAGTATATAATACAGATAGTATATCTCTTCTAACCACAAAGCCTGGCGATCATGCAGAGATTGTGAAGTAGTATGTAAGGTCTCAAGAGGGGCGACGAGACATAGCACTTGCAGTGTTACAGTTAGGTCATGTGTCTAGTTATGTGTTGGCGAGTCTATGTGAAGGATTATGGGGATTGGGCAGTTTCCTTCGAGTCCTGGTCTACAGTGCGAAGGTGCTCACGGAAGCAGGACCAGATATCCCTGGGGCAAGAAGTGGGGGGTTGCTAGCTGGCGTAGTCTCCTCCCATGCTCTCACATCTACTAATGCTTTCAAGCCAGTCTTTGATGGAGGGCGGCCTATTTCCCCCATCTCAGAGATATCTCCCTCTTGCCAAGCAGCAGCGTCATAGAGACTAGTTTCCGAATTCTCAGAGGGACTTCATGGGTGAAGTCCAGTAGGGCAGTCAAGGGATTGGGGGTCAATTTACAGCCGGTCATGTCAGAAATTTGCCTATATACATTCTCCCAATAGTCAGCAATCACCGGGCAGGTCCAAGTGAGGTGGGCAAAGTCCTCACCAGGGGCTTGGCATTTTATGTAACTATCGGGCCTGGTATGGTCAAATTTAGTGATGTCTTTCGGGGTAAGATAATACCTATGTAGATATTTGAAGTGTATCAACTTGTGCCTGTGGCTTATGGAAATATGCTTTATTTGTGCACAGCAATAGCCCCATATGTGGTCAGTAATCAGGAATCCTAACTCCCTCTTCCAGACCTCTCGTGTCCTGGCAGTAGCATCCGGCTTCAGGGCCATGCATGCATAGTAGAGCTTAGATGTCATGTGTCCGCCATCTGATGCCTTAATCACCAGTGACAGGGGCGGGAAGTCCTCCGGTGGGAGCGGGTATGTGGGTATGATGGATCTGAGGGCGCTCTGGAACCTTTTGAGGATAAAGAGATCCATCTTCAATTCATCTTTATTACCTCTACCTCTCCCTTGCGGAATTGGTATCATTTGTGTCACAGTATTTCCATTTGATACACCTCTCATACCAGTATTAGTCTGACCAACTCCTTGGTAACCTTCTACATAATCTGCATTCACAAATCCTCCTTTCTTTGCTGCTTTCATTTGAGCTAACATTAATTTTTCTTTTAACTTCTTGGGGCATATTCTCAAGGATCTATCGACGAGTTATTGGCAGTTTATCGCAGCCAAAGTCGCGATAAATTAATCGCCCCATTCACAAGCTGGCGCCAACAGCCCATAACACCAGTTTACCTGCGAAAGCAGCCGCAAAAAACATCGCCACAGATGACCCCGGCAACTAACGCTAATGATATGCAGAGTAGGCGTTCCCGTGCAAAAATCTGGGACAACACCACTCCACAACATTCTCAACGACCAGCCACATCGGCGATAAGATCACAAAACATGCAATAAGGCGCGTTAGCAGCAGGAAATTAACACCTGCTCTTACCTGGTGTAAAGTCGGACGACAACCGGCACCAGACAAGGGAGCACAGCCCATAGCCACACATGAAGAACAACAGATGCCCTGGAGCAACCGATCATGCAGCCCGGAGCCCCAATAGGCCAACAACAGCCACCGCCACCACCCCCAGGATCCTACCACCCCCCCCCCCCGGGGCCCCACCCCGGGCACCGCCCCTTTGGACAAAGATATTGCACATCAACTCCACGAAATCATGAACCAAACAAATCGCCAGAAGTCGCACAATCAGAACACCTAACATACATGTGTGGACAGAAAAAGGGAAATCATACATTCATATCATAATATCCAAATAATACGTTTATAACAGAATAAACCAAAAACAACAATTCTGTCTTCTCAGGACATTCTGTAAGTCACAGCCTGCAA
The DNA here is from genome assembly GCA_963921515.1 of Calotriton arnoldi. Taxonomy (NCBI): domain Eukaryota; kingdom Metazoa; phylum Chordata; class Amphibia; order Caudata; family Salamandridae; genus Calotriton; species Calotriton arnoldi. The sequence continues at coordinate 612,288 of CAWUFW010010850.1, forward strand.
AACAGAAATCTGGATAAGAAGGTGTGCCATGCACCCATCAAAGTACAGAGAGAGAGAGAGCGAAAGAGAGAGAGAGAGAGAGGGAGAGAGAAAGAGAGAGAGAGAGTGGGAGAGAGGGAGAGAGAAAGAGAGAAAGAGAGAGAGAGAGGGAGAGAGGATGAGAGAAAGAGAGAGAGAGAGAGGGAGAGAGAAAGAGAGAGAGAGGGAGGGAGAGAGGGAGAGAGAAAGAGAGAGAGAGAGGGAGAGAGGGAGAGAGAAAGAGAGAGAGGGAGAGGGAGAGAGGGAGAGAGAAAGAGTGAGAGAGAGAGGGAGAGGGAAAGAGGGAGAGAGAGAGAGAGGGAGAGAGAGAGAGAGAGGGAGAGAGGGAGAAAGAAAGAGAGAGGGAGAGGGAGAGAGGGAGAGAGAAAGAGAGAGAGAGAGAAAGGGAGAGAGAAAGGGAGAGAGGGAGAGAGAAAGAGAGAGAGAGAGAGAGGGAGAGAGGGAGAGGGAAAGAGAGGGTGAGACAGTGCCGACACTGCGGACCTAGGCCTCACTGCTCACCTGCTGCCACCGGTACACTCCAACCATGTGCCGGTATACACTGCAGTCCCCCAGGTCCCTTATCTGAAACAGTGTCCAGAGACATGAATGGCAGAGTCCATACAGTTGCACACGCCATCATCGCTTGCCCGCCCCTGCGCACACAGCCTGCTGCACCCCAGCCCCTCCCGCCACCCAGCGGTGATTTCCCGCCCCTGCGCAACCAGGCCTCACTGCTCACCTTCCGCCACTGGCATGTCTCCAAGAGGGCCCACCACGTTCTGGTGGGATCTCAAAGCCCGGGGCCCGCGACCATGGCACCCTCCACATCATGCAGCCCCTCACCGCGGGCCACCAGGTCACACACCTGACTCTGGGTCTTGATTTCGCAATGGCAGAGACCACATCAGTGCACACGGCATCATCGCAGGCTGCACACCCGCTCAGCGCTTGAGGTGCCACTAACTCTGTGAACCGCGAGGCAATGCCACGTGGCGGGAGGCCCGCACTGCCCGCTGGCTCAGGCCTACACTGCGGTCCAGCAGGTCTCACACTGATCCTTGCCAGTCCGGACCACCAGGATGGCGCATCATCGCAGGCTGCACACCCGCTCAGCACTTTAGGTGCCCCTATCTCACTGCACCGCAAGACACCGTCCCGTGGTGGTGTGCCTGTGCCTGCCGCAGTGTAATCGGTGTCACCAAGTCTGTGCACCGCTAGCCATGGACCCTTAATGATTGAGTTCCGTGGTGCAGACGCCATCATGTCACCCCCGGCACTGGGCAATGTGAGGTGGCAGGGCCCTAGGCCCTCATGCATACATGAGAACTACACGGAGACACCCAGTTAGAGAGTGGAAATGGCGTCCAGCACGTGCGCCAGGCCCTTTTTATTGGCAGGGTCACATGTCCTGTGACGCCTGTGCTTGATGGGTGTGGTGTGGGTGTACACCAGCCGTGAGGAAGTGGCTGTGGCATGCTGACAACTAGACCTGTGAGCTGCAGATCCCTACAGTGAAGACCTGGGACATGTGGCATTGTCGTCCCCCCCTGTGTGCGTAAGCGGAGTGGGCTGTCCTGGCGTATGCCATTCCAGCGTAAGGGTGTGAACAATGACCCCAGAGCTCTGGGCGTGGTTCCGTCCTGGGCTGGACAAGGAAGTGACTAATGGATGTGTCTCTGTTGTAGTGTCGGCGCCACCCGGACCGCAATCGGCAATCTGTCACCCTGTGACAAAAGTTCCACAACATGAGCAACATGGACATAAGGGGGAATCACTGACCCTACATTCATCCATACTTCCACACTTGAAAGATCATAGACATGACACATCTGTGTGAATATGAATGTTTATTGCACATTCAGTGGAGTGTTACAGCTGGAGCAGTACAGGGCCATGCCAACCCCACTTTACATTGTTGGCCCATGGAGGGCCAGCCAGAGTCCTTCAGGGAATGACAGGTACATCAGGAGAGGAGGAGTTCAGTCCACAGTCTGATAGCTGTGTCATTGGTGACCAAACAGAATTTGGCAGTCCATGTCGAGGTCCAAGGTGAGTGTCGCAGAGTGCATCTGGGGACAGTGGAAGGTGATGATGCAGAGGGCAGAACCAAGCAGAAACAGGCCACATGGTGGAGATGAATGCTACTGCGTCCTTCTGACCACGAAGGCAGGTTCATCCGCATCTTTGTCCTCTGCTGTTGCATGTGCCTCACATGTGGGTGGTGGTGTTCTATCTCCAGCACTGTGTCGCAGTGACACCTCAGGGGCCGGAGGTGGAATGTCTGCCGCACTGTGTGGCACTGACACATCAGGGGCCGGAGGTGGAATGTCTGCCGCACTGTGTGGCACTGACACATCAGGGTCCGGAGATGTGGATGGGGTGGTAGCAGCAGCATGCATCAGCGCCAGGCCTTGTGGCAGCAATGCCATGAGGAGGGTCTTTAGGGCATTGAGGGACCCAGCTACCTCTTGCTGCTGTGCAGCCGTGGCAGCCGCTCTTCCCACCTGCGTCCGCTCCATGTTCTCCATGATCCTCCGTTTGTGTCCCAACTCCCGGGCGAGATCGCTGGAGGCACTCTGGCTAGACAGTCGTTCTTGTCACAGAGTCAGGACTCTAGCGATGTCAGCCATGGTCCGTTGGAGAGCATGGAGTGGACTGTGGGTGTCCGTTAGGGACTGTGAGTGGTCCCTGATGGGACTCAGACACCCACGTATGGTGTCTAGTTTGGCTGCCATGTGGTCGAACCCCACCTGCACCTGTTCAGCCAGCTTCTCCTGGTACCCCAACGGTGTTGGAAGGCCATGTGTTTGTCGTGGGGGTCCTGGGAGGCAGCCGTGGTGGTGGGTGCTGCCTGCTGTGTGTTCTGTGCAGAGGGTGGGTTCTCCTCGTGGCAGCTGGGCTGCCCTGCTCCTGGAAGTGGGCTGCGGAGGCTGTCCACGAGCTGTTGGAGGGCGTCGGAGTCAAAGGTGTGGTGGTCCTCTTCATCATCAGAGTAGAGAGGTTCGGACTGCTCCGCAGGAGGTGTTGGATTTCCCCCTGCAATGTGAAGGGGAGATGCAGTTTCACATTGTGTTCACATGTATGTTGACGCATTGTACATGTTTACATTCAGACTGTATGACAATGTACATTGTGACTGTTTGGGGGGAGCTGCCTATTTGAAGCGGGACAGTGGACATTCCGACTACATCACGGATGTGTGTTTGTACTTGTACATTGTCAACTGACATTTCCCTGCAATGCCAAATGTGATTGGCCAGTTTCTACGCACATGCGGCACCAGTTGTGTCCTCTGTTCTGTTGTGGACGTGGTGCGGTTTGTACTACATCGTTGTCAATGTTGATGTGCTCTGCATGTAATGTGTGTGTGCCACATTTTGGGGGAGTCGCCCCTGCAGCTCTGATGTAGCTGCCCCTTATCCCTTATATGCGGTGTGCCTCGGGCTTCTGTGCTTATGCGGTGCTGAGATGTTGCATACCTGGGTGCATTGGTCTCTTGGTGGGAGTTGGGGGTCTGGGGCATGGTTTGTCCGCAGATGTGCTATGCTTAATTGTGCATGTGTGCCATTGTGCCCATCTCCCCCCGTCCCCCCAGTCCCTGGTCGTTACTCACCCTGTTGCTGTTGTGTCCGGTCATGTTGAGCAGTGTCCGGTCCCCCAACTCCTGCCACCGTCTCCCCACTGATGACTGTGGTCACCATTTCCTCCATCTCGTCCAGCTCCTCCTGTGGCGCTGGACTCCCACCTCCAGTCTGCATTGCTGCCTTCCGGTTGTTTGCGAGTTTCAGCTTGGTTTTGCGCTTCACATCATTCCAGTGCCTCTTGACCTCGTCCATTGTCCTCCTCAGCACTCCGACTGCATTCACCTTGTCCACGATGGTCTGCCATGTTCCATTTTTAGTTGCCAGTGACACAGTGGAGGTGACGAACAGTGTTTGATGGTGTTCTATCACCTCCGTTATCAGGATCCTGTTTTCCTGCGGACTGAACCGCTTCTTCCTACTCTTCTTGTCCTTGCCCTTCCTGACCCCGAGGTCCCAGGCTGGTCCTCCGGGGGGCTTGTGGGGTTCTGGTTGTCCTCTGTACTTGCTCCGGATGCCTCCATTGTGCTTCGCTGTTGTTTGTATGTTTTTTTTCTACTTTTATAGTGCATTTTCCCGCATGATGCGTGGGTTTGACAGGCCTGTGGCTGGTTTTCGTAGATTTTTGTTTCGCGATTGGCGTCATCGCTACTATTTTCGTGTTGGGGTTTCGCGTTTTTGCAGCGTCGCGTTGATTTTGATGCGTTCATTTGACGCGTTATCGTGTGACTATCGCATGGTACCGCCGTGTTGGGAATGCCACGTTAACACGGTGTTATTTTCCAGCGATGGACTGTGATGTGAAGTGTTGCGTTAAGCTGGATTTGCGGTAGTTATCACACGTTCTTAAGAATATGCCGCCTTGTGTCTTGTGTCAATGTCATCACTACAATACTGCGCATAACGAATAATCTCATTGATTGTCTTACTCTGCCAACAAATCAAATGCTGCTGAATCATAAGACTAATATCTGGTATCAATCCATACACAAACTATATACAAAATGCCCCATCTCTTTATCAGTGATGTTCTCAATACCACTATACTGTTTAAACACTTGTAGGAGCCTTTCATAATAAGCATGCACTGACTCTTTCAATTCTTGAGTAGTTCAGTCTATTTTTACCCAATCTGTTTCTTTTGATGAAATCTTCCCTTTCAAATAGGTAATGACCTGATTATATTTTTTCATAACCTCTTCAGATGGTGCTCCTGTTTTTGAATCTCTTGGATATACTTCTTTTGGCCAATCTACAGCAATTTTACACTCAGTCCACAAATCAGCTGGAACTACAATATCAAACAGGCCATCCAAATCCTTCCACAATACCTTTGAAACTTTCACAAACCTCTCTACCTGTTTGTACCATTCCACTGGTTTTTCTCTCAATCTTGGGAAATCATTTGTAAATGACAATATATCCTGCCTTGACCATGGGACATGAACAAACCCACCTCATGGTACTTCTCTCATTGGATATACTATAGCATCAGCTACTTCTGCCCCTGGCTCTCTCACAGGATACAATGGTGAAGCCACTGAAGTCACTGTTGCATCTTCCTTCTTTTTAGCCCATCTTCCTTTCCAACAGTCTAATTCTCCCTATCGTTTTAGTGTACTAATTATCTCTTTAATTTGCAACCGTTTCCCCGAAGCATTCAAATTCTCCAAGTCTTTATCACTGAAATCTAATCTATATGTCTTTTGTAGGGCTTTAGACTTTTCTATGTCAACTCCATATGTTTGTGGAATCTCAGCAAATTTTTCATGTAGAGCTTTCGCTTTCTTTGTAATATTTTTGCACATAAATAGAAATTCCTCATCCTGATATTTACTTAGTCTGTCTGTGCTAATCGTACCAAGAATCATTTCTTCCAAATCTGCTTTTAATTTACTCACATCTACACCTGAATTATTTCTATTCTGTACACTACAACCAGGTGTTATTTCTCTTATCCATTCATCCAATTCTTCTGGCGAAGGACCTAATGGGGCATATTCTCAAGGACTTATCGCCGAGTTAGCGGCACTTTATCGCAGCCAAAGTGGCGATAGATATATCGCCCTATTCACAAGCAGGTGCTAACAGCCGATATCGCCAGTTTACCTGCGATAGCAGCCGCAAAAAACATCGCCACGGATGACACCGGCAACTAACGCTAATAAGATGCAGAGTAGGCGTTGCCGTGCAAAAACCCGCAACAACACCACTTCGCAACATTCTCAATGACCAGCCAGATCGGCGATAAGACCACAAAACATGCGATAAGGCGCGTTAGCAGCAGGGAATTAACACCTGCTCCTACCTGGTATTAAGTCGGACCATAACCTGCACCAGAAATGGGAGCCCAGCCCACAGACACACCAGAAGAACAACAGATGCCATGGAGCTACTGATCATGTACCCGGACACCCAAGAGGGCCACAACAGCCACCACCATCCCCCCCCCCAGCCCCCCTCCCCAGGGCCCTACCTCGGACAAAGATATTTGACATCAACTTTACGAAATCATTAACAAAACAATTCGCCTGATGTCACACAAGTACAACAATTAACATTCATGTGTGGTCAGAAAAAGGAGAATCATTCATTCATCTCTGAATTCCCAAACAAATCATTTCATTTAAATTTAACTCAAAACAACTATTTGGAAGAGTCATGGCGGGTCTTCTCTGGACAATCTGTAAGTCACAGCCTGCAAGACAAAATTCAAGATAAGAAGGTGTGTCATGCGCTCATCAAAGGACAGAGAGAGAGAGAGAGAAAGAGAGAGAGAAAGAGAGGGAGAGAGAGAGACAGTGAAAGGAAGACCCTTGGCACATACATGCCAACTGTTGTGTGTGTATCGCTATTGGTGCACCATAAGCCTAAGGCATAGCCCCAAATGCAGCGCAAAAGCCACATCACATTTCCAGAAGGCAAGCAGTAGTCAGACTAACATCAGGGATCAAAGCTCCTTTGTCTCAATACATAAGGCGGAAGGACATCTGCACCTCCGACCTTGGTCTTGCATGCGGCAGGCACCCCCTGAGAGAGATACCACAGCAGATGATGACGACTCCCACATTACGCACAGCCTGATGAAAGACCAACGTATACACACCCCACACACAGAAGTCCTTGCCCGAAGTTATCTTGCATGGAATGTCCTTCACACTTACTCCCACATTAACCCAGGCATACAACCGTTGCACACTAAAACAACTCATTGCTCCGAGCTGTGGCATTCCATCCACAGAACTGGCGCAGGCCAGAACAGTGCCGCTTCAACCTGAGCCACCAACGCAATGGCAGAACATCCCGGGCACATGCACAACCCCTGTCACGTGGAACTGTACCGTGCACGTATGCTGCATTTGTTGGGGGCACTGCCACTGGCAGTGTTGCGCATCAGTTACCGTCTGCGCTTCCGTATAGCGTACGTCACCTGCGTCCAGCCCTGATTCCACTGCCGATCATGCATATTCGAGTGGCCCATGGATGTCTGCCTATCCAACACAACGGTAGCTGAACTGGATTATGACTTGTGTGTGCGCCCCTGTTGGCCCACGACCAGGAGTGTAACCGTGATACCCGTTCATGGGATGCCTTGATATCTGGCGTATGTGCTGGCAGTTGGGCATGGGAAATTGCACAAGTCCTCGTGTGCAGTGACCACATCGAAGCGCTCCCCCATTAGGCTGTGTTGCGGATTGGTGAAACGGCGTGGACGGAGCACATCTGTCCGGACCAGTGAATGGATTGGCTCGCCCCCTTGTTCGTTGAGGCCGACAACAACGTACTCTTGGAACTGATTGCCCAGGAAGCTGCGCTCGCATTCATGGACGAGTAACTACGTTCCTGCAGCCACAACTGCTTGTAACCCAGAGCACAGGTCCCAACACCTTCTTGCATCTTGGAGAAATGGTCACATATCCCACCACAACAGTGGACATGGCTGCATTCGCCTGGACTCAGAATGCATGTGCGTGCACCTACGCGTGTTGACACACACCTGTGCAAGGTGAGGCAGTCCCATGGGCGGAGCTGCACAGCGTCGCTTGGCAAGGTTCCTTACTCTGACATACTGCTGGAGGGAGTGTACACACATGGCAATGTAGTACTACATGTGACCTTGTTGGACCCTTTCACCTGCTCACTGTCAGCAGAGCAGACAGTCTGGGCAGTCCGGTGGTACAGCACAATGCAGATCCCATGGGCTGTGAGTCGTGTCCCCTGACACAGGGCAATGAGCATACGCCAAACATCACATGACTCGTCCAGCAAGGCAAGGTGGGCTGAGACAGTTGCCATCCGTAATGATTGGTGTTCATTTTTGCCTCCCCAGTTCTTGCACATCTACATGTTCCCATGCTGCCTGTAAGTGTCTGAAGCATTGGTCTGCATGTTGTGGCCCTTGTCTTGCCCGTACTGACACGCACATGCGAATAAAGTCTACTCCACTTCACTAGTGTTCAACTGTGATGAGTGTTAATTTGAATGACAAATCGTGTGCCTCAATGAGCATTGTCCGTACACAGGGAGGGACTGACTGATGCATTTCACTTAGGGGTGAGTCCCTATTGCCAGCTCCACCTCTGTAAGCCAGACATTGTGGTTGGGATAGTTGCTGGTGGACAGGTGCTCTTACGTGTCTTCAGCAATGTGAGTATGGTGTCCAACTTCTTGCCATGTGGATCAATGTGATCCATCAAAACAGGCTGTGTCCACACAGTTGAGTGTGAGTAGGTATGCGAAGAGATGTTCTGTTGTCACATGTGATGGGGGACACTACTTTAGGCCTGCTACCGATTTAGACATTCTTACACACAGCCCCATTTTATACATGGACGTGGGGGTACGTTGGGGGGTTGCGAGATTATTGTTCATGGGCAATGAGGCCACAGCTAGTTCACACGTACACAGTCATCTAATTGGCCATGTGGGTCAGGGTCAAACATGCGCATTGATGTCATTTCCCAGGGTGTACCTTTTTGTGCAATCAATGTCCCTACATTCATCTATACTCTTATACTTGATTGAACATAGACATGACACATCTGTGTGATTTGGAATGTTTTATTCACATTCTGTGGAGTGTCGGAGCTGGAGCAGTACCTGGCCATGCAAACCCCACATAACATGGTTGCCCAGTGGAGGGCCAACCAGAGTCCTTTGGGGAATGACAATTTAATCGGAACAGGAAGAGTTCAGTCCGCAGCCTGATTGCTGTGTCATTGGTAACGAGTGCGGATGTGGCAGTCCATGTCGGGGTCCAGGTGAATGTCGCAGAGTGTTTCGGGGGACAGTGGAAGGTGTTGTTCCTGGGCATGATGCAGAGGGCTGAACCAAGCAGGAACAGGCCATATGGCAGGGATGGATGCTACAACCTCCTTTCTCAAACAGAGCCATTGCCATCCAGATCTTAGTCCTCTGATATGTCTTCTGTGTCAGGTGTGTCAGGTGTGTGTGGTGGTGTTATGGCTGCATCACTGTGTGCCACTGACACATCAGGTGGCGGAGGTGCTATGGCTGCTATGGCTGCATCAATGTGTGCCACTGACGCATCAGGGGGGCGGAGGTGGTATGGCTGCATCACTGTCTGCCACTGACACATCAGGTGGCGGAGGTGGTATGGCTGCATCACTGTGTGCCACTGACACATCAGGTGGCGGAGGTGGTATGGCTGCATCACTGTGTGCCACTGACGCATCAGGGGGTGGAGATGTGTGTGTCGAAGTTCCTGCAGCAGTCATCTGGGACAGGCTCTGTGGCAGCAATGGCGAGATGATGTTCTGCAGGGCATGGTAGATCCCAGCTACATCTCGCTGGTGTACAGCCGTGGCAGCCATTCTTCCAGCCTGCATCCGCTCCATGTTCTCCATTGTCCTCTGCATCTGTGCCAACTCTGTGCTGCCATCGCTGGAGCCTGTCTGACTAGACAGTTCGTGTATCCGAGTAATGGCTCCAGCGAGGTCAGCCAGGGATTGCTGTAGAGCATGGAACGGACTGTGGGTGTCTGTTAGGGACTGTAAGTGGTCCCTGATGGGACTCATACACCCACGTATGGCATCAAGTTTGGCTGCCATGAGGTCAAAACCCACCCGCACCTGTTCAGCCAGCCCCCTCTGGCAGTCTGACACACGGCGTAGGAATGCCATGTGTCTTTCCATGAGTTGCTGGGAGCCAGCCATGATGGTGAGTGCTTCCTGCTGTGTGGGCTGTGCAGGGGGTGGGGTCACCTCGATGCAGCTGGGCTGCCCTGCTCCTGGAGGTGGGGTGCGGAGGCTGTCCACGAGCCGTTGGAGGGTGTCTGAGCAGATGGCCAGGGGTTCCTCCTCATCATCACTGAAGAGATGTCTGGTCTGCTCTGCAGGAGATGTTGATTGTCCCTCTGCAATGTAAAGGGGATATGCAGGTTAACAGTGTGTTCGATGGATGTTGACGCATTGTACATGTTTACATACAGACTGCATGACAATGTACATTGTGACTGTTTTGGATGAGCTGGCTATTTGATGGGGGACAGTGGACATTTCGACTACATGTCGGATGTGAGGTTGTACTCGCACATTATCATCTCACAGTTTCCTGCTATGCCAGATGTGATTGGCCAGTTTCTACGCACAAGCGGCACCAGTTGTGTCCTCTGTTCTGTAGTGAATGTGTTTCACTCTGTACCACATTGTCGTCAATGTTGATGTGCTGTGATTGCTATGTGTGTGTGCTGCATTGTGGGAGAGTCACCCTGCAGCTCTGATTTAGCAGCCCCTTATCCCTTTGGGGCGGTGTGCCTTGACATGTGTGCTTTTGAGGGGCTGAGATGTTGGCGACTTGGGTCATTTGTGCTCTTGGACGGTTTTTGTACTCGTGTGCATTGTTTGTCTGCAGATGTGTTGTTGACGTCAGGGGTTGTATGTGCACGTGGATGTGTCAGAGTTTGACCTGCTCCTTTGAGGATGTGATCCACACTGGGCCACCTCAGTGTCGTGTCGTGCACCATGTCATGTATTTTGACTGCAGCCATACTATTGGTCATGCAGTGTCACTTGCATTGTCAGTGTGGCTCACAGAGCCGCTGCTTAGCTGGATTCGGCACATGTGCATGGGTAGGTTGTGATATTGGTGATAGGGAGGGGGGCCCCTTTGTGCACATAGTGGACGGGGGCTTACTTGGTGTTTCTATGTGTGCTGCAGTGTGCCAAGGGTATGAGGGACATGTTCCACAATCATTGTGGGTGTGCAGTGTGCTACACATAATTGTGCATCTGTGCCATTGCGCCCATCTCCACCCGTCCCCCCAGTCCCCGGTCGTTACTCACCCTGTTGCTGTTGGGTCAGGTCATGTCGGGCTGTGTCCGGACCCCCAACTCCTTGCACCGTATCCACACTGATGACTGTGGCCACCATTTCCTCCAGCTCATCCAGCTCCTCCTGTGTCGCAGGACTCCCACCTCCAGTCGCCGTTGCTGCCTTCCGGTTGGCAGCGAGTTTCTGCTCAGTTTGGCTATTGACATCATGCCAGCGCCTCTTGACCTCCTCCATTGACCTCCTCAACACTCCGACTGCATTCACGTTGGTCACGATCGACTGCCATATTTCCGTTTGTGTTGCCAATGACACAGTGGAGGTGACGAACAGTTGTTGGTAGTGTTCTATCACCTCCGTGATGATGAGCCTGTTTTCCTGCGGACTGAACCGCGTCTTCCTCTTCTCCTTGCCCTTCCCCGACCCCGAGGTTTCTTGCTGGTCGTCTGTGGGGCTTGTGGGGTTCGCTTTGTCCTCTGCACTCGATCCGGGTGCATCCATGGTGCTACGCAGTTTATTTTTTCTGCTTTTATGGTGCATTTTCCCACATGACGCGTGGGCATTGCAGCCAGTCGCTGGTTATCGCAGATTTTTTTATTGCGGTTGGCCACATCGCAAGTTTTTTCGCATTCGTGTTTCGCTTTTTTTGCCGTCACGGTAATTTTATCGCGGTCATTTGACGCGTTAGCGTGTGACTATCGCATGGTACCGCCGTGTTGAGAATAAAACATTAACACAGCGTTATTTTCCCGCGATGGACTGCGATGTGCAAAGGTGCGTTAAGCAAATTTTGCGATAATTATCACACGTTCTTGTGATTATCCCCCAATGACTTCTGCATATTTTCACTTGATCCACTTCTCGATCCTGATATAGGCGTTATTTTTTCCTCAATCTGTAATAGCCTCTTTGGATCTATGGGGCATATTATCAAGCCCTCTATCGCCGCGTTAGCGGCACTTTTCTGCCGCTAATGCGGCAATATTTGTATCATTCTATTAACAAGCTGCAGCTAACGGGCCTTAGCGTGAGTTTTCTAGCAATAGCGGCCGTTGTTTTACCTCTAAGCATGTCAGCGTATATATACGCTAATGACATGCAAAGTAAGCGTTCTGACTAAAACTCCATAGAAACAGTCGCAAACACAACTTCCCCCTATTATCAATGCCCGCGAAGCTGATAAGAAAAGTCGCGCTAACCGCGCTTATCGCTGAATTTAACGCCTGAAAAAACTTGCCTTAACCATCTTGTCAATGGGGGTGGATTGTTGGGTTAAGTATACACTTGCCTATTAGCAAGCTTTTCATTAGCGCTGTTAATTTAGCGCTGGAATTCTCACGCTATTGCTGGTTTTACACGCTATCGCTGGATTTCCTATCGCCTTTGCGATACTGCGTTGATAATACCGCGCTATCACGGCGAGGAAATCTAGCGATAGCCGGCGATAAAAAAAAACAGCGCTAAGCGCGCTTTGCGATAATTATCGCAGATCGTTGATAATATGCCCCTCAATTTATACCTCGCCTTGGAGTTTCATATAATCCTTTCTGTAACATTAATGAATTGTTCTGAATCTCCTGACTCTACACTCACATTTGTTCTAGTATTTCCAATTATTCCTTGATTAGTCTCACTTATTTTTCTGTATACTGTTGGAACTCCATTCATACTCCTATCAGGTATTGTTAGAGCATGCACTTGAGAAATACCTTGTCCATCATTATATAATGGAACTATCGGTCCAATAGTTACTGGAACTGACAAGACTTCTGGATTCAGACTCATTTGTGTTATTTTTCTTACCAGATCTTCTCTAACTGGATTTTAACTTTGACTCATATTTACAGAATTTTTCTCTTTGGGGACTTCTATCTGAATCAATGGAGCACTTGGTAAAGAATTTGTCTCTATCCTGTCCTGTTCTTCATGATTTGGAGGAGGTCTATTCATTAACAATTCATTTAAAAATTCATCATCTATGTCATGATTACCTTCAATCAAATCTGTATTATTAGATTTTTGTTCCTCAACATTTTTTCTTTTCTCCTTACATTTTTCTCCTTCTTTAGACTCCACTACCATTACCGGAAACAAACTTGCTCCCTCTGCTACATCTCTTCACCACATTTTCATTTGAGCATCCCATTTTGCTTCTGAATATCTACTCACACTATTCTTGTATTTATTCTGATTCCTATTTCTTTCTCTTTTGTTTGCTTCATGTTCCCATTCTTCAAGAGCTTCATACTGCATAGGTCTAGGAGTAGGTCTCAAATCATTCATCTGTCTCCTTAGATTCTCTAAAATTCTAGTATTAAAAGTACCATTCTCTGGAAATGCTAAAACACCATCTTGCTCAGTGTATTTCATCCAATCTTCTAATCAAGTACACGTATGGTAACCCCTCTGTACTGACATAAAAGAACAGGTGTTCCTTCAGGGGGTACAGGAATTCCTTCTCTAATAGGTATAGGCTCATCTTTACTAAATAAAGTCTGCAACAATTTTAATAACTTCATGCTTATTCTACACTAATACTAGACTATATAAGTAATTCTCCAACTATTCTTCCGTACTATGATTTTTTGATACCAACCAGAATCAGTCACACCATCCAATCCCAGCGCGGTTCACACCAACCAACCAATACCAGCGTGGCACTTTCTGTGACGATTTCACATCAACTAACCAATCCCAGCGCAGCACTTTTTGTGATGTCAGTATAACTCCTGCGACTGACCCTCGCTTTACAAAATCAGCATCAGCGTTTTTCAAAAGTCTTTAACAAAACAGACTACATAAAATACCAGCTTGTCTGCTCCACTAAAATAAATTAATCGACAGAAACATATACTCTGAGGGGGATATTCTCAAGAACGTGCGATAAACATCGCCAAAATAGGTTAACGCAAGTTTCCATATCGCCGTCTATCGCGGGAAAATAACTCTGTGTCAACGTGGCATTCTCAACACGGCGGTAACATGCGATAGTACCCCGATACCGCGGCAAATGTCCGCGATAACAGTACCGGGACGGCGAAATAAATCCAAACCCGAAAAAAGTTGCGATGGGCCTAACCGCGATAAGACAAACAGCGAAAAGCAGCACTAGGCCTGCAATTCACACACGTCAGGCGTGAAAAACCACTACAAAAGCAGAAAAAAAGCACAAACAAAAACCAAACTACAGCGAAGCACAATGGAGGCAGCTGGAGCAGGTACAGAGTACGACCAGAACCCCACAAGCCCCCTGGAGGACCAGCCTGGGACCTCGGGGCCAGGGAAGGGCAAGGACAAGAAGAAGAGGAAGACGCGGTTCAGTCCGCAGGAAAACAGGATCCTGATCACGGAGGTGATAGAACACCATCAACAACTGTTCGTCACCTCCACTGTGTCATTGGCAACAAAAAATGCAATATGGCAGTCCATCGTGGACAAGGCGAATGCAGTCGGAGTGCTGAGGAGGACAATGGACGAGGTCAAGAGGCTCTGGAATGATGTGAAGCACAAGACCAAGCAGAAACTCGCAGACAACCAGAAGGCAGCAATGCAGACTGGAGGTGGGAGTCCAGCACCACAGGAGGAGCTGGATGAGATGGAGGAAATGGTGACCACAGTCATCAGTGGGGAGACGGTGGCAGGAGTTGGGGGACCGGACACTGCTCAACATGACCCGACACAACAGCAACAGGGTGAGTAACCACCAGGGACTGGGGGGACGGGGGAGATGGGCACAATGGCACATATGCACAATTAAGTAGAGCACATCTGCGGACAAACCATGGCCAACAGTCACAACTCCAACCAAGAGCCCAATTTACCCAAGTCTGAAACAGCACAGCACTGCATAAGCACAGAAGTGAAAGCCACACCGCCTGAAAGGGATAAGGGCGAGCCAAATCAGAGCTGAAAGGGTAACTCACCTACAATGCAGCACACACACATAAGATCCAGAGCACCGCAACATTTACAACAATGTTGAACAAACAGCAACACCAGCACAACAGAACAGAGGACACAACTGCTGCCGCTTGTGTGTGGAAAATGGCCATTCGCATGTGGCATAGCTGGAAACTGTGAGATGATGATGTACTAGTACAACCCCACATCCCTGATGGTGTAGTAATGCATGTATGGCCGTGACTCAGATAGGCAGTGAGACACACATTGTCATACAAATCAACACTCATCACAGTTGAATACAAGTGAAGGTGCGTAGACTTTATTAGCATATGCGTGTCAGTACGGCCAAGATAAGTGCCACAACATGCAGACCAATGCAGCAATATGTCAGAACGTGGAACGTTGCCAAGCGCCGCTGTCCACTGCGGGGGAGTGCCGCACCATTCACAGGTGTGTGTTTACCCGCGTTGTTGTCCGCTCATGTATTCGGAGTCCAGGCGAATGCAGCCATGTCCACTGTCGTCGTGGGAGATGTGACCAGAACCCCAAGTCCCAACAAGGTGTCGGGACATGTGCAATGTGTTCCTAACTGTTATGTCTGCAGGTACGTAGTTACACGTCCATGAAAGCGGGTGCAGCTTCGTAGGCAATCATTTCCAACATGAGGTCGTTCTCGACTTCATCGAACAGGACGGCGAGGCTAACCATTAGCAGGTCCTGACAGATGTGCTGCGTCCACCCCCTTTCACCAATTAGCATTACAGCCCAATAGGGGAGCGGCTCAATGTGGTCACTGCATATGAGGAGTTCTGCAAACTCCCAGGTCCAGCTGCCAGCATGTATGCCAAGTATCCAGGCATCCCATAGACGGGTGTCACGGTGACACTCATGGTCGTGGGCCAACAGGGGACGCACACACATGTCGAAATCCAGTTTGGCTACCGTTCTGTTGGATAGGCAGACATCCATGGACCACTCGAATATGCACGAGCGACAATGCAACACAGGCTGCATGCAGGTGACGTTGGCAAGGCGGAAGCTCAGCCGGTAACTGATCCGCAGCACTACCAATGGCAGTGCCCCCAGTAAATGCAGCATACGTGCATGGTACAGTTCCACGTGACAGGGGTTGTGCATGTGTCCGGGATGGTCTGCCATTGCGTTAGTGGCTCTGGTTGAAGCGGCACTGTTCTGACCTGCGCCAGTTCTGTGGATGAAATGCCACCGCTCGGATCAATGAGTTGTTTAAGTGTGCAACATTTGTACACCTGGGATGGTGTGGGAGTAAGTGTGAAGGCCATTCCATGCAAGATAACTCAGAGCAAGGACTTCTGTGTGGGGGTGTGTATACGTTGGTCTGTCGTCGGGCTGTGCGTAGTGTGGGAGTCATCCTCAACTGCTATCGTATCTGTCAGGGGGTGCCGGGGACATGCAATTCCGAGGTCGGATGTGCAGATGTGCTTCCGCCTGATAGTTCAGACAAAGGAGCTTTCATCCCTAATGTCAGTTTGTCATCTGCTTGCATTCATGAAGTGTGATGTGGCTTGTTGGGTGTGGGGTGGGATGTGTGCGACTTTGGGATCCATGTTTGACATGACTTGCATGTGGCAAATGAGCGGCATCACTGTGTGTTACGTTGCCTCACAGCTGCTCCTCCCTCCCCCCGAGCCTAATTACTTGTGAGCGCTGCGCGGTTGCATCACTTGCACTCCAACGGCACACCTTTGTCATGCCTGTCTGCGCATGTCCACAAGCCTGACAACGACACTGTGATGTTGTCCGTTGAAGGTGGGCGGCCACGTGAGTGTAGGCCTATGGTAAGGTTAGTGTGGACACAGATGTAGAGTTCATGCCTGGCTGAACTCGCGCTGCGACTAAGGCTAGGCATTTGGCTCATGCTGCGGCAATGCAGATACACACAACACTTGGCATGTATGAGCCAAGACCCCAAGCGGTCATGCGCTCCTTCATTTCTCCGTTCGTGTGAGCCCGCCCTCCGGGTGCATGCTACATTGCAATATAGTCAATTGCGGGCCGGGTGGCACCAACACTACAACAGAGTCACACGCATTGGTGACTTCCTTGTCCAGGCCAGAACTGAACCACGCCTTGAGCCCCGGGCTAATTCTACACACCCCTGCGCTGGACTGACGTACACCAACCCAGCCCACTCCGCTTACAGGGGGGGGGGACAAAGCTACATGTCCAAGGTCTTACCCGCTGCCTGAGGTGACATTCTTGCATCCGCTGTCCACAGCACGATGTGATGTGGTAGGGCCAGGGGCCATCACGCATACATAATGACCACACGGACACACTTAGATAGATAGTGGAACTGGCTACGGGCACATGCGCCCGGCCCCTTTTTAGTACCAGGGTCACATGTCCAGTGACGCCTGTGCTGGATGGGTGTTGGGTGAGTGTAAGCCAGCCCTCAGGGAGTGGTTGGTGCTGGCAACAACTAGAACAGTGATCATCGGATCACACACACAGAGTCACTCATGAAGGGTCCATGACTTGCAGTGCACTGAGGTAGGGGCACCAGAACTGGACTCACACACATATGATTACATCATAAAGGGTCCATGACTTGAGCTACACTGAGTTTGTGGCACCGGAAGCGCTCGGCGGGTGCGCAGCCTGCAAAGATGCGTCGTCCGGGCAGGCCGCC
Source organism: Calotriton arnoldi (assembly GCA_963921515.1). NCBI lineage: Eukaryota > Metazoa > Chordata > Amphibia > Caudata > Salamandridae > Calotriton > Calotriton arnoldi. The sequence goes on from CAWUFW010010850.1 coordinate 629,754, forward strand.
CTGGAAGCAATGTCTGTTGCCCACTGGACTGCGCCATGAATAAATGAAGACTCAATTTGAATTGTGAGCCCTGCTGACCGCAGTGTTGGCCGGAGGCGGCAGTCAGAAAGGGCCCACAGCCATGTGGCGATGACTTGAGCTGCACAGAGTTAGTGGCACCTGGAGCGCTCAGCGGGTGTGCAGCCAGCGATGATGCGTCGTTTGACTTGGGGGACCTGCTGACCACAGTGTGGGCCAGAGGCAGCAGTCTGTGAGGGCCCACAGCCATGTGGCGATGACTTGTGGTGCACAGGGTGAGTGGCACCTGGAGTGCTCAGCAGGTGCACAGCCAACGATGATGCGTCGTCCGGGCGGGCCGCACTGGGAGCAATGTTCTTTTTGCCTACTGAACTCTGCCTCAATATTGCCACGTGGCGTCGAATTGTGTTGCACAGGGTCAGTGGCCCCTGGAGCGCTCAGCAGGTGCACAGCCAACGATGATGCGTCGTCCGTGCAGGCCGCACTGGGGGCAATGTCTGTTGACTAGTGGTTTCTTCCATTAACAGAAATGTGGCACGATTTGAATTGTGGGACCTGCTGACCGCAGTGTAGGACTAAGGCAGTATCCGGCACACACATGACTCCGTGTTGCTATGCCACTGGATCCGCTGGGGGCCTGTGACGCGGAGTCTGGAGGTCACAGCGGTGGACTCGTGGCAGGGTGAGGTGTGCCGCCCAGGCAGACGCGTTGCCCATCACGGAAGAGAACCACCCCCAGAGCCCCGGCCTTTTTATCTGCACTCCTACGCTGGAGTGGCGTACGCCGGCCCAACCCACTACGCTTACGCTTACAGGGGGGGACGGCGCAGCGACATGTGCAGGGTCTTCCCCACTGCCTGAGGTAACATGTTTGCGTCCACTGTCCACAACACTACAAACCCCAGCAGTATATGTCCACATGGACATGTCTGTGTTCTGCATTCTGTGGTCTGTCCAGCACATCACCGCCACACTTGGCATTGTGTACATTCTTCTTCATGGGTGAGTTGCCTCCTTCACACATACTTGGTTCCCACCTCTCCCCCCATTCTGCACTTGTGTGGCTGAGGGGCCATGCCGTTTTCGGAAGGTCCGCTGTCTTGTCCTACACTGCCTCGGTGGTAGTCCGGGGGGGTATGGAGGGGAGGGGTCCTGGGGGGGTGGCGGTGGGTGTTGTGGCCCCCTTGGGTCTCCGAACTACATGTTCATTGGCTCCATGGCATCTGTGGGTCTTCAGTTGTGGCTCTGGGCTGGGCTCCCTTTCATACTGCAGGTAGTCGTCCTGCTTAGCACTGGCTAAAGGCAGGTGTTAAATCCCTGCAGCTAACGCGCCTTATCGCCTGTTCTTGGTTCGCATCGCAGATCTGACTGGCCGTTGAGAATCACGCGAAGTGGTGTTTTCGTGTGTTTTTGCACGGGAACGCCTACTCTGCATATCATTAGCGTTAGTTGTCGCACTCATCCGTGGCGCTGTTTTTTGCAGAAGCTATCGCAGGAAAACTGGCGATGTCGGCAGTTTGCACCAGCTTGTGAATAGGGCGAAAAAGCTATCGCCACTTTTGCGGCGCTAAAGTGCCGATAAATTGGCGATAAGTCCTTGAGCATATGCCCCTAAGTTTTCTTTCATTTCCAGCAAAACCTCGACCAGAGCGATTTTACCCTCACTCAAGTGAAAACTCTCGGGACTTCTCCAGATGCTCTTTCCGAAGGTACCCAAATAAATCTCCACTAATCTTACTTTAAGATTCCCTGTGCAATACTGACAATACGACCATTGCTCAGTACTGCATCAACAGCAGACAACACAATTCCCTTGGTGTATGCCACACTAAGTCCGCCCTAAGGCTTATCCTGGGATCTCAGGTCTACGACGGACCCGTTACTTCAATTCCATTAAGGTCAACGACGGACCACAACATATAACAAAAAGGTATGTAGTCAATAAACGTCTGTCCCTACAAATTCCGTCTTCTTCATTACCCAGTATGATTAGTCTAAACTAACCATCTGATGCTACTACCAGAAACTGACTGCAACAAGTCGGTAACCAGATAGGCTATTAGTATTTACTTACATATGACCTTAGACGAACAATTCTAAGTTCACGTGATTTATTTCACTTCACTTGTGACTTATTTCAAAATAGTATAAAACATTCATTCATGTCATGAGATAGATGGCACGTCATTTAGTATTTCATAATTGTGATAATATGACAATGGTAAAAAAAACACGTGAAAACAACAAAATTCAGAAATACATCGTGAACATTGATAAGACACATAAACAAATTCAGTTACAAAATATCATATAAACAACTAGTCCTTGTTTTGCAGAATTGCACCAGGCGGACCCTTTCTAATTCAACTAATGGGCATATGCCAAAAGTCCTGCCTGTGTCTCGGGCAACAGGCTGCACAGTTCTCAAGGGGGTTGCCTGCCCACTGGGGAAAAAAGCTTTTTAAACCAATTCCCACACAGCACCCTCTACAATCATTAGCCTATGCCCAGATGTCAACGCGTTTCAAACCCCAGGTTGTTCAAGGGTTCTCCTCAGGACTCAGACTGGGAAACAACAACTTCTTATTGGGAATAAATGCCGTAACACATTAATGTCAGCTACACAAACTTTGGGACTGTTCTTCAGTTAGTAGAGCTTGTGCGCGCCTCTGAAGTCACGTAAAGCTCTCACCAGAAACTGATGCAGCGGAAGCGGTGAAACTTTTTTTTATAACCATATATGATATCACTAATTTCAATAATACAGGATCTTTTATAACCAGGAGTTCGGGCTCAATTCCCTTCATGAGGACCCTAAATGAAGGAAATATCTAACCTAACAACGTGTCACAATATTTACAAAACTGTCAATAACTCATCAATAACGACAAACTCTGAATACTTATCAAGTCACTTTTATCTAATAATTTCAGAATATGAATGGTCAGTACACTATTACATTAAGAAACATACATTTCTTCATTCATTCAATGTTGCAAGTAGAATCACAAATAAGAGAAAACAGCTTATAATGAATTCATCACAATATCAATGACAGGCGTGAGTGGAGATAAAGAGAGACAAAAGGAAATAAGTCATTGCAATATCAGATGCAATTTAATTTTCATACGAACCTAGATCAATGAGAACTAATGCACAATGTGCAATAGTTGGAAGAGCTAACCTCTCGGCCGAAAAGGTATAGCTTAAGGCAACATCACCAGCCAATGGAGTGCAAAGGTAATCAGGACAGCCTCGGTCAGATTTAGCAAAGACAGCAGCCAGCCAGGGTAGCGCAGAGAAAACAGCAGCAAAGCTCTCCTCTCATAGAAGCAGCTACTCCAAAAAAGTCTCTTTCATGCACTAGTAATTATACTCTAAGGGGCAGATTTACGTTGAACTAACGCAGCACGGCGCAGCAAGTCATTTTGCTGCGCCGCGCTGCGTTAGTTTTGAAGCACAGGGATGCAACATATTTACAAGAATACGTCGCATCCTTGTGCTTCCCCTGCGCTGGCGCACAAACTGCAGCCATGCGCCGGCGCAGGCACCCTTGCACCATGGTGCAAGGATGCCCTGCGTCGTGGGAGATTGTTTTTGTGCAGGAAGGGGCACCTTCCTGCACAAAAACAATCACTACAACCATTTTCCTCTTTCAATGCGTGCTGTAGAATGCAGCACGCATTGAAAGAGGAAAAAACGAGACATTTCTCCTCGGTGCGCCTCGCTACGCCACCTCTAGGGTGGCGTAGCTTTCAGACGCATCTCCAGAGTTACGATTTCTCGTAATTCTGGAGATGTGTCTTGTTCCATGAGTGTTGCGTGGGAACACCCACAGCAACACCCATGGAACGCCCTTCACCTCAAAGTGCTGCGTGTGAAGGGGCCGTATTTACAGGAGAGGAAAAGTCACGCAGGGTGGCTTTTCCTCTCCTTGTAAATATGGAGCAGCCCCCTGCGCCACCAGTACGTCACGAAAAGTGACGTACTGGTGGCGCAGGGGGCTCGTAAATCTGCCCCAAAATGTTTAAATGCCCAATCTCCCTAAAGTATCATTCACAGATTCTTCACGATCTTATTGGTTCTCAAATAAGGATGATCATCACTCCATTCGACTCGTCAAAGTTCTCTCAGATGGTTCATTATTAATATGAAAGATGTCATCCTTCCGCGGAAGCAGGAAAAGCATCTCGCAACATTATCCACGTCCTCGTACACACTCCATATTAGCTTGTTACATTTGTCGACAAAGTCATTCACGAAAGAATAATATTTAGCTCAAGAAGGAAATTTCTAGAGTTTACTTTGTGCACAGCTAAACACACAAAACAGCATTTTAGAACTAGTGAAGGACAAAATACATTTCTTCAGAGACCTACATTTTAAGAAAAGAAAATCACTCCAACAAGATTTTGAGGCCTTCATAGGAAAACCATGAACTGCAAACCAACAATTTTTTTAGGAAATAAAATACACTTCATTATAAACAAGTATAAAGAAAATAGATAAGAAAAGTCATTATGGCAAATGATTCATTTTTCCAATTAGATTCACAAGCATAGTCTAATTAAGCTCATTATTAATTAATATGTCTCTCTTATGTTATAAAGAAAGGAAATAAGCATTTTCACGTATCATTTTCCATAAACGTTCTTGCCATTATTATTTCATAATTCTACATGAAAGCTTTTAAAATGCATCATTTTATTTCAAATCTCTTTCTCTCGTAAGGTTTTTAGTTCACATAAAAGAATACTTCAATTATTCATGCTTTTTGGATGTCTAATGTTACTTTTATTTACTACACGTGCTGTTCTTTGTCTTGCCCTTTTCACGTAAACTTATAAAAAGTCACCCGTGTTAATAATTTTCACATCATTATTCATTTCTTTTGTTAATAACACAAATATGAGCAGATTTGATCAAGCAGGATTTAATTCGCAAAAATCATGCTTCATCAGAAGCATTGTGTGTCAAAAAATTAAATGCTAGCATTTTGAATACCATTTCATATTGGATCTAGGCCTGAATTACACACTATTAGATGGCCGCCCATTTCACTGTGCATTTACAAGATTTGTTGTGCCTGCTCTCGTTTCCATGAATTGCATTGCATGTTCACGTACAATTGAATGATTTAAAAATGCCAAAAGATTTTTAACTATATTGACATTGAAAAAGGTGTCGCGCCGAAACACGTCTGTCATTGCTGATGACTTGCCAATAAATTACTTTATCAATTTTGGACCCAGAAGTGCACTCGTTACTGGCCACGCGATTGTAGATTCGTAGATGCTGGAGTGTTCTGGTGTATTGCGGCTCAGCACCGCGGGAGTGGTACCCGAGATGCGTGGTGCGGCGGAGGGTGGAAGACTTGTGCAAAGAATATATATATATATATATATATATATATATATATATATATATATTATCTACTGGCGGTCGCCAGTAGATAGTTATAGTTAGGACCTATTTTCCATAGGAAATCCGCAACATTCGATTTGAAATAACTCTTGCGTCGGTTGACGAATCTTCGCGAAATTTTCAAACTTTATGGCCCGCTCCGGTCCGCTCCTACCCTGAAAGTTTCGGGTTGATTCGTCAAGCGGGGGCCGAGAAAAAAGGGGTCCCAAAACGTGTTTTCCCCATTTATTTTCCCATAGGAAACTTTAGCCACGGCTACAGCCCGAACTGCTGAACGGAATTACACCAAATTTGGCAAAGAGGTAGTTCTTGGTTCAGAAAGAACCCTTTTTGTTAAATGGTGTAAATCCGTTCAGTAGTTCCTGTGAAAATCAAAACAAAAATCACATATATATCTATGGCCGCGTCGGATTCGCGCACCCTCCCGATCACGAGCTGCATGCTAATTGGCTGTCAACACTCCACATCAGGAAGTGTTGGCAGCCATTTGTCCTCGGTAGAACCGAGGGACAGAAACAAGTGCGCAAAGTGCAAAAGGAGGCAGGGTAGGAACACCCTGACCCCTAGGTCTGCTCAGGGGTCCCACAAGGACCCCTGGGCAGAAAAAAAGCATTTTTTTTTTTAAATCAGCGGGATGCGCTTAGGGTGCGCGGATCCCGCCGTAAAAAAAATCGAGCGCGGTCTCCCGCGCTTCGATGCTATTTGCCCCGGGTGGGCCAAGTCCCGGGGGCATGCGGGAGGGTGGGTTTATATTTAATTTTGGGGGCCTCAAAGGCCCCCAAGCCCAGGGACCACCACCCCCGGGGCTTTAAAAAATAATGGTGCAGGAGGGCTCTTGGCCCTCCCGCAGCCCAGGGACCGCCACCCCCGGGGCTTCATTTTAATTTGAATAAAAAATGACCTGTGTGGGGGGCTCGAGCTCCCACACGCCCGAGGACCGCCACCTCCCGGGTCACTAAAAATTTCAATATGGGGGTCCATTACGGACCCCAGAGCCCGGGACCACCACCTCCCGGGGCTTTGTGGATGGAGGAGGGGGCCGCGCGGCCCCTCCTGGAGCCTGTAATGGCCCTGGGGACCGCCACCCCCCAGGGCCGGCTCCTGCAGTGTCCCGGGGTGCCTACCCCCGGGACACTGTAGTTTGCTATTACAGGACGGGAGCCATGTCATGAGTGATGTAATATGTGACGTCATCAGCAGTGCATTGCGGGGGCGCGAGTTATAGTTACCTGAACTAACTATAACGGGGGAATTTCATGTGTTTTGTACGAGTGCAATGTCCAACTAACTATAACTGTCCCTAAAACCTATGGTTTTTTCAGTGAATTTCAAAGGTTTTTTAAATGCTAATTTCTAACTATAACGTGTCTGAAACCTATGGTTTTTTCAGTGAATATATATATATATGCTTGCAATGTTTCCTCGGTTTAAAGATGCACTCTGGAAGCAGATTAATTCAGGCAAACCGGCATTCTTTATTTCAGAAAAATGTTCAAAATCCTTACGCGTTTCGGGGCAGCAGCCCCTTGGTCTACAGGCATTTTCTTGAGTCTGCGCAGTGTAGCTTGAAAGGCTCACTCCCAGCATGTGATTTATTCCAATTAGTGGGCTTCACAGGTGAGTACAACATGTGTTGCACACTGGGAGGTGTAGTCTAAGTTTGTTTCCCTTCAGTGAGTTTTGTCGTGCCTTTCAATAAAAATATTCCCTTTAGTAGGTTCTGTGCATTCCCAAGCTGTTCCCTTCGTTTTTCTAGCCCTCCAGTGGGCCTCTGAAGAAAGAAATGTTCGGTAATTATGTATTTCTGTTTCTCCACCAAAAGACTCCGAATAGTTCTGTGTCCTTGTGGCCCCCTTTAACCTTGCCGGGTGGTGCAATCTTCACGGCTGGACTGCCGTAGTTTAGATGCTTGCAATGTTTCCTCGGTTTAAAGATGCACTCTGAAGCAGATTAATTCAGGCAAACCAGCATTCTTTATTTCAGAAAATTTTTCAAAATCCTTACGCGTTTCGGGGCAGCAGCCCCTTAGTCACAGGCATTTTCTTGAGGCTGCGCAGTGTTGCTTGAAATGCTCACTCCCAGCATGTGATTTATTCCAATTAGTGGGCTTCACAGGTGAGTACAACATGTGTTGCATGCTGGGAGGTGTAGTCTAAGTTTGTTTCCCTTCAGTGAGTTTTGTCGTGCCTTTCAATAAAAATATTCCCTTTAGTAGGTTCTGTGCATTCCCAAGCTGTTCACTTCGTTTTTCTAGCCCTCCAGTGGGCCTCTGAAGAAAGAAATGTTCGGTAATTATGCATTTCTGTTTCTCCACCAAAAGACTCCGATTAGTTCTGTGTGCTTGTGGCCCCCTTTAACCTTGCATATATATATATATATACCAAAACGATCCTGGCCCACCGTCCAATGGGACCTTCCAGGTACAGACCACAAGACGTAGAATGTTGCTGTGATGTAGTGCTTTATTTAAAATTCATGGCTCACAGTCTGCTTCAGCCAATGCCTGACATGACGCGTTTCGACCGTAAAAACTCGGTCTTGATCACATGACGCGCCACCCCATGTTCGTCATATAAATAGTGAACAACACCCTCTAGAGCCTAAAACCAATAATGCAATTTTCATAGCTATAGATAACAGACTGGTAATACATGCTCTTAAGATTGTGTATATATGGGTACATGGGTACCAGTAAATTTCACTTACATAACGACTTGAATTGTATTGATATATAAAATTGAATTCAGAGAAATTGATTTAATACATATGATCATTTGATGAATTGTATCCTTGCTCTGACCACCACTAATGGTGATTGTTAGTTGCTTGAATTGCTATATGTAAAAGATCACTTGATCAATCTAATTATAAAGTGCAAGTGCTATTGTTTGTACATGACAAGATGTTACTAATAACTCGATTCATCTTTTCAATATAATTCAGAATTTGTTATAAAGTGCAAGTGCTTTATATATTGCCCATGATGGAACCAATGTTGGTAGCTTGTATTTCCTTTAGAAAAACAGCATGTAAAATCAATATATCTCTCATTTTTTCTGTTTTTGATAAAAAGTGCAGGTGCTCTGAACATTGCCATTAATCCTAAAGTGCTATAAAATAAAGTGCTACACAGTTGTCCACCTCAGTGGAAGTATACATTTGATCGCGAAGCTGCCCAGGAGGTCGTGGTTGGACGTCATCAGTAATAGTAAAGTGCTAGTGCATTAGTAAATGCTGAGATGCCAAATTGTACTTGTCATGTTTAACAGACTTTTTGTAGCAACGACAGAAAAGGAGACATGCTAGTTATAGTTAGGACAGTAGACATTCTTCAAGTGTCATCATCTCAGTTAGTAGTGTGTTTGGTTCATTGCTCACCACTTCATATTACCATCAAGTACTAAGGGATCGTAAAATGCTGTATGGTTGTAAAATATGAATCATAAGGATCAAAGATTTTATATTAAAGGAAATTATGTAGGTCCTCACTTGTATTCAACCCGTTAGGCATTTTAGTGTCTAATTCTAAAATGAACTGCGATTCTAGCTGTCATAGGCGTTTTTCTCTATTGCCACCGCGTCTGGGCGGTGGAACTGCCCCTATGACAAAGTATTTAAGCTCATTGAGGTTGTTGTGGTGTACTGATTTTAGATGCCTAGCCACAGGGTAATTAGGATCTGAATTTACCACTGCCCTCAAATATTGTAATATTCTATTAAATACTTGGAGTTTAGTGCTGCCTACATACTTGAGCCCGCACGAGCATTCTAAGATGTAAACGGCATAATCAGTGCAGCATGTATATATATATATATATAGTAGGCAACAAAAAGTGATGGGGTGTGAGTCTATCCAGATTGGCTAGTATACATATCCAATAATCTTCAATCACTGCCTCTGCTATAAAGGAAGTATGCTTAATTCAGTTTCCAGCCTCAGCACCTCATTGTGACAAAGTTCAAGATTTTGGTAACTGTTGAGAATATTTCTTCTGGACACTCCTACAGCTCTCAGGCCCTCAGGGCTGGGTTCTAGGCACGAGTTATCTCTCCAGCCAGGGGTCCTGTTCTCAGTGGTCAGCAGGGCGTTCTTAGAGTCAGAAGTCCTGCTGCTTTTTGTGTCCATGTAGCAGTAGGCGTACCACTTTACCCTTGAAGAGCAGTTCCAGGATCTGGGCGCCAGCAGTAGTCAGAGAAACATGGGTTTCTTTTTCCAGCTTTAAGTTAGAGTCTTCTTTTCATCACAATATGTTTTTCCTAGGTCCAGGCTTTTTCTAAGGATGTGGTGCTGAGATGCCAGCATTATCCTGCACACTAGCATTGACTGGAGAATTTGTTACACCCATTCTTGGGTAGACTGTCACAGGATTCGTACCTCCTTTTTCAGCACTTCCTCTCTCGGTTTACTGCACCCCTACCCAGAATTACTCAACCAAAATGGATCTAGCCTTCTGCCACCTACAAGAGCATAGTCCCTCCTTCTAATCACTCCCAATTAGATGAGCTGCCTCTTCTCTGCCAATACTGGAATTGAATTTTTCCCTGCTGGGGACACACACAGAAAGTCTAGATTGGTTCTGATAACCAATGTTTGCAATTTCTGACAGTCCTATTCACGATCTCTACTGAAAAATAAAGAGCTGTGAAAACTACCCTTTGCGGTGTCAACTGTTCACCACATTTCCTACACAGATAGCTAGTCCCTGCTAAGTGGTTACTTATAATACATGCCTACCATCCTGCAAGAGGTCAAGGAGCAGTGTTGTTAACAATCAGCCAGGGGGTGAACAGACATAATATCAAATTTTTAATATCGAATTGCCAAAATATCGAGTTTTTTATATAGAATGGACAGAATATCGAATTGCCAAAATATAGTGGTGCAGAATATCGAAATTCAGGTAAGAAATATCGATTGTCATAATATCGACAGTCATAATATAAAGGCCCATTACGATACCGGGCGTAAAAAAATCTGTCACCCATGAAAGCAGCAAATATCCGCCCGCCTACACCATCTGAATACCGACCCAGCAATTCTGATGCCTCGAACCGAAACCCGCCAGCGGCGGTAAAAACACACAGAATACCGCCCGCCCATGCCCGAGTCGGAGTCAAACCGCCCGCCACGGACGGAAAGACGCACGACAACACAAAACCGCCCGCCCTCACGGTCGAGACACCGCACGTGAAATTACGATCGCACCGACATGAGCGCGGAAAAACAACAAATACACCGCCCGCCAGCGGAAACAACACTGAAGAAAATGGACTCGGCAGAAGCCATGGCGGCCACGTCCCTGCACAGAAACAGCCCCGGACTCAAACAAACATACACAACATGGCAAACAAGTCCACACAGCAACCCACGCACAAATACACAGACAAAGTACACATCCCGAAAACACACCACCCCTGGACAAACAAATAAACACAAAGCCCAGAACACCGGCCACAACACACCTGAAAACAACAGACCATCAGGACACACCCAAACAGGTAAGTACAAAAACAGCCCCTCCACAGACCACAACCCCTAGCAACATTGCAAAGCAGAGAGGAGAGGAGAGGACACAGTGACACAGCAAGGACAGCAGTACACCACAGATACGCACACATCACACCCACCACCACCACCACCACCACCAAACACCGGCACCACAAACCCCCTGCACATCACACATCACACACCGCACCAGCACCACAAACACCATGGCATCACACAGAATGCCCAAGTTCACTCCCACTGAGCTGACGGTCATGGTCGACGAGATCGTCAAGGTGCACACACAAATCTATGGCAACCAGGTCCAGCACACCCCACTAGCCACCAGAAAAAGGATGTGGAACAGAATTGTAGACCAGGTCAATGCAGTCGGGACCGTACCCAGAAACAGAGGAGAGATAAACAAATGGTGGAATGACATCAAAAGCCTGGTCAAGAAGAAGGAGAGCAAAAACCGAGAGCTGGCTGCCACGACTGGCGGAGGAATCCCGCGCATTACAAGACCTTCAAAGCGTGGGAGGAGAAGGTGCGAGTCATCATCCATCCGGAGATCCTCACCGGATTACCAGGGGAAGTGGAGGCTGGTAAGTACAAACAAATGTATACCAGCACACCGCTATGTACTCACATGCACTACCACCATGCCATAGCTCCGAGGGACAAACACCCCCATGTCCAGTACACAATACACAACACATCACCCACACATGCAACAGGCACCACCACACACACAGCCCAAACATATCAACTAACAAAACCATGGGGGCATGTGTACACCCAGCCAGCCACGTAACTACCAACAGGTCCCCTAGTACTCCAGAAGCGCCACAACGAGCACCCCCACACCCATGTGGCAGCCGTAGCTGCACCAACCGACAAGTAACAGGTAAGTAGCCGCAACACAAAGGCAGTGGGTGGGAGGGGGACAGCTGAAGTACAACACCCACCAGGCCCCTAGTCCTACAGCACAGCAAGGCGGAGCACCCCACACCCATGTGGCAGCCGTAGCTGCACCAACCGACAAGTAACAGGTAAGTAGCCGCAACACAAAGGCAGTGGGTGGGAGGGGGACAGCTGAAGTACAACACCCACCAGGCCCCTAGTCCTACAGCACAGCAAGGCGGAGCACCCCCACACCCATGTGGCAGCCGTAGCTGCACTAACCGACAAGTAACAGGTAAGTAGCAGCAACACAAAGCGCAGTGGGTGGGAGGGGGACAGCTGAAGTACAACACCCACCAGGCCCCTAGTCCTACAGCACAGCAAGGCGGAGCACCCCCACACCCATGTGGCAGCCGTAGCTGCACTAACCGACAAGTAACAGGTAAGTAGCAGCAACACAAAGCGCAGTGGGTGGGAGGGGGACAGCTGAAGTACAACACACACCAGGTCCCTAGTCCCACAGCACAGCAAGGAGGAGCACAGCCCACACCCCACACCCACGTAGCAGCCACTGCAGTGCACACCGGCAGCCGACAGGTAGACATCCCGCCCCAGGACAAACGGTGTCAGTGGGTGTCCAGCCATCACCATGACCCATAACACCGCCCCCACCCCCACAGACCTGCAACATGGAGCACCCCCCGCCCATAACCATGTTGCATCCAGTCCAGTGCACGCTCAAAAACAACCTGCAGGTGGGAAACTGGACAGGGCGGGGTGACTGGAGGCATGAGGACTGAATTACGACTAACACATGGGACATGTCAAATAGCAGAGGAACACGCAGCACAGCTCCCTGCCACAACCATGTGAACAATGTGCACACGGACATGAACCACAGAGTCACACCCCACATGACCCATCACAGACACAGCAACACCCAAGGAGCCACGTCTGCATGCACAAGTCACACTGATTACAGAACCACACGGCAGGCACAGTGCAACCCATCACACACAACTGCAACACCATCGAAGTCCTGTCCATGTAGCCCCTACTGCCTGTCAACCACACATCCCACAACTACGCCCATGTAAGACATACCACACTAGATGCAACAGCGTGGAACAACAGAAATGCACACGAACACCACTGGACCCATCAAACACACAGACACACAATGCACATACAACATACCATCCATCTCATCCGTCAGCCCCAGTCACATGAAAGGTATGTCATCCGAACAGCTGGTCCACATACAGTAGTCACGCAAAGAAACATGCCCATGATAAATCATGTGCCAGAAGTGAATGAAGCGCACATCACACTGTGAGCAACTACACACATAACATGGGCCACACACCCCCGAGCACTGCAGTGATGCACATGGCACAGGGCAGCACGCACACCAAGGAATTGGACCATCTGCAATACGTCGTGTGGCACACATCCATCACTCACTCATAACAATGCGTCCAATTACATGGCCAGAAATCACAACAGACAGCAAATATGCAGGGTATGTCAGACATACACACACCTCAGAACATGCACTGTCATGTTGCCACAACACATGTCACGTTCTGCACCCATGGCGCACAGTATGTACCCCCAAAGCATAGTTCATCTCAAATGCGTTTCAGGGGGCTGACCCCCATTATGCCATCTGCATTTCGAAGCGTTACATTTGAACCCCAAGAGCATAGTACAAACCAACCTCCACGATGGGTCTGGAGTCCGCATACACCAGATCCACAAAAAGCAGGAGCACAGCAACACACCCATCGGCATTGCCAATCCGTCCCATGCCACATGTCCACAGCACACAGTCCCATTGGCATGCCCACACAACAACAAATAGCACAGCCACACACACGGCTCCGGGAAACCTGTGCACGACTGTGCACGAACTGTGGATGTCAGACAACCTATACATACTTTGTCATGTGCAACACAATAACATATCTCATTCCCCCCACAGGTGACGAACTGCTGGATGCTGGAGATAGAGACAGCAGCCAGCACAGCCAGCCTGCAAGCCCCCAACAAGGACTCACGGATGTGGAGGATCTGTCCTCCGATTCGGACACGGACCACCCAGCAGGCCCATCTGGTGTGGCAGGGCCCAACCGCACCCCAGGCACCCTCCCACCCACCAACCCATCATCCAGGGCTGATGACCACTCACAGCCCCCTGCTGCCACTGTCGTAGCGGCCACTACCACTGTTGTGGCGGCCACTTCCACGGTCGTTGCGGCCACTCCCACTGCCGCAACCACCACCACGTCATCACTGGCCCCAGCCCCAGCGCAAGTGGTGGTCCGGCCGACTGGGTCCACCCTGGGAGCCACAGCGAGGACCGTGTTGAGCAATGTTACACATTGAGGATGTTTTGCCTGCGTGATGTGTCCCGGAGGAGCGCGCCGAGTCCTCTCCCCCACCATGCTCCACTGCCATCCCGTGCCCTGGTTTGCCTGTGCAGGTTGACAATGTTGGGGATACACTTGGTCGGCAGGGGCTTTGTGTGCCTTGTCAAGGGCCTGGCGGGCGCACAACAGGATCCAGCTTGTCCACAGAGGGTGGGCTGACGTGTACGCCTGATACCGCATTGTTCGTGTGCCCGGCTGCTGTGCACACACGTGTTCACATCCCCCCGACATGTGGCCTTTGACATTGCCCAGGGAAGCGGTAATGTGCAGTTCCGGACCCCTCCCGACACAGCGTGTTTCAACTTTGCATGTGCGCATCTACCCGTCACACCCACCCACCTGAGCGAAGCGTCTCCCCGCTTCACACGACACATGTGTGTCTTCCACAGTTGTGCTACTCATTTGCGTTGACATCGAATGACAGTGGACTACATAGTCATGTCACGACTGCCGTGTACATCACACACTCTCATCATCTCACATTCGTACTTGTGAAAGGAATCAGCAGAGACAGTTTCTTTCTTCAAACCATGTATTGTGACTTATGTCCTCTGTGATGCAGTATAGTGGACACTACTGGCAGCGGTATGCAAGTGGGGGATATACTGAGCATGATTACACATAGCTAAGGGTGTAGGGGTACATGTGATTAGCTGTTGCATGTGGGATGTGGGCTTCAGAGTTACATCTGCTTGGCTGTTGCTGTGCTAATGTTCATTTGCAAGTGGCTGCGGTGCTGCGGACTTTGACACAGACGGGATACATTTAGCCTACCAGACCGCTTGGCATCATGGGCACAGTCCATCTCAGTTCCATGTGACAGGTGTGCTGCTGTTGTTACTCATGCACGCGTGCGTGTGAGTTGACATCAGGGCATGGGCTTACGTGCATGCAACGGCGTCCCACTTGTTGTTGCCATATGGTGGATACTGGACATGTCACAGTCACTGGGGTCGTGTTGTTGTTGTATGCACTTGTCGTCCATGCAATGGTCCTGTTACGGGATTTCCGGGGAGGGGAAAAGGGGTGCAGCTCTCACATACTCCAGCCGGGCGATTCCTGTCCACTGGGCGGTGCATATGTCCATGGGCGCAGGATCCATGTCATGGCATAGTTGTACGTGCAGTTCTGTCCATGTGGGTGCGATACACATATCCCATGCCACTGCCTCCCCCGATACATGCAGAGTTCCTGGATGTGATGGGGAACGGAGTGCATGTCCCGGACACATCCGATGTCATGGCAGTGTCGTTGATGGTGTGGTATCAGTTGCAGGTCGTTTGGTATGGCTGTTGTGGTGGTTACTGGCCAGTCCGTGCGGAAGCTAAGCATGGGTACAGTGTCGGACATCATGGCTCAATTGGGGGATTGCGCCGGGGTCCTACGAATTGACAGGTTGTCAGGTATGCGATGGCTTCCTGCAGGGCTTCCATTTCATTGGTGGTATACATGTTTGCCAGCCAATGTAGCGGATGGTGGCTGTCACGGTGTTGTTCGTAAGTTGTCCCTTGTAGGAGCATGATGGGGCATGCTGGGTGACATTCAATGTAGCTGTGATCCATGATCCGTCGTGTGGAGGTACAGTGGTCCCATTGCAGTGTGGGTCCGATGTTCGCCACATACGCCATGCCCCCATAGGCTGAACAGGCCCTGTCGTGTGCGTCCAGAGGGTGGAATAGTGGTAGCAGGTCCGCCCTTGGACATGCCGGGTTGGAGAGGCACAACTCCACAGGATGGTGGAAGGGACACCTCCGACAGTAGAAGACGGGTATGACGCAGCTGAACAATGCGATGCGGTAAGTCAGTCGGTAACTTACGTTCAGCAGGGATAGGGGTTCGCATCCCAGTAGCTGTATCAGGTTGTGTTTGTACAGCTTGACCTGTTTGGCGTAGTTGGGCAGGTGTGTTGTAGGTGCCATTTTGCTGCGGGCGATGTGGTGGCGTGCTCCGGCTGTGTGTGCAGTCTGCAGTGTGCAGGCTCCGAGGTTGCTGTGAGATCTGTGATGGTCGTAGGGGGCAGGACTTGTGTTCTGTTAGCTTGTGTGGAGGACACGGGCCCTCATCCCACGTGCTTCTCTGAATGTTCAAGGTCAGTGGTGTGTGACTCCTTCCAGATAACTTGCATGGGAACGGCATGGGGGAGTTTTATATATTCCTTTCTTTCCCATTCGGTATGTTCTTAGGTGATATGCGCTATCTGCCCTGTGGTCGGTTTCCTCTGCATGCCTGTGTTGTTTTTTTTTTGGGACAATGGCTGTATTCTCCGGCTTGTTTAGTCGGGATGTGGTTACGGAGTTGGAATGGAAGGTCATTCAGTGCTGTCTGCTCTCCCGTGTGTGGGCGGCAGGCTGTGTTTCCGCTATGTGTTGGGCCTTGTGTGTGGGTGTCATTCTTGGGTCCACCTGTTGTCGGTCCCCGGGCTCTTTGGTGTTCCGTTTTGTATGTCTGGTTCATGGGTGCAGGGTGGTATGGGTGTTTCTGTGTGGTACTGGCGTATCTCTTCCCGACGGGGCCCATGTTCTACTGGGTGGTGTTGCCGCCGCTGTGTGCTTTGCCATGTTTGTCACACAGGGGTGTGTCCTGATGTTGCGTGATTTACACTGACATGTGGGCGTCGGTTGTGTGACGTTGGGTGTTGTCCGTGAATTGGGCGTTGGGGTCATGACTGTGGCAGGCCTGTCACGTGTCATGTGCGTTCTGGGTGTGGCTCGTGTGTGTGGTGCTTGGTTGTGTCCCTGTGTTGTTTGTGTGCGACGCATACATGGCGTTATAGTTGGGCACTGAGGGGCCGATTCCGATCGAGTACGATGCGAAATCGCCGACCGACTCGTCCGGGCGTCCCGACCGCTCCGACCGACTCGCTCCCGGCTCGAACCGCTCCGACCGACTCGCTCGGACTCGACTCGCACCGCGCAATGGAGACGTTCCCGGCCGGGTAGAGTACGATGCGCGCCGCGAGCAGTCCGACCGAGCCGCGCACTCCGGCTCGTAAGAGCAGTCGGAGCAGTACTTCGGGGGTCCGTGTCGGACCCCCTGCATGCGTAGCCGCGCGAGTCGCACACAGGGGGGACCCATGGGTCCCCCCTACCTGTGCGTGTACGGCGCGAATCGCTTCGCCGCGTACCCGCTGTAGGGGGCGCCCTTGTCCGACTCGCACCCATTGAGTCAATGGGAGCCCGCGTACGCGTTGTACGACCGGCTCCCATTGACATCAATGGGAGTCCGACCGACTCGAGTCCGATAACATACGGACGCATCGTACTCGTTCGGTCGGACTGCACGGGTCCGATTCGGTCGGAAATCTCTCCGGGTCCGGCTCGGTCGGAGAAATTTCCGGCCCGAATCGGAATCGACCCCTCAGTTGTGCGCATGTGTGGCTGCGTCATCGCCGCTGTGCTGCTGTGCCGTGACGGGGTCGTTAGTTCCTGGTCCCAGGTGGTGTGCCCATGATATTTGCAAGATGTTGCACTTTGCCCTGTGTTACATTTGTGGGTGCAGTGGTGGATGTGTCTTGTCCACGCATGGGTGTTGGGGGGGTGCCATGTCCTCCTTTTCCGCCCTTGCACTGTGTGCGCTGTTTGCGTGCCCTTGTTGTGTGTGTGCCTACCTGCGTCTCCGCGGTACGTTGCCTCCTTGGTGGTGCATCAGGTATAGCATGGGGAGGGCCTGCAGTGCTGGATTCATGCTCGGGGGTCGCCTCTTCGGTGTCTGTGCTCGGCGTTCGGGTTTCCGCCTCACTTTCACGTGCGGTGTCTCTTAGCCGTGGGAGCTGTTTGTTTGCGGCATCGTAATTTGTACGCCGGGCGGTACGTGATTTCGTCTGGCGGTGTGTCTCCATTGGGCTGCGCCGCTACGTGAGCGGGCGCACTTTGATGGCGGACGGCGTCGCTGGCTTGCCGGCGGTGTTTGGCTGCCTTTTCACATCGTAATTTGGCGGGCGTGTGGGCTGCGGCATGCGGGCGGTAACTGGTGGTTTATGCATCCGCCAGCTCGGCGGTAGTGCTTCCGCCCGCCATCGTAATGGGCCCCATAGTTGTTAAAAATATCGATTTTTTTATAGTGGTTTAAGTGTTAGTATATGTGTTAAAAGTATGTATTATTTTTGTAATGTATGTTTTAATTTTTTTTAAAGTAATGAATTTTATGTTATTTAATTTTTGCGTAATTTAATTCCGTAGCGGGTTGTGGGTTTATAGAGGAATAGGGTGGGAAGTAATTTAATTATAGTAAATTAAATATTAATTTTTAGGAATTATTAATTATTTTTAATTTAATTTTGCGTTTTAGTTCTGTAGTGGGTTGTGGGTTTATAGGGGAATAGGGTGGGAAGTAATTTAATTGTAATTAAGTAATTATTTAATTGTATTTATTGGTATTGATAAATAATTCATTGTTAATTAATTACTAATTGGTAATAAATTTTTATTAATTGGTAATTAATTTTTATTAATCGGTAATTAATTTTTATTAATTTTTTAATTGATAATTATATTAATTGTATTAATTTATTATTCAGAGCGGGTTGTGGGTTTATAGGGGAATAGGGTGGGAAGTAATTTAATTGTAATTCAGTAATTATTTATTTTTATTTATTGGTATTGATTATTAATTTATTGTTAATTAATTCTTATTTGGTAATTAATTTTTATTAATTGGTAATTAATTTGTATTAACTGGTAATTAATTTTTATTAATTAATTAATTGATAATTATATTAATTGTATTAATGTATTATTCGGAGCGGGTTGTGGGTTTATAGGGGAATAGGGTGGGAAGTAATTTAATTGTAATTAAATAATTATTGAAAATATTTTTGTGTATTGATAATTAATTTACTGTTAATTATTAATTGGTAAACATTTTGTATTACTTATTAATTTTTGGTATTGAAAAATAATTTGTGGTTAATTAATTATTAATAGGTAATTCATTTTTAATAATTAATACTTATTGGTATTTATAATTAATTAATTATTAAATAATTTGTCATTGGGAATTAATGTTTAATAAATTTTTATTGGTATTGATAATTAATTTATATATATTTAATTATTAAATCATTACTTTCCCTACTGTTGCACTCACTGGAGGGGGAATAGTAATTTTTACCCTCCAGCTATCCAACACTTTCCCTACTGTTGCACTCTCTGGAGTGGGAATAGTAATTTTTACCCCTAAGCTATCCAACGCTTTCCCTACTGTTGCACTCACTGGAGTGGGAATAGTCATTTTTACCCCTACGCTAGCCAACGCTTTCCCTACTGTTGCACTCACTGGAGTGGGAATAGTAATGTGTACCCCTACGCTATCCAACGCTTTCCCTACTGTTGCACTCACTGGAGTGGGAATAGTAATGTGTACCCCTACGCTATCCAACGCTTTCCCTACTGTTGCACTCTCTGGAGTGGGAATAGTAATTTTTACCCCTACGCTATCCAACGCTTTCCCTACTGTTGCACTCTCTGGAGTGGGAATAGTAATTTTACCCCTACGCTATATAACGCTTTCCCTACTGTTGCACTCTCTGGAGTGGGAATAGTAATTTTTACCCCTACGCTATCCAACGCTTTCCCTACTGTTGCACTCACTGGAGTGGGAATAGTAATTTTTACCCCTACACTATCCAATGCTTTCCCTACTGTTGCACTCACTGGAGTGGGAATAGTAATTTTTACCTACCCGCTATCCAACGCTTTCCCTACTGTTGCACTCACTGCAGTGGGAATAGTAATTTTACCCTCCCGCTATCCAACGCTTTCCCTACTGTTGCACTCACTGGAGTGGGAATAGTAATTTTTACCTACCCGCTATCCAACGCTTTCCCTACTGTTGCACTCACTGGAGTGGGAATAGTAATTTTACCCTCCCGCTATCCAACGCTTTCCTTACTGTTGCACTCACTGGAGTGGGAATAGTAATTTTTACCCTCCCGCTATCCAACGCTTTCCCTACTGTTGCACTCACTGGAGTGGGAATAGTAATTTTTACCCTCCCGCTATCCAACGCTTTCCCTACTGTTGCACTCACTGGAGTGGGAATACTAAATGTTACCCTTCCGCTATCCTACGCTAAAAATATTGAATATTTGTTATTAATATTACGTTAATATATATATGTATTAAAAAATAAAAATGCATGTTTATTTTTTTAACTTACATTAATTATTTATTAATATTAAGGTTATTTAAGTATTTTTAAGTATGTTTTAGTTAATTATATTTATTATTTTATTAATTTTACATTACTTTTAAGACTTTTACAAAATTTGATATTTTGACTAACTATATTTTTTACAACGATATTTTGGATTCGATATTTTTGTACTTACCTGTTTGTAGATAGGAATTCGATATTCTGGCATTCTATATTTTTTCCTCGATATTTTGGCAGGTCGATATTTTGCTCCTCGATATTCTGTCAGTGATCCCAGCCAGGGATGTCTATTAAATCTCTGGAGCAGTTTTAAACCTGTCCACTGTTAGATAGCACAAATTACACTGTTCTAAAGTTATTTTTCTAATACAATTATTAACAATTTACCTTGACTCTTGAACTACATTAGTAGTAAGTAAAAAATAACTTTAATTGTTTGCTGTAGCATTTTTCCATTCTAAGACAGGAAAAAAATGACTTTGGGGCCCATTACGATACCCGGCGTAAAAAAATCCGCCAGGCATGGAAGCGGCAAAAATCCGCCCGCACACACCGCCTGAACACCGACCACGCCATTATGAGTACACAAACCGAAAACCGCCATCGGCGGAAAATCACACAAAATACCGCCCGCCATCGTCCGAGTCGGAGTCAAACCGCCCGCCACGGACGGAAACACGCACGACAACACAAAACCGCCCGCCCACACGGCCGACACACCGCACGTGAAATTACGATCGCACCGCCATGAGCGCGGAAAAACAACAAATATACCGCCCGCCAGCGCAAACAACGCCGATGAGAATCGACACGGCAGAAGCCATGGCGCCCACGTACCTGCACAGAAACCATCCGCACACAAAACCAATAGCACACAACATGGCCAACAAGTCCACACAGCAAGGCACACACAAATACACAAGCACAGTACACATCCCGAAAACACCCCCCGGACAAACAAAAAATACAAAGGCCAGAACCCCAGACACAACACACCTGAAAACAACAGACCATGAGGACACACCCACATAGGTGAGTACAAAAGCAGCACTCCCACAGACCACAACCCCTTGCTACATTGCAAACCAGAGAGGAGAGGAGAGGACACAGTGACACAGCAAGGACAGCAGCACACCACAGAAACGCACACATCACAACCACCACCACCACCACCACCACCACCACCACCACCAAACACCACCACCACCACCACCACCACCACCACCAAACACCGGCACCACAAACCCCCTGCACATTACACAACACACACCGCACCAGCACCACAAACACCATGGCACCACAAAGGATGCCCAAGTTCACGCCCATGGAGCTGACGGTCATGGTCGACGAGATCATCAAGGTGTACCCACAAATCTATGGGAACATGGTCCAGCACACACCACTAGCCACCAGAAACAGAATGTGGACCCGGATCGTAGACCAGGTCAATGCAGTCGGGACCCTGCCCAGGAACAGAACCGAGATAAACAAACGTTGGAATGACGTAAAGAGCCTGGTCAAGAAGAAGGAGGGCAAAAACAGAGAGCTGGCTGCCGTCACTGGCGGAGTGAATCCCGCGCTCTTTAAGACCTTCAAAGCGTGGGAGGAGAAGGTGCGAGTCGTAATACATCCGGAGATCCTCGCCGGATTAGCAGGGGAGTGGAGGCTGGTAAGTACAAACTAATGTATACCAGCACACCGCTATGCACTCACATGCGCAACTACCATGCCACAGCTCCCAGGGACAAACACCCCCATGTCCAGCACACAATACACAACACATCACACACACATGCAACAGACACTACCACACACAGCCCAAACCGAACAACTGTAAGATGCGTGGGGACATGTGTACACTAAGCCAGCCACGTAACCACCAACAGGTCCCCAAATATGCCAGAAGCGCCACAACGAGCACCCACCACACCCATGTGTCCGCCACAGCTGCACTAACCGACAAGTAACAGGTAAGTGGCAGGAACACAAAGTGCAGTGGGTGGGACGGTGGACAGCCCAAGTACAACACACACCAGGCCCCAGTCCCACAGCACAGCAAGGAGGAGCATCCCCCACACCCCACAGCCACGTGTCAGCCACCGCAGTGCACAACGACAGCCGAAAGGCAGACATCACGGTCCACAGCAATCGGTGTCAGTGGGTGTACAGCCACCGCCACGACCCACTACACCCCCCACCCCCACAGACCTGCAACATGGAGCACCCCCCGCTTAGAGCCATGTGGCATCCAGTACAGTGCACGCACGAACAACTTGCAGGTGGGAAACTGGACAGGGCTGGATTACTGGAGGCATGAGGACCATAACACCACCAACACATGGGACATGTCACGTAGCACACGGACACGCAGCACCGCCCACCGTCACGAACAAGTGAACAATGTGCACACGGACATGAACAGCAGACTCACACCCCACATGACCCATCACAGACATAGCAACACCCAAGGAGCCACGTCTGCATGCACAAGCCACACTGAATATAGTCCCACACGGCAGCCACTGTGCAACTCATCACACACAACCGAAACACCATTGAAGTCCTGTCCATGTAGCCCCTACTGCCTGTCAACCCCACACCCCACAACTACGCCTATGTAAGACAAACAACACTAGACGCAACAGAGCGGAACAACAGAAATGCACACGAACACCACTGAACCCATCAAACTCACAGACACACCATGCACATACAACATACCATCCATCCCATCCGTCAGCCCCAGTCTCATGAAAGGCATGTCATCCGCACAGCTGCCACACATACAGCAGTCACGCTAAGACACATGCCCATGACCAACCATGTGCCAGAAGTCAATTAAGCGCACGACACACTGTGAGCAACAACACACAACATGGGCCACACCCCCCGAGCACCTGCAGTGATGCACATGGCACAGGGCAGCACGCACACCAAGGAGATGGGACAACTGCAATACGTTGGCTGGCACACAACTATCACTCACTCATAACGATGCGTCCAATGCCATGTCCAGTAACCACAACAGACAGCAAATATGCAGGGCATGTCAGGCATGCACACACCTCAGACCATGCACTGTCATGCTGCCACAACACATGTCACGTTCGGCACCCATGGCTCACAGCATGTACCCCAAAAGCATATCCCCTCCCAAATGCGAATCTGGGGCATGGCCCCCATGTTGCCATATGCGTTCCTAAGCGTTCCATTTGAACCCCAAAAGCATATTCCATCCCAAATGCGAATCTGGGGCATGGCCCCCATGTTGCCATATGCGTTCCTAAGCGTTCCATTTGAACCCCAAAAGCATATTCCATCCCAAATGCGAATCTGGGGCATGGCCCCCATGTTGCCATATGCGTTCCTAAGCGTTCCATTTGAACTCCAAAAGCAAAGTACAAACCAGACCCAGGATGGGCCAGGAGCCCGCATACACCAGAGTCACAATGAGTAGGGGCACAGCAACACACCCATCGGCATGGCCAATCCGTCCCATGCCACATGTGCACAGCACACAGTCCCATTGCCTAGCACACACAACTACAGATGCCACAGCCACACACTCGCCTCCGGGAAACCCATGTACGAGATTGCACGAACTGCCAATGTCAGACGACTAATACATACTTCGCCAGGTGCAACACAATAACAAATCTCATTCTCTCCACAGGTGACGAACTGCTGGACGCTGGGGATGGAGACAGCAGCCAGCACAGCCAGCCTACAAGCCCCCAACGAGGACACACGGATCTGGAGGATCTGTCCACCTCTTCGGACACGGACCACCAAGCTGGCCCATCTGGCGTGGCAGGGCCCAGCCGCTCCCCAGGACCCCTCCTACCCACCAACCCATCATCCAGGGATGCTGAACAGTCCCAGTCCCCTGCTGCCACTGTCGTTGCGGCCACACCCACGGTCATTGCGGCCACTACCACTGCCGCAACCGCCACCATCGCCGCACCGACCACCACCGCCTCCACCACCACCACGTCTTCGCTGGCACCAGCCCCAGCGCAGGTGGTGGCCCGGCCGACTGGATCCACCCTGGGAGCCACAGCGAGGACCGTGGTGAGCAATGTGGCTAGTGGGCAGGCCGGTGGCAGCAGGACTGGTAGGAGGAGCAGGGTCAGGGAAACGCCAGCCTCCCCTGGGAGCCATGCCCTGCCTCAAATGGCCAGAGTCCTTGGGGCCTATGAAGAGGCCCAAGGACAATGGGCCAGGTCTGCTACTGACACGCGGGAGGTGCTGGGGGTGCTGAGGTCCATGGACGCCCATATGGGCCAATTCGTGTCCCGTATGGACCAACTCGTGGACCTCATGGGCCAGCTGGTGGTGGCGGTGGGGTCACAGGCAAGGCCAGCAACACCACCTCCGCCACCACCTGCTAGGGCGCAGGGTCGGCCAGCAGTGTCCACTTCCCCTGCGTCCACAGCCAGTGAGCACACCTCACCCACCACCAGCAGGTCGCCACCACACACCCCCTCCCAAACGTGGAAGGGGCCGTCCGAAGAGGAAACAGATCTCCCGGGAGGACTTCGCACGCTCCAGTCGCAAGTGAGGCAGCCAGCCAGCCTTCCGCCAGCCTTCCTTGACCAGCCACTGCATTGACTTGCTCTACGATCCCACTCCACACAGCCAGCTGGATGGCATGTGTGTGTTGGACTATGGACATAGAACCAGTGGGTACACCCTGATCATCACGCAGCCATGACCGACAGCTCATTGTCACTGCACGCACCACTTTTGTTATCACCTTACACACAATCACATGTCACAGTTCGTAATAAATGCACCTTATTCACTAACTGCTGTTTGTGCCCTGTGTTTTATTTGTACGGAATACAACGGCCACCTTGGGCGGAAGGGCACCTGATGCGTGGCATGGCAATGGAATCCGGAGGGCCTGTAGGGACCTAGGGGTGGGAGACAGAACAGGAGCACATTCAATGAGTGTGTCACACACCCATCACACAGTACATGTCAACAACTACAAGCAATGTACACACATCGCACAGAGCAATAGGGCACAATGCCACAGTCACCAACAGTGGCATACTACCCTGGCCATGGAGCGTTGACACACTGCACGCAGTGAACATACGGCCACCCTGACACAGCACACACACACCTGCACAGATACAGACACATCATCCGTCGTACATGGACACTCACCGTCAAGTGAAGTAGCGGGCGATGAGCTGCTGGCGCACATTCCCAGCTTCCTCCTCTCCGCTGTCCACCTCACTCGAGCTGTCCTGGTCTGCGGGCTGGGGCCCTGGTTGATCTCCGTCATCCACAATGAGGGGGATCTGCTTCCGAATGGCCAGATTGTGCAGCATGCAGCACGCCACCACTATCTGGCACACACTTCTGTGGGGAGTACGCCAGTGCACCCTCGGTGCGGTCCAGGCACCTGAACCTGGACTTGAGGAGGCCAAAGGTACGCTCGACCACACGTCTGGTCCTCCCATGTGCCTCATTGTATCGATCGTCTGCTGGGGTGCGAGGATTCCTCAATGGACTGAGCAGCCATGCCCCATTCGGATACGCAGAGTCACCTGGGTGTGAGGGACACAGAGAACCGTAGCTATTCCAACTGGACAGGGGACAGCATCGCACAACCAGCACGCTACACCACTCCACATACTCACCGACAATACAGGCACGATCCTGTTGCAGATTGGCCATCAGTCGTGGCAAGATGCTGTTGCGCATTATGTGTGCGTCATGGGCCGAGCCTGGAAACTTTGCACACACGTGGGTGATCACCATGTCCGCAAGGCACACCACTTGCACATTCAGGGAGTGCGTGTGCTTCCTGTTGCGGTACAGGTGCTCAGTGGCCTGTGGTGGAACAAGGCCAACATGAGTGCAGTCAATGGCTCCCACGACGTGTGGGATTCTGCCAAGGGCATAGAATGCACCCTTCACTGCCGCCAATTCACGAGCCCTGGGGAAGCGGATGTACCTGTTCCGGTACAGCATCATGGCTGCCAGTACATCCCTCAGCACCTTGCTGAACATGGGCTGGGACATCCCTCCTCCACTGCCCACTGTGTGCTGGAATGACCCAGTGGCGAAGAAATGCATGGTGGCCATCACCTTAGCCGTGGGGGTGACAGCAGTCGGATACACCCTGCGGGGACGGAGATGGGGCTCTAACATGGCACACAGTCGATGCAGAGTTGGCCTGTCCAGCCGAAACTTCCTGATTACCTCTGTATCGTCCATGTCCGCCAGCAATTGGTATGGGCGGTCAATGTTCGGTCTCCGCCTGGGTTAAATGGCAGAGGACACATGTCAAAGCAACACGGCACATAGCAATTTCGCATACACATCACTGACATGACTGAGCAAGCACATGAGCCACAGCCCAGCTGTCAAGCTGGGACGGCACGGCCACAATACACTTACACAGGTCTCCCAACAATGGCAATGGCAAGTGAGACATACCACTGCCATGTGCATGCACATGGGGATCTAGGCCCCAATGACTTGCGGGGCGTGCTGATGGGGACTGACTGCATATTCGTCAAGCGGCAACGCCACGGCAACATGAGTGTCTGCTGAGCATGGAACTGCTTCCGAGGCTGGATGAGTATGGCACACGACGACGACGATGTGGGCACGGGCTGAGCGGCCAATACAAGTGGGACCTGTGGCACGAGGGGATATGAGACAGTAGTAGGTGTCAGCACTGCACCCTATGTACAGCACTGTACGGATCACAGCTCCCGAAACATTGACTGGTGTCCACATTGACAGCCCCATGCCAAGACGGCTGTGTGCTTGCAGTCACACGTCACAGGTGAGAGGTTGCATTGCACGTGCCAGGTGGCAGACGTACATAGTGGGAGCTGGCATGTGTGTGCATGTGTCTCCTGTTCAGGATCCACCAGATGGGCGCTGACTCTGTACTGACCATTGGACACAGCATGTTCCGTGGAAGGCTTGTGTGTGTGGGATGGTGGCACTGGATGTGCCTCCGTTGGGTGGGGGGCCATGCACAGGGCGGGTACGTCGATGATTGCGCATTGTTGGTCACGGTGGGTGCACCAACTAAGATGTGTTGCCCTGTGTTCAATTCCTATGTCCGCATGATGATGGACTGTGGATGTGGGCAGACTACACATTGGTCGATGTGCTGTCTATATGCATGTGCCTTCACACCAGGCACTGCTGCCCCTGCACATGTGACCCCTGCTGGACTCGCTGCTGGGTCTGTGGAGCTGATGCACCTTCTGCGCGTGGGGCGGACAGCTCTCCTCACTTCCCTCATTGCGCATGTCATGTCTTTGCCGCAGGTGACATGGATCATGGAGGGCCCACATGTACGCGTGGGTAGGCTACACATGATTGTTCACTGGTCGCCACCCCCAGTCAGTGTTTCGAATGGGAAGGTTGTCGTGCTGGTGGTATGTTCGATGTGGCGGATGGGCGGGCCTAGGTGCGGGCTTACATTCCAGACATGGGGGGTAGTTGGATTGGCGACTAGTTGCAGTACACACGGGACACGTCTCTTCCTTTCCACATCTGGGTCATCCCTTGTACTAACTGACAGTGATGCAGTCATCTTCGCCCCAGCCCTCATGTCCTCCCCTCGCCCCCCAATATGCATGCTCACCTGCGAGGCTAGCGCTTGCACAGGCAGCCCCAAGCTCGCACCAGAGAGGGCAAGGAGTGAATGTGTGGGTCCAGTTGCACGAGTGGGCTGTCTCAGGGTATGATGTGTGGCGGGACGCCGTCCACCTGCGTGGTGCCCCAAATGGAGACCCGGCCTGCATGGACTATGCATCACAGTCTTCGCCTTCCGGATCCGCCACCTGCGACACCCAGTGGCTGTGGCTGCCCTTGCGGCCAGGCCGCGTCCGTCTGTGGCTGTTGGCCCACACATTCACTCTTTGGCCTCTCTGGGGAGGGCTCGGGGGTGGTGGCGCACGCGCTTGCACTTAGTCGCAATGGCATGTGTCGTGGTTGGTATGATGGGCAATGGATGGGATGGTGCGAGCCACCTCCCGTGACGTCAGTGCTGCTCGTGCTGTGGTGCGTCCCCCTACACTTCCATGTGACTTGTGCCATGCTAGACGTTGAGGTTCTATTGCCTGCGTGATATGACCAGGAGGAGCGCGAGGAGACCTCTCACACACCATGCTCCACTGCCATCCCGTGCCCTGTATCGCCTGTGCGGATTGACTATGTTGGGGTTACACCTGGTCGACTGGGGCTGTGTGTGCCTTGTCAAGGGGCATGGCGGGCGCACAACAGGATCCAGCTTGTCCACAGAGGGTGGGCTGAGGTGCGCCTGGTACCGCCTTGTACGTGTGCCCGGCTGCTGTGCACACACGTGTTCACTCCCCCGACAGGTGTCCTCTCACAATGCCCAGGGAAGCGGTGGTGTACTGTTCATGACCCCTCCCAACACGGCGTGCTCCAACTTGGCATGTGCGCATCTACCCGTCGCACCCACCCACCTGAGCACTGCGTCCATACGACTTCACACGACACATGTGTGTCTTCCACAGTAGTGCTACTCATTTGCGTTGACATCCAATACCAGTGGACTACATGGTCATGTCACGACTGCCGTGTACTTCACATACTCTCATCCTCTCTCATTCGTACTTGTGAAATGAGTCAGCGGAGACAGTTCTGGTTTCAAACATTATATTGAGTCTTCTGTCCTCTGTGATGCAGTATAGTGGACACTACTGGCAGCGGAATACATGTTGAGGATATACTGAGCATGATTACAAATGGGATAGGGTGTGGGGTTACATCTGCTTGGCCAAGGCTGTGCTAATGTACATGTACGTATGCGGAGCTGCGGACTTTGACACAGACGGTATACATGTAGCCTACCAGACCGCTCGAGCATCATGGGCACAGTCCATCTCAGTTCCATGTGACAGGTTTGCTGCGGTTGTTCCTCATGCACGCGTGCATGTGAGATGACATCAGGGCATGTGCTTGCGTGCATGCAGCGGCGTGCCACTTGTTGTTGCACTGTGGTGGTTACTGGACATGTCACAGTCACTGGGGTCGTGTTGTTGTTGTATGCACTTGTCGTCCATGCAAAGGTCCTGGTATGGGATTCCCGGGGCGGGGGTGGGAGGGGTGCAGCACCCACAGACTCCAGGCGACCTATTCATGTCCACTGAGCGGTGTGTGTGTCCATGTGCGCTGGATCCATGTCGTGTCCTGGTTGTTCGTGCAGTTCCGTCCATGTGGGTGCGATGCACAGAGCCCATGCCACTGCCTCCCACGATGCATGCGGTGTTCCTGGATGTGATGGGGAACAGTGTGCATGTCCCGGTCATATCCGATGTCATGGCGATGTCGTTGATGGTGTGGTTACAGTTGCCGGTCGTTTGGTATGGCTGTTGTGGTGGTGACTGGCCAGTCCGTGCGGAAGCTGAGCATGGGTGCGGGGTTGGACTTCATAGGTCACTCGGGGAACCTGCGTTGTGGTCCGACGTATTTACAGGTTGTCAGGTATGCGATGCCGTCCAGCAGGGCTTCCATGTCATTGGTGGTGTACATGTTTGCCAGCCAATGAAGCGGATGGTGGCTGTCAAGGTGTTGTTCGTAGGTTGTCCCTTGGAGGACCATGATGGGGCATGCTGGGTGACATTCGATGTAGCTGTTCTCGATGATCCGTCGTGTGGAGGCACAGTGGTTCCATTTCAGTGCGCGTGCGATGTTGGCCACATACGCCATGCCCCCATAGGCAGAGCAGGCCCTGTCGTGTGCGTCCAGAGGGAGGAGTAGTGGTAGCAGGTCCGCCTTCAGACATGCCGGGTTGGAGAGGCATATCTCGACGGGATGCTGGTAGGGACACCTCCGACAGTAGAAGACGGGCATGACGCAGCTGAACAATGTGATGCGGTAAGTCAGTCGGTAACTTACGTTCAGCAGGGACAGGAGATCGCATCCCAATGTATGTATCGTGTTGGTTTGGTACAGCTTGAGCTGTTCGGCGTAGTTGGGTAGGTGTGTTGCGGTTGCCATTTCGCAGCGGTTCGTAGAGGTGGCGTGCTCCGGCTGTGTGTGCAGTCTGCAATGTGCACGCTCCGGGGTTGCTGTGAGCTCTGTGTAGTCGTGGGGAGACAGGACTTGTGTTCTGTTGGCTTGTTTGGAGGACACGGGCCCTCTTCCCACATGCTTCTCAGACAGTTCAAGGTCAGTGCTGTGTGACTCCTTCCAATTAACTTGCATGTGGCCGACATGGGGGAGTGTTTTCTTCTTTCTTCCCCGTCCGTTGTGTGCTTCTGTGATATGCGCTATCTGCCCTGTGGTCGGTCTCCTCGGCATGCCTGTGTTGGTCTATTCTTGGACAATGGCTGTATTCACCGGCTTCTGTCGTAGGGCTGTGGTTTCGGTGTTGGAATGGAAGGTCATTCAGTGCTGTCTGCTCTCCCTTGTGTGGGCGGCAGGCTGCCTTTCCGCTCTGCGTTGGGCCTTGTGTGTGGATGTAATTCTTGGGCCACCTGTTGTCGGTCCCCGGGCTCTTTGGTGTTCCGTTTCATGTGTCTTGTTCATATGTGCAGGGTGGTATGGGTTTTTCAGTGTGGTACTGGCGTTCCTCTTCCCGAAGGGGCCCTGCTTCTCCTAGTTGGTGTTGCCGCCGCTGTGTGCTACGCCATGTTTGTTACACTGGGGTGTGTCCTGCTGTTGCGTGACTTCACTGACATGTGTGCGTCGGTTGTGTGGCGTTGGGTGTTGTCCGTGAATTGGGCGTTGGGGACATGTCTGTGGCCGGCCTGTCACGTGTCATGTGCGTTCGGGGTGGGGCTGATGTGTGTGCTGCTTGGTTGTGTCCCTGTGTCTGTGTGCGACGCATGCATGGCGCTGCGGTTGGCCTCTGCGTTGTGCGCATGTGTGGCGGCGTCATCGGCGCTTTGGGGCCGTGACGGGGTGGTTGGTTCCTAGTCCCAGGTGGTGTGTACACATGTGTTCTGCGATGTTAGGATTTGGCCTGTGTGTCATATGTGGATGCAATGGTGGATGTGTAGTGTGCACGCGCTGGTGGGGGTTGTCCGCTTTTTCCGCCCTTGCACTGTGTGCGCTGTTTGCGTGCACTTGTTGTGTGTGTGCCTACCTGCGTCTCCGCGCTACGTTGCGTCCTTGGTGGTGCATCAGCAGAAGCATGGGA